>VDFB02270651.1:510048607-510173673 GCA_007258455.2 Sequoia sempervirens
AGGAGCTCAAGAAGAAATAAAAATAAAAAGGAGGTAGAGTAGAGTAGAGTACAGCAGAGGGTACCGCTAGCGAGCACGCGGCAACTGCGGGAGCTGACACTCAGGTGAGTCACCAGCTTTGCACACGCGGCGGCATTGTGAAGAGGAATCATTGTTTCTGCAAGCCTTCTCCTATTCATACTCGGACTGCCATTTTCAAACAGATTTTTCGCTCTCCGAGGGCTTCTACTTGTCTGTGATGCCGAAGAAGAAGAATTTCTGAATGAATTGAATGCAGTCCTCGCGGTCCTCGAAAAAGAAGACGCTCCGAAACGAGTCGCCATTGAGATGAAATGGTTAACAATGAGGATGTCAAGAAAGCTGTGTTACAGGCACGAGATCGGCTTATAGGGTTTTGTACTACGTTAGGGTTTTAAGGAGGAAATTTCTTTTATAGTAGGGTAGGGTTTTAGAGGTTTAGGAATATTATCTCTTACTTGAGAGATATAGTCTGATCTAAGGCAAATGAACATGCATAATGTTAATGGTGGGTTTAACTATTTTTTTTTAAAATTGAAAATGTCTTATATGTTTTGGGTTTTTTTGTTTTAAAAAAAAAAAATATGATGGAGGAGAAGACTATTCTTTAATATTGATGTTTTTGGTTTTTTAAATGATGGAGAGAAGATCATATATATATATATCTAGGTAAACACATGTAAATACGTATTCACAATAAATTAATTTTATAATTTTATTTTTTGAATTAAGGGGTGTAAGTATTTAGTCATGTTTGCAATTTGTAGATATATTGTTAAATAAGGTATGTAAGTGATTTAATTTGGTGTTTTGTTTTCAAATTTAGAATTGTAATGTTTTTGATAGACTACTAGATGTTTAGTTCTTTTTTTGTTCAATTTCATAGATGTGGAACTCATTCTTGTATGTGTGATTTTAAAACCAATTAAAAATTATTATTTTTATATTGGTTTGATTTGTGTGTCAATTGTTCACCTTTGCTATCTAAATTTAGTGGAATTTAAAGATATGTTTGGAGATTCTTGTTCTAGGAGATTCACCTTAGTCAAACCGCTATAATTGATTTAATGATTTGAACAAGTTCAAAGATAAGTCAAGCAACCGTACATGATGTTGAACATGTTGTTATCAATGTAGATGTTGATGCTAGTTAATATTATAGTGCTTGGATGATAACTCTCTTGATTCATTTTCGTATTTTCTCATTTTTAATGAATTAGTTTATGTCTCTTTTATATAATATAATTGTGTGCAATTTTAATGTTTTATGCTCAAATTGGTAAGCAAAAGTTGGTTGGAAAGGGATCTATTTGAGCCCATGATTAAATTTAATTTTATGTTTGAGCTCTAAACCTTAATTATCATTTTGACCCAAGTTCAAATGTGTACATGCATATTCAACTCTATTAAGGGAATGGGGAATCTACAAATTAGACTAAATCCTTGGGATGTGAAGAGTCAAGTTTAGTTAGGGTCTAATTATTTACCAAATTTTATATAGAAACATGTCACATGTACATTAGTCATTACATATGGAACAAATGGGTCAAAGTGAGTACAAAGCAGAGGGGAAAGTGTGAGGTGTGCATTTTCACCCTTGCATTTTGCTCTCACTTTGACTTGTATGTGAGCTACTATGAAGCATGTATATCAAAGTAAACAAGCAATCCATGTGAAAGTAAATATGAAGCATCCATTAAGAGGATTTACATATTGATAAATTTTCCTCATGTCCTTGTATTAAATGCTATATCTTTGCACCCACATGCACAAAATTCCATGAATAATATCTAACAAAAAATTGAAATAGGTAAAAAGAGAGATGTGGTTACAAATGAACCAACAATAAAAGTGTAATTTGATATGGATATATTATAATGATAAAATGATGTTGGGTTGCATAGGAGACATCATAACCATGAGATAGTCCTTGTAATCATATTCAAAAGATAACATTAGTGATATTGTATGCCCCCTCCATTTGGTTGAATATAAATGAGACAAGGAATTGAAAGAAAGGAGAAAATGATATGATCATGTAAAAGTAATAAATCATGTAACAAGTGTCATAGATAACATCATGTGACAAACATAAGATAATATAGAAAGATGTACACCTGAAAGTGTAGGTGATAGGAGGCAACAAGGAGCCCCTAGCATTGAGGACAATGATCAAATGATAATAGCCAAGATTCTAAGTAGCAACGTGTAAGATCAAATAAGTATCATGTAAGCATAAGCATGTTGAACATGAGATGTAAACATGTAATTATCAGATAAACATGTTATCATAAGATGTGCGTGTAGTGATCATAATTAAGTATGTAAGCCTTGCAAGTGCTTTTAAGAACATTTAATATTTTATATGTTGTAATTTATGGCCCCTTATGGGATAGAGTATTATCTTTGGAGGAATATCCATATTCCTTGTATGATACATCCCACTAATTATAATATGTGATATGGCATGTGTAAGAGAGCATCCAATGCCATTACATGATGTGTATGAGTAGTTGTGAAAATGTAAGATAAATAAGAGGATTTGTGGTATATCTAAGTTATATTTTAAGATCATTGATAGAGGCAATTACATAAGAGACTAGGTTGAGGAACTTTAACCACTATCTATAACATGAAAAATAAGATATTGTAAGAGGGTTGATGGACTAAGTTGGACCATTCAAGTTTGGTGAGTGGACACTTTGACTTGGGAGCTACATACTATTCTTAAGAAGGTCTATTCATGTACATGGGAGCATTAGAATTTGAGGGTATAATTTGGGCACCCAAATTGGGTCCCTTGTTTTGACTCATGGTGTTGGAAATTATTGGTGGTTTCCTAAATTGTTTTGGCCTATATATTGGACACTTGGGATGGAGTTTAAATATGTTTTTATTGATTCATAGGGTTATTCTACTAACTATAATCCAAATACAGGGGTGTAGATCTCCATTAGAAGCATTAAAATCTATTATAAGGGTTTTTCAAGGGTCTATCTTATGTTCTATTAGTTGTTACTTTATTGAAATTTATATAGATTTATTCTTACATGCATTATTTCTCTCATAGAATTATTGTGGATGTATTCTTATTTCCTTTAAAATAACATGTAATAACCAAATGATGACCATAAGATATTGAACATAAATAGAGATGCCCCTAAGTGGGTGAAGCATAAGAATCATGGACAACAGCAACAAGTCAAGAGATATTATATAAGGTGGGTGTAAATGAACATTAAAAATCATAACCTCAACAATAGTGAAAAATATATAAGGTCAAATAGAATAAACACATCTCAATCAGAAAGGCCAAATTTGAAACATAAGTTACATAATTATATATATTTTTAAAAATTCAACTATGTAGTTTTAAAATCAAATTCGTTAGCTCATCAAATATGGTTAATGAGTTTGAATCAAAAGCTCTACATAGTTGAGTCTTGGTAAAGCATTATTACTTGACACATTACAAGAATGCCTCCTACTTGTTTTTTTATTAAGAGGGGTAAATGCTTTTGACCTAGAGCTATGAATTGATGAGGTCACAAACAAGGGATCTCATCCCCAATGTAAATTCTCAATAATTATACCCCAATGGGGTTTGAACCTTGGTGGAAAGAATAACAACACACCAACTTAACCATCACACCATGCCATTATTGGCAAGAATGCCTCCTACTTGTTAATACAAAACATGTCATATTTTTTATCCACATGATGAGAGTGGTTGTTAATCACTCCATACTTTACATCATCCAAAACCTATAGGGGAAACACAAGAAGAAAATACATAAAAGACAAAATAAGTGATATGAACTATATGAACTACATGAACTTGTGTCGATATGGAAAAAATAATGGTGTCTTAGCATCATCCACATTGCAACCAATAATATGGAGAACACCAAAACATTAAAGCAAAAACCAAAGAAAATAGAAATTGAAAGTTCAAAGTTTCAACCAATTAAATGAGAGAAACTTCCTCCAAAGGGTCATCCTCATCCCAATCATGATACATAATGTCCTCATATTTTGTCACTAGATCCTCAAATATAATTTCTCATCACCATGCAAAGTAGTATTCTTAAGAAATATACATCAAAATGCTCTTTCTCTATTTTTTCTTTTTTCATCCATTGCTATAAGTTCTTGTACCTCCACATGTAGATTGTAAAATTCTTAGCATTTTTATCTTTCTTTGGCATCCAATTTTAAGGATCTTTTTAACATGAATCAAATTTAGATCTTCCATTCATAATTCCTCTATTCTTTTCTTACTTCCTTGCCACTTGTGTAATTGGTTGCTCATATGGCATTTGTAGGCCTACATGTATCAAAACATTTGTGCTTATGTGTTGTGTTGAAAATTTTAAAACACACACAAGGTAGGATCAAACAACAAACGAGAACACCTTCCACACATGAGACCTGCGAACAATGATTTTCTATTTCCTCAAAAATAAAAAATATAGAATTACTAATTGAATAATACAATGAGGGAGAATGCTTATAAGAGAAAAACCTAAATGGGAAAGGGATTATATCATGAAAAGCGTAATCATTCTTTATGATGAGACATAATGATCTAATAATAACTCAATCTAATAAAAAAAAAAAAGCACTCATAAGTTTAGCTTAAGTGAATAAAGTGAAATCAACCTAATAATCAATTAAAGATTAATTAATTATTAGCTAATGAATGATTACTCTAACATGTTGTAGGATGTTTCACTCATGGTTATTTAGGTCTTCTATCTTCTTGAAGTATTCTATAATATTGTTGGTTTAATTTTTGACACATGAACATACCTACAAGTTGTGAGGACTGTAGGGTGGAACAATGAAGGTTCCCATGTTTACAAGGTGACTATCCTAAAGAGTCTTTCATGATTTGATTGAGAGATTTACAAGAGTCCTTGGTCAAAGAGTGCTTTGGTTGGTCTATTCAAGGGGTTGTAGCGAGTATTAGGAGTATTCATATGAAAGAGATGTTCACATAGTTTAAATTGTAACTATTAGCCAACATAAACCTCTATTTCTTTTTTAGTTAAATTAATATTTTCTATGATTATGATTGTAATTGATTTGACTTCCTACAATTGAGTTTGCTTATTAAATTTATTTTAAAATTGATTGAAAAATTTAAAGAACAATATTCTTGAATATTTACCTTTACTTTCAACCTAGTTTGATAAAAATGGATTAAGAACCTTAAAACAACAATTCATCAAATCCCCAAAATGAAAATTTTAATTGCATAATCTGCATGGTTTGTGTATTAGAATTTTCTCATTTTGAAAAATAAATATTCTTTTAGTACAATAAGGAAACATATTGAAATTTGTAAAATTTTATCATTGAAAAGTTTAAAAAATAGCTTATGTACCTAACTTGTATGATTGAAATCAATTATTATTATTTTTGATCGGTATGATTGAAATCAATTATTAAAAAAAAATGTGAACCTAATTAACCATTGATTTAAAAAATATAAAAAGAGAAGGGTGGAAGAGGAGGGTAAAGAGAAAATAAAATACAAAATCCAAGATTGCATTCAATCCTTCCTACGTGTTATTTGGTGAATGGACAAACTCAATGAAAAAAAATCTTTGTTGGAATCATTGCCACAATTTGAATGTGAGTTGATCCAATCTTCAAAGGTAGTTGTGTGTGTGAGTGGTAACAAATTGTAGCATGCACAAACATGTTCAATTGACCACACAAGATACCCTATAATTAATGGACTATTAGTGGTATAAACATGTGGTAGAGGTTTCATCATCATTTGTTAAATTAAGTAAGTTTGAGTGGAGAGAAGATAGATTTAGTGTTTGGAAAACCACATTGAATGAAATAAAAAAGAGTAAAATTGGAGCAAAACAATGAATTCAAACTTGAAGGTTTCCAAACCCCAATGAGTTTTCCAATGCTTTACAATGAGTTGCACATAAGTTTAAATAGAAAAATTTGGAAAGGAGGCAAACAATGCTTCCCTCCAAATTGTCATAAAATGATATATAGACCCTCAAATAGATCATGAGTTGTCCCTTCACATTTTGCTCTTTCCTGCTTGTTTCAAAACAATACACATTTTCAAACTGTTCTTCTACCTTTTGCACACAATCCATCCCTTAAATATGGAATAATGGATTTTCAAACACAACCTTCTCTCCCATTTACAACAATTCTTAGCTACCACTTAGTCTAGACCATCCTAAGTTCATATTCTTCTATTATTCTAATTTATTTAGTTTGTGGCAATGCTTGATATCCATTCTTTTCAACAATTTTTAAGTACCTTAAGGCTTAATTTGACCCTCAAAATGTATTTCCTTTTTTCACAATTTGAAATAAATTATACGCTTGCTATAAACTCCATTTTCAATTGCTCTTCCATTTCGACACATGATTCATCCCTTCACAACAATAAGAGAATCACCATTACCCAAGATTGTTTAATATATACAATGAAAGATAACATGACATTTTAACTTTTAAAAAAAATACAACTCTTAAAACTTAGTTCTTTTGCTACCTTGAAGAATTGTGGGGTCGCAACTATAATGGTTGGAAACTATAATATAATCAGGAGGAAAACCCAGCAGTTGTCTCGTAGCCCAATTTTCATTGAATAGCTAATTTCCACATGCTTGATCTCTGGTTTCTAGAACAAATTAATGCATTAATTCTTCTGCAAACAATGTATCTTTTCTATACCTTGGTTGAAACTCAAACCTAATGTCTTACCATCCCTTGACAGCAGACAACTGGATGAGGAGTGCAGAGAATCAATTTAATCAAATCAGGCATATAGAGAGAATATACTCGACGAGAAAATTATGGAAACTTTATTCAAAATCTATTTTCTTTTTCAATTTTTATCTTTGGCCATGAAAAAATTCATACTCCAAGAGTAATTGACTTTAGTTATAGCAATATTGGACAAAATCCCCTTGTATTTCACAACACGCCCATACGATGTTATGTGGCCCTGCTTAATGCCCTTGAATCATTCTGTCAAACACTTCATGTGCCTGGTTTGCAAGTAGCTGTGGATTTCTTCATGTGTAGATGCTACAAGCTCAAACCACATTGGTTTGATTTCTATTCTATTTCTCTGTACTTTAGACCAAAGATAATCTTCAACATCAGTGATATAAGCCAAAGGATCTATATGCAAAATACTTGACATGCGATCACCCAAATACTTTTCTCCTTGTGCTCTACACAAACACAATTTCAAAGGTTGTCTGAATGTATTTGATCCAACCAAACTGCTAGGATTATCACTATGTGATTTTGAACTCTGGCTCAGAACCACATGACAATGTTCTAAGGAGGCAAGTGCATCCTGTAGCTTCTGAATTAAAGTTATCAAAGGATCATCTTTCCCTTACAATCCAATAGAAGTGAGAGATCTCCTTTTAAACTAGCAGATGCCTAAATTGTTACAGTATCTATGGCAGCACCTGTTGAAGCCATTGCACCTCCACCTACAAGATCTCTCAACTCTACATCAGCCACTCATTCCATAACACAAACTAAAGTTGATTCCTTCATAAACAGCTCTTCAATATCATCATCCCCATCTTCTTCCAAATCCATAGTCTCCTCACTAGATTGTAGATTTTGTTGGTTTCAGGCAAATTCGCCGCCAATAATTCACCTCCGTCAATTCATCGCCATGACAAATTCTTCTCCTGGAAAATTCACCACCAGCAAAAATGAATTTGTCATGGTGATGAATTGTTGAAAATGAATTTGTTGACAATGAATTTACCTGAAGCCAATTTTATTGCTTGTCTTGTGTCTCTCCCTCTAATGCTACTCATCTCTGAGCATAACTTCTTATTTGTGGGCCACAAAAAAACATCTGTTAGTGGTATACACACTATTTCATGTTCCAAGAGACCACATCTCTTTGAGGCATTTTGTCAAACGGTTGGCCCGCCATATATATGTATCCTCCAATAACTACAATATCGAACACAAATCGACCATCATTATGCGCTGATAGATGTTCATAACCTGTTCCAGATTTACCATTTGGGCGCAGGCTGGGATGGTGCTGGCAAAGGTTGTGAGCTTGACCTTTCGCGTGTCAATTACATTTACTTGAAAGCTTCTGGAGCGTCTTAAACCCATTTTGTGCAAACGGTAATTCAAATTCCTGCGTAACGTTTTGACTTTCTTGCATTTCGGTGTTTGGTCCAAAAATGCTTTGTTTTACATTTGCATTTTCTTATACCGAAAGTGTGCACAATCAAATCAAACATTAGAACTTTAATATATAAATTTAATTCACAAATTAAAATATTGCAATCAATAAAATTAAGTTTTGTAGTATTGGATTTAAGATTTCCAAATTTAAACTTCAAATCATAAATTTGAAAGTATAGATATTAATTAAAATATATGTATTTTAAACATTCATATTTAAAGTCTTGGGTTTTTGTTTTTATTTTTTTAAGGGTGAAAATAATTTGTTCAAGGGTAAATTAACAAATAATGGATGGCTATAGTCATCAAGATATACACCAAAATTGGGTCCCAATGAGAATACATGCAAAGAGGATCTAAAGTACAACCAAGCGTACGAACACCACAACCATGAAAGAAACCATCTAGCTCAGACTCAAAGCCAAACATTTTGATCCTCATGGAGAGACTAAAGCAAATTTTGGCTTTTATCTTGATCTAAATAACCCTAATCCAACACATTCCATGCCCCTATTCCTTCAGAGACCCATTTAGCCAGACAATCAACAACTTTGTTCTATTCCCTAGGAATATGAACAAAATAGATAGTATCAAAGTTGGAAGCAAGATGGAGAACTTGTTTTGCTATCAAAACCAACCTCCATGAAGAATCTTGAAAATATCTCTTATTAAGTAGAGAGACCAAAATTAGGAATCTGTTTCACAAATCACCTTCCTCCAACCTTGCTTACAAGCTTTCTCCAAAGCGTTAAGAATAACTCAATCCTCCATTTGATTATTAGAGTGCACCTCCATATAAATGGAGAAGAAAAACTGAATAGATCCCCTACTATCATGACCAACTCCTGCGATCCCAACAATGCTTGGGTTTTCCCAAATAGAGCCATCAGTGTTAATTTTGAAGAGACTATTAGAGGAAGACTCCACTTACCCAACCTATTCACCTTCCTGGAATATTTCTACCTGCTTCCCCAATGAGCCTAAGAGGCGATGGATAGAGAAATATCAAGGAGAGTAATGGTATACACTTCTGATGAAGACAAAGACTCCCCCAAGTCAAACTTAGACTCAATAGTTTCCTACAAATACAAATTGACCTCCACTATGTGCTAATAGATGTTCATAGCCTATTCTAGAGCTACCTTTGGGCAAGAGTTGGGATGATGTTGGAAAAGGTTGTGAACTTGGCCTTTCACCTGTCAATTACTTTTACTTTAAAGCTTTTGAAGTGTCTTAAGCCCATTTTGTGCAAACGATAATTCAAATTCTTGAATGATGTTTTGATTTTCTTGCATTTCAGGGTTTGACCCCAAAATGCTTTGTTTTACATTTGCATTTTCTTATCCTGAAGTTTGCACAATAATATCAAAGATTCGACCTTTAATATTTTATATTTAATTCACAAATAAAATATTTCAATCAATAAAATTAAAATTAGAATATTGGATGTAAAATTTTCTCATTATTATTATTATTATACATGTCATGTACACAATTTTTACATTCATATGAATGCACTTTGGATGTTTTCACATATTTACCCAAAGTAAAATGTCTTAATTCCAATAAAGGTTCATGTGGATCTCTAGGGATGGTAACCACCTCTCCTTTATACAATATTTTCACATTGATACAACATAAATTATATTATTTGACATGGTTTTATCCATGGCCACCCAAGTAAAACAAAAAAAATCCAAAGAAGGAATATTATGACAAAAACTAGCATTTCCTTTAGACCCACCTCTAAGGAAAAAATGATATATCTTGCAATCTCAATCAAAATACCATTAGTAAATTACAAATAAACCCATGAATGTGCATCAACAATGATGATTAAATTGTACGGAATCTAAAGCATTCAATATACAAGATTAAACATTAAGTGAATAAACCCATGATAGGAATAAACTTCATAATCACTAGAAATGCATAGATTTTACAAATAATGACTTATATACTAATGATTAAGACATTGAATAAAAATAGAGAAAACATAGATGCATTAACACATAAATTTATTCTGAAGAATTGTATTGATCCTTGAAAACTCAAATCATGACATTAGGATGAATATATTTTGAGGATGGAGTGATTGTCTAGTGCCGACGGGCTTGCTAGGGAAACCATGCCCTAGCCAACCATTGATGGTTTGATTCAGTGTGAGGGGGATTGGTGATCATGTGCAGGGGGTATTGGGAACTGGGTTTCTTTCCTGTAACTGTTGTTGGTTTTCTCTTTGTGCTTTGCTTGGGACTAATTATTTTTTTCTTGTGTCTTATCTTGTGTGCTGGTTGTCGGGGCTTTTGTCTTCTATGGAGCCAATCCTTTCCTCTTTCTACGTCCTATGTGTGGGAGTGGTGTTCGCTTGTGATATGGGCTTTTTGCTTGTTGCCTTTTGTGGTGCAAGCCGTGTGAGGGGCTGTTGTGGGCTGGGTGTGGGGTATCTGGTGGTCTTGGTTGGTGTCTCTCCGGTTTGGAATCTTGATGGATTTGCATGTACCAAATGAGATGGCTGCAGGGGTTCCTTCCTTAGTGGGTGTGGAATCTGGGGTTTCAAACCCTATTTCACCTAGATCGGGTATAGCCTAAAATGGAGCTATAAAATTGCACAAGGTGAACAAATGTTTAAAAAGGGCACAAGAATAACCAGCTCTTGTGATTTAGCCTGAATCGGTGGCTGAGGATCTTGCTTATTTCTCCAGTCGTGTTCTGATATATAAGTTTATGGGAATGAGGGTTTCTCTCCCATTCCTCAATATGTGGATTCAGAAAACATGGAACCCAAAAGATGACTTCGACATTTTGATGGCTGCAAACAATTTCTTTTTGGTGGATTTTTCATGCATTTTGGATCGAAACAAGGTGTTTGAAGGGGGGCCATATTTCTATAACTAGGTGGGTCTCTTTATCAAACCATGACATGCTAGTTTTAATTCGACAGAGGAGTTACCTTCTAGGTTCCCAGTTTGGGTACATCTCCCTCAGCTGCTGCTTGAATGTTGGAGAAGCGATATTTTGTAGTTGATTGCTTTGCTATTGGGAAAACTGATTGGCCCTTCACAACAAACTTTGGATAAGAGGATCTTCTCTTATGCCTGGGTATGTGTTCAAATTGATTTGAGTCAACCTTTTCCAAATTCTATTAATTTGACTATTGGTTCCTGTTCCTAGACTCAGCCATTGGATTATGAGACCTTACCTTTTCGTTGTCGTTCATGTCATGAATATGGTCACTTTCAGCAGACATGTCCTCGTGCTTCTGGTGTTGGTGGTGTAAGTAATCGTCCCCCTCAACCTAATCTTAAGGTGGATAAAGGTAAGACTCCCATGCAGGGGGCAATGGATAAAGATGGTTTTGTTTCGGTCAAGTCTCGCAATCGTGGACGGGGTCAAAAGCGAACTTTCAAGGATAGGCAGGAGGAAGAAACTCTTAATAGATTTGAGGCTTTAGATGAGTTAGTTGAGGAGGAAGGGTTCCTGGCGGACATGTAGTTGGAAGTCGGTGCATGTGCTGAAGAGTTACTTGATGTGCAACCTTCAAAGATTTCTAGGATGGATCAGCTTGGTGTTCATGGTCCTCAGTTGGATTATGTCTTGACCCCTTCAACTCAGGTTCTGGGTGAGGAAGGTGGGGTGATTATAGATTCTGGGGTTCCCTTGGTGGGGGTGGGGCTATCTCGGAGGTGCAAAGTGGTTCTGTTGTAGGTAAAAAAAAGTCTTCTTCATCTGCCTTAGGTTTGCAGCAAAAATTTTCAAGAAGGGGGTTCCTGAGAAGCCTTCTAAGGTTGGTTGAAAGAAGGACCAAGAAAATGTGAAGCTAGCTAATGAGACACTAGTTGAGGCTAGTTCAGTGAATACTATCGATGCTCACTTCTCCCAACCTCATTGATGATTGTGCTTCCTTAGAATGTGAGGGGTATGAATAACATCCCTCGACAAAAAGCTATTCAGGATCTGGTTTGTGTTCATTCTCCTAATGTGGTCTTCCTTCAAGAAACTAAGTTATTAGTTGATTCTATGCTATGGGTGGCTTCAAATATTTGGGGTCGGGGTCATTTTCAATGTGTGAGAGTGCTTGGTAGCTTTGGTGGAGTGGCCTATTTATGGGATCCTTGAAAAGTTAGTCCCATTTGGTGGATCTCCTAGAGGAGCTCAATTTCTTATGTTGCTTCTCATCTTGAGTCTAGGGAAAAAGTTCTTTTCTCTAATATATATGTTTCGATTGAATTTCAAGGTAAAGCTCGACTGTGGGATCATGCTAAATATGTGAGGTCTCTAGATTTGCAATTTCCTTGGATCTTGGCTGGGAACTTTAATGCTATTATTTCTCTAGAGGAGAAGATGGGAGGTAGTGCTTTCCTGGAGCCTTCCTCGGGGCTCTTGTAGGATAATGTGGCTCTTCTGAGGTTGGTTGACATTAAACCAGTTAATGGAGTCTTTACCTAGAGTAATAGGAGAAGTGGAGATATAGCTATTTCTAAAAGACTAGATAGATTTTTAGTGTCCAGTCTTTGGTTGGGGGATAGGTGGGTGACCAGATTTGAGATATTGGTTGGTTGAGGCTCTGATCATTGGCCTTTTAAGCTTATGGCTAAGTTATCCAAGTGATGTGTTAAGCAATCTTTAAGTTCCAACTTATGTGGCTCAGGGATGAGTCTCTGCATGATCTGCTTCCTGGTTCGCGGTGTCTTGGGAAGTCGGCTTATGACACTGCTATGTACTCTTTCTCCAAGAGGCTTCAATATGTGAAATACAAGATGAAGCGCTGGAATAGGCAACACTTTGGTAATTTGTTTCATGAAAAAAATAAGGCTCAGGAGAGATTGGACTTGATCACCAGGCATATTCGTGATCAGGGCCTCACTGAGGAGTTTGGTTTGTTGGAGGCTACTGTGGTGAAGGATGTTGAGGAATGAGAGTTAAGAGAAGAATTTTTTTGGAAGCAAAAATCCTGTATTGATTGGCTTCAAGTTGGTGATCAAAATACTTCTTTCTTTCACAATTCTATCAAAGATCGAAGAAAAGGTAATATTATCTCCTATCTCTTGTCACCAGATGGAGAAAATTTCTCCTCTTATGCTTCTATTTTTGCTAAATGTGTTCATTTTTTTCTGCTTTATTCTCTGAGGATTCACCTCTTTCGGAGGAGGATGAAGCTAGGACCTTGGATTATATTCCATAGCTGGTCTCAGATGAAATGAATGAATCTCTACTCTCTCCTATTACCTTTTCAGAGCTTGAAAATGTGGTGAAATGTAAAGCTCCTAGACTTGATGGATTCCCAGTTGATTTTTTTTAGGAATTCTGGGAAATGGTTAAGTTGGACCTCCTGGAGGTTGTTTAGGAATCCCTCATGAGTAAACAATTGCTGAAATCTCTGAATGCAATGTTTTTGGCTCTTATTCTGAAGAAGGAGGGCATTGATTCTCTGGATTCTTTTAGGACAATTTCTCTCTATAATGTTGTTTACAAGATCATTACTGAGTTGATTGCTGAAAGACTAAAGCCTTGGCTAAGTGGGTTAATCTCTGAGGAATAAGGGGGTTTTGTTGCTGGTAGACAAATCGTGGATGGTGTTATTATTGCTGCGGAAACCATTCATTCTATGGAGTCTTCTAAGGAAAAAGCTATGTTTATTAAGCTGGATATGGCTAAAGTGTATGATTGGGTTGAATGGAGCTTCTTATTTAAGATTCTTAAAGTTTTTGGCTTTGCTAGTGACTAGATTGAATGGGTTAGGAGTTGTGTTACTTCCTCCTCCTTTTCGGTGCTAATTAATGGTGTGCCCACAAAGTTGTTTGGTGCTTCTACTGGACTCAAACAAGGGGATACTTTGTCTCCCTACTTGTTCATCCTGCTTGTTGAAGGATTGGGGAGGTTTATTCATTCTTGGGTTGTGAGTGGTTGGATTCAAGGTTGGAGTTGGGGAAATGATATTCCCCCTTAGTCTCACATTCAATTTGTGGATGATAAGTCTTTGATGGGTAGGGCGAAGGTTGAGGAAGCTATTAGGTGGCACTATGTGTTGGATAGTTACTTGGATTCCTCTAAGTAGTGCATTAATGAGGGGAAGTCCTTTATCTACTTCTTCCATACTCCTAAGGCTATCCAGAAGAGAATAGCTAGCATTCTTCATTTCCAAATTGGTTCACTTCCTTTTGTCTACCTTGGAATCCCTCTTGCTATTCGTTCACTTCCTAAATGTTTTTGGAAAGAGATTCTTGATAAGTTTCAAAGTTTGGTTAGTCATTGGACCTGCAAGTGGCTTTCTTTGACAAGTAGAGTGACTCTTTTGAAGTCAGTGGTTCAAGCTCTTCCTCTTTATAGATGCTTTGTTCTCTCTACTCCTTTTAGCTTCATAAAGGAATTTGAGAGATTGTCTCGACAGTTCTTGTGGTCTGGAAATCTGCTTCATAGAAAGTGGAGTTTGGTTAAGTGGGATGTTGTTTGCAGGCTAAAGCAGGAAGGTGGTCTTGGTCTATGCCAGACTGATCTAAATGGGCAGGCTTTAGCAGCTAAATTGTATTGGTGATGGTGTTCACAACAACATCTATTGTGGGCTAAAATTCTCACCTTCAAATATTTGGGTGTGGTTGAGATCATCGAGGTTTCTAGATTTAGCTTGGAGGGGAAGGGTTCTATGATTTGGGGGACCCTCAAAAGGGGTGCTAAGTTGGTAAAGCAGGGATTGTTTTGGATTCGTAATGGGGGCCAAGATGCCCTTTTTTGGCATGATTCTTGGGATGGACACCCTCCCATTTTGTATTCTCATCCTCACTTGTAGGATTTGTGCTAGGTTTTTATGGACGCGGATTAGTGTTGTGTGGCTGATTTTAAATCTCAATAGACCATGGGCCAGGTTACTATGTCTAGGTGGAAGGATCCTCTGGAGTGGCCTCTTGGTGTTGTGGTGGAGGACCGTCAAGATCTTGTTAAGATTTTATCAGATCGTGTTTGTAATTCTCTTCCTAGGAAATATGTGCTAGCTTAGGGTCCTGACTCGAAGGGAAAATTCTTAGTTGCCTCTAGTTATTAAGTTTTGGATAAGCAGTTATTTGGGAGCTTTGAGGTTTCTTGGTGGAAGCATGTTTGGAATAAGTTTTCTTGGCCTAAGTGTAATTTTTTCTCTTGGTTGTGGTGCAAGGTAAGTGTCTCACTTGGGAGAATATTTGGAAGTGGGGGTTCCAAGTCCCCTCCATGTGTGTTATGTGTGCTAAGCATGAAGAATGGTTCTCGCATGTCTTCTTCTAGTGTTCTTTTGCTAAAGCTATTTGGCATCTCTGGTGGAAGATTTGGAGCCTATCATGTAGCCATGTTGCTTCCTTGGATGAATTTTGGAGGAGACAGGGATCCTCTCCTGCTAAGACCTCTTTTCTTAGTATTGCTTGGATCATTAGCCCTAGTCTAATTGTTTGGTACATTTTATTGGAGTGTAACAAGCAAATTTTCTTAGATAAGAAGTTGCTTATTGGGTAGATTTGGATGAGAATTCTGGGAGCTCTTAAGGAGACTTTGAATGCTAAGTGTGACTTGTCGGTGCCGATTGATCTTGGTGATTTGGGAGTGGTTAAAGCTCTGGGCCTCATTGAGGGGGGCATGCAAAATTTGAGCAGGGTGCATCATGGCTATGGTCATGAGAGGGTTGATCATGGTGGCTGTTGATGCCCTCCTGCACAAGGGGAGTTGAAAATTAATACGAATGGTTCTTCTAGAGGAAATACTGGACATGCGGGCATTGGGGGTATAGGAAAGGATTTCTCAAGAGTGGTGTTATTTTTCTTCTCTATTTATAGAGGTTTGCATACTAATAATCTCATGGAGGCTATTGCTATTCTTTTAGTGGTGGAGCGCGAGATTGGTCTTGGATGGCTATGAATTGTTTGTGAATCTAATTCTTAGGTTGTTATTGACATGCTGCATAAGAGGCAATTGGAGGATGTGAATTGGTAGCTAGTTGTGGTGGTTAAGCAGATTATTTCTCTGTGTTCTACTTTGGAATTCATTGACTTTCGTCATGTTCCTCGGGAATGGAACAAGGTGGCTAATGGTTTTCCTAGGTGGACTACTAAGAGGATGAGTTCTTGGTATGTGGATGATTGGGGCAACCTTCTTGGTGATTTTTCTCTTGTTCTGGAGGAATGGGTTATGGAGGATATGAGGTGTTTCTTGGGTGAGAATTAATTCTTGGTTTTGTTTGGACCTGTGGTAGGTTTCTTTCTTCTGGATTTGTAATTCTTTCTCGATTCAATAAAGTTTTTACCCCTTTTATTAAAAAAAAAAACATAAATTTATTCTAGGAAAACCCTTTCAAGGAAAAACCTCGCAAAAAATTCAATGACACACTATATTTACTTAAACCAGAGAATACAAATATAATGAAAAATTCTACACCTAGGAGTTTTATGCCTAGATTTTGAAGGATTTTAACATTCTAGCACTATCCCCATACATAAAATCTTCTTTCATCCTCAACCAAAACTAGCTCTCAACAAATAGAGGAGTAACCAAAAATCCAAATGTTTGTCTAAAGATTCACTCAATTCATGACTTCAACTTCTAAGAATCTTCAACTTACATGTAACTCCATTTGTTTTAAATGCTTTATAACTCCCATCAACATAATTTTACAACATAACATTCATGTCATAACCAACCTTCCAAGTGGAACACTTTTTCATACAAGGAATCCTATACATTACTCCAAGGATGGCACCCCATTTAATGAGGTGCCAAAAATTACAACATTAAAATGTTACAAGAGTTGAAAGGCTTATAACACACCTAACCAAAATGTATTAATACTCTCCCACTTCCTATATACATTATAAAAAGAACATAGAATATGATACCATAGATCTAATAGCTATGGGAAATGTCCATAGTTGATATATACCTATTTATACTTCTTCATGCTCATAATTTTGGTCAATGAGTCTACAATATTATACCTATTTATAGTTGAAACAAAAAGCCACAAGAACTATATTTAGCCTTCTATCATCTACAATAGGATTCAGACCTTCATTTGTCTATACAAGCACATGCCATTGAGAGGAACAGTAAGGAACACAATAAAAATACAAAAAATGAAATGTTGATTGCTCCAAAACCTCCTCCAAACCTTCAACCTCTAAAAAAATGGTGGAACCAGGTCTTTTTAACCTTTCCCAACTAGTTTCAATAGTTACAAACCAACTTATTTTAATTCCAACTAACCTTGACCCTTCATCTTCCTTTTGTTGCATTTTTGCATTTTACAACATGACAACTTTTATAATATTTGCAATATGATTCCAAAATGGACTTAAACTAGACTCAAATAAGTTCAAAATGGTCTAAAAACCTTATTGCAAGAAAAAAACATCAAACTTAAATAAAAAATCCAAAGTTGCCTCATGGAGGCATGAACTCAACCTGGTGCTCTTGCACCATACTCCCGAAGAAAGAAGAATTCAAGTCCCTTTTGAATTGAAGGTAGGAATTCTTTTGATTTATGTATTCTATCTTCTGCCTTTTGGCTTCCTTGAAACATTTCCATATTGCCTTTATCTTTACCTCGGGTTTCATCTTGTCATTGCAAACTTGCTTTCCTTTTGCTCTAATGGACTACACACTCTGCCCCAACACCTTGTTCTCCTTCCAAGATCTTCTTCATCTTAAATTTTAGTCTATCTCTCCTTAAGGCTACAATAACACAACTCTTCTTACCCATCCTTTCAATACTATATGTTTCTCTCTTCTTATTTTCTATACAATCAACAACCTTTCCTTCATCCTTGTCAATTTGAAAAATAGGGTATGGACCCTTTGTCTTGAAATTATGCCACTCAACTTCATCTTCACCAATCTTCCTGATCAATGCAAACATAAAGTAGGTTGCACCCTCATACTCCAACTGTAGATGTGGAGTTTCTTAAATCACCTTGAAGGTTTTGTCTTCCCACTTTGCATGCGAACTAACTCCTTGCCTTGTACTGTCATCTACTAACACATCAACATGCTCTTGCAACAAGTATTGAACATCTAATAGCAATTGATCAATCCTAACTACTATTATAATAGTCATATGTTTACTGACCATTTTATTAGCTACCTCTTCCTCTTTTCTTGGCTTTTGTTCTTCAATCAAGGACTCCTTAATGTCTGATTTTGATGCTCCCACTTGTCTTCTTCTCTGAACAATCTTCTTGATAGGCCACATAACCTTCTTCTTGACTGGTATATGCCAACTTTGCTCTTGGTTTGCTAACTATTGCATCTCAATATTCACTCTTTCTTCCATATTTTCTTGAATTTCCCTCATTATTTCCAAAGCATGCCTCAACTCTTTTATCTCTTGATCCACATCTATTTGTTTTTCCTTCTCCTTTTTCTTCTCCATCTCTTTTTCCTCTTTTTTCATCACTTGTTTCTTTTTTTGTAAACCCCCACTCAACAAGTATCTCTTCCACACATCCATTATTCATACACACAACTATCCTCTACCCAATAGGATTCTGGAAGATGCACTCTCCAAGACCTCTTCTACCCACTTCCTCTCAGTGGAAGAAATCTGCACACCTTCTACCCAGCTTCATCACTATTGGAGGATACAACAAACCTTCTCTCACAACTTCCTCTCAGGGTCTTCTAGATTTGATACCAATTGATGTAGATCATGGAGAGATATCGTTAACCAAACAAAAATCAATTAGCTTTGGACAATCCTTTAACCTTGAAAATCCCAAATTGGTACTTTCTCATAGTTTCATCAATTTTGCTTGTAACATTCCAAACAATGAAAATTCTACATACCTTTCAAAATAAATCGAAAACCCACAAACCAATTACCATTATAGATACCCCTTTCCAATTTTCAAAACATATCAAAAGTGTAGGGGTGATTTCTTTGTAACAAACCCTTCAAATACTTGCTGCTATGTTTGACAATAAGCTTAAAAGAGAAGAAATTCATCGTAATTTGACCATAACTTTTAGAAAATAACTCCTACCCACAAAATAAAACTAGTTCTAGATAAGAATTTTCCTCTTTTATAACATATCTCAAATATAGGGGTGGTTACTTTGGAGCATAACCCTCTATTTTCTACTGCTATGCTTGAAGAATGGCCTAATTAGGCTCCTACAACAAGGTACTTATTGATTTTGCACACTCCCAGCCTCAAATATCCATTCCAAAACCTTAAATAGGTCCAATTAGGTCTACACAACCAAATTCCATCACCATAAATGGGTCCCAATCACCTTTCTTCAAAACCCTACTTCTATGCATCATTCTTGTTTAAAAACATGCTTTTACTAGCCTAGGGCATCATCATACCTGCACAAAACCTTATTCCTGACTCTTGTAACTTGGAGAAAACAAAGATAATGTCCACATAGACCTATGCACCAAGATTTTTGGATTTTCACTCATGATTTATTGATAAAATTATTTTTTCTATGCCATTGGTTAACCCAGTCAGGGTTTCAAATGGTCTATAAAGAAAATGCAATATCTCTCTCAATTCTTAATTAAATGGGATGAAACAAAAAGCCACATAAACTAGATTTATCCTTCTATCATCTACAGTAGGATTCAAACCTTCATTTTTCCATACAAGCACGTGGGCCATTGAGAGGAACAATAAGGAACACAATAAAAATACAAAAAATGAAATGTTTATTGCTCCAAAACCTCCTCCAAACCTTCAACCTCTAAAACAAAGGTGGAACCAGGTCTTTTTAACCTTTCCCAACCAGTTCCAATAGTTACAAATCAACTTCTTTTAATTCCAACCGACCTTGACCCTTCATCTTCCTTTTGTTGCATTTTTGCATTTTACAACATGACAACTTTTACAATATTTGCAATATGATTCCAAAATGAACTCCTAGGACTTAAACTAGACTCAAATAAGTTCAAAATGGTCTAAATACCTTATTACAAGAACAAAACATCAAACTTAAATAAAAAATCCAAAGTTTCCTCATGGAGGCATGAACTCAACCAAGTGCTCCTGCACCAAACTATCTCCCTAGGATATGCATACTTCAACATACACATTTGATATCAATGACAACTCATATTGAGTTGACATCAATGACAACTCATATTGAGTTGATATCAATGACAACACTTATTGAAAACGGTCATTACATATGATACAAATGGGTCAAAGTGAGTATAAAGCATAGGGGAAAGTGCAAGGTGTGCATTTTTCACCCTTACATTTTTCTCAATTTAACTTGCATGTGAACTACTATGAAACATGCATATCGATTAAACAAGCAATCAATGCGAAAGTAAATATGAAGCATCCATTAAGAGGATTTAAATAGTGGTGAAGATTCCTCATGTCCTTGTAATAAATGTTATATCTTTGCACCCACATGCACAAAATTCCATGAATAACATCTAACAAAAAATTGAAATAGGTAAAAAGAGAGATATGGTTACGAAGGAACCAGCAATAAAAGTGTAATGATATGGAGTTTTCATCATGATAAAATGATGTTGGGTTGCATAGGAGACATCATAACCATGAGACAGTCATTGTAATCATATTCAACATTTAGTGATATTGTATGTCCCCTCCATTTGGTGGAATACAAAGGATATGAGGAATTCAAAGAAAGGAGAAAATTATATGATCATGTAAAAATCATTAATCATATAACAAATGTCATAGATAACATCATGTGAAAAACATAAGATAATATAACAAGATGTACACCTAAAAGTATAGGTAATAGGAGACAACAAGGATCCCCTATCATTGAGGACAATGATTAAATGATAATAGCCAAGATTCTAAGTAGCAACATGTAAGAACAAATAAGTATCATGTAAGCATAAGCATGTTGAACATGATATGTAAACATGTAATTATCAAATAAACATGTTATCATAAGATGTGAGTATAGTGATCATTATTAAGTGTTGTAAACCTTTCGAGTCATTTTAAGAACATTTAATATTTTATATGTTGTAATTTATGACCCCTTGTGGAATGGAGTATTATCTTTGGAGGAATATACATATTCCTTGTATGATGCATCCCACTAATTATAATGTGATATGGCATGTGTAAGAAGAGAGTGTTCAATGTCATTACACTACAACAAATCCCTGTGATTTGCTCCACTTTTTGCTTCGCTTTTTGCTTCCACCCACTGTTTTGATGTATTTTTTGGCAATTTTTTGAAAACGTCGGCACTATTTATCAGGATGGAGCAATTTTTTGTGTTTATTGCATTGATCAATACAAGTTGGCGCTAATTTATGCGCTAATTAGTGCCTAAAATAACATCGTCTTTAGTGTTGATATTAGCTTCGAGTGTAGTGTCGCTTTTACCTCTGACTTTAGCTTCGGGTTTAGCGCCGGTTTAGCCACCCCTATGTTGAAAAGACTTATTTAAATGTCTCATCGATGATGTAAAATAGTGAAATTTTGACAAGATATGGGCATATCAAGGAGAGAATCACTTATGTCACATCGACAAGGTATATCTACAAGTGCTCGACGAAACACAACTCTTGGATATAACAAAGTAATGTCAATGAGACATTGAGATATCGGTAAGACAAATAAGATTGTCTCATCGACACTCTTCAAGTAATGATCAAAAGCATACACCGCTATACCGCTGGGAAGGTGAGCAACATATGCGGTAGAGCGATATACACCACAACCCCGTAGCAAGAAGCCTTGAGCAAGGCTGTAGTGTGGTAAACAGTAGAAGGGAAGGGAAAAACACCGCTATACCATAGTGATAATCACAAGTCTCCCTGACATGGCAGAGTTACACTAATATATTAAGAAATACTACCGAAGGAAAATATTGATGAGACAGTGGCATATCAACAAGAGATATTAACTTGTCTCATCGACATCGACAACCAACATTAGAGGAACATAAGATCTAATGTTGATGAGAAATTGAGATATCGGTAAGACAAATAAGATTGTCTCATCGACACTCTTCAAGTAATGATCAAAAGCATACACCGCTATATTGCCGGGAAGGTGAGCAACATATGTGGTAGAGTGGTATACACCACAACCCCACAACAAGAAGCCTTGAGCAAGGTGGTAGTGCGGTAAACGTGGCATCATTACAATTTACATCAAATCACATCAATTTCCAAAATTAAATGCTATTAAATTATTAAGGGTTGCCAAAACTAATATGACTAAATACTGCACCATCCAAAGATAAGTGAGTTTTCCCAATATCACACTCAATTGCAGTGCACTAGTGTGGAAGGAGCTAAGGATACAAGAAGAAAAAGTCCTACAAGTGTGAAATAGTTGGGTAAGTGCATGAAAACTCTCTGAAAGAGCTCTGTTAATATAAAAAATCTTTCAACATTTTGTCATCTGAAGCTATAATAGAAAAAATTGAAACATGCCTCCTAAAAGAAAACAATCAAAAGTAAAAGAAAGTCAGCCTAAAATTAAAGATGAAGAACCTAAAGTAAAGAAGAGACCACTCCATCAGTCCATATTAGATATACTTCCAGGGTCTACTAAAGAGGGTAATAAGAAGTTTCTCATGGACACCGCACAAAGTTGTAGGGATGCCCTCATTTCCAAATCTGGATGGGACCTATTTTGGTATTTTTATAGTTAGAGAAATGAGAAGATTCCAGTGTCAAATGCTTGGATGTTGGATATAGCAAGGTTGATTTCCCCAAATGTGTTTGTTGATGTAGAATTTATCAGACCGCTAGCCAAACACTATCACTCAGCTGCCAAAAAAGTAAGGTTTCCAAATGAAACAATATTGGTAGAAGTAACCAGAAAATCCATCATTGAGTGTTTTGGCTTAAACAAGCAGGCTCTGACCAAGATAATCCTGTAGAAAAGTGAGGAGGATTATGCTAGGTTAAAAAAAACTTATAGAAGTGATGAGGTACCCCTATATATGAAAAGAGGCATTGGTAACAGAACATTCCCCATCTCTACTACCACTATTGAACCATTTAATGTGATATATTTTCAATATTACTTTGTGAATACATATTTAGCTCTTTGCCAAGTGTTGGGGATAGATTCTCAAGATAAAATTCCAATAGGCCTAATGATGATGGCCATGAGAATTCAAAATCCTAAAACTAATATTGAATATGACTTTGCTTCATACCTTGAGAAGGCGTTAGATGATGAATTCTCCCAAGTTATAGAGGATAGAGCACCGATTACATTTAGACACTATTCCCTACTGTTTCATCTGATATTGTACCAGAATAGGGACCAATGGACTAAAAGAATGGACTTGGCTATAGTAGATGAGCAAGGGAATCCCACACCTATCCATAAATGGTGCTATATTTGGGACAGTCGGTGCAAGAATTCAAGCTTTGTTGTATTCTATGAAGACTTTGTACACATAATCCTTCAAGTTCTTGGGTATGCAATACCAATATTGTCAACCAAAATGTTGCAACTAGTGAGACCTTTGGCTTTAAGACTAGAGCAGGGTCATACACACAATTTTGGAGATTGGTTCTTCCTCCCAGAAGTTACAATAATAAGAGTTTATGGATGCCCTGTTGCTCCACACATATTGCCAAAATTTGTGCCCCTCAGATTAGCATTTCTTGAATTTATGTGGCAAATGATGTGGATGGAGAAAGATGTAATGCACAAGCAAAAGAAAGGCACTTTCCTACCAAACCAAACCAAGTGTGAAGATTAGACTATAGGCTCAGACACACTAGAGGAGTTACAATATTATTTGAAGACAAGATATGCATTGAAATCTAGAAAAGAAAGAGCCTTTGACCCTGAAAATCATATGAACAACATAAGGCACAATCTTCTTACCAAAATGAGAGTGCCACACCAAGTAGATTTTGAAGAAGATGTCATAAGGAACTGCATTACTTATAATGATGTAAAGAAGTCCAACAATCAAACCCAAGATGAAGTGAAAAGACAAATTTGTAAAGTTATGTAAAAGATTCTTGAGCACAGGATAAAATCAATTATGGATAAACTGAGAATGTGCATGATAGTTGTAAAACACTTCAAAGGCAATGGATCAAATAAAGACACATATGCTTGTATTAGATCCTTTGTTCAAAAGGTGGCAGCCTATTCACCACACTTTGGCTAAGTTATGCAAAGTTGTACAAAGAAGTCTTGATGTACCCACAACATTAAAGCCAACTGAACAAACTGTGAAGATGATTATTGATGAATTTCAGTATGTACAAGGGTTTGATAAAAATATTGTAACACAAATGGATTTATTCCATACCTGCAAATAGTGGTATATACTTGAAATCATGAGAGTTGGTGATCAGTTGGAGGACTTGGATAAGTGGAAGAAAGAATCCAGTTAGGTTGTTCATAAGTGCGTAACTCATATATAGGAGGATGATGATACCAGTCTTCCTAGGCTAAATAAGATCATGGATGGGTTGATTGTTCTTGATGTGGGATACCTAAAGTTTGTTAATGATACAAAGGCATTACTAGATAGTCAATGGAAAACTCATCTTCCAAACATGCAAAAGATCTAGGAATATAAGTGGCCATTAGATTTTACGGTGTATCAGTGGGAGGAAAAGTATTTGGTTTCAGAAAAATAGGACACTAAGGCTAGAGCAATTGGACGTTCATCATGGAGAGGAAGATTTTTCTAGATCAATGATCAAGGGTCTTCTACATTGAATAATGGAGCCATATGTCAAAATGTCTTAAGTCTTGTTATTTCCTTAATTATGCTAATTAAATAGTTGTTAGTAAATAAGTAGTTATGAAAGGTCGTTTCTTTTTGTAAAATGTCTGTAGCTTGTTGCTTCCTATATAAATAGGAAACCAAGGCCTAGTTTTAAATTATCATCATCATATATCATTTCCATTTTGAAGACTTTTGTTATTAATATATATCAATTGAAGCAATATAATGGAAAACATCTTATTATTAGAGATTCTCCATGACTGTGTTATCATTTTGTATTTTTCTTATGTTTTCCATACTTATTTCTTCTTATATTTGAATGAATATGAGTTATTAAGCCTCAATACTGTGCTTATGTGAATGAATATGATGATACAACAAAGCGTTTATTGAGGATGTTGGTAGAGCTACTATTTTTTTTGAAAATTTGAGCTTATTTTGCCTTGTTACATGTTCAACATAAAAATGGAAACTATTTAAAAATAATAAAGTTAACAAAGTTGCTTATTTAAATAATTGTGAGTTATGTGCATTAATATTTTATTAACTTTTTTGTCTTCACGAACATATGTTGATACAAAATGAATGAAATAAGCATCCAAGTAATCCTAATTTTTTCTACCAACAATTCATACCAAAGATTGAACAATTCACTTGGATATTGCAATAGGTATTAATTAAGGATATGATGATGATGATATATTCTTGTACTTGTATATTCTATGAAACATTCCTCATTTTCTATGAAACAGTGTATATATTCTTATACTTATAAATATTATTTTACTGTTTTGTCTATTAAATAAAACAAAGTTTGAATAAAAAATGCTTCACCCTTTTTTGTAAGTGAGTATGTGAATTATTGTTTAAGGAAAAATCTTACAGTGTTTACATTTTCAGTTTATTAGTTTCAAATCTTCATTTTCTATGTATATAAAATTGTATTTGCTCTTTATCTCAAATGACATAAAACAATAATATCTTGAGAATTAGGGTTTTCAATTTCAACACCATCATTGTCCACACTTTTCATATCCTGTTCACTTGTAAGTACAATCATCAAAATTTTATTTTTATTTCTTGTCCCAGTTAATCTTGATTCCTTTCAGCATAACACAATAGGTTGCATGTTAAATTTCAAAAAATTTCTATGCATTTTTTTGTATATATTATTTTCTCAGTGCATCATTATGTAACAACAATTTCACTTTTGAGATATACACTAAAAATAAATGAAAGCACATGTTTTCTTTTTCAAGGGAAATGTATGGTGAATACCCTATGTCTTTCAAATAAGTGTGCAAGCGAAATAAGACATAACTGATTGAATCTAATTTTCTACTATACAATTATTTTTTTATGTGCTTTTTACTTTTTGCATGTGGATTACCCTCAGAAAGAGACTACTTATCTTTTCTTAAATGAAGCCTTTACATTTCCTTTCTACGAAAGGAATTTACTGCTTGACAATAGGTTCGTGAACTTCATACAAATTAAGATTGGTGTAAAAGGCCATCCCCGCAAATATTGTTTGGTCTAGAATTATAATGGAAAATAAAAAAGCTTGCTAGGAGAATAAAACAGGTTTTCAATTTTCCAAGTACAACATAATATTATTGAATCATTTCAAAGTTTAGGCCATAAGAATCATCCTTTTTTAAACATGGATTGCAAATAATTCTAAAAATTTAGAAGTCTTGGTCATTAACATTATTGTCTTCTACAATGTCATCCAGTGTATCATTGTCAATGTTCATATGTTCTTTCAAGTATTTAATATTATCATCATCCTCATCTTGACCTGCATCATCTTCGTCATCATTGAAATTTGACTGTAGACCATCTATATTGTTACCAGATGTATTTGGATCATCATTTTCTATACCATCCATATTGTTGTCTTCCATAACATCATCTAACTCTGGATTGTTTTCTTCTTGTTTTCTTCTTGTTTTCTTCTTTGATGTTCTCTAATCTATCTCTCTCATTTTGTTGGCCATCACTGTTTTTCTCAGTATCCACTAATGCATCGTCAAATACATGCCTTAATCTTGGATCATAATGTATGGAAAATATCCATTTCGGGTCCAAAATATCTTCATAGAAAAATACCTACATATGAACGACATACATATATTAGACATTATATAAATTGTATGAACATATATACATCAATTGAATAATGGAACATTATTTTATAGACTACCTTTTTTATACAATAATTTCTATAAAACATAATTTTGACAACATAGTTTATAAAACATGAGTCCACACTCATTTATTATTCTTTGGTTTTCTACCCTTAAGAACATCCTTAGGGAGACCTTGTTCTTCCCTCTTCTTTTACACAGGAGTGCGTTTTAAGAAGGGGTAATCAATCAATAACTCATCCCCAATGGTAAGGTCCATAATAGCCTCAACCATTATCAATCTATCAACCTCTCTTTCCATATCTCCATCTTTATCATTTATAACCTCAACAAATTAACAATTCGGTCTTACATTAGGGTTCCTTCCCTTACTACTATTTATAAATTCTACAATATTTTTGTGTGTATGCACGTCCATCTATATACATAAGATGAACTCTATTCATTTCTTTTCCACTTTCCAAGTGGAGACGATGTGTATACATATTCAAATTTAGACCATATGCTGACATGCTAGGCTTATATTCTGCTAGCCTTCTCCATTCACCATTGTAATATGATGGACCATAATATGGCATTAATCTCCTAGTGGTTTGTTTTGAATTGTTTCTATTTTTGGATCCCACATGTACATTTTGGACAATAAAGAGGCCTAGATTCACTCCATGAATATTGGAGGGTCGTATCATGTAGTTGTATCCCCAAAATTGAAACACCTCATACACTCTAGGTAGTTGTTGATCACTAGGACAAGTGCAATATAGTCGACGATCAAATGTCTCTTTGTAAATTGATCTCAAACTCAGAGGCAAGTCATCATCTCCATCACATTCATTCTCATAGGGTATGTAGTCCACCTTCCCCTTGTCTTTACATAAATTATTCATCTTCACACTGGTTCTTGTTTTGTTACTTGTTTTCGTCAATTCCTCATCTTCCGAGCTGGTATATTGGCACATATTTTTGTTAGATGTATCATCTGATAAATGATCATTTCCCTCTAGGCTGGAAGTTGGTGATCTAGGACACTTTAAACCAAGAACTTTATCCTGCAAGTATCCATTAAGAAAAAATTAGTTATTTAAATAATATAAAACAATGTTTAAACGAAGTATACGTGTTATTTATATCAAATTGGAAAATTCCTCACCACAATTCCTATTGGATTTGAATCGATTGTAGGAGACATACTACCGACTGGAAGCTCATCATATATGTAATGTCTTTGTACAATCACTCGTTTGAATTGTTTCTTTCCACGACATACAAACATCCACAAACAACAATTTTCTCAAAGTATTCATCCCATGTACTATAGTCCTGACCTACCTCTTCTTCAGTGCAATCATTTGTTGTGTCTACAATATCCATTGTCATATCCTCTTCCACCCACTGTCGTCTATGTGATTTAACAATTTTAGGTCCACATCCATGTACATATCTTGTTCTTTTGCTAGTTGAACGCTTAGGCTCTGCATTTGCTCCAATCTCCATCTAAAATTATCAACAACATGCATTAATTTATGTCAAGATTGGATAATACATTATAAATTTCAATAATACTGTGAAAATAGATGGATGTATCACAAAATTCCATTAAATTTATATTTGACATATTGATATCATGTTTTGGCTATCCTAATTTTCAAACTTTTCCCTTGATCATAGAATCACATTTAATCACCATTCCTATGCATTTTCAACCAATAAGTTTGACCTCAGAGGCCTCATGGACAAAAAAATGACTTTATCTCCTCTACGTTGTAGCATTTTTGAATTCATAAACACCTTCCTCCTTTGGTTGAGGTTGCTTTCTCTTCTTACCTCTATTGTATTTGTAGATTCCGTTGTCTCATCTATTTCCATCCACTTTCCTCTCAGTGATTTAGTATTTCTACGTCGTCCATGTCCTCTCTCCATGGCCTCCTCTATGAATAAAAATGTCGCCACAAAATCTTTCACTGCACTACCTCTGAGAAGGAAAAAACAACTTGCGGGACCGCAATAAAAACCACTCTACCACATCAAGCTGATGAAGGAGCCACGAAACAATGGTGGTCATCGCACTGCACACCAATGGTAGAAGAATTGAGGGACTGTAGGAGTCACCACAACACCACTAGGAATAGAAGGAATACTCGTGTGCTGCCACATAAGCTTTCACCACACTACCACCAAGAAGGATGAAGCACCTTGTGGGACCACGGTAAAAACCGCTCTTCCACATCTAGCTGATGAAGGAGCCATAGGACAACGGTGGTCACAAAAACAAGGTAGGATTTGGAATTATTTCTAACACTTTGGGTCCTGTGATACACAACACTAAAAATAGTCACTATACAACAATGATAGGTGCTAAATTAGGCTCACTTGATGCTGCCTTATACATCCCAAACACATTACATTAACGAGCAAAATTCGGTGCTAAAGTTGGTGTTAACTAACGTTGACTAAAGCACAAGTAATGAATCAAAATTGAAAATTTAAAACTTTCCCATGTGAAGGAAGAAATCCGACGACAAAAAAGGGAAAAACGCCACGCGAAGGAAGAGAACAAGGCACTACCAGCAACTGATGAATGAATGAGAGATTTTAATGATGTCCACAAGACCAAGCGGCCTAAGGGACCAAGAACCAAAAAGCTAAGGAATCTCCAAAATCTTTTCCATGTTGGACCTTCTTTTATGAAATTTGACCAAAAAAATAGTTGTCTTGTTGATCTTTTCCCCTTCAAATAACTCATGTAGATTTTCAGCCTTTAAGTTTAATTTTTATGAGAAATTCGATTTAGTTTGCGACACCATAGGTAAGGTTACAATTTTTTTTCTTGCTTGAATTCGTGATTGTTTACTTCTCTATCTTGCATTTGAATTCATGATTGTTTACTAGTTCATGGCCTAACCAATCCAGGCAACCTCTAAATTGTCCCATCGTTATAAATTGTAAAACCTTTGAGAAACCAACAAAATTTTTTACCTTACCCATTTGAGCTTTGGCTCAAAATATTATAGCACGAAGCGAGGATGCCTCTGTATTCTTTGCCTAACCTGGGTACCAAGGAAATAGTGATCTTCTTGGAAAATATGGGAATTGGGTTGGTCACTGCTGAGCAACTGCTGAAAATAAATGCATAAACAACTTGGTTTTGCCCAGTCGCGCCATAGTCACCGATGCCCTGAAAAATTTGTGCAAGATTGCATTATGAAAGAGTTTTCATGATAAGGTTATCAACACCAAGCAAATCGAGCAAACATATTTTCCCTAGGTTATCAACACTAAGCAAACCTAGTGAACATATTTTCCCACAAAAAAAAACTTTCATACCACAAACTGGACAAAAAATTTCATACCTGACAATGTGTACTTCATTTGCCTCCACAGACTAGATGAAAATAATTTTCCCTAGGTCGCCTCAAAATGTCAAGCAATGGAGGGAAGTGAGCATTGACAACAAACTCTGGCCATAATGAGGTAATTCATTGTCAATTTATAGATTTGTAAATGTTTCCATTGTTTATTTGAATTTGAATTTTTACTTTTTTATTTCTAAATTTAAAATAAGAAATATAATTTAAAAATATATATAGGGACATGAGACTGACAAAGATAAAGAGGAATTGGCTTCCATATTGGGTTTAGAGGCAGTGAACAAATTGGTTACTATGGTCTGGACAACACTTCCAGATACATAGAAAAACAATCTATTAACACCCCTCAAATATTGTAAACAAATCAATTGTGTCAAAGGGAATCAATTGATTCCCCAACCAGTCCTGGATCGAGCAAAATATCCAGGAGGAAATTAGTGACAGTAAACTCTAAGAATGTGGAATAGGGAGCAGAGACTTCCACTCTTGGGACATAGAGTTCCACCACGCCATGTTTTCAATCTTGCATTGGTAGCTACAATACGAAGATAGAATACGAGGTGGTTTCAAAGGGAAGTCCGAATGACAGATGCTGGGAAAATGTTTGTGAATAGGTTGAAGGAATCATGCCTTCAACAATTCAAAGACCATCTACATTTTCCATTCTCAAAGATACCCATGCACTTGAAAAAAATAGTTATCCATGACATGGAGATTGATTTTGGCACAGGTTGGTCTGTAAAGAAGATAAACCTACAAATGTCTCAAAACTACAAGATATTTCGGTTCAACCAAACAAAGAAGATAAAAAAAATCCCTCTTGAGCTAAGGAAGAAAAAAAGGCCAATTGATGTAAGTGTGAAAGTATGAAGAGAGCTTGTAAAAGCATATGAGAATTCCGATGCATGGAGAAAATCCGGTGAGGAGAGTACGCAGGTATTTAAATTTTCTCATAAGATTATATCAAATTTATTAAACAATATTTAAATTTTATTTGTGCATAGTTAAATTGAATTAGTATATGTTTAAGGACAAGGCCTCCAAGGCTAGGCTTGAGAAACTTTGTGCCACACATCGCAGTGGCTAGAAAGGTTTATAGGCCTTGATCTGTACATTTGTAAGTATACTTAATATGTTAAATGATATATATTTTTTATTTCGTTGGAAAAAGTAAATGATTGCATATTAATTAGTTTAACTAGTCCATATGCCATGTTTTGACAAGAGGAGAAATATGGCCACCATCCAAAGCAATTTGAAAAGAATATGTTACAAAACAAAAAGTGAAACGATTTTGTAATCTGGATGGAGAACAAGGTATCAATAGTTGAGTTTCAATAACTTAGTTGGATATTGTTGTGTTAATATGTCAATTTGCATCTCTTGTGTTGAGTTGTTTATTGATGCATAGGATGAGTAAATAGAGCTCAAATCTTATGATTACAAGATGACCATTTATGTGCATGAATAAATAGTAGAATGATGTAGATGAAATCAATTCATCTAACTTTATGCCTCTTGGCAGGCATTCCTCTTGAATCTCTAATATCAGGTGCCCGAGACTTCCATGTAGCTTTTACCTTTTGTTTCTGTAAGGCTCCTCCCTTTATATCGGTGTCATAGCCTTTTATTCCAAACTTATGTTACTCTGTTATGTAGATTTAGAATGCATCATGAGATGTTGCAGGATCCCACTATGTTTGAGTGCCACTGTACTTGTAGTCTTTTGATTCTAAGAGAATATAAGATAAATTCTCATGTGAATACTTCCAATTAGATATATGATTGAAGCTACATTGATTGATACTATAATTTGTCATGCTTTATGGTGTTTCAAGTCCTCATGTAGTAACATTTGTTATGATCATTTGACTCATGTTGAGTTTGAATGTCTCCTATAGTCCTTACTTGAGGATCCCCATGTCAAGGATCATGACTAATTCACGAAAGGAGCCTTAGGGGTTTTCGTAATAAGTGATCACAGATAAGACACATATTAGATTCCTATAGCACTTCTAACTTAGTGGGAATAAGATGTAAAGTAAATAAGGAAAGACAAAGTGTTTTAGAGTTTGTATTACTATTGAGTCAGGAGATATCATTTAATTGTGATCTACACTTGAATTTGAAGATTAGGCCTTTACTTATAGGTGGGAAATATTAACAGAGATTTAGTATATAAGGATGGCCAAATCTAGTTAAAGCTAGATTAATCCATCAAGAATAAATAACTTAATTTGTCATTCTATGCTTAATATCATTTTAATTGGATTTTGAGATCACTATGGTAGTTCAACAAAGTCATGAAGTTCTCCATGTTCAATAATTGGATATTAAACCATTTATTTAAATTACGAAGACAACACAAGAAAATGCCTTAGAATGTGTGTCATCTCGTGGGGCATATTGGTGCATTTTATGTATTATTAACAATATCCTACCAAAAATGTAATAGTAATAGTACTATCGTTAACATACTAACATTTTAATTCATTATTATTATTACGATGAGACTAATGTTGATATAAGTTTTCCATTATATTGTTTACTAATATCATTATTACGAATAGCCTTAGTAGTAACCTTAAATCCACATTGATACTAATATTATCATGATCATCATTGTAAATCTATTATTATGTCGTATTGATATGAACATTGTCAAAGTTATCTGTAGAAATATATTAATGTTAAAATTGTATTAATATTAATACTATGATGATTAACTTAAAAGATGGTAATATTAATTTTTAATGTAATAATATTGTTATTATCACATTCATATTAATATTATTATAGTTACTTGCCCCCACGGGTTAGAGTAGTTGGTCTCAAGTCTCAGGTTTGCTCCCCGAGGTCTTGGGATCGACTCTCAAGCCCGGTATGAACCCCGTCACAGACACTAGGGGGGCGGTGCTGGTTATCCCGTGACCGTAGGGATTAGTCTCGCCTCCCGCTTGCACCTCCCTGAACCAGTGTAAGGGTGGGCCGCTGGGCGGGGGCCGCGGGGATACCCTTCGTTATTATAGTTACTTTATTAATTTAATATCACGAATATTACTGGTGCGTTCATTATTGTCGCCACTATTGAATATGGTTATAATAACCAGTAGCAACTTCCATCAGTATTTAATATTCTATTTGATGTGGATACAATTGTCCGTCGCACCAGCTGCCAACCATTAAAATGTTAAGAGGAAAGATTAGATTTGTGTTAATGATCCAATGACTTAATTTTTCCAACCAACCACTGGGTGTCATGGTTTCGTCAGCCTTGGAGTGGAGTGCATCTACATTCAGCCAACATGGAATTAACCCAGCGCACACTGGCATTAAAGAGGACATTTATATCTATGGACTCCATTTTGTGTGCTGTCAATAATTAATTATTTGGAGAGCGAGATATCTGTAAGTCAAGGAAGGTTTGAGTCACGTTTCTTTGGATTGCCCAGCAAGTTAGAGATAGACTTTCGGGTATAAAGCGTTGCCCAAACTCAAAGACCATTTCAAATATCTTAAAGTTTCTTGTTAGAGCAACATGTATTTATTACATTTACTCCATCTGCCCATGAGGGTCTATTCAAATCAGGATTCAGTGATTATGTTTGGTAGGGGAGATCTTAATGATCATCACATATCAGGGGTAATTATGAGGGGACATCAGAAAATTATGAAGGGGTTCGATAGGTTGCTAGTTGGAGGGGAGTACCATGGATCTTCAAGATAGATTTATGAGACAGTCATCCTGTGTACTGCACGTGGACCAAAAAGGTGAAGGAAAGCTATCAGGGAGGAAAAATAACAAGTGGGTAGAGGAAGAAGGGAAGAGAGGAGAGTATCGTGTGGAATGAATGAATGAATGATTTTAATTACGTCCGCGAGACCAGCCAGTCTATGGGACCCAAGAGATAAAAACCGGAAAACCGCCTTTGCCAAAACAACAAAACCGCTGCACCAAACTACTTGCTGTTGTTTTCAATCTCTTTGCTGATTTTGTTTCTTCTACTGTGAATTTTGGTCAAGTAACTTGCTGTTTTATCAATCTTTTCCTCTTCAAACAAAGCCGCTAATGATTTGACTTTTAACAAATCTGAGTAACAATATCGGATGTCCTCATAAGCTTGGCACTCCATAACGTAGTGCCACTCTGTCTCCACTAAACCCGAAGTGCAGAAACAACAGATTCTATCCGACCACCCCTCTTTAGGTATTTTCCATCTGCCTGTTTCGCATCTCAAACGATGCGAGCTAGTTCTCAATTGAGCTATCAACATTTTAGCCTTCCATTTTATATCTGCCCCTATGTAAAATTTTTGTTCATGATCACAAGTAGGATTAAAATGCAGAACATAGTGCTCACTCTTCCGGCCAAGTTGCTTCAACCACATGGTGTTTTTGACTTTCTCTTTTACATACCTTTTCATCTCGACTTTTTTGCTTGGACACTCTTGTATGTTGATCCCCCATTTTCCCATCCACTTGACATTTTGTTTCATCCACGTGTTCTTCCTTCTAGTTAATTCTTCTTCCACCACAATTTTGGGCCAACGATGCTCTTCCATATTCTCTATTCTTTGCAAATAGCCTAATAAGCGAATTAATGCTGCCATTTCCATTGGAAAGGCCCCAGCTTCAGCTAAAACAATCTCATAAGGGACCGTATTTTTTATTTTGAAATTACTTGTGATTAAGTGTTTTTGAAGTCTTTCTATTTGTTTCCATTTTACAGCTGACGTGCTGCTGCCCCAAACTTCGCAACCATAAAGAACCACCGGGGTAACAAGCAGCCCAAAAAGCTTTTTTTTTGTTCTCCAATCCCATAGCTCAGCTGACCTACATCTATTTTGGAGTAGGTAAAGAGCTTTCCAACCCCCTTGAATTCTTTTCGTCCTACACGCCTCCCAATTGAGATTGTTACAAAAATCTAGTCCCAAATATTTGTATTCATTCACCACCTGCAAAGTGTTTCCCTCAAACTCAAAATTTATTTGTTTTTTGGCTCTTTTCAACGTAAATATCATGACCTTGGTCTTGCTGATGTTGACCTGCATCCCCACATCTTGACAGAAAAGTTCCAAAGCTTTTAGGTGCTCTTGAAGACTATTTTCAGAATTTGCCATTAAAGTAAGATCATCCGCATACAACAACAACTTGATCACATAAGTGGCCAAAAGAACACCATCACCTCCCCGTTTGTCCAACCATTCTTCTAACTTGTCTATGTATAGCCCGAATAAAGTAGGGGACAAAGGGCAGCCCTGCTTGACTCCAATGTCACTCCCAAAGCACTCAGAAAGACCTGCCTTTGTTCTAATTTTGGCCCCCACCTGCTCATAAAGCCTGTGGACAGCAGCCCTATATTTTACTGGAATCCCAAGTTGTTCCATTCTGTCCCAAAGTTTATTTCTAGGGACAGTATCGAAAGCCTTTTTGAAGTCAACGAAGTAACAGAAAACCTCGCCACCCTGTTTATCCCAAACTTTTTCAACCATGTGCCTGAGGGTAATGCAGGGAAGAGCAGGCGCTAAGAGGGGGGGGAATCTCCAGTGCAACTCAGCGAGAAATTAAACAAGATTACAGGGATTTAGCTCTAAAGTATCATCCTCATGTGAATAAACAGCTAAATTCCCAGGAAAAGTTTATGTGCATTACGCATGTATACAATACTATGTTGGACTCAAATTCTTGCCTAAGGTATTATTATAGAAACCGTCAAGCTGATTCAAGTCGAGAAACTAAGAAGGGTTTTCAAAAGAGTTTTGGAGATGAGGAGGACTTCTACAGATTGGAAGACTAATTATAGGATTTGGAAACAGAGTTTCAAAGACTGGGAAGCCAGTGCAGATTCACTAGAAAAATGAGAGAGAGCTTATGGGAAGAGCTTGCGGTGAGTAGTTTCTACCTTTCTTAACAAGTAAAATTCTAACTATGGTGGATTATTTCTTGTTGCCTACTGATCTTCAAACCAGGAAATAATGAATCAATATTACACCCAAAAGAATTAGAAAATATAGGAATCACACAAATGAAAGGGAGAGTTAGGGCTGGAGCATTTCAAAACAGGGATTATTTGTTTACAGATTAAATACCGAAATCCATTATGTTTTCTCCTGATTGTACCATTCTTAAATAGAATAGAATAACACTGGTTGCTGTATTTTGCGGAAATGAGGTGTTATCTCCATTGCCTGTGTTGTTTAGCCATAGTTACCTACAAGAAAAATAAATAAATAAATAAAGAAAGGGAAGAATAACAATGCATCAAATCTATTCTTGAATTACAGATTGTATTCAAATCTCTTGAAATATATGCCTTTAATGCATGAAATTGGTATCACTGATCTAAATTCAGTGAGCTCCATCTAATGAGCTTTCATTTACGAGTTTGGACACAGCTAGCTCAATTAATGCAAAGTAGTGATTTGAAATCTACTTCTACAGTCAGCTTAGACTGGTTATGGCTTTTTCCTTCGATCTTCTGATTTTTAAAGGATTTTTCCTCAATATGAACCCTGTAGCCAGGATGCCTTTCTGCATAGAGATTACAACCCATGTTTGACCAGCAAGACACTTCCTGAACATTTAATCATACCAGATTGTATCACTGGGGCTCATAATGTATTTTTTTAAAATTCAAATGTCTTTTGTGCCAATTTAAGTTTAGTGATTTATCTTGGATGCTTCGACTTCAGTTAGGGAACATGGATATTTTTTTTGATTGAGAAATGAAATGACTACATTCTTTATCGTGTCGTCGAGTAAACCCTGTTACCAAAACCATGCAGAACTCACGGTGCCTTTTAAAACAAATAAAATATGTCTATCATATATAAATAAATAAATAAATAGTGAAATCACAATCAAATCATAGCTTAAATATCAGACTTAAATGCTGTAAGCAACTAAAATAAAGATAAAAATAAAATACTAAGAACTTTAAATGACCATTTATATCATCCCACACGGATCTGGGATTGTCAAGCTACTTCGATCAGTATTTAATTTCAGTTATATATATATCCTAGATGATATATTGTTGAGACACTTATATCCCTACATTTTCTATCCAGACACCTCTTCCTTCTGGATCAAAAAAATTAACTCTACCTACATGACTAACCTCCTACTTGTGCTTCTTTCTTTATTTCAGCTCTTATTTATATAAGATGCTTTTACTTTATGATAAAATTATATTTTTCTTAAGCCTTATTCTTCCCAATCCGTTTCAGTCTGTGACCAAACTCTGAAGCATTATTGGGGAAGCTTGAACGCATGTTAGGCCATCCCTGTATGCTTTGTATTCTTCGCATGAGAAATTGTCTCTTATTGTTTCCCTACTTGGGAATGAACTTTAGGTTCATCTTCTTGTGTTTCCTTAGTTTTAGCTAAATAAGATACAAAAGAGGCAAGCTTTCATTATAAAGCCTAAAGATTTGGAATAAAATTACATCCCACCGAATCTCTCTTTAAGAAAAAGTACTTAATTTTTAAATAAGGAAAAATAGGGTGAGATAACTTCATATATATTTTTTTTTTCTTGTCTTTTATAGGATGATTTTTATTTTAAAGTTTCTATTTCTTAGAGAATATTTATTGGATAAAATATTATGTGAAGTATAGTTTCTTTTATTGATGTTATTTAGTAAATATATGAATAACTTATTTAATGAATGAATATTTTTCTTTTATATAGTATTAAATGTTTATGTAATTATATTTTAAGAAGAATAGTTATTAAAGTAAAGAAATTAAATTTAAGTCTCTCTCTATATATATGTATTTATATTTGTGTTTCATATATGAGGAAAAAGATAAAAATAATTTCATTATGAAATTTGAGATATTTTATGACATGAGACGAGTAATTTGACCTTTGACAATACATGGGTAGTGGTAGAGCGATAACACATATTTAGCAACATGTCAACTTTCCATAGCTCATTGTGAGCATAACCATTCCCACAATTAGATTACCTTGATTTTTACTTCATTTTGTCTTAGTTAACAATACTAAAGTTATATTGAATAAAATTAAATCAATATGTTGTTATAATTTCTCTAGTTATCGAAATGGTTTTCTCATTAGTGTTTATACTATATCTATGAATTCTCTAATCATTATTGCTCTTGCTTACCAATTTGATAAGTATTATTAAATAGTTATTGTTAGATATGAAAACCAAATTGATAATATGTTCCATGAATGTAATAGGGTCTTTTGTGGCAATGGTAACTCGTGCTACAATGAAATATTCTGATTTGTGTGTATTTAAAACTACCCTCAATGTATTCTTTATTAAATATTACTTAGGGTATGGATAATTGGGAAACCATTCTTGGCGTTAGCCCAATATTTATAATTGAGGTCTATTTGTTTAAGAGTCTTCCTTTGAGTTGTTAACAATATCATTGTTGTGTGAGTTGATTTTTGAATGGGATTGATGTTAGGACATTTTTTTTAAACTAGTGGTTCATATCCCTTGCTATCCAACCATGTGTGAGATGGTTGAAGTCCAATTGTCGAACTACGGTTCCTCTGTGAATTATATACGTAGGCAAGGCCGTCAGAGACGAGCCCCCGAGGAATTAGGTCTGGCCTCTAGGCTTGTTCTCTTATTAAATATTTAAAGTTACTATTGATAGATATATTTTATTTGCATAACTTGTGACTTGAATTAAGTCTGGGTTATTGACGAGTTAGTAGATCTAATCCAACCTACCTTGGTGATGTGGATTCCATATCTCCATTTGAAACTCGACCATGATTTTCAACTCAATGGTGTTGATGGCTGGGGTCCTTATAAATTATTGGTCTAATGTTTGCTAGTTTTTCATGAGGTACATGGGTAGGAAGCAGCTTTTGGGAATTATGTTAGAGTTTGTGGTTGAAATTTGAAATTTGTGTTTTGTCCTTAATTGTATTTTAGTGTGTAATTCTGGGCATTACAGTTTCCACCTTTCCTCTTCATTGTGAGCTCGTCTCCTTTTTCCTTATATGCATTTTTGGCTTCAACTTCTAATTCATCCCATGTTTTACCTTCCTCCTCTTTAGAATCTTCTTCTTCTTCTTCATCCTCCTATGACCCCACAAGAGATTCATCTTCTAAACCTTCCTCATCTGATTTTGATTCCTCTTCTACATTAGAAGGTTCATATCCTTGATTTGACTCTTTTGAATTATCGAAATCAAAATCACTACCTTCCATATTCAAAAATTCCCAACCAACATCTTCAATAAATTTATCTGTCCAGATCATTAGTAATAATCTTCAAAATTGGCCACTAGTTCAAGTTCATTTTGCTTTTAGAATACTTTATATCCATGGAGTTCAACCATCCCTTGATGCCATCAAGTGAAGATTGAAGAATGGCGTCAATGTGGAGTACATTCCCCTTGAAGTCTTTGAAAATAATAGTCATATCAAATTCCTTTTTCCCAAGTCATACTCTCTCAAGGTTAACAATCTCAATCTCACTAATAGTGATTACTAAGAAAGGTAATTCCACCAACTCTACCAAACAGTTTACCGTAGGAACAATAATAGAAGAGGCTTTGAAAGGAAATCCATGAAAACCAAGCTCTCTAAATGGTATATCAAACTCTAGTTCAAAATATTTTAGATGAGGTTGCTCCCATTTCTCTCTTACTTTGACAAATCCTTGAAACTTTGTATTGATTTTATTTTTCTTGTCCCTCTCTTGTTGTTATTCCTCAATTTCATCGGGATCATACATTGACCTTCTTTCCCCTCCTAAAGTTTGGACCACATCCATTACCTCCACATAAAACTGGACATCCTTGGTCTTCTTGGTTCCCATACCATGATATGGCTATGCAAATGAAAATGAAGCAAAGTAATCATCTCCTTCTTCATTGGCTAGAAGAATGCATGCTTAATGTTTTGATACATTCATTAGCTCTCTTCCGCTCTCATGGTTGAATACCAAAATCCAATATGGTGGGCCTCCAGAGTTCTAGTCATCTCTCTTCCTCTTCCACCAAATGTTGGACTGATCCACACGTCTGCCAACCTAATTGGCTTTGTTTTTGAAAGCTGAAGTTTCTCCTGAGTCACTAATGTAGCTCTCTCTTCCTTTTCAAACTCTTTCATTGCTACAGATCATCTCTAGGATTTAATCATTTGTACCACATGGTTGATGTACTTTGAATCCTTGCATCTAAAGGAAATTTCCTTAACATAAATATTGCTAGGGAATTTTAATGTTTCCATTGTAGTTGGAATTAAAGCCGGTACTTGCAACATTGAAAATTATCCTTATATAAGAATTCCCTCTATCTTGTTGGCTTGTAACACTCTTGATGGTGGCTACATGAAATCTGATTTTGATTCCTCTTCTAGATCAGAGGGTTCATATCCTTGATTTGACTCTTATGAATTATCAGAATCAGAATCACTACCTTCCATATTCAAAAATTCCCAACCACCATCTTGAAAAAAATTATCTGGATCTTCATTAATACTCTTCAAAATTGGCCGCCAGTTCAAGTTCATTCTACTTTCATATTACTTTATATCCATGGAGTTTAGCCATTCCTTGATGCCATCAAGTGAAGATTGAGGAATGGCATCAATGAGGAGTACATCCAGCTTGAATTCTTTGAAAATAATAGCCATATCAAATTCCTTTTGCCCAAGTCATACTCTCTCAAGGTTAACAATCTCAATCTCACTAATAGTGATTACTAAGAAAGGTAATTCCACCAACTCTACCAAACAGTTTACCATAGGAACAATAAAAGAAGAGGCTTTGAAAAGAACTCCATGAAAACCAAGCTCTCTAAATGGTATATCAAACTCTAGTTCAAAATATTTTAGATGAGGCTGCTCCCATAGCTCTCTTACTTGCTTTGACAAATCCTTGAAACTTTGTATTAATTTTATTTTTCTTGTCCCTCTCTTGCTGTTCTTCCTCAATTTCATTAGGATCATACATTGACCTTCTTTCCCCTCCTAAATTTTGGAACACATCCATTACCTCCACATAAAATTGGACATCCTTGGTCTTCTTGGTTCCCATGCCATGATATGGTTATGCAAATAAAAATGAAGGAAAGTAATCATCTCCTTCTCCACTGGCTGGAAGAATGCATGCTTAATGTTTTGATACATGATATCAACTCTCTCTTCTGCTCTCATGATTGAATACCAAAATTGAGTATGGTGGGCCTCCAGAGTTCCAGTCATCTTTCTTCCTCTCACCAGTACAAAAACAACAATATATGACTAAATAAACTACTAAAAATTGCATATAAATGACTAATTTTGGTCACGTGACCATTAGTAGTTTATTGCCAGTCATTTATAATGCGACCAAATTTATGACTAAACTATTTTAGTCATTTATCTAGTCATTGATTTGGTCATTGATTTAGTTGTTAATTTAGTCATTGATTGTTGTTAATTGGTCATTTATTTAGTCATGGTAGTGATTTATTTAGTCATAGTTAGTCATTATTTATTTAATTGGTCATTTATTTAGTCATGGTAGTCATTATAGTCATTTATTTAGTCATGTTAATCATTTATTTAGTCATTTATGAACTAATGCTTTTAGATGTGTATGCAAACTCTTATGTTTGGAGAATGCTATTACAATAACTAGTTTATAAAATTGCAAACCAAGAGAAAATTATGTTCTGATTGAATAATATAAAACTTTAAAGCTCTTATGTTATTAAAACTTCAACAAATTTGGGATTGAAACAATATTGGAAAATAATTCTCTATATATTCAAACTGTATATAAAATATGTTACAAAAAACTCTATATATAGAGTTTTGAATAAAAAATCTTTTGCAGTATACAAACTACTAATTTATTATACTTTTAAAATTGAAAAAAACTAAAACTAAATGGTGTGAATGTATGTCTTCAGTGATGCCACTATTGCACATGAGATGGGAAGTAAATGCATCTAGTAAGGCACTGGTTTTGCATTTTCTCCTTGCTCTATACCTATCCACAATAAAAAAAAAAACATATTACTAGGTAGCATAAACAACGAATATCTTAAAAGCAGATACCCATAAGCATTAGAGTAAGTCTAATAAATAAAAATGCATAGAATTAATGATATTACAAAAGAAATGCATTTGCAAAAGAATTAATATCATAGTAATATCTTAAATATTACTAGTTTATCATAGCAATATCTCATTGCTATGTATTGTCCATAAACATATTACTAAATAGCTGTAAACAATGAATATATTAAATGCAAATACCCATAAGCATTAGAGTAAGTCTAATAAATAAAAATGCATAGAATTAATGATATTGCAAAAGAATAAATATCAAAGTAATATCTTAAATATATTACTAGATTATCAAAGTAAGTCTAATAAATAAAAAATGCATAGAATTAGTGATATTGCAAAAGAAATAATCTCTACTTTTTTTTATTTTATTTTGGATTCAATTATTGTATTATTCTTTAAATCAAATCACCACAATATCTTGAAAAATTAAATTTCATTCTAAATTTAAATTAAATTCTAATTTCTAATTTAACAATTACTAATTTAGATATAGCAACCTTTCTTTTTTAGTTTTTCTTTTCTAATGAAAAAAAAAACTAAAAAAGAAAGATTGCTTCAAAAAAACTAAGCTAGTAATAAAATTATTTAAGAAATTTCATTCTAAATTTAAATTAAATTCTAATTTCTAATCTAACAATTACTAATTTAGATATAAAAGAAACCTTTCTTTTTTAGTTTTTCTTTTCTAATGAAAAAGAAAAACTAAAAAAGAAAGATTGCTTCAAAAAAACTAAGCTAGTAATAAAATTATTTAAGAAAAACTAAAACTTCAATTTTATTATAATTTAAATTTCATTCTAAATTTAAATTAAATTCTAATTTCTAATTTAACAATTACTAATTTAGATATAAAAGCAACCTTTTTTTTATTTTTTCTTTTCTAATAAAAAAGAAAAACTAAAAAAGAAAGATTGCTTCAAAAAAACTAAGCTAGTAATAAAATTATTTAAGAAAAACTAAAAAAATTATTAGAATGTCTCTTGATAACTAAAATTCTATTGTAATAAAATTATTTTAAGAAAAACTATGAAGCTATGAATGTGCTCAAAATTATTGAAAGCACTGTGAGAATAAAATGGGTTCAAGAATACAAGCCTAGATTATTTACAAAATCTACTTCAAGAACAAAATCTGAAAATGAATGAAAATAGGCCAGAGATTTCAGGAAATGTCAAAAGTTGTGATATTAAGTGGAAAGAAGCTAAAAAAAAGCTCTCTATTAAAATCAAGATTTCCAATAAATATAATAATTCTCTTAGTTATGAAGGTGCTCTTTAGGAATTCAGACACACTTTGGCTGCTCCTATCGAATCTGTCATTCACAATTAGACACTTTACTTGGATGAAGAGCATAAAAAAAAATTAAAGAAAGAATTTCAGAGCATGCCATTTATATAATTTTTAGACTTTCCTTTGTGGAAATGTCAAGTATACAAAAGTTTGTTTTATTGAGTATTGGGTCTCTACCACACAGCCATGAGGAAGAGAAAATGAACATAAAGAAAAATATCCAGAATGCTATGAAGGTCACGACCATTAGAACACAAAAAGTCCTCAAAATAATGAAAATAGTAAGTTGAGAGTGCAAAGTTTTACATTTTCTATAGAAAGAAAGTAACCCATCAAGATTTGTGCAGGGAGATACAAAGGGTTTTTATCATATTGCCTCTACTGAGCTCAAATCGAGCCTATTCTCATAGAAATTTAAGAGATAAAAATAATGAAACTTACACAAGATTGTTGTAAAGGAGACACCCTCCAAAGTCTTTAGAAATGAGCCTCAAAGATACTCCAATGGCAGTCAAACAAAGAGGAGAGATATCAACAAATGGTAAGCAAGGAAATACAACAGAAAAATACTCAGTTGTGACCAAGTGAGCTCAATAAAATGCTTCAAAATGGAGAATACTTTTCAGTTTCAAAACCAAAGACTTACCTCTGCAAGATTTTTTTTTTAGGAAAATCATCAGAAACAACATAATGAGTCACTATTCCACTCTCAAATCCTACCCAGGCATGGCAGTGTCGAGTTTTCTCCAAAAATACAAGTGAAAAATGGAATGAGTTTCTTCTCCAAAAATACAAGTGAAAAATGAAATGAGATTAGGGCTCGGTTTCTTTTTGATTTAGGATTTTTTCATTACCCTAGGCCCAATGGTTTATTTTTCACATTGTATTAAAGAAAATAGGTACCTTTTATGATTTTTATTAGAAAAATCAAATACCATCGCCCACTTTCCCGCTTCTTTACTTCATTTGATTTTGATTTCAAAATTAAATATCCCGCTTTTAAATATATTATAATATTATATTTATATTATATTATTATAGATAGGTAAATAAATCAAAGAGTTTAAATGCATTGAAGAAAATAAACAAATTAAATCCTATCAAGCACTATGAAGCACAAACTAGAATGAAAATAAAAATAGTAAACAAAGAACGTGCAAACCGATTTTCAAACTAGTGTTGATTGATCTCCATGGCTCTTCTCCACCTGCACAAGGATGCAAGATTTCAAAGGTTGATTGTTGGAGGAATGTTGGTTGCTCAATTCTGCAACATAACAACCTGATGAAGATGATAGATGACGATTGAAGATTGATTTTGACAGAGTGAAGATGCTAGAAGAAGATTCGATCGAAGAATGATTTTGACAGCATAAGGATGTCTGAAGATTCGATGCAAATGGCCTATGAAAGGTTTGATTTATAGATTTTCGATGTGGACAAAGATAAGATTTGATAAGATTGATAATGATTTGATTTTTGTCAAAAGAGGAAAAACATTGAGATGAGATAAGATTTTCGAAAGATAGAAAGATTTTGATTTATTGTTTTAAAGGAATTAAAACAAGATAAGATAAGATGAAAAAAAAAAGAGAAAGATTTTGATTATCTTTCAAAGGAAATAAATCCTGAAAAATATGAGAAAGATAATTGATGAATTATCTAATTAAATAAATTAATTAGATACACGAGTTTTAATTTTGGAAAGAAAGCGAGAAGATATTTTAAAGCTTTTATTAATTAAATAAATATTTGATTTATTTAATTAATGTTGGATTTATGATTTCATCAATTAAATAATACAAATTATTTAATTAACATTAGAAGAATTAATATAAATGATTTAATTAATTAAATAATATAAATGATTTAATTAATTAAATAATATAAATTATTTAATTAACTTTAGAGGAATGGATGGAAATGATTTAATTAATTAAATAATATAAATTATTTAATTAACATTAGAGGAAGGGATATAAATGATTTAATAAATTAAATAATATACATTGGAGAAATGGATGGAAATGATTATGAATTTAATTAAATAAATAATATCCTTGAGCTCTCTATCCTGATGATGGATCACGGAGTGTGATTCGAAACGTTGATTCGAAAAAGCTTACACAATCAAATCCAGAAACAGCTATTCATAACTCTTATGGATTGTGGAAATCTAATAACTTTGATAAATAAATCAAATTTATTTAATTAAATAGATGATGACATGAGTACCTAGGGTAAAGCATGCTACAAGATGTCTAAATGATGTAATGCCGATACAAGTGTTGTAACATGACAATTTTTTGATGTCTACAATTATAATATAAATATTATATTATATTATAATATAACAATTATATTATATTATTATATAATATATTATATATATAATATTATTATATAATATATTATATATATAATAATATAATATAATATTATTATATAATATTAGTATTTAATATAATATTATATCATATCATATTATATTATAATTTATTATTATAATATATTGTATTGTAATATAATAAATTATTATTATTATATTATATTATAATACAATACACTTCCTCAATTCATTTTTTTTTAATTAACCACTTTAATATCATATTGTCTAATTTTTATGTGTGACTAATTATTTAGTCATCTTTATTTGTCAATGTAATTAGATTTCCACAATCCATATGAATTTATGTCTGAATGCTTCTGGATTTGATTGTGTGGAGTCTTTTTTAGCAAAAAAATAAAAATAAAAATAAAAAAAATTAGTATTTGAGTGGTTTCCTCTTATTTGCTCTTTTGCTATTCTACATTTTGTTGTTTCATATAATTGTTTGTGTTTCTTATATTCTTGACTTACATCTTATCTCTTTGTTTCTTTGTATTTGAATGGTTTCCTCTTATTTGATCTTTTTTGTTTTATATTTTTTAGCAATTCCCTTGGGTTGTGTACCTCACCCTAACACCTTCATCTTTCCTCTTTCCCCTCTCTTTTATACAAGCTTGGTTTGCAACTTATCTCTTCTCATCTTTTTCAACTCTCTATCCTGATGATGGTTCACTGAGTGTGATCCGAAACGTTGATGAAAAAAGACTCCACACAATCAAATCTAGAAGCGTTCAGACATATCTTTATTTGTGTTTTGAAATGAAAGATAGCCCTCAAAATGCAATTGGATTGTTTAAATCATATTTTATTAGTGAAATTGACCACAATTGCTCTTTAATACATTTGACATGCTAACACAATAAGAAAATCAAACTGGTTCAAATCATAGTTAAAAGCATTAATGATTCATTAACATAATGAGTAATAAAAGTTAAAGAATGTAAATGTTAAATTTTTTTATAAAATATGTGAAGGCCTTAAGACTACACCGAGAGCCAATGCCTTCCACGCAATAGGTATTTTTGGTGCATCAAGCAACCTAGGCAGCCAAATGGCCTGCTTAGGTAGGGGTCCCATGAAGGGGGCTTAAGCTCTATGGATTATGATCAAATTCAAAAGAAAAAAGAATAGAGTAATAGTTATTTATTTAGTCATTAATTTAGTTAATTATTTAGTCATTTATTTAGTCATTTTTATTTGTTTGATATTAGTCATTTAGTTGTGACCTAATGACTAGATTAGTCACTTATACATGACCAAATTAGTCATTTATTTGCCAAATTCTACTAGTGTTAGTCATGTGACTAAAATTTTTAGTCACGTAGTCCTTTATTTGCCAAATTCTACTAGTGTCTTCCACCAAATGTTGGCCTGATCCACAAGTCTGCCAGCCTAATTAGCTTTGTTTTTGAAAGCTGAAGTTTCTCCTAAGTCACCAGTGTAGCTCTCTTTGCCTTTTCAGACTCTTTCATTGCTATAGATCATCTATGGGATTTAATCATCTGTACCACATGGTTGATGTGCTTTGAATCCTTGCATCTAAAGGAAATTTCCTTAACATAAATACTGCTAGGGAATTTCAATGTTGCCATTGTAGTTGGAATTAAAGCCGATACCTACAACATTGAAAATTATCCTTATATAAGAATTCCCTCCATCTTGTTGGCTTGTAACACTCTTGATGGTGGCTACATGAAATATGATTCTGATTCCTCTTCTACATTAGAGGGTTCATATCCTTGATCCGACTCTTCTGAATTATCAGAATTAGAATCACTACCTTCCATATTCAAAAATTCCCAACCACCATCTTTAATAAATTTATCTAGATCATCAGTAATACGCTTCAAAATTGGTCACCAGTTCAAGTTCATTTCGCTTTCATAATACTTTATATCTATGGAGTTCAACCATTCCTTGATGCCATCAAGTGAAGATTGAGGAATGGTGTCAATGCGGAGTACACCCCCCTTGAAGTCTTTAAAAATAATAGCCATATCAAATGCCTTTTGCCCAAATCATACTGTCTCAAGGTTAACAATCTCAATCTCAAGTATTAGCTAGGGAGTTTGAAATTTTACTATGGTATGTGCACTTTGATATGATGTAATATGATTATTGTTTCATTTCATATGTTGTAATATTAGATATATAACAAAAAAATAAATTATTGCATAAAATTGTGAGAACCCCAATCCCAATACCTGCAAAACAATAAGAACCAACACATTAGATTAGAGAATGCAAGAAAGAACAAGGATTCCCCATGAAATCCATTCACAAAGCTCAAATTAGGAAAAAAAGCAAGGAAGAACACAACGAAAACAACAAAATAGAGATTGAATCCTAATTAAACTAGCAAACTTATGATCCCATGGGAGAATTGGTGCCAATTTGATGTGAAAATTGGCCCTTTCCCAATTCCTATGATGCAAGATTGATGTATGTTGATGAATAATCCACTTTGATGAAGGATGGTGAGTGCTCCAATAGAAAAATATGCATAATCTAGCTAAGATTCAATAATAATGGATGAGGATTGCTAATGATTTGAGCATGGTAACTTTACTCAAATTGTGGATGATCAAATGAGGAATGAAGCCTCTTATTTATAGAATTCCAAGATGGATGAATGTAAAAAATAGAGCAATGTGGGACTAACATTCATCCAATGGCAAGATGCCACTTGTCAACCTATGAGTGGATGGAGGATGTGCAGGTTTTGAGGATTGTGCCAATAAATGCCTATTTTTGAATTTTGAATTTGTTGAAATGACATGCAAGAGGGAAGGAAAAATGCATTGAATGCCACTTGGCTCAAGGCAAAGGACACGTAAGAGAGAGTAAATGCCTTGTTGGATGTACATGTCAACTTGGATTTTTCAATTCAAACTTGGAGAATATTCCCAAAAGATGTCTTGTTGAGGAAAATAGAGATTTAATAAATCAATTAAATCTATTTTCATGTGCAAGTGGTAAAAGCTAGAGGATGGGACGTGATAGGAGATTAAATTAATCCAAGTTAATTAATTTAATGAAGAGATTAAGTGATGTGACCTATTTGACTTAAATTTGTGGATTTATTTAAATCAAATATGAGAGGAATGTGATAAGAGATTAATTAAATAAAGATTTTTATTTATTTAATTAAAAGAGATGATTGTTAGATTAAACTAAATAAGGTTTTAATTCATTTAAAATTTAATAGATAGACTTTAGATATTTAATCAAATAAAATAAATTATTTAATTAAATAGGATAATTAGATCAAAATGATTAATTTAATTATCGAGAAGAGGTGACTTAATTAGATAACTGGTTTATTTAATTAAGAGAGGAATATTGATGGATTTAATTAGATAGGGGTATTTGATTAAATGGTTAGGCCGAAGGATGATTCGGGATGAAGCGATGTTAGTAGTCGAGATCAGATGCACAATGTCAATTGGTAAATTTTATGTCTCTACATAAATAAATAATAACTTTTCATTCTAAATGTTTTGTTTTTGAAGAACATGGGTCTTCCAGAAGATCAAGATGATCCTGAACATGATATAGATCCACAAAATATTGGTTCTATTAGTATAGATCACATGGCAGAGGATGGTGATGACACAGATGCAGAAGACACTAAGGCCGATGACAATGATGATGACGACAACAATGATGATGACGATGGTGGTGATGATGATGAGATAGTTGGTGATAGTAACCAATGACATTCATGATCATATAGATTGCATCATGGATCATTGTTGATATATCGTTATGATGACTCTTTTCATGGTTACTATCATATGTATCATTTTCACAGCCTACAATACTATATTATTGAGTTGTATCATATTGACATGTATCATTTTCATTTTTCACTATATCATTTGGACATGTATCATCTTGACTTGTATCAGTTTGAGTTACATAATTTATCAATTTTATTTATATCATTTGTACATGTATCATTTTCACTTATGTTGACTATTGGACATGTATCATTTTGACATGTTTTTGATGTACTGGCATATTTGAATTTCACTTGTTTTAGTTATATATGATGATGATCTTATCAGTATTGACTTGTCAATTTTTATATATTAAAAGCGATTGATGATTTTTGGATGAATATTTATTACGTATGATGATTTTAATTTACTGCTCAGGATGGATGTTGTCAAATTAAATTAAATTATAGATATTTGACTCACTTGTTTTAATTATAGATGATGATCATGTTACAATAATAGTTCAGGCGGTGATGAAAGGTAAAATTAATGTTTGGCACCTCTAGAACGTAATTAAAAGTTTTGCGGTGAGCCACATAATTAAAAGATGTGGTAATGTGGAAGCAGATGTCTTATCTTAATGGGCTTTAAATTTTGGTGAAACAGGGGAATTTAGGTTGGAGGATTTTAGAGGTACTAAGTTAGCGGACTTAGGTGAAAACACAAGAGAGGACAACGCCTTAAATGACAAGCGAAGGCAGGGGTGGCGGGCAGTGGTGAAGTAGTACTTCATTAATAGAAAGTATGGGCAATCCAAGATGGTGTTAAATGCAAGCCCTCGATTAAGATGTGTTAATTGCATTTGGAAAGGGTCGAGAAAAACTCTGCAACAAACTTTGGTGGTGGTAGCGCTAGTTGTCAGGAGAAATGGAAGCCAATTTCACCTTCCGCTCACGAATATCTTTGGGCTCGTTTTATGGAGAGGTGTCCGAAAAATGACTGGACGACCTTTTCCTTGTTGATGATGAGCAGCTAGTGCAGTGTGCAAAAATGATTTGTGGTAGGGATTTTGGCTCTCTGAAACATAGATACCGAACCAACATGGATGTTTACTGCTTAATTCAATTTAGGCGTGGGGCTTGGATTTAGTTGAACCAGTGGAAATGGTGAGGATGGTGATGTAGAAAATTGTGCATGAAGATTTTCTGGTAGGCATGGAGTCCATTCTCGAATGGGCAGTTCCGAGTGTAGGTTTAGATTATTCTGAAGGATTGGTAGATGATGAAATTAATGAGCTCTACAGGAGATCGGGGCTCAAACCCTTTATTCATTGGCCCAAAGGAAAATACAAAGCTCGTTGCCACGAGGAAGCACGTTTGGGATGGAAAGCACTCAAACTCTTCATCGAACAAGAAAAGGCAGAGATGCATGGATTGGAAGTGAAAAGAAAGTGCTAGAAGAAGAAGTTAGGGAAGCGGCAAAAGAAGAAGCCTTTGAAGGAGATAGTCAAGCGTCTAGGTGGAGCTCGTTAAGACTGGTCATTTTTTTTGTGTTTGATTTTGAATTCTCCCTCTACTTTTGTTGTATTAAAGCGTGTAACTCTGAACACTGTTAATGGTGGTTATTTTTGTAAATATTTTATTGGTAAATAGTTATAGGGGTTACGAGGTTTATTTAATGTTTTACTTTGCACATTAAGGTGCCTCTGGTTTTTGTCATTTGATGTGGAATTTTGGTGGGTAATGACAGTGAACAATAGATGTACTTTTTTAATCTTTGCAAGCACTACAAAACTTTCATGTTACTAACCCAAAAAAAATAATTGTCTTGTTATTTAATCATATGAGTTAAATAATTAAATACTTAGTCTATAATCATATGATTTATTTAAGAGGCATGATATATTTAACTAGTTAAATTGAAATAAAACATATTAAATTAATAAAAGGAAGCAAAACAAGAAGCATTTTTAGAAGCAAAAAAAGAAGCAAAACAAGAAGCATTTTTGGAAGCAAAAAATGAAGCAAAACAAGAAGCATTTTTAGAAGCAAAACAAGAAGCATTTTAGAAGCAAAAAATGAAGCAAAACAAGAAGCATTTTTAGAAGCAAAAAAAGAAGCATTTTTAGAAGCAAAAAAGGAAGCAACAATGCAAGCCAAACTAGGAGGAATCTTGGAAGCAAAATTGGAAGCAAAACCGAAAGCAAACATGGAAGCAAAATTGGAAGCAAATCTGCAAGCAAACATGGAAGAGAAATTGGAAGCAAAATTGGAAGCAAAATTGGAGGAAAAACTAGAAGCAAAACTGGAAGCAAAATTGAAAGCAAAATTGGAAGCAAACCTGGACGCAAAACAAGAAGGAAAACTAGAAGCAAAAATGGGAGTAGACATAGAAGCAAAACCAAAAGTCTAATTGGGCGTTAATTTAGGCCTTATTTTTGATGCTATTTCTTGGTGCTATTTTAGTCATTAACATAGGTGTTATTTTCAACGCTATTTCCCAACACTATTTCCTGATGCTATTTTAGTCATTAACATAGGTGCTATTTTCGACGCTATTTCCCAACGCTATTTTAGGCACTAATGGGGGCACTGTGATTTTCTAGAGCTAACTCTGACATTACATCCAGTGCAAAAGTCAGCATAAAAGTCAAAGCCAAAATGACCATGCCTGTTTCTGTCGAGTTTAGTGCTGACCAACTCACCCAATTCATGGACTAAAATACACTAAAATTTGGCACTATTTTAGGCGCTATTTGCTTGTTCTGCTATAGTGTTACATAATGTGTATGAGTAGTTGTGAAAATATAAGATAAATAAGAGGATTTGTCGTATATCTAAGTTATATTTTAAGATCATTTGATAGAGGTAATTGCAAAGGAGACCAGGTGGAGGAACTTTAACCACTATTGTAAGAGGGTTGGATGCACCAAGTTGGGTCATTCAAGTTTTGTGAGTGGATGCTTTGACTTGGTTGAAGCCACAATAGTGGTTTACAATTCAAGTGAAGAAGGAAAACTCACAAAAAATGAATACATGACAAAAAATGATTTTAGGGGTTCGTACGAACTAGGGTTTGAGCAAACCCTTTTAATTCTTTCACACCCAAAAACCCAAAAAAATCACTTATGGAAGTGTTGTTCGCTCAAACCAGGGTTCAAGTGAACCCTCCTTATTCCTCATCCCCCCTTAGACACAAAAAAACCTAAATTTTGGCACTTCGGAGGTTAGGTTGAGGATGAAAATGGAGGAATCTTCACAAACCCAACTAGAATGAGGTAGTCTTTAGAACGAGCTATCCAACGAATATAATTTTAATATTTTTTGCTTTTATTATCTATTTATTTTTTTAGTTTTATTAAACATAGGTTTTTCATTGAAAATGAAGGTCTCTGTTTTGCACATGTGGAAAAATAACAGATTATCAATTTATTTTTTGAAAAATATGAGTGCACCAGATATTGAAGTCCTTGATCCAACAAAAAATAATAAATTGAATTTTGATATATACAAAAAATTTATGCGTTATACAGTCGTGCTATGTTTGAATTGTAATTGGTTTGACTTCAAAACTTGATTAAAGAAAAAATATTCAATAAAAAACTATCTAACTAATTGGAAGCACTAGATATCAGAGTTAAAAATCTAAATTTGAAAGAATTAGAATTTTATCCTTTATGGAAAAAACTTATGCGTTATACGGTGTGCATCACTTTTTAAAAATGTTGTTTTTGAAAAAAACTAGTTTTTCGTGGGAGATGGAAAAAGAAGTGCAATCTAATTCCAAAAATTTTGAAAAAATATTTTTAGAATCTACAAAAAAAATGTGATGAGACTCTAGTTTGCATCATCTTCAAATTCCTCACGGTTTAGCCGCTATAGGTGTCCAAATAAGAAGATTTAGTTAAAAATAATAATTTTAGTGTCTAGTTTGCCCAAAAATTGTAAACCACTATTGTGGGATCACCCACTTGGGAGTTAGATAATATTCTTAGGAAGGCGTATTCATGTGTATGGGAGCATTAGAATTTGAGGGTATAATTTGGGCACCAAAATTGGGTACCTTGTTTTGACTCATGGTGTTGGAAATTATTGGTGGTTTCCTATATTGCCTTGGGCTATATATTGGATGCTTGGGATGGATTTCATATGTTTTCTTAATTTTTGGGGGTTATTATAGTAGTTCTATACTCCAAATATAGAGTTGTAGATCTCCATTAGAAGCATTGAACTCTATATTCAACGATTTTTTCAAGGGTCTATCTTGTGTTCTATAAGTTGTTACTCTATTGAAATTTATATAGAATTGTTTTTACTTGCATTATTTCTCTCATAGAATTATTGTGGATGTAGTCTAATTTCCTTTAAAACAATATGTAATACCCAAGTGATGACCATAAGATAATGAACATAAATAGAGATACCCCTAAGTGGGTGAAGCATAACAATCATAGACAAAAGCAACAAGTTAAGAGATAAATCAAAAGAGATATTATATAAGGTGAGTGTGAATGAAAATTAAAAGTCATAAGCTAAACAATAGTGAAGAATATATAAGGTCAAACATAATAAATACATCTCAATTTGAAAGGTGAATTTGAAACATAAAATACATAATGATAATGATAATGTTTTTTTTTTTTTTCAAAATTCAACTATGTAGTTTTTAAGTCAAATTCATTAACTCATGTGAAATATGGGTTAATGAGTTTGGCTAAAAAACTATGTAGTTGGGTCTTGGTAAATGATTATTACTTAACACATTACAATAATGCCTCCTACTTGTTGATATAAAATACAAGTTATATTTTTTATCAACATGATGAGAGTGCTTGTTAATGACTCCATACTTTGCATCATCCCAAATCTATAGGGAAACACAAGAAGAAAATACATAAAATATGAAATAAGTGATATGAGCTACATGAACTTGTGTCAATATGATAACACTAATGGTGTCTTAGCATCATCCACATTGTAACTAATAATATGGAGAACAACAAAAAATAAAATAAAAAACCAAAGGGAATAGAAATTGAAAGTTCAAAGTTTTAACCAATTATGAGAGAACCTTCCCCCAAAGGGTCATCCTCATCACAATCATGATATATAATTTCCTCTTATTTTATCACTAGATCCTCAAATATAATCCCTCATCACCATGAAACATAGTATTCTTAAGAAATATACTTGAAAATGCTCTTTCTCTAATTTTTCTTTTTTCATCTTGCTATAAATTCTTGTACCCCCACATGTAGATTGTGAACTTCTTAGCATTTTATCTTTTTTGGAACCCAATTTTAAGGATCTTTTTAACATGAAGCAACTTTAGAACTCCCATTCATAATTCCTCTATTCTTTTCTTACTTCCTTGCCACTTGTGTAATTGGTTGCTCATATGGCATTTGTAGGCCTGCATGTATCAAAAAATTTATGCTTATGTGTTGTGTTGAAATTTTGAAAACATACATAAGGCAAGATAAAACAACAAACGAGAACACCTTCCTCGCATGAGAGTTGCAAACAATGATTTTCTATTTCCTCAAAAAGAAAAAAATAAATAGAATTACTAGATTGAAAATACAATGAAGGAGAATAATTATAAGAGAAAAACCCAAATGAGAAAGGGATTAGACCATGAAAAGTGTCATCATACTTTGTGATAAGACAAAATGATCTAATAATAACTCAATTTAATAAAAGAAAAAAATAATCCTAAGTTTAGTTTAAGTACATAAAGTGAAATTAGCATAATAATCAGTTAAAGATTAATTAATTATTAGCTAATGAATGATTACTCTACCATATTGAAGGATGTTCCACTCATGGTTATTTAGGTCTTCTATCTTCTTGAAGTGCTTTATAATATTATTGGTGTAATTTTTGACACACAAACATACCTACAAGTTATGAGGTCTATAGAGTGGAACAATGAAGGTTCCCTTGTTTAGAAGGTGACTAGCCTAAAGAGTCTTTCATGATTTGATCGAGAGGTTTACAAGAATCCTTGGTTAGAGAGTGCATTGGTTGTTCTATTCAAAGGGTTGTGTATTAGGAGTCATTCAGCTCTAGGAAAATTCACCGCCATCAATTCGCTGTTAGAAAATTCACTATCAACAATTCACCATGGGAAAATTCACCGCCATGAAAAAATCACCTCAAGGAAAATTCATCGCCGCAGAAAATTTATCGTAATAAAAGTTTGCGATTAATTTTCTATGGCAGTGAATTGTTGGTGGTGAATTTTTCTTGAAGTGAATTTGTCATGGCAGTGAATTTTCCTATAGTGAATTGTTGGCGGTGAACTTTTCGACAGTGAATTGTTGGTGGTGAATTTTCCTAATGTCGAGTCATTCATGTGAAATAGATGTTCACAAAGTTCAATTTTTAACTATTAGCCAACACAAACCTCTATTTTATTTTAAGTTACTTTTTTTATGATTATGATTGTAATTGATTTGACTTCCTACAATTGAGTTTGAGTATTAAATTTGTTTTGAAATTGATTGAAAATTTTAAAGAACAACATGCTTGTATATTTACCTTTACTTTCAACCCAATTTGATAAAAAATGGATTAAAAAACTTAAAACAAAAATTCATCAAGTCCCCAAAATTAAAATTTTAATTGCATAGGCTGCATAGGTTGTGTATTAGAATTTTTTCATTTTGAAAAATAAAAAGTATTTTTTCAATACAATAAGGAAAAATGTTAAAATTTGTGAAATTTTATTATTGAAAAGTTAAAAAAATAGCTTATGTAACTACCTTGTATGATTGAAATCAATCATTAAAATAAAATTTGAACCTAATTAACCATTGATGTAAGAGATATAGAAAGAGAAGGGTGGAAGAGAAGAGTGAAGATAAAATAAAATACAAAATTCAATACTACATTCAATCCTTCCTATGTACCATTTGGTGAATGTACAAACTCGATGAAAAGAAATATTTCTTGGACTCATTGCCATTATTTGAATATGAGTTGATCCAATCTTCAAAGGAAGTTGTGTGTGTGAGTGTTAACAAATTGTAGCACGCACAAACATGTTCAATTGACCACACAACACACCCTATAATTAATGGAGTATTAATGGTATAAATATGTGGTCTAGAGGTTACATCATCATTCGTTGAATTAAGTGTGTAAGTTTGAGTGGAGAGAAGATATATTTAGTGTTTGGAAAACCACATTGAATGAAAGAAAAATGAGTAAAATTGGAGCAAAACAAAGAATTCAAACTTGAAGGTTTCCAAATCCCAATGAGTTTTACGATGCTTTACAATGAGTTGCACATAAGTTTAAATAATAAATTTTGGAAATGACATAAACAATCCTTCCCTCCAAATTGTCACACAATGACAAATAGACCCTCAATAGGTCATGAGTTGTCCCTTCACATTCTACTCTTTCTATCTACTTGTTTCAAAACAATACACATTTTCAAATTGTTCTTCTACCTTTTGCACACAATCCATCCCTTGAATATGGTATAATGGTTTTTTCAAACTGTTATCATGGAATCTAGTAGTGCTCGTTCCATGAATAACCCCCCTATGAAAATTGTTCGTTTCCTAGGTCCATGAAGTTCAAGCACGCAAAACAAGGTGATTTTTGAGCCACCTTGTAATGCGTTCCAAAGCCTCAAATAGTTAGTTTGAGCATCCCCCTATGTTTACCTCACGAAGACCTTCGAAATGAGCCCCCTCGTGAGGTCTCACTGTTCATACTTAGTCAAATTGTGAAAAATGCAGTTGCCTCAAAAAAGTGCGCACCTGCCAATGTTCAAAAAATAACTAAGTGTGAAAATGCAAGGGTGCTGAAAATCAGCAACCCTACATGAAAAGTGACTTGTAAAAATATGTAAGAGCGCTGAAAAAGTGCGCTATTACATTTTGTGTCCAAACTTAGTCATTTTTTGCCTAGGCACGTTTCTTCATGTCTTTGACATTTTTTGCTTATCGTGCCACTTTTTATGCCTCAATTAATTGGGTGACTTGAGTTAAGTTTTTATGTTTCCCTTTCACTTAAAAGTGATCTTAGTATTTCATTTTCATTTTTTGTGGTCTTCAAACTCCATTTCTTCTTGTTGGGCAAAATTTTCTCAAGCTGCAAAACACATTTTTGGAGAAATCTAAAGTTCTTCCCAACCAAGTTTCACATTTTCTCTTGGTAAGTCATTCTTCTTACCTTCCCTCTATTTTCCTTCATTATTTTGTACATGTCTTGGTGATCTACATGTGTGTTTTTATTTACCTTTGTTTTCTTCTTATATTTTTAGTAAACCCTCACATTTTTTCTTATTTCTTTGCCTGTTTTTGTTTATGATGTCTTGTTTGTTCGTGGGTTTATCTTTCTCTTACCTAAATCGCGTGTCCTCAAGCTTCGTTGCTCCAACGAACTCCCCTTGCTCGTTTTTAACATGGCTTTCTTCTCTGTGCGTTTTCTCCTATCATTTATTCTCCCACGCATGTTAATTCTTCTCACATCGCCATTCAACAATGTTTTAGTGCGAACAATAAAAGCAACTCACGTTTTGTGAGTAGAATTGCATGTTTTTCATTTACTTAAATCAATGGCAATGATTTGGAGGTCGATTACAACCCAATACTTTTTTCCAAGTAGTGTTTTTAAACGTTCCATACTTCTAAATGGTCAAGGCACTTTCCTCTAATATCATTGCACTTTTTGATTCCAAGTTTATGTTTCAAATGCAGTTGCACTAAAAACTTGCACTATTACACCTAAAGACATGGAAATTTTACCTAACACTGTGAAGTGCAGGAGCATTGTTTTTTAGCGTCCGTGCACCAAAGCCAGTTTCCTTAAAAATGCAAGGGTGCTGATTTTCAGCGCCCCTGCACTTTTCCCAATTTTGTTCTAAGACACTTCAAACTTGCCAGTTTCATCCTGAACTTCGATCCTTCCACTTTGTGCATTGTTTTGTGTGCCTTGTCATCCCCTCCACGCTTGCTCATCGTCGTTACTCACCTCACGCATTCCCATGTTGTTTAACGACTAACATTTGTTCTGACTCCACATCTTGCAATCTCTTTTCAAGATCCTCAAAGTTGATTGATCAAAGTTTCAGTTGCTCTCAGACGACTAGCAAAAAACCTCCATCTTCTTTAAAAGCAAACAGAAAAATGAAATATAAGTATCAAGCTGTCTATCTGCGAACTGTAGTGCTCTCCAAGGTGGAAGAAATAAAAGACACAGAGGTTGGTCATCAAGACTTGGTTGATATTGCAAAGAAAACTGAGAAGAAGCCTCTTCCTGATCCGATGAGAGAAATTGTACACAGTAACCTACATTTGGTAGCTATATTCCCTACTGCTACACACAATACATAATTTTTCCTTCAAGTGGCATCCCACTACATCAAGGAAAGCATAAGTGTAATTGATTTTTCTGGGCATGAGATTTTAAAACTCGACCCTAACTTCTTTGATATTGTGTTTAAAGTTCCTCAAATGGAGAAGTACATTGACATCTCAATACAAAAAGCACAAGAAGTCTTTGACATTGATCTCAACAAGGCCAAAAACCTAATAAATAGCCAAGGTTGAAGAAGCCTAGACAAACTGTTTCCAGATGGCCAAAGGGACTCCTGCCAAGTGATTTCAAAGATGATGTCAAAGATATGATCACATTTTTAAGCAGAGTGAAGGGCTTGCCTGAATCATCCACTTTGCATGATTGTATGTATGAATACATAAGGATTATAAGAAGACAAAATGTTCACATTGACTGGGGCAAACAGATCAGTGATGAAATACAGGAGCAACTAATCAATGCACCTTCTACATTAAAATTCGATATGACTTCTTATCTGGTGTATGCAACAGTTGTAATGAGGCAATTTCTAGGTCTATCCACAAAAGGGAATCATATGCTAGTACCTGTGTATAAATTCTTCTATCAACTATAATTGAAGGAAAGCTTCCATCATTTCAAGTGGGTTATTGATGCTTTCTTCGCACCTTTGCTTTTCAATTTTGATCGGACTCTCGAGAGGAGAAGGGTATTTGATGAGGCCTATAAGGTGGTAAGTAAAGTTGGATGCTTATTTCTACAATTCCCAGCACTTCCTTATTTGAGAGTAGGGTGCTACACTGGCTACCCTTACATGTTGCCACGATATCCTTTAGACAAGTGGGTTCTCATGGAGATGTACGAAAAGCTGATTTCAGTGCATAAAGAACGAAGAAATAATCACAAGTGTGGACTCAAGTTCCCACTGACAATCGGAAAATATACTATCCCAACTATACATAAATCCAAAATTTTTTTATGCTGAGATGCAAACCATGACAATCAGGACCTACAGGTATAGGCTTGATTTTGATTACCGGGATGTCAGAAGGAAATTGCAAAAGGGTCATCATCACAAGTACCGTTTTGAAGACATCTAGGCTAATTGCAGAGATGAAAAAGTTATTCACAAAATGGATTATTGAAGGTTGAATGTACAACAGATCAGAGACCTTGATATTGTTGACCTACCAAAGGATTTTACAGATCTTGGCGATATCATGAATGTTATCTATGATGAACAAGAGGTTTCTAAAAGGCTGTTGCCTACAATTCAATGGTCTAGGAAAGAAAGTACTAGCATGAGAGAGAGACTGGCGCCAATCCTATCCAATACTACAGAATGGTTACATAGACATGGTTTTGAAATGAAAAGTTTTAGAACAAATTCAGGAGAAGAATTTGAAGTAGAAGCTCACCAAAAGCAAGAACTCCACATGAAAAATATATCAGCAGCTGTTCCCACTTCTTCACGAAGAGGTCCCAAGATCAAGTTTATTGTTGGCAAGAAAGATACCCAGGTCGTCCTAGAAGGAGAAACCACAGAATCTCATCCATCTCACTCTAAAGGTAAAAGGGATATTTCAGAGGAGATAGATTCCGATGAAGAAGGTACTTCCAGTGACCAATCCGCTAAAGATGTAGACTCAGCAGAAGCAAACTCCAATGCAAAAGAAGTTTCTGAAATCAGGCAAGAGTCTGAAGAAGAATCTGAAGGTGATTTTGAAGGTGAACCAGAATTGGAGAGACAAGAGGGTAATCAATAGGAACCCAGACATGATCAAGAAAGAACTATGTCTCCACTTGAGAATGTAGTTGAGGAAATTACTAGAACGTCATCACCCGTGATTTCTAGTGTTCCTCATACCCCTCCAAATTCAAGTACTCCTCCACCTCTTGTTCCCTCATCACCCATTCCGACCACATACATTCCCGCAGTAGAGGTATCCACTATTCCTACAGCATCAATCCCGCTTGATACCCCCTCAGTGACAAGCATTCATACGATTGATATACTGTTAAGTCCTCCATCATCCATTCCTTTCCTTTCTTCATCAATGTATGATATCACTTCTAAAACTGAATTCAATCGGTTCATGAATGAGTCAATGAGTGATCAACTCAATGTGCAGTTTATAGGAGCAATGATGACAAACACTTCTCCTATTGTCACGATACCCATGGTAACTTCAGAGGTGAGAATGATGACTGGGTTGATAGTGAATCCAAAATTTCACACCTCCTTCTTTCCCCCTTGGCTGATATCTCAAGTATCAAAGCAGAAGAAGCAAATGATCTCTCTAGAGGAGCTTGACCTCGAAGAGATAGTCCCACCAAAGGCTAAAGGGAAGAAAGAGGCAAAAGTATACTCAAGGCTAAACGTTGACAATACTAGCCACAAGTATGCGAAGATTGGCATACCATCGCGAGAAGAAGGAGATGTCAATATGGAAGACTAGACAATAACAAGAGTTTAGCTTGGCAAGGTTACCAATGAAAGTGCAAAAGTAGATGCGCAAGTGACATTGGACATCTTGGCTAGAAGATTGGATAAAATGGAGCAAGCTCACAATATGTACAAATAGAGGGCAGAGCATTATGCCACTGTTGTAAGGAAACTTCCAGGATCTTCAACTAATGCACAACTGCTGGCAGTGGTAAGTATTGAGGACCCAACTATCAAGAAAGCAGAGAAGTTCACCTCCAAAGGCAGGGTGTTGTATGATTTCATTGAGAAGATCATAGAACACAGATCTTAGGTCATAATTGTTGTGGACGAGAAAACTAATTTGTTGGCCAAGCTCACCACAGAGCTTGATAAAGAAAAAAGTGTACTTTCCCAAGAGCGTAGAGATATGGAAAAGTTCCAACTGTCATGGTCACAGATTAAGCAGGTAAAGCTTAGTAAATTGGTGGAAGCCGGGGTAATTCCTGACAAAGAAAAGTTCATTGAGGTAAAAGAATCTTTGAAACACCGAATTCAAGTGATTCAATCTCTTACATAAGATCTCCACCATGTGCAGGAAGATGTTGAAGGGCATCGTGTTATTCTTGAAAAAGGCATCAAGGAGTTTCCAGGACAACTTCTTGAGGAAAATCGTATCATCTTGCCAGCCATAGAAATATCCTAGATCTTCAAGGAAGCCATCATGAAGATGATTGACAGCGCAAACTTTTCAGAAGCCTCTCTGAACGTCGTTTGTGATACATGGCTCACATTGGATAACCCGAAAACACATCTTGACAGGTGCAAGAAGGTTCACTCATCTTCCATGATATCAATCATGAGAATTCACACCATTGTGGATTACACTGTTGGTTCGAATGAGAAGTTTGTGCAGGAGACTAGGAAGAAATACAAAGACTTCCGCACCCAAAGCAAGGAAACATGAAGGTTCCTGATCTCCAGTGTTAGACATTTTTGATACATCCTTTTATGCATCTTGTAAATATTTCCTGACATTTTATATGTCTTTTTGTAAAATGTAATTGCACCAAGTTCGAGATGGAATATTTGGAAAACAAATTACACTTTGACTTTGGTCAAAGTTAGGTGAGATCTCCTTGAATCACTCACCTAACTTTCCTTGATTTTCTCAAGTTAGTTTCCTAATTTTTCTCATCCCTCTTTCTATAAATATGAGGGATTTCTATTGTATTAAGGATCCTTTAGATTTTGCAACGAAGTGCTGCCCTTTTTGAAACAAATTGTGAAACTTTGTGTTCATACTTTGCGAACAAAATTTGATCAATAAAGAAGAATATTGCAAGCCAAACTTTGTGTTGGATTCGATAATCTTGTGAATTGATCTTTTTTGGTGGTAATTAGTAAGTGATATCTAAAAGACTCTAAGCAATTAATTTAAACTTTTTGTTACATCTTTTACTTAGATTTACTTTTGTGTTTTGGTTAACTATTGTTGAATGATCTACAAGACTTTGCGCTTGTAATTGTTCATATTGTTCAAGGAATTGCTGCATCTAAGAATACTTTGTGCTTCTAATGGGACAAACGACACATCTATCACAAATCCACCATTGATAAAGCTACATAATGACTTTGTGCCTTCGTGAGCTTTCCCTTTTACTTGTTTATTGTTAATTACTTCTGGTGTCTCTACGCTTTGCTTTGACAAGATAGAGGTATTGGTATTACTACTAGTTGATCATTTAAAGTTATTAAGAAATGAGAACTTCCAATAATGAAGCATTGTAAACATCTTCTCTGAAAAAAGAGAGAAGGATGAATGTAACACACCCCCTCACTTCCTAAGTATTGTGTACATTGTGTAATTACTTTATTTGTTTTACCATCGCTTCCTTCATCAGTAATCTAGGGCGCCTCCCCTTTTCTAAGAGGAGAGTTTCATATCTCAGATAGCTATGGTTGAAGTCCTAGTTGTGTAATCTATCAAAAAGTTCATTACATAATTTTCACCCAGTAGTTTTTTGGAGACTCCCCTGGGGAACGACATACACAATCTAAGCCTCATGCTTTTGATTGAAGTAGATAAGTTTCCTGATTCTTGCTATTCTTTTGTATATTGTCACTTTATAATATCCATCTTATTCAGATCTACATTTTGGCAGACCAGATATATACACGAGGATTAAGGGCTCAAGGAGTAGCAGATCCACTTTTTGAAGAGTTTTTGCAATGTAATTTTCCATTTACTCCTCCACGAGTAAGGTCACCACTGAAACATGCTGTAAGCTACCCTTTGTGCAGTCAAAGATCTCCTCTCCTAAGTGTTTGGTCTGTTTACCGCAGACGTCCCGTTTAGGTACCTATTGTGCAACTAGTTATGGCCGTACCATCTACAGGACCATGGGGAAATGCTTTTGGTCCCCTACATTTGGCCACACCTTTGCACGAGCTACCATGTGTATCCAAGAAGCATCTCCTGAAGTTTCAAGGTGATGGAAAACAACATCCCGATGAGTACATATCCGCATTCTACATCATTTGTGACATTCTCGACATTGAGCATGAATATGTTTCTATAAGATTGTTTATTGAATCCCTTCAAGGGGTTACAGTCGAATGGTTCTTTAATATTCCTAATGCCTCTGTCACTGATTGGGCCTCTCTTTACACTAAGTTTGAAGAAAGATTTAAAATTGCTAAATATTCACATGCTTTATTGGCACAACTCACCACCATGCGCAAAGAAGCTCACGAGCCCATGCACGAGTTCATGGAAAAATTTAATAAATTGGTGATGCCGATCCCAAATGATGCAAGACCAATGGATCATAACTTGACATGCTTCTTCATCAACACACAACTACCCAAATTGGGTTTCTACTTACATAGGGAATATCTTGTTAATGTTGAAGTAGCTTAGCAACTTGCTACTAGCCTGGAGGATGACATGATCCTTGCTGGTGAAATCAAGATGGGAACTAACAGAAACAAAAGGATGCAAGCCTCAGGGTCTTCAACATCTAATGTTAGTGCTCCCACTACCAGCTCAAATTTCACAGATCTCATGGTCCAAAGGCTAGAAAATGAAGACTTGTCTCTCAAAAAGCAAGTTTCAAACAATAACAACAATAGAAATTATAAGGACGTCCCTAGGAGGACTTTCCCTAATTATGCTGGAAACAAAAAATAAAAATCGTCTCCTAGCACCCCCAAGAAGGCTTGCTCTGGAAGCCCCACCCGCTAACAATGTCGTGGGATACTACAAGGCCGAACAAGATGATTATGCACAACAAGAATACCCTAAAGAAGAAATTGAATTGGCTGGCGACTCCAAGATTAGCTACTTGCAAATGGTGGAGCAAGAAGACGAAGATGACTTGGTGATTGATACTTATGCTGTTTTTACGCGACATCAACAAAATTAGCTTGATAAAGCTCAAGATGATGTTGTCCCTGAAAAAGAAAAGTCGCCGATCATGATTGCCAAAAAAGGATCTCCCCTCCCTTGGCAACCCAAGAAAGTAGCAAATCCACAAGTAATTACACCTCGCCCTTCCTCATCAACTCCCATTATTCCTAAAGCTAATCCTCTTATTCCAAAGACCAGTGTGCCTTTTGTAAAACCAATCAGTGAAATTATGACTTCTAGCCTACAAAATTCTTGCCAGGATTTTGACATTATTGACCATGCCAAGAAAACCAAGGCTCAAATGTCTGAGGCTGAATACCTCAAATCCAACCCCGACCAATTTGACAGGCTTGTCAAGTTTTTTAATGACAAAAGATTTTCCCCAAGTCAAGATACACCTCCTGACACCCCTGTTACTCCTAAACCCAAGATGCCACAGAGTAACCTTGTATCTAATCCTCCAACTGCCTCCAAACGCATTGATCCATTTTTCATCTCCTTACTTGTAAATGGTTTTAAGCTGAGTAACTGTGTCATAGACTCTGGTGCATCTAACAACATGATGCTCACCAAAGTAGCCACTGCCTTGGGCCTTGATATGACCAAAAATTTCAGCCGTTGTTTCTTCATGGAGAATAAATAAGTGCCATTGATTGACCAGATCAAAGATGCACAATACACATTCGCCACATACCTGAAGAAGAAAATAAAAATGATGGTCCTTGTGGCCGATGTACCAACATCCTACAAAATCCTCCTCGAACACAATTTCTACAAAGATGTTGGAGGAGAACTAAGCATGGATATGTCTGAAGAAAGAATACCTATAAAAGGTGTGATGTAGAAATTGGTTCCTAAAAAGGAGTCAAAGTTTTCAGTTGCCAAATCAGATGATCCTAGAGCTTAGATTTTGTTTGAATCCTCAGGCATGGGAACTTACTATCTACAAACAAATGAGGTGGGTGAATCCTCAACTCAAAATGAGTCAAAACATGATGATATTTCCTCCACTTCAAATGAGTCATTGTCAGGTGGTTTGTCTATCTCCGATCGTGAATCCTCGTCAGATGATGAAGCTTTGGACTTCAACACTATTAGCATTGGTGATCCCGATGGTGTCCAGTTGCTCGAATTTGATGGTAGCTGCTCTTCGACTGGTTCTGGAGAAAGAATGGTTTTTATTTCACCAACAAGAAATTTTTTCCCTTTCTCTTTCAAGTTAGAATTTGATAATACTAATAACACCACCGAATATGAAGCCTTGTTATTGGGAATGCAAGTTGTACTGAAGAAAGGTATAAAAAATCTCCATGCACAAGGTGATGTCGAGTTGATAGTATGTCAAGTAAGAAATCTTTATCAGAAAAAGAATGACAGACTCGGGCATTATCATAATCTAGTATGGGATTTCATTGAGGAATTCAAAGCTTTCGATATCTCTATTGTTCCCAAAGAATACAATACCAGAGTTGACTCCCTCGTAATCTCTGCCATGCTCTTGGTGCCACACAAAGACTTTCAAGGTTCTACCTACACCATAGAGCTGGTTTTCTACCCAAGTGTCCCTGACAATTTAGAGAACTAGAAAATTTTCAATGATGATCATCAGATCATTTCCTTTCTGGAGAAAGCAGAGAATTTTGATGAGTTGTATTTCGAAGGTAGCAATTCTTCACCTCGAGAATCTGTGTCAAATATGGACCTTGTTACAGGTGAAGAATATTTGCAACTCAAAGGGAATAAGATTCCCAAAGGATTAGTATCCATAGAAAAGCTTTTTGACAAGCATGATTGCCATGTGAAAAATCAACTCTCAAATTTTGACTCATCTAATGAAGTGGAATAGATTAATCTGGGAACTGAAGCTAACCCCAAGATGGTGAACATTGGAAAATGTTGCATGGCCGAAGAAAGAAGATAGTTTGCTCAGCTACTACAAGAGCATATTGATGTCTTACCATATTCGTACGAAGATCTAAAATCATTTCGGCCTAAAGAAGTACAACACGATATTCCCCTCAAGGCCAGAGTTTTGCCTTACAAACAAAAGTAGAGGCAATACAATCCCAAGATCTTTGGAACAATTTTGGTGGAAGTTCAAAAGATGATAAATGCACGGATAATATTCCCTATCCATCATTCAACATGGATAGCTAATATCGTCCCCATTTGTAAGAAGAATGGCGAAATCCGCATTTGTGTAGATTTCAAAAATCTAAACCAATTGTCACTCAGAGACAATTATCCACTTATAGTGATGGACCAAGTCCTACAAAATGTAACCGGATCCAAGATGCTTTCCATGCTTGATGGATTTTTTGGCTACAATCAAATTGAAGTTAATTCAAGCGATCAATGCAAAACCGCTTTCACGATGCCATGAGGAACCTTTGCATATAGCAGGATGCCTTTTGGTATGATCAATGTTGGCGCTAAATTCCAACGTGCCATGGATCTCATTGTCCGTGATGTGATGGGTAAGTTCATCGTGGTGTATCTTGATGATCTCACGGTCTTCTCTAAGCAATGTCATGAACACTTCTACCACTTGAGGAAAATTCTTGAAGATTCCATCAGTATGGTATTTCCCTAAATCCCAAAAAGTCAACTTTTGGGGTGACATAAGGTAAACTTCTTGGTCACGTTGTATCTACAGAGGGAATCAAGATTGACTTGGAAAGAGTCAATGGAATTAAATATCTCACTTTGTCATCAAGTAAGAAAGTTGTCCATTCCTTCTTTGGAAAGGTAAACTTCTTAAGGAGGATTCTTCCAAACTTTGCTAAAAAGACTTGTCATATTGTAAATATTATGACTTGGGTAATGCCACATTCCATTGGACGGTTGAAGGGAAAGCAGTGTTCAATGATATCAAGGAGGCCATTGCTTACGCACCTGTGTTGGTCTACCCCAACTACACCAAAGATTTTGTCATGTACAGTTATGCTTCCGAGCATACACTCTCAACAATTTTGGTGCAGGAAAACCATGAAGGCTTTGAATCTCCCATCACATTCATGAGCTACCCCCTAAAGAATTATGAACTGAAATACTCTCAAATGGAGAAGCATGCTTTCGCAGTTATCAAAGCCATCAAGCATTTTCAGTTCTACATTCTAAGTAACCATGTCAAGGTTCTAGTACCAGATTCAACTGTTAAGTCCATCCTAACACAACATGAATTTGGAACAAAAAGAGGCAATTGGATTGCCAAAATTCAAGAATATGATCTGGAAATTAAACCCACTAAGTTGATACGTGGACTTTGTCAGCTTATCACTGAAAATAATCCAGATAATGAAATTTCAGAGGATGAAGAAGTTTTAGATGATGAAGAGGTGGATCCAAGTACACTCCCAATGGTACTGTTTGTTAGTGCCACTGATGAATGGTTTCCAACATCACTCATTTCCTCACATATGGACAATGCCCCAATCACTTGACTCCAAAGGAAAAGAGAACCATCAAGCTGAAATCAACTAATTTTGTCTTATGGGACAATGGCTTGTACAAGTGTGCAATGGATGAGACTTTTCTCAGATGTGTCGATAAGGAACAACAACAAAAATTGCTGAAATCTTATCATGACTTGGCATGTGGCGGACATTTCTCAGCGCTGGTAACCGCTCACAAAATCCTGAGAGCGAAGTATTACTAGCCCACACTTTTTCAGGACATGTACTCTTGGGTGTGTAAGTGTGAATTGTGCCAACAGTTCGTTGGCCGACCCAGGTTGGCATCTTTTCCATTGAAACCTGTTGTGATCGAAGAACCTTTCCAGCAGTGGGGAATCGACTTCATAGGTGTAGTTAATCCATCATCAAGTGCAGGATACATCTATGTTTTGACTGCTACTGACTATTTCACCAAATGGGTGGAAGTGATACCTACCAAGCGTGCTACTTTAGAAGTGGTGTGTAGTTTCTTAAAGGAAAGCATTATTTCTAGGGTCAGTGTGCCGAACAAGATCGTTGCTGACAATGCTTCTGCCTTCTCGTCCAACGAGATTACTGAGTTTTGTTTTGAGCACGACATAACTTTGTCACATTCTTCTAACTATTATCCGCAAGGTAATGGTCAGGCAGAATCTAGCAACAAAAATCTGGTGACTATCATCCGTAAGCTGGTAGACGAGAATCGACGTTTATGGCACAAGGCCTTGTTCAACGCTTTGTTGGCAGACAAGATAACTCCGAAGCGAGCAATTGAAATGTCTCATTTTCAACTCTTGTATGGGTTGAATGTTGAGATTCCTATAACCTTGGAAGTACCAGCCCTCAAACTAGCTAAGGCCATTGAGGATGAGATGTTTGACAACTCTGTTGATAAGTGCATCATGTATCTCTCTGAATTGGAAGAGAACCAGGTTCAAGTGGATGAATGCATTGTAGAACACTAGGACCAAGTAAAGAAGCTTTTTGACAAAAAATCCAAGTCTCAAGAATTTCAAATTGGTGATCTCATGTTCTCCTGTGGGACAAATGAAGAGAACCAAAAGGTATACACAGGAAATTTGACTCACTATGGACATGACCTTTCCAAATACAACTACACAGTGAGAACAATTTCTTGTTAGCATACGGAGATGGAATGCCATTTTCCCTTCCTCACAGTGGGCAACATCTCAAGAACTTTACATAGTAAAGTAATTGGCGTTGGTATGTAAATAATTTTTATTTTTAAGTACTTTTGAGTCTTTATGTTTTAATTTTTGTCGTCGTCGTCATCGCCTGACTCCAGGCCCAATGGATGGATAAAGGCACTTGAATTCTGGAGTTCTTTTCCCTTTGAACTCATTTCAAAGAACGGATGAAGGAAGATCCCTAGTAGGAACCAATTGTTATCATGGAATCTAGTAGCGCTTGTTCCATGGATAATCCCCTACGAAACTTGTTTGTTTCCTAGGTCCGTGAAGTTCAAGCATGTAAAACGAAGAAATTTTTGAGCCACCTTGTAATGCATTCCAAAGCCTCAAATAGTTAGTTTGAGCATCCCCCTATGTTTTCCTTGCAAAGACCTTCGAAATGAGCCCCCTCGTGAGGTCTCACTGTTCATACTTAGTCAAATTGTCAAAAATGCAGTTGCCTCAAAAAAGTGCGCTCTTGCCAATGTTCAAAAAATAACTACGTGTGAAAATCCAAGGGTGCTGAAAATCAGCGCCCCTGCATGAAAAGTGACTTGTCAAAATATGTAAGAGCGTTGAAAAAGTGTTCTATTATATTTTGTGTCCAAACTGTCATTTTTTGCCTGGGTGTGTTTCTTCATGTCTTTGACATTTTTTGCTTATCGTGCCACTTTTTATGCCTCAATTAATTGGGAAACTTCAATTAAGTTTTTATGTTTCCCTTTCACTTAAAAGTGATTTTAGTATTTCATTTTCATTGTTTGTGTTCTTCAAACTACATTTCTTCTTTCTAGGTGAAATTTTCTCAAGCTGCAAAACACGTTTTTGGAGAAATTTGAAGTTCTTCCCAACCAAGTTTCACATTTTCTCTTGGTAAGTCGTTCTTCTTACCTTTCCTCTATTTTCCTTCATTATTTTGTACACATCTTGGTGATCTACATGTGCGTTTTTATTTACCTTTGTTTTCTTCTTATATTTTCAGTAAACCCTCACATTTTTTCTTATTTCTCTTCTTGTTTTTGTTTATGGTGTCTTGTTTGTTCATGGGTTTATCTTTCTCTTACCTAAATCACATGTCCTCAAGCTTGGTTGCTCCAATGAACTCCCCTTGCTCATTTTCAACATGGCTTTCTTCTCTATGCATTTTCTCCTATCATTTATTCTCCCATGCGTGTTACTTCTTCTCACATTGCCATTCAACAATGTTTTAGTGAGAACAATAAAAGCAACTCACATTTTGTGAGTAGAATTGCATGTTTTTCATTTACTTAAATCAATGGCGATGATTTGGAGGTTGATTACAGCCCAATACTTGTTTCCAAGTAGTGTTTTTAAATGTTCCATACTTCTAAATGGTCAAGGCGCTTTCCTCTAACATCATTGCACTTTTTGATTCCAAGTTTATGTTTCAAATGCAGTTGCGCTAAAAACTAGCACTATTACACGTAAAGACATGAAAATTTTACCTAACACTGTGAAGTGCAGGAGCGTTGTTTTTCAATGCCCCTCCAGAACACAAAAGCCAGTTTCCTTAAAAATGCAATGGCACTAATTTTCAGTGCCCCTACACTTTTCCCAATTTTGGTCTAAAACACTTCAAACTTTCCAGTTTCGTCCCAAACCTTGCTCCTTCCACTTTGTGCATCGTTTTGCATGCTTTTTCATCCTCTCCACACTTGCTCATCGTTGTTACTCACCTCACGTATTCCCATGTTGTTTAACGACTAACGTTTGTTCTAACTCCACATCTTGCAGTCTCTTTTCAAGATCCTCAAAGTTGATTGATCAAAGTTTCAGTTGCTCTCATGACTGCCAAAAACCTCCGTCTTATTCAAAAGAAAAAGGGAAAATGAAATATAAGTGTAGACACCTAAATTTGGACACTTAATTTATCCAAATTTATCCTCTTTCATCTAAATATCCCTTTATCCGCATTAATTAAGTAATATCACTATTATTTAATTATTTAATTAATCCCTCTAAAGCTCTTCTAATCCCTAAGGTATCTAGTTAAATAATTAAATACCTTCTCCTTTTCATCAAATGAATTAAATAAATATCACATTTATTTAATTCCTCATATGTCACATCCTCCATCATTTTTATCTTATGCTAATCCGTCTTCTAATCCCATCATTAGGATGTGCACATGCCTAATCCTTGATTAGGATGTGTCACATCCTCCAACTTTTGCAAGTTGGCCTCTAATCTTTCTTAGCCACCTAAGCTTCCTCTAACCCCTCATCAACTTGTCTAATCACCCCCTTTAGTCAACTCTTCCCATCCCCCAAGGAATTTTTAATTCCTTTTGTCTTCCCAAAGTCCTTTGAGGAATTTTTAATTCCACTCTCATCTTTCAAGGAATATTAAATTCCTTTTCTCTTCCCCATGTTCTTTATGACATGTGTCCTTGGTCAACCTTATTAAAGGCTTTCTCTTTTGGGCAAGGCACTCCACTTCCCCATGTGAATTTTTAATTCACTTTTTAATCCCCCAATGCACTCAAAAGGAATTTTTAATTCCTTCACTTCTTCCCACATGTCCTCTCTTTATTCTTTATTCTTTCCCATCTCCCCATGAGAATATTTGAGGAATTTTTAATTCCTCACATGTCCTCTCACCCACATGGGGACAAGGACCTCCTTTATGAGGAGATCTTGTCCAATCCCAAGGTACTTTGTACCCCCTCTTTTCTCTCATTTTGGGGGGAGATCATTTTGCTAGCCAAACTCTTGCAATTTTATTTCTCAATCTACACTTAGCCATTTTCATGCTTTCATCCATTTCCATCCATCCTCACATCATCACCTAGTTTGCATATCTTGCCATCCAAGGAGCATACACATCAAAGATCGAAGGGCCAACCAAAAGACCGATTCGAGACGAGGTATAAAGTTCCATTTGTTGCTTTTATCTTGTGTTGATTCCAACTTAGGCTAATCTTGAGGTGTAGGTTGTTTTGGTGTTTATTTGCACTCTTTAGTTTGCTGCTCATTTTCTAACACATATATTCAACCTATCACAATAAGTATCAAGCTGTCTATCCGTGAACTGTAGTGCTCTCCAAGGTGGAAGAAATAAAAGACATAGAGGTTGGTCATCAATACTTGGTTGATTTTGTAGAGAAAACTGAGAAGAAGCTTTTTACTGATCTGATGAGAGAAATTGTACACAGTAACCTGCATTTGGTAGCTATGTTCCCTACTGCCACACACAATATAGAATTTTTCCTTCAAGTGGCATCCCACTACATCAGGGAAAGCAGAAGTGTGATTGATTCTTCTGGGCACAAGATTTTAAGACTCGGCCCTGACTTCTTTGATATTGTGTTTAAAGTTTCTCAAATGGAGAAGTACATTGACATCTAGATACAAAAAGCACAGGAAGTCTTTGACATTGATCCCAACAAGGCTAAAAACCTAATAAATAGCCAATGGTTGAAGAAGCCTAGACAAACTGTTTCCAAATGGCCAAAGGGACTCTTGTGAAGTGATTTCAAAGATGATGTCAAAGATATGATCACATTTTAAAGCAAAGTGAAGGGCTTGCCTAAATCATCCACTTTTCATGATTGGATGTATGAATACATCAAGAATATAAGAAGAAAAAAAGTTCACATTGACTGGGGCAAATAGATCAGCGATGAAATACATGAGCAACTGATCAATGCACCTTCTACATTAAAATTCTATATGACTTCTTATCTGGTGTATGCAGCAGCTGTAATGTGGCAATTTCTAGGTCTATCCACAAAAGGGAATCAGATGCTAGTACTTGTGTATAAATTCTTCTATCAACTAGAATTGAAGGAAAGCTTCCATCATTTCAGGCGGGTTATTGATGCTTTCTTCGCACCTTTACTTTTCAATTTTTATCTGACTCTCAAGAGCAGAAGGGTATCTGATGAGGCCTATAAGGTGAGAAGTAAAGTTGGATGCTTATTTCTACAATTCCCAACATTTACTTATTTTAGGGTAGGGTGCTACACTGGCTACCCTTACATGCTGCCACGATATCCTTCAGACAGGTGGGTTCTCATGGAGATGTGCAGACATCTGATTTCAATGCATAAAGAATGAAGAAATAATCACAAGCGTGGATTCAAGTTCCCACTGACAGTCGAAAGATATACTATCCCAACTGTACATAAAGACAACTTTGTTTATGTTGAGATGCAAACCATGACAATCAGGACCTATAGGTATAGGTTTGATTTTGATTACCGGGATGTCAAAAGGAAATTGCAAAAGGGTCATCATCACAAGTACCGTTTTGAAGACATCTGGGCTGATTGCATAGATGAAGAAGCCATTCGTAAAATGGATTATTACAGGTTGATCATGCAGCAGATCAGAGACCTTGATATTGTTGACCTATCAGAGGATTTTGCAGATCCTGGCGATATCATGAATGTTGTCTATGATGAACAAGAGGTTTCTAAAAGGCCATTGCCTGCAATTCAATGGTCTAGGAAAGAAAGTACTAGCATGAGAGAGAGATTGGCGCCAATCCTATCCAATACTGTAGAATGGTTACATAAGCATGGTTTTGAAATGAAAAGTTTTAGAATAGATTTAGAAGGAGAAGAATCTGAAGTAGAAGCTCGCCGACAGCAAGAACTCCGCATGAAAAATAAATCAGCAGTTCTTCCCACTTCTTCATGAAGAGGTCCCAAGATCAATTTTACTGTTGGCAAGAAAGATACCTAGGCCATCCCAGAAGGAGAAACCGCGAAATTTGATCCATCTCGCTCTAAAGGTAAAAATGTTGGTTTAGAGGAGATAGATTCCAATGAAGAAGGTACTTCTAGTGACCAATCCGCTGAAGATGAAGACTCAACAGAAGTAGACTCTAATGTAGAAGAAGTTTCTGAAAGCAGGCAAGAGTCTGAAGAAGATTTTGAAGAAGAATCTGAAGGTGATTCGGAAGGTGAACAAGAATTGGAGAGACAAGAGGGTAATCAATAGGAACCCAAGCATGATCAAGAAAGAACTATGTCTCCACCTGAGAATGTAGTTGAGGAAATTCCCAGAACGTCATCGCCCGTGATTTCCAATGTTCCTCATACCCCTCCAAATTTGAGTACCCATCCACCTCATGTTCCCTCATCATCCATTCCAACCACATGCATTCCTGTAGTAGAGGTATCCACTATTCCTATAGCATCAACCCCGCTTGATACCCCCTCGGTGACAAGTATTCATATGGTTGATATATTGTCAAGTCCTCCATCATCCATTCCTAGCCTGTCTTCACTGATGTATGATATCACTTTTGAAACTGAATTCAATCGGTTCATGAATGAGTCAATGTGTGATCAACTCAATGTGTAGTCTACAGGAGCAATGATGACAAACACTTCTCCTATTGTCATGATACCCATGGTAACTTCAGAGGTGACAATGATGACTGAGTTGAAAGTGAATCCAGAAGTTCACACCTCCTTCCTTCCCCCTTGGCTGATATCTCAAGTATCGAAGTGGAAGAAGCAAATGATCTCTCAAGAGGAGCTCAACCTCAAAGAGATAGTCCCACCAAAGGCTAAAGGGAAGAAAAAGGAAAAAGTATACTCAAGGCTAAACGTTGACAAGACTGGCCACAAGTATGCGAAGATTGGCATACCACCGCGAGAAGAAGGAGATGTCAATATGGAAGACTACATAGTAACAAGAGTCCAACTTGGCAAGGTTACCAATGAAAGTGCAAAAGCAGGTGCGCAAGTGACATTGGACATATTGGCTGGAAGACTGGATAAAATGGAGCAAGCTCACAATATGTACAAACAAAGGGCAGAGCATTATGCCACTGTTGTAAGGAGACTTGCAGGATCTTCAACTAATGCACAACCACTGGCAGTGGTAAGTATTGAGGACCCAGCTATCAAGAAAGTTGAGAAGTTTGCCTCCAAAGGTAGGGCGTTGTATTTAATTTTGTTGAGAAGATCATAAAACACCTGGATCTTAGGTCACAATTGTTGCGAATGAGAAAACTACTTTGTTGGCCAAGCTCACCACAGAGCTTGATAAAGAAAAATGTGTACTTTCCCAAGAGCGCAAAGATATGGAAAAGTGCCTGTTGTCATGGTCACAGATGAAGTAGGTAAAGCTCAGTAAATTGGTGGAAGTTGAGGTAATTCCCGACAAAGAAAAGTTCATTGAGGTAAGAGAATCTTTGAAGCACCGAATTCAAGTGATTCAATCTCTTATGGAAGATGTCGAAGGGCATCGCGTTATTCTTGAAAAAGGTATTGAGGAATTGCCAGGACAACTTCTTGAGGAAAATCGTATCTTCCTGCCAACCATAGAAATATCCCAGATCTTCAAGGAATCCATCATGAAGATGATTGACAGCGCAGACTTTTGAGAAGCCTCTCTGAACGTCATTTGTGATACAAGGCTCACATTGGATAACCTAAAAATGCATCTTGACAAGTGCAAGAAGGTTCACTCATTTGCCATGAGATCGATCATGAGAATTCACACCATTGTGGATTACATCGTTGGTCTGGATGAGATGTTCATGCAAGAGACCAGGAAGAAATACAAAGACTTTGGCACCCAAAGCAAGGAAACATGAAGGTTCCTAATCTCCAGTGTTAGATATTTTCGATGCATCCTTTTATGCATCTTGTAAATTTTTTCTGTCATTTTACATGTCTTTTTGTAAAATGTAATTGCACCAAGTTCGAGATGTAATCTTTTGAAAACAAATTACACTTTGACTTTGGTCAAAGTTAGGTGAGATCTCCTTGAATCGCTCACCTAACTTTCCTTGATTTTCTCAAGTTAGTTTCCTAATTTTTCTCATCCCTCTTTCTATAAATATGAGGGATTTCTATTGTATTAAGGATCCTTTAGATTTTACAACGAAGTGCTGCCCTTTTTGAAACAAATTGTGAAACTTTGTGTTCATACTTTGCGAACAAAACTTGATCAATAAAGAAGAAGATTGCAAGCCAGACTTTGTGTTGGATTCAATAATCTCGTGAATTGATCTCTTTTGGTGGTAATTAGTAAGTGATATCTGAAAGACTCTAAGCAATTCATGTAAAATTTTTGTTACATATTTTACTTAGATTTACATTTGTGTTTTGGTTAACTATTGTTGAATGATCTACAAGACTTTGCGCTTGTAATTGTTCATGGATACTTTGGTTGGATGATCTACAAGACTTTGCGCTTGTAATTTTTCATACTGTTCGAGGAATTGCTGCATCTGAGAAGGCTTTGTGCTTCTAATGCGGCAAACGACACATCTATCACAAATCCACCATTGATAAAGATACGAAATGACTTTGTGCCTTCGTGAGCTTTCCCTTTTACTTTACTTGTTATTGTTAATTACTTTTGGTATCTCTACGCTTTGCTTTGACAAGATAGAGGTATTGGTATTACTGCTAGTTGATCATTTAAAGTTATTAAGAATTGAGAACTTCCAATAGTGAAGCATTGTAAACATCTTCTCTAAAAAAAGAGAGAAGGATGAATGTAACACACCACCCCCACTTCGTAAGTATTGTGTACATTGTGTAATTACTTTATTTGTTTTACCATTGCTTCCATTAGTAGTAAGAAGGGCGCCTCCCCTTTTCTGAGAGGAGAGATTCATATCTCACATAGTTGTAGCTGAAGTCCTAGTTGTGTAATCTATCAAAAAGTTGATTACATAATTTTCACCCAACACAAACATAACCATCTCTCCCATTTATAACATTTCTTATCTACCACTTAGTCTAGACCATCCTAAGTTCATATTCTTCTACTATTCTAATTTATTTAACTTTTTTATTTTATTAAGAGGGGTAAACAGTTTTGACTCGGAGCTATGAACCGGTGAGGTCACAAACAGGGTACCTCATCCCCAATATAAATTCTCAACAGTTACACTCCACTGGGGTTTGAACCATGATGACAAGAATAACAACACAACAATTTAACCATAACACCATACCACTATTAACTAATTTATTTAACTTGTGACAATGCTTGATATCAATTCTTTTCAATAATATTTAGGTACATGAAGGTTCAATTTAACCATCAAAATATATTTTCTTTCTTCACAATTTGAAATAAACTATACCCTTGCTATAAACTCCTTTTTCAATTGCTCTTCCATTTCTACACATGATTCATCCTCTTCCATTTCTACACATGATTCATCCTTCACAAGAATAATAGAAACACCATTACCAAAAATTGTGGTTAGATCCAGTCTCTATTTTGGAATCTCCCTCCTCTCGTAGCAAGTTTAATGTATACAATGAAAGATAACATTACATTTTAACTTAAAAAAAACTACAACTCTTAAAAATAGTTGTTTTTGCTACCTTGAATAATTGTGGGGTCGCAACTATAATGGTTGGAAACTATAATATAATCAGGAGGAAAACCCAACAATTGTCTCGTAGACCAATTTTCATTGAATAGCTAATTTCCACATGCTTGATCTCTGGTTTCTAGAACAAATTAATGCATTAATTCTTCTGCAAACAATGTATCTTTTCTATACCTTGGTTGAAACTCAAACCCAATATCTTACCATCCCTTGACTGCAGACAACTGGATGAGGAGTGCAGAGAATCAATTATATTAATCAAATCAGGCATATAGTGAGAATATCCTTGACGAGAGAATTATGGAAACTTTATTCAAAATCTATTTTCTTTTTCAATTTTTATCTTTGGCCCTGAAAGAATTCATATGCTCCAGAGTCCAGAGTAATTGACTTTAGTTATAGCAATATTGGACAAAAACCCCTTGTATTTCACAACACACCTATACAATGTTATGTGGCCCTGCTTAATGCCCTTGAACCATTTTGTCGAACACTTCATGTGCCTGGTTTGCAAGTAGCCGTGGATTTCTTCCCGTGTAGACGCTACAAGCTCAACCAATTGATTTCTATTCTATTTCTCTGTACTTTAGACCAAAGGTAATTTTCAACATCAGATATCAGCCAATGTATCTGTATGTAAAATACATGACATGTGATCACCCAAATACTTTTCTCCTTGTGCTCTACACCAGCACAGTTTCAAAGGCCATCTGAATGTATTTAATCTAACCAACTGCTAGGATTATCACTGTGATTTTGAACTCTGGCTCAGAACCACGTGATAATGTTCTAAGGAGACAAGTGCATCCTTTAGCTTCTGAATTGAAGTTATCAAAGGATCATCTTTCCCTTGACAATCCAATAGAAGTGAGAGATCTCCTTTTAAACTAGGAGATGCCTAAATTGTTACAGTATCTATGGCAGCACCTGTTGAAGCCATTGCACCTCCACCTACAAGATCTCTTAACTCTACACCAGCCATTCATTCCACAACACAAACTAAACTTGGTTCTTTCATAAATATCTCTTCAACATCATCTTCTCCATCTTCTTTTAAGTAGATTTTGTTTGCTTCAGGTAAATTCACCGTCAACAATTCACTGTCAACAAATTCACTTCCAATAATTCATCGTCAACAATTCATTGTCGTGACAAATTCTTCTTGTAAAAAATTCACCATCAGCAAGAATGAATTTGTCATAATAATGAATTATTGACGATGAATTGTAGGAAGTGAATTTATTGACAGTAAATTTGCCTAAAACTGATTTTGTTGCTTGTCTTGTGACTCTCCCTCTAATGCTACTCATCTCTGAGCATAACATCTTATTTGTGGGCCATACAAATCATCCATGTGTGGTATACACACCATTTCATGGTCCAAGAGATCACATCTCTTTTGAGAATTTTGTCAAACGGCTCGCCCACCCAATATCTGTATCCTCCAATAACTACAATATCTGAGAGAAACTGAACTCCATTTTGTGCTGACAAATGTTAATAACTTGTTCCAGAGCTACCTTTGGGCAAGAACTGGGATGATGTTGGCAAAGGTTGTGAACTTGGTCTTTCACCTGCCGATTACATTTGCTTGAAAGCTTCTGAAGTGTCTTAAGCGCATTTTGTGTAAGCAGTAATTCAAGTTCCTGTATGACGTTTTGACATTCTAGTATTTCGGGGTTTTACCCCAAAATGCTTTGTTTTACATTTGCATTTCTTATCCCGAGGTCTGCACAATAAAATCAAAGATTAGAACTTCAATATTTAATTTTAATTCACGAATTAAAATATTTCAATCAATAAAATTAAATTAGAATATTGGATGTAAATTTTTCACATTTAAACATTAAATTTGAAGTTATATATGTTAATTGAACTATATATATTTTAAACATTCATAATTAAATTTTTGGGTTTTAGGTTTTATAAAATAATTTTCAAATTTATTTTTCATTTCGAGAGTTTAAATTAACTTAGTCTAGATTCTAGCCATTCAATTTTGTAATTTATACTTCTAAGTTCAAGTAGATGTCAATTTAGAGTCAAGGATTGCTTGCATTTTAATCAAATGATCTTTAAAAACAATTTTAAAGTTTGAGGGTATGAAAGAGATTTATTTATCTTTATATACCTAAGAAATAATGCTAGTTCAAAATCCAACGATAAGTTTTCATTTTAATAACCCAATTTTAGAGTTAAGAGTACGGGAAAATTATACAATTTTTCCTTAAATGTAATTTTGGTATCATGATCTAGACTTATTGAACTTGAGGTAGGGCAATTAGCAAACAAGTGAAACACAAAAACAAGTAATAAATGACAAAGTGTTATGAGGTAATGATGGATAGTGTGACAAAATACAACATGCAAAATGTGACAAAAGACCAAAGTATGAATATCAATACAACTAGTTGCACATGACTAGGGATGGATGATATAAACGCAATTCAACTAGACCCAACAAAAGAAGGGTCCTCAATTCAACGAGAACCCTGTGTACTATGAAGGTTCACACCAAGCAAGAAGGTAAGTACCTTTCATTTTTATCCTTGAAGGTTCTTGTGACCTTAAAATTATTGATTATTTCACTCCTTTTCACTCCATTATTCTTGCTTATAATTCTTATACATGTCATGTACACCATTTTTACATTCATATGAATGTATTTTGGATGTTTTTACATATGTACCCATAGTAAAATAACTCAATTCCAATAAAGGTTCATGTGAATCCCTAGGGATGGTAGTTCCACCTCACCTTTATGCACATATTTTCACATTGATATGGTTCTATCCATGACCACCCAAGTAAAACAAAAAGTATCCAAAGAAGGAATATTATGACATAAAACTAGCACTTCCTTTAGACCCACCTCTAAGGACAAAATGATATGTATCACAATCTCAATCAAAATACCATTAGTAAATTACAAATAAACCCATGGATGTGCATCAACTTGTTGAATGCGATGATTAAATTTCATGGAATATCAAGCATTCAATATACAAGATTAAACATTACGTGAATAAACCATGATAGGAATAAACTTCATAATCACTAGAAATGCATAGATTTTACAAATGACAACTTATATACTAATGATTAAGACAATGAATAAAAAGTAGGGACAACATAGATGCATTAACACATAAATTACTCTAGGAAAACCCTTTCAAGGAAAAACCTAGCCAAAAAATCAATGACATACTATATTTACTTAAACTAGAGAATACAAATATAATAAAAAATTCTACACAAGTAAGAGTTTTATGCCTAGATTTTGAAGGACTCTAACAACATTCTAGCACCATCCCCATACATAAAACCTTCTTTCAACCTCAACCAAAACTAGCACTCAATAAATAGAGGAGTAACCACAAATCCAAATGTTTGTCTAAAGATTCACTCAATTCATGACTTCAACTTGTAAGAATCTTCACATTACATGTAACTCCATTTGTTATAAATTCTTTATAACTCCCATCACCATACTTTTACAACATAACATTCATGTCATAACAAACCTTCCAAGTGGAAATTTTTGTCATACAAGGAATCCCATACATTCCTCCTAGGATGGCATTCCATTTAATGAGAAGCCAAAAATTACAACATTAAAATGTTACAAGAGTTGAAAGGCTTACAACACACCTAACCAAAATCTTTTAATATTCTCCCACTTCTTATATACATTATAAAAGAACATATAAAATGATATCATAGATCTAATAGCTATGGGAAATGTCCATAGTTGATATATGCTTATTTATACTTCTTCATGCTCATAAGTTTGGTCAACGAGTCTACAATGTTTTTAGAAGTGTTCACCTTCTCAATCATCATCCTCTATCCTTCACCATGTCATGAAAAAGATTGTATTGCACATTAATGTGTTTTTCTATGCATGAAATAAAGGGTTCTATGCCAAATAAATAACACTCTAACTATCATAGCTAATCCACACTATATCTTGTCTCAAGCTAACATCAAAACATGACCTTTGAAACCAAAAAATCTACTTATAAATGTGACTAGTAGCCATGCATTCAAATTTTGTATTTGAAAGAGAAACTACAACTTACCTCTTTCTCATCCAAATATATACACCACCAAAAACATTGAACAAAATCATTAGTGGACCTCTTACTATAAAGGTCACCGACCCAATATAGACATTAACAAAACCTTATATGTTTAGTTTTTTTCCACATTAGGTCTTCCTTGGTAGAAAATAGAATACTTTATAAAGTTACATAAAGATATCTAAAGACCCTCTTAACACTAGTCCAATGCCTTTGGCCACATCACACATAAACATGCTCAACAAGCCCACTACTGGGGAAATATTTAGTCTTATACAAACCATCACCTACAGTAGGTTTCTAATGAAACTAGAATATGGAACATTGCACATGTCCTCTTTATCATCCTTAGTCATAAGACACTATTATATAGACAACTTAGTTCCCACAAGAATGAGAACATACATTGGTTTATAGTCATGCATATTGAATCATTGTAACCTAGAGAATATATTTTGTCATGTGATCCAAAAATTTATCTATTAATCTTTATAAATAATAATCATATTTGATTAATATTACTATGAATGATAATCTTATCATTTAATTGTATATCAAATTTAAGGTAAAACCTAGGTATTGTTTCACTTTTTTTTATATGGTTTCACTTTGATGAGAAGAATTTAACATTTATTTATAGTATTATATATGATAAACTACTACATATTGCCTTGAGGCGTATGCAACATGGTTATTCTAACCTTTTCTATTGTTAGAGGGAGAGAATCATGTGAAAGAGGGAGGTAGGTTGTGATAATATGTGTAAATTTGAACTTATTGAACTATCACACACATATATTAGCTTACATGTTGTAGACACCTAAATTTGGACACTTAATTTAACCAAATTTATCCCCTTTCATCTAAGCATCCCCTTATTTGCATTAATTAAGTAATATCGCTATTATTAGCCGCTAGGCTATATATGGTGTGAGGTTTCGCATGAAACCTGTCTCACGCCTTATACTGCTAGAGGTTTTGAATAAACAACTCCCGGTTTGCAGTCAAGTTTCGAGATATCTAAAATGCATTAAATGCTATTGAATTTGGCTGATGAGAGTTGCATTGATTTTACTAAGGTGAACAATCGATGATACAGCTGTTTGAATGCTGGAATACAAGGTAGTCAATCTATGCAGATCCTTCTTAGATCAAAGGAGGTGGAGGCTACGACTCTCCTGGCACAACATAATATTGCACCATAAAAGCCATCCCATCCTTTGGAGAAAAAAATATTATTTTACAGGGAACCACCTTCTGCAAAGGCCTGGCATGCCCGTAATAAATTCGTTAGCAGTAATGAGTGTTAGGCAAGTAAGAGCAAAAATTGGGAGCCTTCATCTTACCAAATTCCTCGAGGTGTCATCCCATCAAATGCGATGATTGTTGGGTATGCCTGTCTCATGCGGTGTATTACTAGAGGTTTTGAATAAAGTACTCCCAGGCAACTACCAAGATATCGTAAATGCATTAAATGCTATTAAAATTGGTAAATGAGAGTCCATCGATTTTACTAAGGTGAATAATCGATGATACAACTGTCTGAGTTAAGGAGGTCAAATATCTTATCTCCAGCGGTGTTAAAACGTCCTTTCAATAGAAACCATCTCAGCGCTTAGTATGCCACCGCCACCGCCACCACCTACAAACAGAATGAATCAGTTAATAAACAAAATATCTTTCAAAATAGATTACCAAGCAAGCAGAGCGATTGGAAGCAAACTAAGGACACTGTAACAGAGATTTGTATCCAACAAAAAGCATAAGAACAATCCACGGTACTTTCCACCATTGTTTCTCAGCAAAAATTATACTTTTTAGTTAATTTTGCATTGATATTCACAAGTATTTCAGGCAATCACAATTATTTTAGCATAAAATTGCTTCTATTCCAATATGTGCCGCCTTCGCTCTCGGGCTTACTTTGCAGACCAACTCTACACTATTATTTTGATTGCTGCACCATTCCTTGCTCAATGAACTAACTGCTTTCTGGTTTTTCTTCACTTTATGCCTTTGTGAGTGAGCTTTTCACTATTTTTTTGCTGTTTTCTCCATTGCTATTGATTTATTGACCTTTCACTTCTCCAATTTGGCGAGTCGCAGCCTGTTAATAAGGTTTCAAGGAGGGTTTTAGAGTATATTTATTAAAATGAAAATTACGGCCAAGATCCTAATAATGAACACATTTAGGTTTTAACATTAGGGCACCCTTTATCCTATGTAGTTAAGTATGGTGAAAAAAAGTTTGGAGGGGAAACCAATAGCAGTGGGGAAAGCAACAAAAATCCAGGGAAAAACAACCAAAAAAATGGAAAAAAATGATGAACAATTGAGATTCATTTAATTGTCTTGCATTGATACAGACTCAAGATAGCTGTCGATATGCTTTTATAGGTCACCTATGATGCAACAAAGCATTTGAGTCTTTGAAATAACTAATGAGCTGCTAATATTAAAGGGTAAATCTTGAACACATTATTCTACCTGTTGTTGTTTTACATACGAATATTCACGTACATAGCAATTGAAGAGACACATCATTAAATGTAAGTGGTTCTTAGATAGCTGCAATAATTAGAAAACTCTTAAAATTTCAATTTAAAGAAAAACCAAAAAGCCAAAACAACCCTAAAAAGATCTAGAAAAGTGTCTAAAACAAAGGCATCTGAATTTTGAACTAGAAACAAATGTGGAATTTGAGCATGACGTAGCAGAGTATATGTTAATCTATTTTCCATTCTTCATTCCTGTGATAACTATTCCCTCTGACTGGAAATTGTTGGATCCACCTTTAAGCTTTTGCTATTTTTAGATATGATCATATAATTAAGATATTGGGCATCTGACAGGAAGCCTGCAAATAAAAGAAACTACTAAGTCACAAGGTAAAGATTGCAAGTTGAAATAGGATGAAAAGAAATATTGTTGCCTGATGATAAAGCCATAGATAAAACCACATAACCTAATGCCTTCATTTGACATCAAACAACAACATTGTTTTTAAATGAAATAAAACAACATAAATTGATACTGTCAAGTACATAAAAAAAGCTCACTGAACCCATGGAAAGTGTGTCAATGATAGGGTTTTGTATTGTTTTTACATCTTTTGACAACTGTTTGCACGCAGATTGACACTTGTCTTTTAACTTGGATTCATACACAATTTTGGATGTTGTGGATCTTAATTGTTTCAAATTACTCATCTCAAATCGAACATTAAAATTTAACTAAAAATCATGTGTCACAATTAAAATCTAAAATAATTTATTTAATATTCTTTATTTACATTTATTAATCTTAAATTATTTATATAGATGTGATTTATTCCCTCACAATACATGTTTGATGTAATTAGTTGGATGTTGTGTGTTTGCAAAGACTTCAAAAAGAACAGATAGGGTGTCATTTAATCGATTTTTTATATATATAAATGATAGTGTCTACTAATGATGAATGGGTTCAATGTATATTAAACACAATATTGTATATTGGATTCCTGAGAAGTCTTTGGATATAGTTTTTAGGGAAACTACTGATAGAACCTTTATTTCAAAATGTTCTACATTTTAATAAAACTTTCACTTTATTATTTCTCCTTAAAATTATTTATCTTTTACCTAAAAGATAAAATTAGGACAACTACTGATAGAGCCTTTAAAATTATTTACGGCATTCATGCTATTACATTGAACAATATTTGATCGTTTATCTTTTACCTAATTTCACGCACTGTATCTTATTTCACTCACTTTTAATATTCCCCTGAATGTTTAACATTCTCTTTGATTTACTTATAATTGTCCTTCAGATTCCATAGGCCCCACATTAAAACTACCGATGAAATGATTTTAAATTAAAAATAAAACCATAACTTTATGGCTCATGAGAAATATGATTTTAATTGTAAAATCAATAACCTTTGTTGCTGTTTGGTGGCTCCACCTTAATGTGAATTAATCACCTAGAAATCAATGACAATCATTTTAATTCCTTCTTCAAATGAAGCATGGGCTCCTGATTTAATTGTTGAATTTTATTTATTATCTTTTATTTCTCCATAGATCATTCTAAACCATCTTCATTGTTTGTGGGTTGTTCTTAAATATCATCCATTTTAGTAATCAAACATTAATTTTTGTCAATAAAAATATATACTATATTGTACAGTTTTTTTAATATAGTATTTTAATTATATATAAAAAATATTTACTATCAAATTTATTAAAAAAAATAATAGACATATAAATAGGTTATGTGTTATTAGTAGTCCCTATAGTTAAAATAATTTAAAATAACTTAAAATAATAGTTAAAATGAACTTACACATAATTTGCTTAATTTTTTTTTTTAATCAATGGGCTATGTATATAGTGTAAGAATTGAGCTTGAAACAAATATCATGCCTCTAAAGTATTCTATATATATGTAAAATTTGAAGAATATGCGAATCTTCATTTTTTTTACATTTAATTAAAATTTTAATGCTCAACTTTATAATTGTTTAAGTTTATTTTCATTTAATCTATACCATTTATATGATACAAAATGTTAAAGCTTCTACTATATTTGCATTAGAGTATAGTTTATATTTGTAGTTTAAAGGTATTCATTTGTAAAGTAAAACAATTTAAAATAGTTTTTCTATTGTATGATCAAGATTGTCATCTTCCAAAAGGAAAGCCACAGATAGGTATATATCACTAAACATATAGTATATTGTTTGGCATTTTAAAATTTTAATTTCATTCAGGAATGGACAATTCACATCAACCCAATGAGATTATTGACACCTTGAGTAGTTCCAATTCCCCTATTCAGTCAACCAACTCAACACCATCAATCATTTGAAATGGCACTTCTACAAGCCAGATACAAGATTTTGTGAATGACATTACAGTTAGCTGCCTTGACTTGCTACAACAAACAAAGGCCACTATTTGAAATGTGGAAAGTGTGAAGGATTGTGACATTCAATCGATGGAAATAACAATACATGAATTCCACTCAACTTGTGAGAAGATGGGTTCGTTCTTCACTTTCCTTCGTGAAATGAAAGTAGATGAGTTCTACACACAAGATGGTTTTCTCTACATAAAAGAAGCGTAACTTTAGAATTACTTGAATGATGTCTACTACACCTTCTCTTTGTAAATGTTTATATAGTATGTGATTTAACCATGTAACTACGACTTTTACCAACTTATGCATAGTTGGCTATTTTGTAAATCCCTACAAGAAATGTAAAGTTGAAATATACTATAAACAAGGCACTTTGCCTCGCGTTGAAAATACATTACATCACCTTATATGCTTTTGCTTCATAAATATATACATATACTATGTGCTATTGTTATAATATTAGAGCTTTGTTCTTGATCTCTTTACTTGACCCATATGTTACATTTCCAACAAAAAATGTCACCTTCAATTACATATAATTAAGACTAGTAGTTTATCTTTAATGCACCACAATCCTTTCCTCATTTTACTTCAATTAATTATAATCTAACCATTTTGTTCACATCATATAATTTATAGCTATTATTTAAAATATAGCGACAATGAATGCTATATGTCTCCTTCAATTATTGTCTCTTTGTTGCACCTATATTCCTTACAATTTGTTAGCTTAGTAGAACGATAATATCTTAATCACTTCCTTAAACCCAAACCCTTTTTGCAAAAATTATTAGTTTAAACAAAGTTCCATGTTTTAAAATATACCACATTAAAGTATATTAAATTAACATACAAAATAAACGTATACAACAGTGTGCAAGAATCTCTAAAGATACTATTAAATTAGTTAGCTACATTATGTTTTATTGAAGTGTATAGTGTGCGAGAATCTTTGCTTCCCTTTGGTCACATCTATCTTTATTTTTTTTCTTCACAAAAAAATAAAATCACCACCATATATTTTCCTTATAGCTACAAAGATGGTTTACAAAGTGTCTCAATCTTTATGATGGGTTCATAATTTATTTAGACTCTATGCAATTATTTTTTTGTGCCATTATAACCATTTGCTTCCTCAACCAAGACACAACCCACATATAATTTACACTCTCCAATGTAGGATCAACTTGTATGGTTCATTTACTTAATACAATTAGCATATATTATAGTTAGGTTTCCTAATTTCATTGCACCCCAAATGATTAACACATTTGCACACCAAGAAGTTTCTTTTAATTTAATGTACATTCCTTCAAAGTTTATCCCTTACTAATAATGCACTAGTGTTATATTCATTTATTCCAAACCACTTTTCCTCTTGTGCCTATAGCATTGAATGCAATTTTCAAATGTTTGCAATGCTTGCAATTTACTTAGACTACTTCATAGAGTCAACTAATTTTTTTCTTGAGTACCTTTTCTCTTTTCTTGTTCTTACAAATGCAGCAAGTTAACTTCCAACAACCACTATTTTGATATACAAACCTATTCACAATCACATTTACAGGTATTCTTCCAAATTTACTCTTACACTATGTAAAATTTCTAAACACTTTTATCTCAACTAGTGCTTACATGGTTTCAGTCAACTAAATTTTGTATTTTTCATTTACTATCAAATTAGTTAGCTACATTTTGTTGTCTATAAAACATATTCAATTTATACTCCACAAAGTATGCTTTTATATGTCAAATGTAGTAAGTAATAGCTGCCACTTGCAATGTAGTATAGTTGACAATATATTCTTTGACTGAGAATGCAATTAAGCTGATCAATGATGGAAAACTAGAATTGCAACCGCATCTACAAGCATTAGATATTTCAATGTTTCACCATGGCCCTGAACCAACCAATCGCTATATAGTACAGCTCTCCGATGGGGTACATAAGCAGAAGGCAACACTTCCAAAATAGTACAACCACTACATAGATTTTGAAGAACTCCTGAAGATATCTATACTTAAACTCATTAAATACAATTTCCCTGTTATTTGCAATTCAAGGTGAGCCACCATATTTGAATGCTTTTCTACAAAATACCAAATGAAAAATTACCATTCTTGAACCCATTGTCACATTTCATCCTATTCATAATACTTATTCATTGTTCACTTATAGGTGGATTGTCATATCCAAATTAGAGATAACATGTTTGCAACAGGATATCATTGGTTAGCCCACCTACTTGTTTGAACAACAATCCCAACAATTGGGTGATCTCACAATAGTGGTTTACAATTTTTAGCCAAACTGGACACTAAAATTATTATTTTTAACTGAATCTTCACATTCGTGCACCTATAGCGGCTAAACCGTGAAGAATTTGAAGATGATGCAAACTAAAGTCTCATCACATTTTGTCTATAGATTCTTAAAATATTTTTTTCAAAATTTTTGGAATCAAGTTGCACTTCTTTTTCCATCTCCCATGAAAAGCGGTTTTTTCAAAAACAACATTTTGAAAAGTGGCGCACAGAGTATAATGCATAATTTTTTTTTTCCATGAAGGATAAAATTCTAATTCTTCAATTTAGATTAGTAACTCTGATATCTAGTGCTTCCACTTGGTTAGATAGTTTTATTGAATATTTTTCTTTAATCAAGTTTCAAAGTCAAACCAATTACAATTCAGACATAGCTCGATTGTATAACACAACTTTTTTGTATATATCGAAATTCAATTTTTTTTTTGTTGGATCAAGGACTTCAATATCTGGTGCACTCATATTTTTCAAATTTATTTCTTGATAATATTCTATTTTTCCACATGTGCAGAACAAAGACCTTCATTTTCGATGAAAAATCTATGTTTAATAAAACTAAAAAAATAAATACATAATAAAACCAAAATATATTAAAATTATATTCATTGGATAGCTCGTTCTGAGGACTACCTGATTCCAGTTGGGTTTGTGAAGATTCCTCCATTTTCACCCTCAACTTGAGCTCTGAAGTGCCAAAATTCAAGTTTTTTTGGTGTCTTAGGGGGGGATGAGGAATAAGGGGGGTTCGTTCGAACTAGGGTTCATTCGAACCCCCCTTTTATAAGGGGTTTTGTTGGCTTTTTTGGTGGGAAAGCATTAAAAGGGTTCACCTAAACCCAAGTTCTAGCGAACCCCTAATGGGTTCACCTAAAATCAAGTTTTTTGCCATGCATTCATTTTTTGTGAGTTTTCCTTCCTCACTTCAATTGTAAACCACTATTGTGGCTTCACCCAATTACATGCCACATCTACAGGTCAGGATGATAGTGTTATAGTAACACAACCACCTCTCTTGACAATGTATTATTTGACTGAGAATGCAATCAAGATGATCAATGATGGAAACCTAGACTTGCAGTTGTAGCTTTGCATTTTGAACAGTAACATGTTTGATCATCATTTTGGACAACTTTTTTTTACATTGTTTTCCATTTAATTCAAGGAGGAAAGATGGATAGAAAAATGAATTTGTTTTTTATGAATTGAACTATTGCTGATAGCCCACTCCTTGTTGTTGCTCCTACAAGAATCACAACATTCAACATACATGCCTCAACTATACATTCGACCCTAAAGATTCCAGTCAAGGAAATGCAACCATTGAAGGGTCAATCACTTGCAATGTTTCAACAGAACATGAGACACATAAAATACCTTCTAATTGATGAGATGAGCTTTATAGGCCCAAAATTACTCTTGAAAATTGATACTAGGCTACGTGAGGCTTTCCTGCACCAACAACACTTGTGCTTTGGTGGCACATCTATCATTCTTGTAGGTGACTTTGCACAAGTATCCCCTGTTATGGACATACCAATCTACACCTCCCACACAAATGAAAAAGACCTATGGGAACAATTCACTATGATTGCCACACTAGAAAATATATTCCGCCAACATGGGGACACTCAAGCTCAAATTGACTTTCAAAGAACTCTACAAAAAATTTGTAATGCAAAACCAAATGAATAAGATTGGGAGCTACTAATGAATTGCACAAACACAATGCTATCAAACAATGAAAGAAATTATTTTGACCAAGCAATGCATCTATTTCTGACCAATGACTTAGTTGGAACCCACAACAAAAAAATGCTACAGATGTTAAATCTTCCTATTGCAATTAGTATTGCAATAAAAACACATGCAAAATCAAACATCGATAATGATGTTGACCAACTTCCACATGAACTCTTGCTTTGTAGAGGCCAACGCATCATGCTAAATACAAACCTATGGATTCAGGTAGGCCTTGTCAATGGGTCTCTTGGAGAGGCCTTCGATATTGTCTACATAGAAAGCTCTAAACCACCACATTTACCATTGTATGTAGTAAAATTTGATACTTACAATGGCCCACCTTGAAATGTACATAATCCAACAACTATTCCAATAGCACCTATATCTCTAGGTGCTCACAAATAGTTCCACTATGCATGGCATGGGCAATTACAATACATAAATCCCAAGGCTTAACAATCGAAAGAGAAACAATCGATATAGGTAAAAAAGAAAGGCAAGGCTTGACTTTTACAACTATATCTAGAGTTAAATTGATACATGAACTTAGGATAGATCCACCACTCTCCTTCAATCGATACTCAAGAATGAAGAATAATCCATACACAATTATTAGCAAAAAAGAGGAGTTCGAACTACATCTACTCTCCTTATGATGAGTATAGGTTTACATACATAAACACACCCCTCTCTCAATAAACTATATTTCTTTAATTTTCTCCTTACCATATTCATATAATACATATTATTGTTTCTATATTTACACCACATTTGAACTCACATGCAGGTGGATGTTCCAAATTCATATACTCCTACAATGGTTGCTTCAATCTAGCTGTTAATATTTCTTTTCTACCCAGAACAAAAAACTTTTACCTTTTTTTCAAGTTTTACAATTTGCATAAAGCCATCTTTGTACTAACGAATTGGGTGGCCTAACCTATTCTTCGATTGTGTAGGATAGTATAACAAAAAATAACATAACAATTATATGTCGGACCATCCAATGCCAACAAATGGAATCATGAAATAAAATAAATCAACATAGTTGAAATAGCTACAAAACTTTCATTTATTTTTCAATATCCAAGTATGTAATACAAACACACTGTAAATTTTCCATGACTTTGTTTAGTATTAGGTTGTATACAAATTGATTCAAGTGTTTTAATTTTCTCCAAAGGTAGCTTCTTATGAGTATATACAAAATTGTGATCTCCATAGTAAAAATGGAAAGGACAGAGATCATTTTTTTCAGCAACTTTCTCTTGCAAAGATTGTCCTTCAAGTGGGCCTCTCTGCAATGAATGTGTTTCTGCAACTCATTCTTCGCACTTTGCTTTACAAGTCAACAACATGTCCAAATGTGATTCACTCAAAAAAGATGGCATTGGACCTCAAATAGCTCATGCACACCAGATTCTTTCCTTACATTTGGAACAAAGACAATATTTTTTCTTAGAACTAATTCATCTTCTTCACCGTCATCCTCATCTTCATCCTTATCCTCCTCTGCTTCATCTTCCTCTAATGGCTGATGCACAGTGTGTGAAAGAAGATTTCATGAGAAAAAGAATGAAGTGTTGCACTGCTCTCTTCAATGCAACTAAGCTCCTCAAGTAATTGTACTTACAATATGTTTTGTCATCTTCCTCTAATGGCTGCAAAATAGTGTGTAAAAGAAGATTTCATGAGAAAAAGAATGAACTGTTGTAGTGTTCTCTTCAATGCAACTGAGCTCCTCAAGTAATTGTACTTAGAATATGTTTTTTCATCTGTGGCCTAAAATTATTTCAGCATTCAACCCAAACATTGAACAAATTGTATGTTTACCTCTTTATTCTGTGAAAGAGATGGTTATACAACCATTTTCTTTTCATAATGTTTATTTTCTACTTTGTAATTAAAGCTTTGCTTATTGTGATACTGGTGTTTGGTTGTATCTCCAAATATGTATAACAGACATTTTTTAAAAATATACAATCAATATTGTACAAGTTTTAAACAACACTTCATTCCCATGCTTACTTCTATATATTTTCTATCGGCGTAACCATTGCACCCCCTCCGGTGCAAGTGCTAGTTTAATTAATATCCTTAATTCTGCCAAATCCCTAAGGTATTTAATTAATAAATAAATACCTTATCTCTTTAATCCTCATTTGCATCAAATGAATTAAATATTTATATGACATTTATTTAATTCCTCACATGTCACATCCCTTTCTTAATACTAATTATTCTCCTAATATCATCATTAGGGATGTGCACATGCTTAATCCTTGATTAGGATGTGTCACATCCTTCAACTTTTGCAAGTTGGCTTCTAATCTCTCTTAACCATCTAACTCTCTTCTAATAATAATTAATTTATAGTTAGGATGTGTACACCCCTAATCATCACTAGGATCACATCCTCCATAATCTACCACTTGCCTCTAATATGTTATTAATTTGTCTAATTAGGTACTTGCACAACCTAGTAATCACTTAATTAGGTCAACCTAATCTCCATGTCATTTATGGAACGTGTCCTAAGTAAACCCTATTAAATGCTTTCTCCTTTTGGAGAACGCACCCCTTTCCCCATGTGAATTTTTAATTCACATTTAATCCCCCAATGCATTTCAAATAATTTTAAATTCTTTCTCTCATTCCCATGTGGATATTTGAGGAATTTTTAATTCCTCACATGTCCTCTCACCCACATGTGGAAAAGGACCTCGTTTATGAGATCTTGTTCAAATACCAAGGTACTATGTAGTACCTCCATGTCATGTCCACATCATCTTTTTCAAGCCACTTCACATGCCACATGTCAAGATGTGAGGGCTTGTGAGTTCTCAACTCACAATAGCCCTACATCTTGGCCTTGTTGGTTTAATCTCAACCATCCATTTCTCTAGAGAATTCAAAATTCTCTATAAATACCCCCTTTTTTCTCTCATTTTGGGAGGAGATCATTGTGCTAACCAAACTCTTGCAAATTTTTCACTTGAGCCATACTTAGCCAAATACTTGCACTTGCATCCATGGGCGGGTGCATGAAGTTAGGTTACACTTTTGTGGCCAACTTCAAAAAAAGATTGAAAATGACATAATGCGAGCATGTTATAACACGCTCCCATTATGTCATTTTAAAAGAAAAAAAAAATGAAAGCTATTCATTTTCTCTTGTTTGTTTTTCTACTCTGCCCACAGCCAAAAACCCTCATTTTCGCACTCACGTTCTAGGAGGAGACATTCTACAAAATTCATCAACAATAGTTGCTTTTCATTTGCAAAGATGGCGCCATGACGATGAAGAGGTGCAAGAGGTAAGTATTGTTTGCTATTTGTTTTGAATTTCTTAGTTTCAAGTTGGTTTTGTTTGTTTTAGGTTAGATTTGATTTTTTTTTTTAATTTGTAGGAGATGCAAATAATCCTATAAATCCTGAAAATCCTCAACAAGAAGAACATGAAAATCCTCCTCAACAAAATCAACCTCCCCCACCAATCACTCAACACCCTCCTGGCACTCAACAAAATTTGAGGAGTGAAATTGAAAACAACAAAAAACAAATTGAGGATCTTATCAGTAGGTTGAGTGATCCAAATGCTTCAACCGCAGAAAGAATGAAACTAGCAAATTCAATGAAAGGGATGTTAAAAAATGTAGATTCAATAACCCAACAAATTACAAGATGGCAAGATAGGAGGTAGGTAGCTAGGGCATATTATGTAGATAAACTATCATATAAACAAGTAAAAGATTTAAAAATTACTAAAGGTGATTTGTGCTCTTTATTCACTGACCCTAGAACAAATCAAAATATTAGCCTCAATGCGAAGAGGTTTCCTATTCATTGGTGCCACCACCAAGAGATTAGGAATTATTTTTATGATAGGTGGTACTTGGTCTTTGATTACCCACTGTGCAACAATTGTGAAGTCCTCCAATATTTTCTTAGGAAACTATACAGTGAGTTCGTATTGAACCAAATCCCAAATTATTTTGATATGATGGAGTTCCAAGGGAGAGGTGGGGGGTCGGCTCAGGATAGGCCCGGTGCATAGCTGGATCCTGCACTGCAAGGGAGGCGACCTCTCGCTAGGCCACCTCATGAGCACATTGTTATGCCTACCATTACGAAGGAGAGTGCCAATGTAGAGACATTGCAAGCGATCAACACTTTAACCCAAAGTGTCATCCATCATACTAGCCCTATTGTACAATTCCATCCAGGGGAGTCTTTGGGTGGTGGCCTTCGAACCCATGTGTGTCAATCTTGCAGGGTGACTTGTTCATATGACCCCACCAACACTCAAGAGGTTGCTATGTAAGATCCATATGCTGCTATGTACGATCTGTATGCTACTACACAGGATCCATATGCTACTATGGGGATGGAGAGAACGACTGACATTTTGCATCGTGCATATGTCATTAATAGTTGGGTAAAAGTCAGCATGTTCATTGAATTTAATTTATTAAATTTTGATTCTGAAATTTTGATTAACTAATTTAGTTTTATTATTTTGATAAAATTGCAGGGTCACAGTGTTGAGACTGGATACACTGGTCCTCCACCTTCTTATTTTTGTAGTACACCTATCAGTGGGGTATGTAACTAGTAAACAATTATAAATTTATTACATGTTAATAGCATTGTTTTATGAATGGTATTTTAATACATGTGATTTTGTATGTTGAACAGGCTAATATTGACAGTTTCAAGCAAACACCTCCTAGTGCCAGTGGATTCACTCAAACGTACACAAAGGTAATAGAATAAAGAAAACTTAACTAATGAATTCTACTTAATATATTTGTGTAGTTTATATTCATATTGTTGGTTACGTTGCATTACACGCCATTCAAATTCAAATCATTACTTCAAATTCCATAACTAATAACTAGATGTTGATAGATTTAACAAAATTTCAACTATACAATATAGTTGTTTAGAAAGTCAACATAAGCAACACGATGCAATTACTTCACATAGAGGCATGTGCTTGCAAAGGTGCACCAACATGACAAACTATGGATGCTTGGAAAAAATATATGAAACCATAATAGTAAGCAATAGCATAGACAAGGAAATTAGTGACGCAAAGCATCATATCAAAACACTCAATCATTAGGGTACATCTGATGCAGAGCATCCAAAAAACACCATCAACATCATTTCTTCAAGGGATTTCAATCCCAAATAGAATCAGGAGAAGATCAAATATAATTTCATTAGAAATCTACTTTTCATTCAACCAAAATCCACTCAAATTCTCTTAGCCATTCCATAGGCCATCATTCATCATTCCACTAATCAATATTCCAATTGACTCATTTAAAGAAAAAACCATATTAAAGAAAACTTTGACTTAATCAATTAGATTCACATCATTCTCAACCACCATAAAAAACAACATAAACCTGATTATTGACACTTGAACAATTCATCCTTCCATTTATTCACCAAGGCAACAAATCAACTAAACCATACCTCACTGTTATCAGTCCATTATCAAGCACTGTAGTCACCATATTTTAACTGCAATAGTCTATTTATAGGTTACAAAATCCTGCTACAACAAAATCTTGATTATCATCTTGTGGTTAATCACCAATTTGCTCAAAAGGCTTCATAATACTCACCCATCCAACCATAAAAGTCACCAAACCTGTCTTATACACCTTAACCAAATTTAGTAACATCAATCATATCATTAGTTTGATAGTAACTAAGCACTCAATATCATCCTTTCCACTGTTTAAACAAACATCTTTGTTTTGATTAGACAATATCATATTCCTCTAGTAGGTCTGTCAACCATTGAACTGGGTAGTTACATTCCTATCTCAAAGCTTATTAAAAAACTCAATGCACATTTAGAAACAATTTCCAGCACATCACAACATATCAAAGTTTTTAGATATTTGACATAAAGAAAATCATCAGATTTTAGACTGTCCTCTAAAGAAAGGCTAGTAGATTAGGCCTATTTTACAAAGGATACCCCTTCAAAACCATTCCAAATCACTCAAATCCTCAAAAAAGTCTTCAAGCATGTCTTATAACTCAATATTTCACCATTTATAGGGATTCAAAACCATGAAAATGTTATGATCCAATAAACCCTTGTTTATAGGGTGTAAAAGCACAAATCAAGGAGGGTTTTGTGAAAAATACTCTTGCAAACCTCTATTTCTCTGGCCACCACCTGGAACATGATTGTTTGTCTTCCAAGACCTTCTACATCATTTCCAAGCCTTTGCAAGCTTTATTTATTCATGACCCATGACTGTAGCATCACTTTGTGTAGGAAAATCCTCTATTTTCCAGTGTAGTAGCAAATCCACCATGGTATTTGGTGTAGGAGCACCTGGGAAACATTAGGTTTTCTAGAAGACTAGAATGCAGTTCTTTTGTTGTGTTATCTTGAGGTCATGTTGACCATTGTGTAGAAAGCTTTGAGATGTTTTTGATCTTTAGGAAAGAAGTTGACAAGAGATGAATAAGTTTTGAACATCATCTTGCTAAGTTGTCAAAAGTTGGCAAAGTTTGAAAAACACGGTGGGTTTTATAATTTTTGCCATTAGGTCATCAATAGGTTTGACCAAAGAAACTTAAATATTTTTGGAGCCTATTTAAGGGGTGATTCGACCCTGGAGCAGGGTTGGAAGCTTTGATGTTTTGGTGAAATCTTGTGAAATTGAAGAAAACAACGTTCTGTGCAAAATTTCTGACTTTTGCATCTTGATTGAGTTTTAATGGATTAGTTCAGCTACTATTTTGATTGTAGGTTGTAGTGTAGTCTTCATTCAAGCATTTTGTATTATTAAATAGCTTCTTGTACGATTTTTAGGTGCCTTTTTGTAAATAGTTCATTGTTGCCCTGTTGCTGGTCTGAACCAAATTGTTTTTAGAAAATGGGGTGCTAGAGAACTTTCCCACCGTACAAACCGTATGACCCTTTGGGAACAGTTCCTAGACACCATGTTTGTACATATGTTAGGTGATAGGATTTTTGTGTGTGCAGGAGTTTCTAGCAAGGTCTTTCCCTAGGCGAGCCAAACAAAGTCCGGCTAGGGAAGACAAGGAGTGAAAGGCACATATTATGCAGGGGTGTTAAGACTTTGAAGAATTTCCTTTTGGAGAATTTAGTTGAGGGTCTTGGTAAGGTCTGGTGGTCAGGAGGAGGCTCCATCAACCCATTTGGTGGGAGAAAACTCTGACAGTCTGGAAACAACCAGTGAAAACCTTGTAAACCCTAGTCTTAGGCCATTTTCAAGAATTGACTTTGTATGGCTAGTAAAGGCCCAAAACCCTAAAAATATTAGAGAGTTAGGAAAATGAACCAAGGATCTCAGAGAAAGAATGGGGTGTACTTGTAATATTTTAGAACAAAGACCAGATTTCTTGGCTAGGAGGCCTAATTGGGGCTCAAGGGCTAGTAGCCCTTCTTAAACCCTAGAATAGGGTTTGGTGGAAGCGATGAGGAATTGTAGTCTTGTTATTGATCAAGAACCATAGAGGGATGGTTTTGAAGCTATAGAAGACACCACACGCCCCTGCAATAAGTTAGTGAGGTTTGGAGAGTTAGCTAGCCTTTAGGAAGATTAAGGGCTAAGGAGAGAATGGAGAAGAAAGCACCAAGATTGGCTTGGTTAGGTGAATGTAGATGATGGTAGGGTTGGCCAGGAGAACCAGGGGTGCCTAACAAGCATTAGGGCCTATAGGTTAAGAAGGTGGAGAGTGATACCAAAGGATTTGCCAAGTTGAGACCCAGAGCATGGGACAATGATTGTCTCATCCAACCCTACCCTATCAGTATTCTTTCTTTTCCTTGAACTTACAATCATAAAAACATGCAAAAAATCCTAACATTAACCTACTCCACCAATTTACTTGACCTACATTGGTGGAGTAGTGAAGAAAAACCCTATTGGACTCTCAAACTTGCTTCTAAAAGGACTCTATCAGGCACTAAAAATTGCCTCTTATTCTTTTGTTTCCTATAACTAACCAAGTAAAACTCTTGAAATTGGAAACTAACTCCTATTTACATGTATTCACACTATGATTTAACTTTGGGTGTTCCTAAATTACCAACACAAGAAAACAAAACAATCTAGAGTAATGTTGCAAACTCAGAAACATGGAATTTTTATTTCAAAATCTAATTACAAGAACACGAAATTATTCTTTTTCTCACCTTTACATGCCTTTTTAAGGATATTTCCTTTTCCATAACTATCTTTCCATTTGTTGAAACTACCCCTTTTAACCCTTAATATGCCTGATTTCCTTGTTTTTGTCAATTTAACAACTTTTAACAATATTACATTATTGCATTGTTTGCATTTTCCCACCTTGACCACCTAGAACTTACCCATAACCTTAAATACATTAAAATAATACCTCATATGACCTTGAAGATGTTTTACATCATTTTTCCATGACCTTTTGTGATTGATTGAATACAAATTTGAACACTCATCCCTTTTGCAAAATTGAAAAGTATTTGATGACCTAGGTGCTCCTACACCAACATCTGATCCAATTGAATCAGGAGAAGATCAAATTGAATAATCAACTAAAATTTCTCTCTTTTCATCAAAAATAACATTGTTTCATTTGCAAACCACAAGGCAACAACAAGCCAACTCATTTCAATACTTCTTCTTATCATCCTCAAGCTTCAAACATCTTTATCAACAAAAATGACTGATCCATGCACAAGAAACCTAATTAGAGTCACTAAACAATCCACTCTTTCATCATTCACCAAGGCACCCTTCCACTCAATTTGATTTACCTAGGAAAAATAACCAAAAACCAATCTTTCATGTTACAACCTATATCCATCAGATCCTAACACACCTTTGTCATCATCAATTTATATGAATTCAAAGCAAAAACCCGATAAAGAGCTCTGAATCTTTCAATTCCTTAAACAACTCACCAAATTTTCACTTTTACCAACTAGTTCCTCAAGACCAAGACACTAAAATCAACCATTTACACCTCAATCATTTCATCTAACTTCCAAGACATTACTCACATCATGTTTATTGACTAAGCTTATTCTATTCACAAATCAAGCCCTACAAAGGAGGGTTTATTGCATAAGGTACTTACAAACATTAAATACTCCTTCCACCACCACAAAAACCAAGGAAATAGCCTGCATAAGCTTTAGAAATGATGTAGAGTGGTAGGGAAGGAAAACTCACAATCACAAATGGAAAAGTCACTCCACTGAATGCTTCTCTCAAATACTCTCATGAGTCCTAAACTCCACTATTCTTTAAGAGATCAACCCCACACATGTAGGGTTCACAACTTAGACCACTCAAAAAGCTTGAAAACATTTGGATCATGTCTCATTAAGTTAAAACAATGTTTAACAACCCTCTAGCATTTAGGTTTCAACAAACACCCATCACTATGGTGACTTAGACCTCACTCTCTCTTAAGGCTTGTAGCCCTTGCCTTGTAGGACAATCAGAATAAAAAAAACAAGAAATACTATTAAGACACCAAACCTATGGATTTAGACCCCTAAGATGGACCCCTACAAGGTTCCAAAACCCTTCCTCTTGACTGTTAAAACATCACTCACAATGGCCCTTTCTACCACTGCTCCAAAAGGCCTAATTCATAGACCTACACCTAGGTCTTGACTATCTAGGATCTCCCCTTCACCCCAAAGCCCAAATTCAGACTCCTATAGGTTCTCCACACCTATTTACACCATTCCTAAGTGCATCTTAAATAGATTCTTCAAAATCAAGAAAAAACTCTTTTTTTTCTTATCAATTATGCTTGCCACATAGAGATGTCAAGCCAAAATTCATGCACAACTTCCAACAATGAGCCTTCCATTCTCCAAAACATTGAGGAAATGATAGTAAAACCTTATATCTTCCATCCCACTGAGATTTAACAATTTTACAATGTGGGAATGGAAGAAATATACATTTTTCACCCAAAACCCTAATTTTAAGGGTTTTCAGACCACTCGATAGAGAAATTGGAATATCTCCTTTGATAATCAATGAAATCTCACCACTCCAACGCCAAAGGAAATATCATTCAATTACCTATCCAACCATTATGGGTTGGAGCATGAAAGTGAACATACAGTCTGTACCAAGTACATGATCAACAAATTCTGTAGAAAAAACACAGGAAAAACAACAAACTTCTTATTGAAACTTCTTCAAAACATCAACATCAATCTTTCCTCGACCAAGAGAGAAATATTTGAAGTCTTAGAAACTCCCTCAAACTTCTTGCAACTATCTTTTGAAAAAAGAGACGCTGGAAAACAACTAATCTCATGCTTTGACTTCTAATTGCCTAGTTAAGGCAATGTGAGCAACTTCTACCAACTCGATCACAAAGAGCCTTCCAAAATGTGTCAAAGGCATTTAAAACCTTTTCAAAAAGTAAGGTGACTCCCCTCAGGTGTCTAGATACAACAAGGCATCCTTTTTCCTTATTTTTCCAAGATGCACTAGACTTACAAAGGAGGATGGAGACCTTGTTGTACAAAGAAGTTGGTCACCAAGACCAAAAACCTAGAAGACCTACTACAAAGCATTGAAATGTTCCATAAGACCTTATTCCATCCATAAATCGAGAAACAAAACATGGAAAATAATTTTAGGTCCCTTAGACCCATGGGTGCTCCTGCACCATACTCCCAAGCAAGAAAAATATCTCAAGTCCTCTTTGAGATCAGGTCTTCTACAGTAGTTCCATGCTATTTAATATCATTTTCTGACATCCATGTTGAATCCTCTTTAGGTAGACCTTGCCATTTGACCAAGTATTCCTTGTAAACCTTCCTTTTAGTCTTCTTTGTTTCCTTGGTGTCTAGGATGCATTCAAGAGTCATAGGTTGGATGGGGGTAGTTCCTTCACCTAATCTTCATCCTCCATTGTTGTTGTACCTGCTCAATCACCTGCATTCATAGAAGCTTTGAAAGGATACAAGTTAGAAATGTTCAAGATAGGAGAGATTGTCACCCCAGGAGGTAGCTCTATTTCATAAGCATTTTGGCCAAACTTGTAGACCACATTGCAAGGTCCTATCTTCTTCATCATGAGTTTGGTATAATTTCCTTTTGGAAGTATCTCCTTCTTCAAGTGTGCCATCACCAAGTCTCCAACCTTGAATTGGACATTCCTCTTCTTTAAATCTTCCTTTTCCTTATACTTCTCAACATTCTTTTGAAGGGTTTCCTTCACTTGTTGATGAATATCCCTGATTGTAATAGCAAAGTCCTCACCTTGAGCACTTCTCTTAGCAAATCCTTGTAGATCTCTTAGTTCATAGACCCCTCTAGGGTGCATGCCATAGACTACTTCAAAAGGGATTCTACCAATGCTCCTATCCATGGAGTCATTATATGCAAATTCAGCCTGAGGTAAAACTAGATCCCAAGCTTGTCCATGCTCCTTGGTAAGGCATCTTAAGAGGTTTCCCAATGATCTATTCACCACTTTAGTTTTTCCATCCATTTGTGGATGGTATACTGAACTAAAAGACATATTTTTTCCTTGAGTTTCTTCCAAAAGGTCCTCCAAAAGTGACCAATTAATTTAGAATCCTTGTTAGAAATAATGCTTAAAGGCAATCCATGTATCCTAACAACCCCCTTAAAGAAGAGACCTGCTATATGAGAGGCATCATTGGTGCATTTTCAAGGAAGAAAATGTGCCATCTTACTAAATCTATCAACTACCACAATTATACTATCAAAACCTCTTTGGGTTCTAGGAAACCCCAAGACAAAGTCCATACTTACACACTCCCAAGGCCTATTGGGAATGGGCAGTGGCTGATAGAGTCCTGCATTTGATGAAGTTCCCTTTTCCCTTTGACATATTGTGTAGCCTTCCACATACCTTCTCGCATCCACATGCAACTTTGGCCAATAGTAAAATCTGCTAACTTGTTCCAAGGTCTTGTCAAGGCCAAAGTGACCTCCAAGACTCCCACTATGTTTCTTCTTTATGATATTCTCCCTCATTGAGCAATTACACACACACAATTGGCTTCCTTTGAAGAGAAAACCATTCTACAATAAAAATTCAGAGAATTCACCATGAAAAGAATTCAAATGCTACTCACAAACATTGTATACCTCCTTGAAATATGAATCTTCATGATACATATCCTTCAACGCTTCAACCCCCATGCTTTGGAGTTGGATCTCTTGCACTACAAGTGCCCTTCTATTGAGAGCATCTGCCACCTTATTTGCTTGGCCCTTCTTATGCTTTATTGTGAAAGTATAGGCTTGCAGAGACTCTACCCACTTCATGTGCCTATGACTGAGTTTGTCCTGTGCATTCAAAAAACTCAAGGCATGATTATCAGTATAAACAAAAAATTCTTTAGGTAACAAGTAGTGCCTCCACTTTTTGATGGCTTGGACCATAACATACAATTCCAAATCATAGGAATAATACTTCCTCTTTGCTTCATTTAGTCTCTCACTATAAAATGTAATCGGTCTTCCTTCTTGGCTCAAAACAACCCCTATTGCTTGATTGCTAGCATCACACTCAATGGTAAAAACTTTATCAAAATCAAGGAGCACAAGTATAGGTTGTTGTGCTACTCTCATTTTCAGATATTCAAACCCTTTATCAGCCTCATTGGTCCAAGAAAACTTACCTTTGTTACCTCCTTTGATGGTGTCCAAGATTGGTGGAAAAATTTGGCTAAAGTTCTTGATGAACTTTCTATAAAAGCTTGCAAGTCCATGGAATATTCTCACATCTCCCATGGATTTTCGTGTTTTCCAAGTAAGAATAACATCCACCTTTGAAGGACCCATCTTCAAACTTCCCTTGGAGATGACAAAACCAAGGTAGACTAGTTCTTCCTTCATAAATTCACACTTTTCCATGTTGATCGACAACTTCTCCTCTTGTAACCTCCTTAGTACCATGTCAAGGTGCTTCAAATGTTCTTCTTTAGACCTGCTAAACATGAGGATGTCATCTAAATAAACTACAACAAACTTTCCAATGAAAGGTCTCAATACCTCATTCATAAGGAGCATAAATGTACTAGGGGAATTTGATAACCTAAAGGGCATCACCAACCACTCATAGAGTCCTTCATTAGTCTTAAAAGTTGTCTTCCATTCATCCCCCTCTCTGATCCTTATCTGATGGTACCCGCTCTTTAGATCAATCTTGGAAAAGTAAGATTCTCCTAATAGACAATCCATGAGGTCCTCCTTTCTTGGCATCAGGAACCTATATCTGATTGTGATCCTAGTAATGGCTCTTGAATCAGTGCAAAGCCTCCAATTCCCATCCTTCCTTGGTGCTAGGATAGTAGGAACAACACATGGGCCCAAACTCTTCCTCACTAGCCCTTTATCCATCAACTCTTGCACTTGTCTTGCAATCTCCTCATTTTAAGCATGTGTCATCTTGTATGCAGCCTTATTAGGCAATGTAGCCCTTGGAATCAGATCAACATGGTGTCTTATATCCTAATGGGATGTAGGGAACCAGGTAATTCATTCACCATTATGTCCTTGTACCTTTCCAACAACTCTTGGAATTCCTTTGGTGCATCTCCCTTCTTCTTTGTGGGCAGATTTTCTTCACTTTTTGGCTTCATAATCAAGAAGAATCCTCTTCCTCCTCCTTCCTTCAAGGTCTTCATGAACTCCTTCTCACCCACCATCAAAACACTAGGCCCTTCATGTTTTTCCTTGTCTTCTTCTAGGAGAGGTGAAAGGTTGTAAGTCTTCCCATCCTTCACAATGGAGTATGTGTTCTTCTCCCCATCATGCTTGGTCTTCCTATCAAACTACCAAGGCCTACTAGAAATATATAGTTTAATACTTGTACTCAAGATTTTGTTCATTAGATCTCATACATTATAAGTCATGACATGGATCTCTATTGCAACTTTTTTGTGATTGAATAATTTGTTGTTTTATTTTCAGATGTTGGTTGTGGAAACACCTCTGAATGTTACAAGGGCAATGGCTATCAGTGTTTCATCCACTATACAATCCTCCATGGCTATGATAGAGGAGGTATGGGGAAAATTACTAAATTTCAATTTACATTCGTTGTTATAGATGTTAGTTCTAGTGAAAAATCAAACCATTATTGATTCGCACTTTAATTCCTATTTGGATGGTTTATACAGGGCTTGAGCATGCCTGAGCATCAACATGAAAATATTTCCATCATGGAGAGTGATCATGAGATGGACGTAAGTGATTATTTTGTTAAATATATCATTTCTAATAATGTAATTTCTATATATTAATGTCTTTACTTCTTATTGTAACAGTTAAAACTTCACCAGGAGCTAAACTGTAGGAGGAGCAACAAGAGCACTCCTCGAGCACAACAGAAATGAGTGACAAACTTATCGCCATCAGATCACTAAACAAAGGGAAAAAAATTATTTCCAGAGCATGGAGAGAAATGAATTTTGATTCCAGAGCCCTTTGTTGTATGCCTAGACATAGCAATTTTGTACATATCTTGTATTGGATATATTTGACATTGTATGCCTATATGGCATTCTTGTAAGCCTATATGGCTATTTTATAACTATATTTTATACTTACATCCACATATATTGATGTATGTGTACATGGCTATTTGGTTAATACAAATCTTTTTTATCGATGGTGTCCATATTTTCTCTTTTTGAAAAAGTCAAAAGCATGGTTGCATACAGATTAGGCAAAAAACTTTTCCTTTTAGATTAGCAATGCATGGAAGTTTCAAAAAGTATCCTTGATATTACAAAACAATATGTGTTTATACCATAGCAGCAAAAATGTTTTGGGGAAAAAATCGGCAAACCAAAAGTATAAGATTTTTTGAAAAAATTGGGAAAAAGTCTAGAAAAAATCAGAAAAAATTAGATTTAAAAAAAGGTAAAAAAAAAGTAGAACAAGAGATAATTTAAAAAAAATAAAAAATTAAAGGAATTTCCATAGCATAGAGATATAGAGAACAAATAAAATAAAGAGTTTAACTAATAAATTGTAAAAATAGATTTTTGTAGTTTATATTCATATAGATTGATTACATTACATTGCACATATTTCAAACTCAAAGCATTACTTCACATTGCATAACTAATAACTAGATTTTGATAGATGACAAAATTTCAATTACAATATAGTTTTTTACAAAGTCAACATAAGTAGTTATGCAATTACTTCAAGTGCATAACTAATAACTAGGAGCGACTCCCAATTGCATTTGCTTGTCATGGCATTCTGAGACCACATTTCTTTGAGGCATTTTTTCAAATAATTCACTACCTTATCTATGCTACCACATTTTTTATACATGTTTGCAAAAGAATTTTGTCAAATAGTTCAACGCCCTTGTTGCTATGGGTGAAAGCCTAAAACAAGGAGTCTTCAGTGTATGGATGCTTGGAAAAAAATCTATCAAAGCATAATAGTAAACAATATCATAAGACAAAGGCGATTGAACTCTTTGAAAAAATGCCTCAAAGAAATGAAGATCTCATGGTGATGGAATGCCATGAAATCAAAAACATTTCATTGTCATGGCATTCCATCACCATGAGACCTCATTTATTTAGGCATTTTTCAAAAGAGTTCATTGCCTTTTCTGTCACTAACACATTTTTTCATACATGTCTATCAAAGCATTTTATCAAAGCAGGTTCATTGCCTTTAACATTATGGCTAAAAGCCTAAAATAGGTGCTTTCAAACAAGCTATGGATTGTCATGGCATTCCATCACCATGAGACCACATTTCTTTGAGGCATTTTTCAAAACAATTCTTGCCTTGCCTATGCTACCACATTTTCATACATGTTTACCAAATCATTTTATCAAATAGTTCACCTCCTTGCTGCTATGGCTAAAAGCCTAAAATAGGTGCTTCAAACAAGATATGGATGTTTGGAAAAAATCTATCAAAACATAATAATAAGCAATAGCATAGAAAAGAGGAAACAAATATTTGAATAAAAGCCTCAAAAGAAAATGTGGTCTCAATGGTGGTGGAATGCAAGACAATCCCATAACAATTTTCTTTGAGGCTTTTTCAAGCAGGTTCCTTTGCCTTGTCTATGCTACCTGAATTTCATACATGTTTACCAAAGGAAATTTATCAAGCAGTTCACCTCCTTGTTGCTATGGCTAAAATCCTAAAATAGGTGCTTCCAAACAAGCTATGGATGCTTGGAAAAAATCTATCAAAGCATAATAATAAGCAATAGCATAGACAAGGTAGCGAACTGTTTGAAAAAAATCCTCAAAGAAATGTTGTCTCAATGGTGGTGGAATGCCATGATAATCCATAGCAATTTTTTTGTCATGGCATTCATCATGCCATTCCATCACCATGAAACCACATTTCTTTGAGGCATTTTTTCAAACAGTTCACTGCCTTGTCTATGCTACCACATTTTTCATACATGTCGACCAAAGCATTTTATCAAACAATTCACTGCCTTGCTGCTATGGATAAAAGCCTAAAAAAAATAATTTTGCCTTGCTGCTATGGATAAAAGCCTAAAAAAAATAATTTTGAACAAGCATAATAGTAAGCAACAAGCTATGGTCTCATGGTTTTTTTTTTCACACGAAAATCAGTGTGATTTTATTCACATTTTTTTGTAGGTTATAAAAACTTTTTTTTTCCAATTTTGTTGTTTTAAATGACATTCAAGTTTATGGTGGTTTTGTTGTTTATATGATGATATGTGATATTCTAATCCTAATTCATGCTCCTAGGTTGCATAGACATATATTTTGTTTTTACATGTTTTTTGTACCAATGAACCCAATTTACTAACTAAACCCCCCTCCAAAACAATTTGGCCAAACCGGCGAACCAAACCCCTGAACCTGAACCTCAAAACCTATTCCAACACTCTTCATTTTTCCTACACAAACTTAATTAAACACCAAATTATGTTTCCCCTTGACTTTACCCACTTTTACTCCCACAAACCTCTCTTTTTCGTTCAAAACCCCTATTTTCTCAACTAGGGCATGTCATGCCATAACATACTTTTGACCTCCCTTGTCCTTGCATACCTTTTCAACACATAAAACTCCACAATCTCACCCTATTTCCAACCTATTCTAACTTATTTTCAAGCAATTTCTTCTTTTCACCTCTTCTAGCCTTACTTTTAAGGGGCCTCAATTTTGAATTTTCAATAGGGGTAGTGTTAGTAATCTCTTCCAATTCCCTTACTAATGCTATTTTCTTATTCCTACTCCCTATCCTACTTACATCAAGCCCATATCACCGAGACACAGCCTGGACAATAGGTGGAATGGCCTATTTCAACATACTACACTCAAACCCTTAAGGGATAGATCTGATTGAATGTAGCTCAAAGCGATTCCGTGCGTTTGGGTGAGAAAGAGGACCATGCCTAGCATGGAAATTCCTATTCAGATGCGTAAGAAATTTTTTTTTGGTTACACGATTTGCAGAACGAAAGTTGCACCACTTTGCAACTTTCCACTGCTTCCATTTGACACTTTTTCCATCAACTGAAATCTGGACACCACGGGAAAACCACTCTGAAATAATAAAAACCAAGAGAGGTTATTGTAGAGGGGCCCAACATGATCCCATGGGATCAAATAAGAATTTTCTAAGCATCACGGTGTCCGAGTAACCTCATGCTAAAGTTTGCATCCATTTTTCCCTTTGGACCCTTAAGGGATTGATTTGGTTGAACATAGCTCAGAGCGATTCCGCATGTTTGGGTATGAAAGAGGACCATGCCTAGGGTAAAAATGCCTATTAAGAAGTGTTGGAATAGTTTTTTTGGTCACACAAGTTGCAGAACGAAAGTTGCACCACTTTGTAACTTTCCATTGCTTCCATTTGACACTTTTTCATCAACTAAAACTTCGACACCATGGGAAAATCACTCTGAGATAATGAAAACTGGGAGAGGTTATTGTAAAGGGGCCCAACACAATCCCATAGGATTAGACGAGAAGTTTCTAAGCATCATGGTGTCTGAGTAACCTCATGCTAAAGTTTGTAGCTATTTTGCCCTTTGGACCCTTAAGGGATTGATTCGGTTGAACGTAGTTTAGAGCGATTTTGCGTGTTTGGGTGCGAAAGATGACCATTCCTAGTGTAAACATGCCTATTCGAACGCGTTGGAACAGTCCGTTTGGTCACACGAGTTGCAGAACGAAAGTTGCACCACTTTGCAACTTGTCACTACTTCCATTTGACACTTTTTTCATCAACTAAAAACTGCACACCATGGGAAAACCACTCCGAGATAATGAAAATTGAGAGATTTTATTGTAAAGGGGTCCAACATGATCCCATTGGATCAAATGAGAAGTTTCTAAGCATCCTGGTGTCCGAGTAACCTCATGCTGAAGTTTGCAGCCATTTTTCCCTTTGGACCCTTAAGGGATCGATTCGGTTAAACGTAGCTCAGAGCGATTCCACGTGTTTGGGTGCAAAAGTGGACCATGCCTAGCGTAAAAATGCCTATTCAGACATGTTGGAATAGTCTGTTTGGTCACATGAGTTGCAGAACAAAAGTTACACCACTTTGCAACTTTCCACTGCTTTTATTTGACACTTTTTTCATCAACTAAAAACTAGACACCACAGGAAAACCACTCCAAGATAATGAAAATTGAGAGATTTTATTGTAGAGGGGCCCAATGTGATCCCATTAGATTAGAAAATAAGTTTCTAAGCATCACGATGTCTGAGTAACCTCATGCTAAAGTTTGCAGCCATTTTTCCCTTTGGACCCTTAAGGGATCGATTCGGTTGAACATAGCTCAGAGTGATTCTGTGTGTTTGGGTGTGAAAGAGGACCATTCATAGCATAAACATGACTATTTAGATGTGTTGAAATAGTTCATTTGGTCACACAAGTTACAGAATAAAATTTGCACCACTTTGCAACTTTCCATTGCTTCTATTTGACACTTTTTTTAGCAACTAAAAACTAGACACCACGGGAAAACCACTCCAAGATAATGAAAACTAAGAGAGGTTATTGTAGAGGGGACCAACATGATCCCATCAGATCAGACGAGAAGGTTCTAAGCATCACGGTGTCTGAGTAACCTCATGCTGAAGTTTGCAGCTATTTTTCCCTTTGGACCCTTAAGGGATCGATCCAGTTGAACAAAGGGTCTATACTCTAAAATTATCCAAACATTACCAACTATTGGGGAAGCAATTCTAAGGTGTAAAAACTTCAAAATCCACAATTAGATCTCAGTTATACCACCGTACAATGGGTAAACCACAAAACCCTCTATTATAGCCTAAACCCTAGGGGTTTATTTAAAATGATACTTCCAAAGCTAACCACAACCTATAAATTACTCAAAAAAGTTTGTAATACCCTAAAAACGCTCAAAAAATCATAAAATAATGCTTCCCTACACAAAAACACAATTTAACTCTTCAAAACCAACATTTTTCTTAAAGAAAACTAACTGTTACACACATGGGTTTCACACCCATCTCACTTTTAGACCTCCCCAACACTAAAACATCATTCCCACACCTTAATAATGTTAGTGCAGACCCATTCCTCAAGTTATAGAGGCTACAAAAAGAGGAATGGGTCAAAAAGCCATTTTTATTGACTCAAAACCTTCAAATGTACAAGTTCGGGCCACTTTTAGTAAATTGATGATATTCTACTCCTTATTTTCCTTGATGAACAAGACCTATTGAATGGTGCTACTGCACCAATCATACATTGACCTTCTTGTCGCTCCTAAATTTTGGACCACATCCATTACCTCCACATAAAACTCGGTATCCTTGGTCTTCTTGGTTCCCATGCCTTGATATGGTTATGTAAATGAAAATGAAGCAAATTAATCATCTCCTTCTCCGCTGGTTGGAAGAATGCATGCTTAATGTTTTGATACATGATATCAGCTCTCTCATATACTCTCATGGTTGAATATTGAAATCTAGTATGGTGGGCCTCCAGAGTTCCAGTCATCTTTCTTCCTCTTCCACCAAATGTTGGCCCAGTCCACACGTCTGCTATGTAGTGTCCCTCTAGTTTGGCCATCTTTGGTTTACAAGTAAGTTTTCTTATTGGTGTACTCAATAGTTTTGTTTAAAATAGTTAATTAAATTAAGAATTATTTTGGTATGGTGAATTTGAGTATCATTAGAAAATAAACTAAGTGTGGGACCACTCTACATCATCCTGTCCACGTAAGATGATTGACTATGTGTAAATTTATACCATATTTAGAACGTAGTTAGTTACCTATCGGGGTTAGAGATTGTCGAGTTAATGATTATAAACCTATTTGAATGATCTTTATTTGGGTATAGAATGAATATTTACCCTATCATTACGGATTGATTTTAGGAATCCATAATAATTTACTCATATTCGATGTACTAAGGAATTACGAATTAATATGTGATAGATGATTAATTGTATTTTAATTGATTTCAATTCGTCTTTATAATAAAGTTGATTTCTATAGCTAAGAATTTTAATTCTACAATACTAATACATGTCCCAATTAAAATAATAATATAATAAAATAAAAATAATATCAACAATACCATTGTTTGATTTTACAAGTAAATAGTTTATATTAAAAGAAAATGTGAATACGTACACTTATAATTATTAAATGGGGATTATATTAAATCCAGGGGGATTATTTGAGCTATTTAAAATATATCAAAAATAAATTGGTGGAGAATAATTTGGGATAAAAGATTGGACCAAGTAAATTAAAGTAAAATAAATATTATAATTCTATCATTACTACTAAAATAATATATACATTTTAATTAAGCATTTAAATACCTTTATTTAAAGAATGAAAAGGAAAATGTAAAATTGGGGGCTTCTAAAAATATTTACACTTGCCTTGCATGTGCCCTCCACCTGCCTTCAAGGTATTCCTTCCTATTCACGTGTCTTGAGGAAGTGTTCCCATTCTGCATGCTTTCTTGGGAAGGCGTCAACTTTTCATGGGGGGGAGGCTCACAATTGGAGGTCGCACACACTCTTCCAGGCAGATTACATGCCTTACAGTCCACGCGCCCAGAAGGAGGCAAGTATTGTGAACAGAGGGGAGGCCATGGTTACTTCTACAAAAGGCCGCAAAATGTTGTTTGAAGGTTTGGGGGAATCATTCACCACAGGCTACGAATGAGGCATTCGTTATAGGTATGTTTTGAGTTCTATTAGCTGTAACAAGGAAGATGGCATTCACTCCTCCAAACTCTTCTTCCCTGGTATTGATCCTCCACTTCTCTAAATTGGTGAACTGCAGTTGAAATTAAGGTTTCACCGATGGTTTTAGAGTATGTTTATTAAACTAAAATTACTGCTGCCATGTTTCTTATAACGCGTACATTAAGTTTGGCATTATGGCATCCTTCACTCTGCGTAGATTTTATATCTCGTCAATGAGGTTTTTTCTCATACACAAAAAACATATACCATTTTTGGCCATTAATTCAACTGTGTCCTAGTATTTCTTTAAATTTCTTTATCCTTCTTGCTTTGTTTTGGCGCAGGTAGTTAGAAGGTTGGCTAAGGTTGAACAATCGGGCTTTACACCTGCCAAATTGCATTTGCTTGAAAGTTTCTAAAACCTTATTAATAAATCTATCTCCTGTACCCTTGCCCCCTGCAGCCAATCTTCTTGCAGTCTCCTCATTCTTTTGCCTGCCATGCAAGTTATGCTTGGTATTGTCGGTGCTGCTCTTCTTTAAGCCACCTCTGGATTTTCAGATCGTAAGGTTTCCTTGGAGATGCCTGATTCTCCTCCAGTTACCTCGGCCTTGGATTTTCTATTTCACTGCCTCACCTTCATCATCGTTGTCAAATGAGTATGCAACATCAAAGTATAACTTGGAGCTAACCCAGTTGCATTTTCAGGCCCTTTATCCTTAGCAACCACAGTGTCAGCAAGGAGCGATGAATAATTCTTGTGTTTTGGGGTTACCAGTTTGCAACTGCAAATAATCTCCCTGAGATCATTCGTAACCTATCTCAGCAGCAACACTGGAACACAGAAGACTGTGGAGGCGAAAATAGCCCCTCTAATTCTTTTGGCAACTTGTCACATCTGCAGTACTTGAAAATAGAATGTTGTAGAGGTTTAAATAATCTCTTTGACTCCATTGTCAACCTGTCTCAGCCGTAGTGCTTGGGTAGAATAGGAAGTTTAAAAGTTTTAAATAACCTCCCTGGTTCGTTGGCTTTACACCCGCCAATTGCATTTGCTTGAAAGTTTCTAAAGCCTTATCATTAAATCCATGTCTTGCAAATGTTTCCCTCCATGAGATGCCTGATGCTCCTCCCATTCACCTTGGCCTTGGGTTTTTGTTTCACTACCTCGTCTTCATCATCGTCATTACATGAGTATGCAACATCAGTGTATACTTTGGAGCTAACCCCAGTTGCATTTTCAGGCCCTCTATCCTTAACAATCACAGTGTCAACAAGGAGTGATGATTAATTCTGTGTTTTGGAGTTATCAGTCTGCAACTGCAAATTCTGAAACCCAAGTGGTACTAAAATAAATAAATAAATAAATAAAATAAAATCCATTCCTGCCTTCACAATTTTGCATAATTCCACTTGCCCTGTTTCCAGTCATTATTTTAGGGAAATCTGTACTCGGCCAGATCGCTTTTTGTTGTGTTTTATTTTGCTCTAAAACAGTTCTCACAGCTTGTCTATGCATCCATATTTTCTATACCTTTCTGCTAGGAAATTGATACTCGACATTTGACAAACCTTCTTTATCCTTATTGATTTGATGAATATTCATTCCCTATTGCAAAACTCACATTTTAGCATAGGTAGTGGGGATGCTGGAAAAAGGCTGTGGTATTCAGCTTTACGACTGTTGATTTTATTTGCTTGAAAAGTCTTAATACCCTTTAAACAATTCATTATGTGCATATCTTGCATTCATTGCTTCCCTTTAGAGGCATGTTTTCAGATTTCCGCTTCCTCTGTATGCATTATCCCTTCCTCGTGAGTGGTGAAGGAAACGTGATGTGGACTTTTAAAGTAACCAAAAAATATATATATATATATACCTATATTCAAAACAAAACGAGTGTAAAAACTCATCCTAAGCCACCACGTTTCCACTTCCTTTTTACGTGACTATATAAAATGCATTATATACTTAAATCTCTTAATTCTATTTTTAAATGGGAGGGGAAGAAAAGTTTATATAAGACAAAATGTAGAGGGAGAAAGTGGTCTTTTTCTTTAATTAAAGAAATTAACTTTAGGAAAGTTCTATAAACTTATTCATGTGTTTATTTAAAGGAACTTTTAAAATAATCAAGCTCCCTAGTAAATTTTGTTAATAAAGATATTAGTAAATTAGTATAGTTAAAAAAAAATGCTAATGCATCTTAATTATTAATAATTTTATAATCAAGTTAATAAAATACTAATATTTTAAGGAATCATTTATGATGACTTAATTGTTTGATATAATTTATTTAGTCATGAACATATTAATTTTGTTAACAAATAAAAAGGGGTAGTCTATATTCAAATTATATGACATATTTAGTGTTAAATTGAAGTACCTATAATCATACATATGATTGAATTGTGTACTCTTATTAGGGATGTATTACATGTGTGAATTGAATTTTTATGGTGTGCCTAACGTGCTTGTAAGCATTAGGATATAGAGGCCTATAGGCGATAGAGTTGTATAACATGATAATAGATTTGTTTTCACGTGCTAACCTTAGTAGTAAAGATCTTATTATGCTTCAATGGCTTGTAGATCCCCTATGAAGTTGGTTATTTAGAATAAATATTATTATAATTACTTATGTTGATTATGTGTACTTATGTATCAATGTGTAAAGAACACAATTTAATAAATTATGTAAGTGGTGGATTTATGTGAAATGTGATAATATTGCCTTTCAAGTTGCTTGATATTAGAAATTGATTGTTGTCATGTGGATGAAGTTGTGAGTTAGCTGAGAGTTCTTCATGGAGGTAGTTAGAGTGAACATTTGTGTTGAATTAAAAGCTTGGTTTTGTTTTGCGATTGGTCTATATTAAGTGGTTATTAGCTAGAGTGTAACTAATTGGATACCTTGTAAGGAGGATATTGAGCTTTCCCTTGGATGCTCTAATGGATGATTTACTATTGGTAATTATGTTTGATGTTGTATTAAATTGTTTATGTTATATTATTTCAGTTTGAAGGTCCTGTTATGATATTGCTTCTTTTATTTATCACTTGTCATTTTGTGAGTTATGGAAGTTATAGAGTCATTTTGTGGTTCCATGATGTAAGTCTTCCTTTTAGTGTTATTTCTAACCGAGGAGAATTTATGCATTGTCTTTCTTGTAGTCATATTTTGAGATGGTTGGGGAACCCAAGTATTTATGTACCCTCCAGTTGAGCGTAATGAACATTGGTGTCATAAAATCCCTTGCTTTCCCTTTGTATACCTCAGGAAGCAATTACCTTGTAAGTGGTCATTGAGATTGTCGTATGTCATGTTGAGGTTGACCTTGTTAGTTGGTCTTGTGATCATTTTGCTTGTCTGTCTTGGTCGTGGGTCCTTTCTTGTCATCTTCTAGCACGGGGGGTGGGCCTTCGGGTCCACGTGGTCGGATGGAACGTGTTATGCACCCCATTGGGTTCCCAGGTCGTGTTCATGATGCAGAAGCAGACACAGAGTTTCTAGAGCTTCACATTGTTGAAGACTTTTCCTCACTTTGTACCTTATCCTCCTTTAATGTAATTATTCTTGTACTTGATGTACTCTTCCCCTTGTTATAAGGGAAGCATTATGTAATGTACTATTGTATCTTTTATGTGTTATATCTATGAAAATATGTCCCACATTTGTATCATGGAACTATAAATTAAATTGTAATAAAACGATGAATATCTTTTCCACTCTTTTGATCATTAATAGTTGTATGTCATCATGATGTAATCTTGGTTGTTTATTCACTTTCGTTTAATAAAAGTTTATGATTCGTAATAACCGTTCTGCGTACCCCAGAGGACGTGAATGACTTTGTAATTGCATAATTGATTTTCATGTAATGTATGTACATATTCATCGTACGCAATGTTTCACTTTCAAAAAAAAAAAAAATTATTGTGGTGTTTTGTTGTCCTTTGGGGTTCACATGATGGGGCATTGCACATTGGTATTAGAGCATAGGTTCTAACACTAGGTACTATGGTTTCACATGAGCCCACTAGGCCGTCTCTCCCACTCTCTCCCACTCTCCCACTCTCTCCCACCCTCTCTCCCACTCTCCTAGTCTCTCCAACTCTCTCCTACCCTCTCCCATGCTCTCTGACTCTCCCACACTCTCCCACCCTCTCTCACCCTCTCCCACTCTCTCTCACCCTATCTCCCACTCAGCCACTCTCTCCAACAATCTCCCACGCTCTCTCCCACCTTCTCTCACCACTCTCTCTCCCCTCGCTCCCACTCTCCCACTCTCTCCCACCCTCTCCCACACTCTCTGATTCTTTCCCACTCTCTCCCACACTCTCACACTCTCTCCCACCATCTCCCACCCTCCCCCACCCTATATCCCACTCTCTCCCACACTCTATCCCAATCTCTCCAACTCTCTCCCACTCTCTCTCGCACTCTCAAAAACTTTGTAACCCTCTCCCACTCTCTCCCATAATCTCCCACCCTCTCTCCCACTCTCTCCAACTCTCTCCCACCCTCTCCCATGCTCTCTGACTCTCGACTCTCTCTCTCTCTACCACCCTCTCCCACTCTCTCCCACCCTCTTCCACCCACTCCCAGCCTCTCCTAGCCTCTCCCAATCTCTCCCACCCTATATCCCATTCAGCCACTCTCTCCCACCCTGTCTCCCACAACCATCTCTCCATTTATTCATAACGTGCTCATGTTATAATAAGGTTAGTTTTTTAAAATATTTATAGGGTACACCCACTCCCACCCTATCTCCCACACTCTTTCACCCTCTCCCACCCTATCTCCCACTCAACCAATCTCTCTCGCTCTCTCCAACTCTCTCCCACCCTCTCACACACTCTCTGACTCTCTCCCACTCTCTCCCACCCTCTCCCACCCTATCTAACACTCTCTGACTCTCTTTGACCCTCTTCGACCCTCTCCCACTCTCTCCCATGCTCTCCCACTCTCTCCCACCCTCTCCCACCCTCTCCCACCCTCTCCCACTCTATTCAACCCTCTCCCATCCTCTTTGTTATTCCGCATATTGGTATCAGAGCCTTTTGCATTTGTAGCCTTTATTATTTATGAATACAATGCCTGACCTTGAAATGCAAACCCAGGATACATATTCAAGTATTTATTGTTCATCTGGTTTTGGAATCTTTGTCAAAATAGTGTGTTATAATCGTTATAGTCTTGGTAGTGGTCTGGACTTTGGAAAAACTCTTGCCTCATTAAGTTATGTTAGCCATTTCATGGAAACTTTGGTTCTGAACGAAATTAGCTATCTCAAGTAGCTGTGGACCCATAGTAAGACCGTAAATCCCGTGTTGAAGCCAAAGGACAGGCGTATGAGGGGTGAGCAGTAAGACAGAAAATGTAGCAGCCAAAGGATTAGCAAAATCAAGTAAGTTCTCATTTCTCCATCATGGCTAGCCAGTGCTCAATGCATGCAAGCAGTTCTCTTTCTTCTATTATCCATAATCACTTTCAAGATAAAGAAGAACTCGTAGATGAAAATGGTAATTTTAAGTTTCCAGATGTTAAGATATCTGATTTATATCCTGAGAAAGGCATAAAGGCGAAAATGATGAATTCTGTGCGACAATCAGAGATAAATCTTAGGGTTTCTGGTGTTGGTATTTGTCCAGTCTATTTGCCATTCTTACTTCCTGATGACATAAAGAGATGGAAAGCAAAGGGTTTCTTCCATGTGCATTTCTCTTTAGTTGACATAATTTTACATCCACATTTTAACTATGATATAGGAGCAGAATACTTTGCTAGTCTTATAGACACTCGTAAAATTTTGGATCAAGCTGTCATTGGCCAATTCTGTGGTCGCCTCATAAAATCTTCTGATGAAGAAAAAGGTGGAGATGCCCGCATGTCTGTCAGACCCAACTTCACCATAAACCTTGATGACAAATATGTTCAATCTACATTTTGTCTTTTGTTACAAGTTAAAGGTGTCATCCTACAACCAGATTCTATGTATGCCACTATAGGTGGTAGATGTGTGTATAGATTACTTAATACTATTTTTCCTCCTTCTAAATTTTCTGCCAGGATAAGTTATACGGAAGCAAATACAAATGTTGATGAATTTGGCAAACATATAGATTCAACTGGTTTTGATATAGGTTTCCCTGTCATTGAAAAACTCATAAATCAGTCTCAACCAAAGTTCCAAGAACTTCCAACTCCTTCTAGAAGTATGTTCTCTGAAAAACCCTGTACACAAAGTCGTAGGCTTGCCAGCATAGATCTCTAGGCATTACCTAATGAAACATTGTTTGCACAGCCAGAAGCTTCGATGAGTAGATGACCAAGCATGTTCACTCAATCTTATTCCATGTCACACAATTTCCCAAGTACATCCAATAAGCCATATCTTGACTACAATCCAGAAGAATCAATAGGATCTACCCAATTCCCCATGTATAGGCAACCATCTGTAAATCCATATCCTTCCCGAGCATCTTTGGCAACCCTCTCTGATCTCAGTAGTAATCTGGAACTTATGGATAAATTAGCTCGACAGGTTAGCCAAAAGCTTGCCCTGACTCCAAAAACAAAACAAAAAAAAGATCAAAAAGGAAAAGGTATCAAACTCACAAAAATGGGAGAGAAAAGCTGCATGATGAAAGAGAAGACACCTAAGTCAAAACTCCCACGGGCTGGATCTGAGAAAAAGAGTAAATATAAGATGGAATTCAATAATCAGGAATAGGAGATTATCAGTTATGAACCAGGTAGATGGCCTACTCCTAAAACTTTCACAGTCATCAATCCTGATCGGAGATTGTGGGGAAAATATGAAGCCAGACTTCATATAGAGCTGGGAAAGAAACAAAAGAGTTTTGAAGCCCAAAGAAATTGGATGGCACAATAGATGATCTTTGCACAAGAAAATATAGATGATATGGCTGTAGATATTAGATTTACTGGTAACCAAGCTTTAGAAACTATAAATAAGATAGAAATAGTCTATGAAGATCAACAAAGGCATTTTACTGCTATAAAGAATGTTGAACACTATTGTGGAACTCTGTCTCATGACATTACTAGTGTTAACTATGATGTTACTCAAGTTCATAATAGTGTAAAAACTGTTATTTCTACACAACAACATCAAGACAACTACCTTACCAATATTTATGCTGATCACCAGACCAATGAAACCTCCAGAAAGGTTGCCGATATTGAGAATAAGAATCTCTTAGATTCTATTGCTAAGAAATTAGAAAAGATAAGGATTCTTACAAAGAAAATAAGAGTATCCCAGGTTGGTAAGGATAGTTCAGAAGAAGAAGACAGAGAGAAAAAAGGAAAATTTGTAGAACCTCCTAAACCAAAGAAGGTTATAATCCAAAGAAGTAAACCTCTGCATAATGGGGAAGACAAAGCTTCAACTTCTAGGAAACCCTTACACAAGCCAACTCCCCATGTCCCTATGCCTAAGGTTAAAGAGCATACTTTTTCTAATAAAGAAGAACCACTCAAAGATTGGCTAGCAGAATTGGGAATAGATGAAGAACAACAAGAACCAGTCTACATGGATGAACCTGGTTATGCAAATAAAGAATCTGATGTTGAGTCTTCTGATGTAGATACTTTGAATGTTTCTGACAATCCTAGTGACTCTGATTCCTCTGTAAATAATGACTTTGAGGAAATTGTTTTAGATTTCTCTGGATATAAGCAAATAGAAGAAAAAGAACCATGGGAATCATTGAAGAAGTTAACCATGGATATTGAAATGCAAGAACCAGTCACAGAGAACCTCAAGCCTGAGCAGATGTGACCTTATGCATCCAGTGGTTATATCTTAAACATTGATAAATTAGTTAATCCATATGAAGCCATCTGTACATGGACTGACACATTAGAAAATTTGTTTGAAAGAAGTGGTTCATGGACAGAACCTGCAAAGGTTCTTTATGCTGTAAGGCTTATGTCTGGAAAATTGAGAAACTGGTGGAATAATTTTCCAGACCAAGGCCCAATGCCTAGAAACATTCCTGCTCAATCAATAGATCGCATTCTAGTGGATCCTAAAAATTTGGGAAAAGATGATATATTTCAAGCTGGATTTGATGAGTTCAAATGGCTATTAACAGATCTTTTCTGTGATGACATTTCTAATCAAGCCCTAGAAGCCAATAAGATTCTACAATCTATGAAGCTTAAAAATCTTGCCAAATTTGATGAATACAACTGCATGTTTGAATCTTATATGGTTGCAACAAATAAAATGCATGATCTAACCACAAAGCAATATTACCTGAACTCTCTACCCTGTGGTTTAGGTGCATGGGCACAAGATTATATAATCAGAAAGGAGCACAATAGCTTGATGATGTGAGTTTCCCTACAATAAAAAGGTTGATCAGATATAAGCTGGAAAAGCAATGTTTGTTAGGTGCTCTCCAAATCAATAAGGAAGAATACAACTACACATGTAATTTAAAAGAATTTTGTGATCTTCCTCCAATTAATCAACTCAAAGATTTCCAGCAACTCAAACAGTTTAAGAAAAGGGGCTGTGGTAGGAAATGCAGATGTAAAAGGTGTTCTTGGACAAAACATCATGAAGGAGAATACACTTTTAGACATAGCAAGCATGGTAAATATGGACACAAAAAGAAATATAGAGTAGTTCCCTATAAAAGAAGGAAATTTCATAAAATGCCTCCATATTTACTAAGAAAAAGAACTAATAAGGCCCCCAAAGGAATTAAGTGTTTTATTTGTAAAGGACCTCATTATGCTACTAACTGTCCTAAGAAATTAAATCTTGGCACAAAGATTTATGCAATGTTTGAACAAAATAACCCAGGATGGGAAGTTGTTGATAGTAGCAATATTACAGAATTACAAGATCTGTATGAATTAGTTGAAGTTGTTCCTGATTCTAGTTTCATGTTAAAATTCAAAGATGTAAAGGATCGTCATAAACATATGCAAAAAATTTCTGACCTTGAATCAGAGAGCTCAGACCCAGATGAGGATTTTTTAACCTCACTTCTTAAGAATACTCTACAAGATCTCAAGGTTCAGATTCAGATTGAAAAATCCAAAGATCCTTACAAAATGGCAGGAACAAAGGAAGAAAGAAAGAGAGTTGTTCACCAATACTTGGCAAAGCTGAAAACCTTAGAGTCAGATAAGACTGAGGTAGAAAAGCAGCTTAAATTACAGAAAAAACCTTCAAAAGGGGTTGAAAAAGAAATAGATAATGGATACAAGATCCCTCCATGGCAAAGAAAAGGAAAAGAAAAATCTTCTTCTAAACCGAAAGCTTATGATCTTGACACTGATGTCATTACAATCTTTAAGAAATTTGATTTACTAATGAATGATGTTGCAGATTTAAAAAGATTGCTCAAAACTCAGCACAAAGAAATAAGAAATCTCTCTGCTAAAGTGGGAGAAATTAAAGATTTTTTATTCAAAGCAGACCAACAAGCTGAGTTTGACAAAGAATCTTCTTTAGAAGAAGAATCAGAAGCCAGCAGTAGCAGCAATAGCCTTATTGATAAAACAAGGGAAAAGTCATGCTCTCTTTTACTTGCAAACAATGGTAATTATATCAGAATTAATTTCCATTTTCTAGGATTCAAAAAGATTCCTCTAGATGCATTTGTGGATACAGGTTCTTCAAGATCATTGGCTAAAACCAATGCCATTCCTCCCCAATTTTAGAAAGAAAGACCTGATCTTCCACATAGTTATGCAATAAATGGAGAAAGGATTCAGATGGGAAGGTATGCACAAGATGTCCACATAGAAATTATGGGTAAAATATTTGTCACTGATTTTATTGAGTACAATGATTTAGAGGATGATGTTCTGTTAGGATTTCTGTTTCTAACCAAATATGAGCCACTTCAGTTCTGGAAACATAAGATCTCTTTGAGACATGAAGATGGACAGATTGAAATCCCTGCACTTAAAATTGTGAATCATAAATTTGAAAATACTGGGAAAAAGAAACAAAAAGAGTCAGTGAAAGAGCTAGCAGAAAAGATTCCAGAAGTGTTTAGTGAAATTAGACAGAGATTTGAGACAAATTGTTGTAGCATGAACCCTCTACAGTTCTGGTCACAGGATCATGAAGAATGTGAAATACAGATTAGGCCAGAATGCCAATCAGTTATTCCACATGAGCCAGCCTATTTAATGAGTCCAAAGGAAACAAAAGAAATGGATGAACAGCTGCAAGAACTACTTGATGGGCATTTCATCCGCCCCAGTAAAAGTCCATTTGCATGTCCAGCATTCCTAGTAAATAAAAGAGCAAAACAGGTAAGAGGGAAAAAGATATTATGTATCAATTACAAACCTCTTAATGACATTATCCTTCCATTTAACTATCCCATACCATTTAGCATTGATCTAATTAGAAGAGCCGCCACTAAGAAGATCTTCTCAAAGTTTGACTGTAAATCAGGATTTTGGCAAATTAAGGTAAAAGAATCAGACAGATACAAGACAACATTCTCTGTTCCACAAGGATTGTATGAATGGAACGTTATGCCATTTGGTTTATGTACTACTCCTACATATTTCCAAAGATGCATGGATCAAGCATTAAGACACCTGAAAGATTTTTGTGCTGTTTATATTGATGATATCCTTATTTTCTCTGATTCAGTCACTGACCATTTACAGCATCTTGAGGAACTTTATGCAGCCATCAAAAAACATGGGATATGCTTAACAGCTAAAAATATGGTGATTGGAGAAATCCAAATTGATTTCCTTGGTTTACATCTAAATAATGGAAAAATCCAACTTCAGACACACATCTTACAGAGGATCCAGGAATTCCTAGATATACTACAAGACAAGAAACAACTTCAAAGATTCTTGGGATGTTTAAATTATGTCTCTCCTTTCTATAAAGGTTTAGCTGAAGATTGCCGAGTCATCCAATCTCATCTAAAAGAAGGCAAGGAAGGATGGTCTCTAGAAGCTACAGAGGCAGTTCAAAGAATTAAAGCAAAATGCCAATATTTGCCATCCCTGAAAATTCCTGCTTCTGATTTACCTTTGTTTTTATACACTAATGCTTCTGACAACACTTGGTCAGCTGTGTTGATATAGGAAGAAGGAAATGGAAAGCAAAAAATATGTGGTTATCGCTCTAGAACTTTCAAAGACACAGAAAGCATATATCATATTTATGAAAAGGAGATACTGGCGGTTAAAAAAGGAATAGAGAAATTCAAGATCTTTCTCAAGCCAGTAAAATTCATAGTAAGAACTGACAGTCAAGCCATGAGAAGCCTGCTTAAAAAGAAACCTAATAAGGATATTGCTCAGGGTAGAATTCTTAGCTGGTATTTTGAATTTCTAAGTTATGACTTTGACATTGAATGGATAAAAGGTGAGAATAATCCATTAGCTAATGCCCTAACCAGAGAACTTGCAGGTTCCATATATACTAATCTTGAGTTTAATTCTCCAGATTGGTATAGACTAGATGGTGTTGCCATGTACATGGTAAATTATGGTAATGGAAACATGATCACTCTTCCTACTCTTCCCAAAGAAATAATTATTATTTTGCTGGAATCATATTTCTTGAATAAATGGCTTCAAAATATGCAAAATTTAATTCATTATCATCATAACCAAGGATTAATAGATCCAGATGAAGAAGAAGAATTCAAAGAATCCTTTGGTTTAGCAAGGGCTCCAATCAAGTATTGGTGTGGAAACAATTCTATCCATATCTGCATCAAGGGGTTGTTTGGTATGAACTGGTCAAAACAAAGTAAAATGAATTTGTTAAAAGGACTAAAATTTGGTTTCATCACTCGTATAAGTTTTGATCAGGATACTTTTGAAGAATATGCTGATATTGTTGGTGCCAGATTCAATCCTAATATGGAAGAATTCCTGAATCTATTATACCCACAATTGAGGAGTACAATATATGATTGTATGATTCAATACTTGGTGCATTATCCAAGAACAGGATATCATTTCCCTAGGATTGAATTATATCCTCTTGAAGCTAGATGGAGACCAGAAGTAAAAATTGAAAATATGGAAATCAATCTCAAACCAACACTCCTTGCCAGAAGAGTTGAATTAGACCAGGCTTATTCTCAGGATTATGTGGTTCAAATTGATTATGCTTTTAACCCCAAAATTGAAGATTGGGTCCGAGCATACCATGAGTTACCAGATCAATTATTAGATCTGATACCATTCTGATGGCTAGCACATGGGCTTGTCTGTGCCATGATGTCACCCACGTTAAGATGTGACAACAGGATGCAACCCTGTCTTAAAAAGCAAGATCCCTGTAGCCACTTACAGGTATTAAGTGGGCCCTTCTCACTCACGGGTGTCCTAAAAGTGACTTTCTTTCCTTTTCACTATGTCAGTGTTTATGACAGAATGCTTAACAGCTGTCTACTCCATAGTGTGGTAGGTTAGTGGGACACGTGTCAAAAGCGTATGGATGGATTCCAAATTAATTGTAAAATTCCATGAGGTAACAAGCTTAGCCTCTCCTTTAAATTGTTGAGGATGCCTCATTCTTGGCATAAGTTGTCTAGGATTGGAGTCTATTGTTTAGAAAAAAAAGGTCCCTAGTTTGCATCTCAGACTTATGCTCTCTCCTGCGCCTAGTGCGATCTGGATGATCAGAATCTGAATGCTTGTTGAATGTAACTTGCACATGACACAATTAATAGAAATCTTTGTTATGCTCTCTCCAACCCTCTCCCACCCTCTCTGATGCTCTCTGACTCTCTCCCA
>VDFB02270651.1:510173773-510197938 GCA_007258455.2 Sequoia sempervirens
CTCCTACACTCTCCCACTCTCTCTCACACTCTCCCACCCACCCTCCCACCCTCCCACACTCTCTCCCACACTCTCTCCCACTCCCACCCACTCTCACCCTCTCTCCCATAAGCATAAATACATACATGCATGCATACATACATACATACATGACACACTGACATACATATACATACAAACATATGAAAAAACATTCAATAAAGTGGCATTTAACTAAAGGAAGACATAACGCGAGCACGTTATGTGTTGCTAGACATGTTCCCCAGAGAAGCAAAAAAATGTCAAAACTAGCACATACTGCGAGCACATTATATTTTACTTTGGGAATCCTCGAGCCTTAGCTTTGGTATTTACCTTGGAATACCAAACCAAAGGCTTGGAGGGCATTCCCAACGACCAGAGACATGTTTTTTGCAAATTCTACAATTTTTCACATAATTGGGTTCGTGCTCACCATCAGGATTGCATTTGGTTCAATATCGACAAAATATAACACATGGGTAATGTTAAGTTCTCTCTTAGCTTTCCAACGATGTAATTTTTTTCACTTTCTGACAATGTTAGGCCTTTCATCTATAATTTTTTTTGTTCGTATGTATCTTTTTTGTCAAAAAATAGTGTTTGGTGTTTTTTCATTATAAATTAACCATTCATCAAAATTTCAAATAAATTATATTTTTAGAAACTAGACTCCATTCTATAAATTTTACAAAATAAAAATTTAAAAAATTCTATTACTTTCCAAAATTTGTAGGGGGAGCACGGCCAAAATTTTGCTTTTTAGGAAGTGCCCACTTAGAAAATTAGTAAAAAATCAAATATTCATTAAAAAATTATCAAAAAATCATGCATCAACTAGATACTATTAGCTAACTTCTGACTGTAGCAATTTTAAAAATACTACAAAAATTTCACCGTGCTAGGGTCGTACAAGAGTTGCTATGTTATGTTTTTTTGACAAACGCAACAACAATTTATGTACATCCCTCTTTTGAACTCGTTAATCTCAACCATTTTAAAAATAAGTTAGTAGTTTAGAAAGTAGACTCAGAGCACTTCGATCCTTGTTTTTGTTCCATCTCAAAATTTTGAGTGTAGCTATCCTCAATTTCATCTCCATGGTCAATATTTCCTAATTTCAGAAGAAAAAAAAGTGGCCACTTAAGCCCCCTTTTTGGGAACCATCTTGGTGCACTTACCCCCATTCTCACCTATTTTCCATCCATATTGCATCTCAATCATACATATTTTTCCATCAAGAAGAGCATATATCACATCAACAATCGAAGGGCCAACCAAAAGAACAACTCAATTAAGTAAAATGTTCCATTTTGTTTTGTTAAGCTAATCATTTTCCCAATCTTGAGGTGTTAGGTGTTTAGGTGGTTCCTTACATGTTTTGTGTTGTTGCTCATTTCTCGGACCATGTTTTCACCTGATCACATTTCTGGCACACCCGATGGAACCCATAGATAGGTCTATATCTTTCACGATCTCTATTTTTTCACTTTTTACAGGTGTAGGTTGCAGAGGGGTGGACTTGACGTAACCATCTAGGGGTGGACCTGACTTCAAGGGGTAGACTTGACTTGATAGACAGAGGACCCGACCTTGTCTAGGGGCAGACCTACCCTCCACATACTCCAGAAACTAATATTTTGTAGATTTTTCATAGAGAGGCAGACTTGACCTAACAGACAGGTCGACCTGACCTTCAGATAGGTGGACCTGACCTTTGGACAGGTGGACCTGACCTTTAGATAGGTGGACCTAACCTTCGAACAAGTGGACCTGACCTTCGAACAGGCGGACCTGACCTTCAAACAGGTGGACCTGACTTGAACAACTTTTTTTAGAAGGTGAAATTTTAGTTTTCAATACTTTTTTTGGCTGTTTTAAGTGTTTCTAACCTCTTAATGTGTCCTATTTGAGTCTGTGCAAGCATCTGATCAACATTTGGCAAGAAACAAGGACAAGAATTACTAACAAGTTTCCTTGCAGGGTTAGTTATTTATCAACTTCTACTTGTTGTTTTGCATAACTTAGGCACATAGTTTAACTAAGGGTGTCAATTAATCTTGTGTGTCGTGCTTGATGGTAAGCTATTTGACGTATCCAAACCCATTGTGCCATTTTGTGATCCTAGGTGATGAGAAATCATAGCTTACCAAGTCCTTTTAGTCGCACTTTTTTATTTTTTTAGTGGGACTTGCTTGGGGATTTCATCACCCCAAGGGACGATTCCAACCACGTGTATCAGTAGGATATATAAAGGAGGGAGTGTGAAATTTGTACCTCAATCCAACCACGTTATAATTGGTGAAGCATCGGGATGACGTGAAGAGTTGGTCTGATCCTCTAGTATCTCATTAAAGTTCCTGACTCACGCTTGTAACGGGTTGGTGTTCACGGTTTGGGCCTCACATACTAGGTGTCTATCGAGGACTCCTTAGCAACCATGGTCATCCTAGAATATAAGAATTTTTCAGCCATACCCCTTCTACTAGACTTAGGATTGTGCTTTCTGAAATGTCTTCTTTGTGAGAAACCAATAATTTTCTTTTCAGTTGACTCAATCATATCCTTTTGATTGATTTTTTTTGTGTTTTGGGTCCTTTACCTTAGTCTTCTTTTCAAAACTCAAGTTTAGACCTATCTAGGGGTGGACCTAACCTATTTTGGGGGCGGACTTGACCTCTAAACCAACCCCTTTTCAACCTGTTTTAGCTTATTTTGACCAACTTTTGTCAGACAGGTGGACCTAACCTTCAAATAGGCAGACCTTCCCTCCAAGGACAGACCTGACCCATCCTGGGGGTGGACCCAACCCTTGACCAGTTAGTTTTATCATTCGTTTCATCATTCTAGACACTCGTTTCATCATTTTACGTGCCCATTTTGTCGTTTCGATCACTCATTTCCTCGTTCCAAACATTCGTACACCTATTTTGAGAATCCATTTGTCATCCTAAACATTCATCCCCTTGATTTGAGCATTCATCACCCTATTCGGTGTGCCCATTTACCTATCTTGAATAGTTGTTTTATGCGCGTTTTCAATTTTAGATAGCTGTTTCTGACCATTTTCAGTTCCAGCGGCAGACCTGACCCATCCAGGGGTGGACCTAACATCTCCAGGGCAGACCTGACCTCAAGGGGTGGACCTGACCCTTCCCATGGGCGGACTTGACCTTCAAACAACTTTATCGGTCCTCCATTTGGTCTTCCAGGTGTCATTTCATCATTCTGATTGACTATTTTCCCATTTTCGGTGATCATTCATTCATTCTAATCATCTATTCACTTGTTCCGAGTAATTGTTCATCCATTCCAAACCTTCTTCTATCATTTCAAGCTCTTGTTCACCCATTTCAATCAATCATCTACTCGTTCTGAGTAATCTATCATTCATTCTGAGCTTTTGTCTTCTCGTTCTGAGAGTCATTCATCTGTTCTTAGCAGTAATTTACTAATTTTGTGTAGTCGTTCATCCCTCTTGATCATTTGTTTACTCATTTCGAGTAATCTTCCATTCGTTTTGAACTTTCATCCATCCATTATGAATATTCATCCTACCATTCTGATCATTCATTTACCCGTTTCGAGTAAATGTTCACACATTTCAAACCTCCTTCCACCATTTTGAACTCTCGTTATGTCATCTTTGTTATTCATTTACTCGTTCCAAGTAAACGTTCATCCATTTCAAACCTCCTTTCATCATTTTGAATTCTTGTTCTATCGTTCTGATCATTCGTTTACTCGTTCCAAGTAAACGTTCATCCATTTCAAACCTCCTTTCATCATTTTGAAATCTCATTTTTTCATTTCAATCATTCATTTACTTGTTCTGAGTAAACATTCATCCATTTCAAACCTCCTTTCATAATTTCAAACTCTTGTTCTATTATTTCGATCATTCATTTACTCATTTTGAGTAAACGTTCATCCATTTCAAACCTCCTTCTATCATTTTGAACTCTCATTCAACAGTCTCAATCAATCATTTACTTGTTCCAAGTAATCTTCCATCTATTCCAAACCTTTGTCTTCTTGTTCTGAGAATCATTCATCCGTTGTGAGCAGGCATTTACTCATTTTTAGTAGTCGTTCTTCCCTCTCGATTATTTGTTTACCTCGTTCTGAGAAATATTTCATCTATTCTGAACCTACTTCTCTCATTCTGAGTAGTCATTCATCCGTCTTGATCAATCATTTACTCATTTTGAGTATTTTTTCATCCATTTCTATCATCTGTTTCCCCAATTAGATCATTTTTTTCCCCATCCAAATCCCTTGAACTTTTTTTTGAGTTATTATCCAAATTGACCAAAGTGTCTGATTTGGTCATCATCATCAAAATCTACTTAGGATTGTCATCCGTCCTAAGTCAATCATCGTCGTCGATCCAATAAATCCATTTTCAATCTCAAAGTGGATTCGGTGCCGTAATCATCCATTTATTCTTTAATCCAATCAATCAGTATCCTAAGTCACCTAGGGTAATCTCTGAATGGGGTTTTCCAATCCCTTTTGTCATCCTATCCAATCCAATTGCATCCATCACCTTCAACCCAACCAATCTACTTCCATCTCAAAGTAGATTCGGTGTCAAGGTCATCCTTTGGTAATCAAATCCGATCATCAGAATCAATCCCATTGCATCATCCAATCATCATGAATCCTTATCCTCTATCAATAGTAGTCAAGGGAAACCCTAATTACATTGACAATGATAACAAAATTCTTGTCGATCAAGAAGAATATGACATAGATTCCCTTGACACTATCATTGCTAGTATGCTTTCTCCACCCACTTTCCAAAATCCAATCACCCCTTCGAGTTATCCCATTATGTCTTCATCCATGCCTAACCACGTTCCTTAAAGCTACCTTTGACAAGGGATATCTAGTACCTTCCCCATCTACATATTTGTCATCTACATCATCCTCTTATCCAACACCCGCATCCTATTATCCTAATCTGCCATCCCAGTAGTCCTATCACAATCCCCCATCCATGTCCCCCTATCCTAATCCTCCATACCAATCAACCCCATCAACTTACCCTAATCCAACATCCACTTCTCTCTATCCTAATCCAACATCCACGTCTTCACATCTTAGTCTACCATCCCAATGCCCTTACTACAATCTACCAGTCATATCCTCTTGTCCTAATCCACCGGCCATGTCCCCTTATCCTAATTCACCATACCAATATCCCTACTTTAACTCTCCATCTAATTCTAATCCCCCATTAATTCCCAAACCTACATCCACTCCCATTTCCCCATCTAATCCTAGTCCAACAATCCCTAGTCCTAATCCCCCACCAATCCATAATCCCTCATCCACTCCTACCACGCCATCTCAACCTAGAGTATTCAAGTTTCTCACTCTAGAAGTTCTCCAAGGACTTATAATAAAGAATACATCTCCCACTCTACACCTTGAAGTTGTGGAATCATGCCATCCCAACTCATCATCCACGGTCATTAGTGACAAGACCCTTCTCCACCCAACACCTATCATTGATGATACCACCCTTAGCACCACTCAAACCATCGAAACCATCACATCCTTTGAATCCACTAAGCCCCCATCTCCTACCATCACATCTATCGAATCCATTGAACACCCACCTCCTACTTTGAGAGTCGTCGAACCCATCAACGACACCCAAATCCAATCCACTAAAATCTATTCCCATGAATGTTTTGAATCATCTATCCCTCCATCTTCCCCGCTTAAAGAGTCCCACCAAGACTCCATTATCATGCCAAGAGCCTGATCCAAAGCATGCCAACATATCCCCTTCCCCAGATCAAGATCCTACCATCCCATATAGTCCATCTCAAGATCATAGTCCCCCATCCATTCCATCCCATGATCCCCTTGTCATTCAAGATTCCACTACTCCATCTCCATCTCCATCGCATGATCCCACTACCACAAATATAGATCATGTTATATCCCCTAATCCCTCTCTTGATACCACCCATCCAAATGCTGCTATCACATCATCTCCCTCTCATGATCCCACATCATCACCTAAAACTGCTATCCCCACATTGCTTGCATGTCCCCTTGGTTTTCTCACATTCTTCCATGGTGGCCTCCTCATAGAAGAAAAACACAACGTATATACCACCCATCATCCTCCACCTAATAATGGACTCACATCATGTTTTCAGAATAACACAAATCCTATCATGGATCGCATGCTCAAGAACATGAACTATCAAGGAAAATGTTTAGGCCTTCATGAGCAAGGTATTTTAGAGACCATCCAAGTCAAAGAACAAATGTATATGCAAGGTCTTGGACCTATTTCCCAAGACTCACAATCTAAAGATGTTGGTACAACATCTAAACGTCCTCAACGAGCCTCTTCCAAAAGAAATATAGGCTCTTCCCATTGCTCCACCATACCATATTCTTACATCCCTCCTCCTTCATCATATCACCTCAAATCAACCATCCATATTCCTCCTTCATATACTCCATCCATTTTGGGTCCTTACATCCCTCCATCCACCATCTCCCATCCTTCATCTACTCCATTCATCTTGGGTTCTTATGTCCCTCCGACCACTCTGTCTGCTTTGGGTTCATATATCCCAAAATCACCTCCTCCATCTCATCCTTTCATCCATCCAACACCTATCCATGTCATCCATCATAAACATCCCTCTCACATGTCCCCTAATCAAGATCAACAAAGGTACATACCTACACATTCTCCATCTACACGTAATCCTCATAATTTTACCTCCATTGCTCTACATCATCCATATCCTTGCACCCATCCCATTGCTACTAAAAGCACTTTGGATGCTAGAGTAAAAACACATAAATCCAAAAATCCACATGAATCTAAAGCTCCCCGTGTCCCTTCTAAAAGGCATGTTGAAGAAAAGAAAAATCTAAATCCAAATCAAATCCATAGGTCACAAAGGCCCACCAAAGCAAAAATCAAAACCATGTGGATCCCAAAGAAAAAAGATGCAATGCCTTCAAATGAAAAAATCTGTAACAACATCCAACATTGCTCATCCAAAATCTAATTATTTTCATCCACCCTCTCCTAAATCTGTTTTGGGTCCCTATGTTCTAAAATTCACTATTCCATCTCCTCCATTATCCCCACATTCTCCATCCATTAATCCTCTTATCTTTTCACATCCACCACCACATGTACCAATGTTGGTCTAGAACACATCTCCCCATCAAATATCCACCCCATCATTCCATCCATACACTTTCCAACATCCCACCCATTATCCCACATATCTCCCCTCTCAAATCCCTTTAATTCATCCACTTGCATAATCCATTTCTCCTAATAAGGTTGTACCAACATCCAATAGTCAGTTTGAACATGGGCTCTTAATACCTCATATAGAACTTGATGCTTAAGTCCTTCATCCACATCCTTATCGTGTATCCTCTAAATACCCTTATCCACATCCCTATCCTTATCCATTTTCATCCCCTTGCTATCCAAAAATCCAAAAAATCCAAAAAAATCCAAAAAATCCAAAAAATAGAATAGTAAAGAGAAATAATCCATCCAATGGTGAAAACTTGGTAAAAAAGTGCCTTGGATAAGTACCATGATGAAAACCTGGCAAACAGGCGTCATGCGTAAATCCCCATCTACACTTGGGGGCAACTTCCTGATATGCATTCCCTCCATCTATTATGCTTCCTGCTATGCACCCGTCTTCTTGCTATACATCATTTTCATTCATCCCCTCCATCCTACCTATCTTACACATCCTGCTTGGCATATCTCATTTATCCCAATCCTTCCATCCTCCTTATGATCTTGATAATGATAGGGGAAAACATATAAACATGCTTTGGACACCTCTTAGCATACATTCCCCTCATCCACACCCTATCCTAATCCTCATTCACACTTGTCTACCTTCCTTATCCACCCTTCATGCTACCTTCAATCTCCCTTCCTTGTGCATGCATCCTATCTTCATCCACCTCACTCCTTTATTTTCCTATTGCATCCTCCATGCCTCCTCGCACATGACATATCTAGAGTGGGGGCATCTATCTTCCTTTGTGATACAGTCCTTGGAGACATCATTCATTCCATCAGAGCAATCCCTTCCATTTCCCTATCCTCATCTCCTTATCATCATATCCATCTCCCCATCCTTATCTTTTATCCCTCCAAACAATCCTTATATCCATATCCTCATCCTTATCTTCTTATCCTTCCATCATAGCATCCCTTTTTATCTATCCATCTGGTCACCTTTTCCTCATCCAAATCCTTATCTTCCTATCCATCAATCCAACAAATCCTTTTCATCTCCCCATCCTCATCTCCTTCTCTTCATCCCATCTTATAATCCCTTGTCATTGGTCTCTAGCTATAGGCTACTCCCCATGCAACCCAATGCTATCTACCTCATCATCATCACTTCTGCTTCTTTTGCACATCTTTTCAATCTCCTATCCTTTCTCATCATTCATCTATCCATCTTGTATCATCCTCCCAATTCATCTTTTGATGATTTGGATAACTATCCCATCCCCAAGCTTCGTGTAATTGTCATCATCCTATCCAATCCACCATGTCAGTCTTATCATATCATTCCCATCATTTTATCCCCTTATCTAGGGTTATCTCATCATCCTTTATCCATCATTTTTCTGTGGCCTTTTGTCAAATTACATTTCCCATGCACTTTCATGTAGGAAAGGTCGATCATTTGATCTGCCCCTAAGGCTCCTTTATCATCTATCATCAGTCTTTCTTCTTTTTCCATCCTATCATCCATTGAGGATTCCATCATCCTCTTTCCAATTTTATCCATGGTCCATCGTCAGCCTTTTATCAAACTATGAGGGCTTTGTGCTTTCACGTAGGCAAGGCTAATCTTTGATCATCCCCCGAGACCCTAGGTTGCTAGGATGCATCAGTCTCCTATCTTGTGTCATGTCTCTTATGTCACATCATCAAGCTATGCCCTTATCTAGCTGGTTCTTAACAAACAAGATCCACTTGTATCAGTAGATCCAATCGGTTTTGAATATCCTGCGTCATATCCATCTTTTAGTTTAGTATCCATCATTGGTCTCAACAGGATGCATCCTTCTTACTAGACCTCATCAATCCCATCCATCCCATTGATCCTATGGCAAAAGACATTTGAAATTGATTGCGATCTTTTGATGCTTTTGGATTTTTTTTATCATTTGAGCTCCCTATCATCACTTGTCATGGTCGCCTTGATCCATCATATCATGGTGTGTTTTGACTAGTCAACATAGGGGCATATCTTGATCTTTTTTTTGGTGTTGTCTTCTTGGTTGTCCCACGTAGTACCCACCAAGATCCCTGAGGTCTTGTGTTATGTTGGGGAATCCTTGTGTACTTTTGTTTATCCCAATACCTACCCTGACCAAGGTCATCGTGACTTTGGGGTGTTGGGATAGCCTTCTTGTTTGATGTGTTTGTTTCATACATTAGACACTAATGTACCTAGGTCCTTTATACCTTGGTGTATCGTGTCTTCTGCTATAGAAAAACTCAGTGCTAAAGATGGAAAATTGCATTTGGATTGCATTTCATCTCCATCCTTTAATCTATCAAAATCTCCCCATCCATTCATCCTTCATCACTCTCCCCTCCCAATCTCTTGTCGCCTTTTCATCCTTTCTTACTCATCACTTTGCATCATCTTCTTCATATACCCTTTGCATCATCTTCCTCCTATACCCCTTGCATCATCTCCTCCATTTTGAGAGCACACCCGTGTTCTCTTGAACCCACATGTCCTCTTGAGGGGGCATCCTTCATCCCTAATTTTCATCATTTTTCCCTTCCTAGTCACTCCTTTGAATGACTAGGGCATCTTTCCCAATCTAACCATCTTCTTATAGGTTCTATGTTTTAATATTCTTTGAAATGATGCTACTTCATAACACCATCTCAAAGAGGGAAAAGATGTAGACACCTAAATTTGGACACTTAATTTATCCAAATTTAACCCCTTTCGTCTAAGCATCCCCTTATTTGCATTAATTAAGTAATATCACTATTATTTAATTAATATCCTTAATTTTTCCAAATCCCTAAGGTATTTAATTAATAAATAAATACCTTATCTCTTTAATCCTCTTTTTCATCAAATTAATTAAATAAATATGACATTTATTTAATTCCTCACATGTCACATTCCTTTCTTAATACTAATTATTCTCTTAATCTCATCATTAGGGATGTGCACATGCCTAATCCTTGATTAGGATGTGTCACATCCTACAACTTTTTCAAGTTGGCCTCTAATCTCTCTTAACCATCTAACCCTCTTCTAATCATAATTAATTTATGGTTAGGATGTGCACACCCCTAACATTATTAGGGTCACATCCTCCATAATCTCCTACTTGCCTCTAATATGTCATTAATTTGTCTAATTAGGTACTTGCACAACCTTAATCACTTAATTAGGTCAACCTAATCTCCATGTCATTAATGGAATGTGTCCTAAGTCAACCCTATTAAATGCTTTCTCCTTTTGGAGAAGGTACCCCTTTCCCCATGTGAATTTTTAATTCGCATTTAATCCCCCAATGCATTTCAAATAATTTTAAATTCTTTCTCTCATTCCCATGTGGATATTTGAGGAATTTTTAATTCCTCACATGTCCTCTCACCCACATGTGGACAAGGACCTCCTTTATGCGGAGATCTTGTCCAAATCCCAAGATACTATGTAGTACCTCCATGTCATGTCCACATCATTTTTTTCAAGCCACTTCACATGTCACATGTCACGATGTGAGGGCTTGTGAGTTCTCAATGCACCATAGACCTACATCTTGGCCTTGTTGGTTTAATCTCAACCATCCATTTCTCTAGAGAATTCAAAATTCTCTATTAATACCCCCTTTTTTCTCTCATTTTGGGAGGAGATCATTGTGCTAACCAAACTCTTGCAATTTTTTCACTTGAGCCATACTTAGCCAAATACTTGCACTTGCATCCATTCTCACCTATTTTCCATCCATATTGCATCTCAATCATACATATTTTTCCATCAAAAGGAGCATATATCACGTCAAAAATCAAAGGGCCAACCAAAAGAACAACTCAATGAAGTAAAATGTTCCATTTTGTTTTGTTAAGCTAATCATTTTCCCAATCTTGAGGTGTTAGGTGTTTAGGTTGTTTCTTACATGTTTTGTGTTGCTGCTCATTTATGGGACCACATTTTCACTTGATCACACATGCTATTAGTTTTTGATGACTTTATAGGTGTGATAATGAAGTTAGGTATGTTCTTAAGTGTGAACAATAATTAATTAATATTGATTCATGGTTAAATAGTTTCATAATTATTTTATTATGAAGTCATTTGGAAATTAATTTAATTAATTAATCAAGATAAATAACATTGTTTCATAATTAAATAATTTCATAATTATTTGATTATGAATTCATTTGGATACTATTTTAATTAATTAATCAAAATAATTAGTATTATTTGGTACTTTAATAGTTTCAAATTTATTTAATTATGAAGTCATTTGAAAACTAATTGAACTAATTATCCAGTGAGGATAATTTTTTAGATAAAAATTTAAATGTAACTTTCTTATTTAAAAAGTATATATATTTTATTGAATAATTATAATTAAATTATTTCTAAATAGGTTGATAATTTAGATAATTTAAAATATTGAATAATAGATTCATATTTAATATTCTATAAATTCTTATCTTTCTAATTTTAGTTTATGATGATTTAACAACTTAATGATATACATCTTTATTTTAAAAACAAAAAGAAATGAAATGAAAGGAAGAAAAATTAAAGTAGAAAAAGATTGATAGGATTGCAAAGAAAATATAGAAAAAGAAAGAGAATAAGAAGAAATATAAGTTTTAAAATAAATAAATTCTTTTTATATTTAGGTTTTGGCAAAAAAAGAGATAATAAGAAGAGGGGCGTTTGGAAATTTGTGTTTATAATAGCATACTTTAAGTAAAAGTTAAAACATAGTTATGTACATAAAAATGTGAGCATACATAAACTATTTAAAATAATAAGTTAAACAATTGAACTCACACAAGTATACGACTCCCAATTAAGACAAGAAAACAAATATAATGAAAGCATGGAGTATACTTTCACCCCAACTGTCCTTGATGCACCAAGCTATGGTGGATATGTCCAAGGATTTAGATTGAAAGAAGTAAAATATTAAGTGCTCATAATGACAACATAACAATACATCCAAGAGTCATTATTTAAATGACTTGGGTTACATCTAATTTATAGTTTTTTTGATAAGGGAATGGAGGGCCAAGATGTATTGGAGAGATAAAGGGCTCTTGTGATTTGAGAGGATTAGAGACATGAGGAGAGAACAAATTTCATACTAGGAATGGAGGTCAAAGGTGCTCCCAAAATTCAAGGATAATCAAGGGTTTTCCTTTCTTCCCCAAGAAATGATACTAGATCTCAAAAATAAAATGGAGCTTAAAGTAGAATTCTTATCATCCAGAAAAATTACATAGTCTGCATCTATGTATCCATACAAATAAAAGTTAGAAGTTTGTTTATATTCCAAGCCATATGCCACTGTACCATAGATGTATCTCAAAGCATGTATTTTTGTTTTCCAATGAACAACCTTAGGTTCCTGCATAAACCTATAAAGATAATTGATAGCATATATAATGTCTACCTTGGTATAAGTTAGGTAGATGAGACTCCCAATCAACTAACAATAAAGAGTAGAATTCACCTAAGGTGATGAGTCACAGTGAGAAATTTGTAATCTTTTCTCCATGTGATTTGGCATAGGCTTGCAATATTCCATTTTAAATTTCTCGAGTAATGTCTTAGCATATTTCATTTGAGAGACATATATATATATATATATGATTCTTTTTTTGCCACACTTCAAGTCCAAGACAGTAATGCAGGATCCTGTGATCAATCATGTTTCAAATGATAATTTGAGATCATTATTTATTTCATCAATCATCTATGGAGAACTCCCTATGATGACCATATCATTGACATATACAATCAAAATGAAAATATCCTCCCTTGGTCTTTCAAGTAGAGATTGGGATGATAAGAATTCTTGATGAATCCATGATGAAGGAGATGCTCATCGATCTTTATGTACTAAGCTTAAGGATCTTGTTTAAGACTGTAGAGAGATTTGACAAGTTTGCACACTTTTTGCTACTAGATAGGTGCAATATATCCCTTTGGTTGAGTCATGTAGACTTATTCTTTGAGATCTCCATTAAGAAAGGTAATCTTGACATCCATCTAATTAAATTTCCATCCAAAATGTGTTGCCATTACCAATACCATGTGAATAGTCTTGATTTTTATTGTAGGGGAAAAAATGTAATCATAGTGAATACTTTTGTCTAGTGTATAACCTTTAGCCACAATTTAGGCCTTATGCTTGTCAATGCTATTGTCTACCTTATACTTATTTTTGAAAACTCGTTTGCATACAATAACTTTCTTCCTTGGTGGAAGATCAACAAGTTCTCATGTATTATTCTTTAGTAATGCCCAATATTCTCCATCCATAACATTTTTCTAAGGTAGTGACTCAAGAGCATGTTGTATTGATTTAGGTTCTAAAATTTGAATAAATATACACATAAGGGCCAAATTGACTTCCTCACAAATCTTGTTATCATTTTGGGCCCAACAATAGATGTATTTGCAATTGAATCATCCTTGGCATATTTCATTGTTTCCTAATACCATTGAGGAATATTTTTATGTATAGTAGATGAGGATTGAGGTGATGATGAGGGGGAAACTCATCCTGTAACAATTGAAATAGAAAAATTATAAATTAAAATAAATTGAAGCCCAATGACAAAGTAAGATGATGGAAATGGTATAAGAAGCATAAAATATTAAAGAATATGATTGTAGATTCAAATAAGTGGTGAGAAAAATGAAAAACCCCTTACTGAGAAGTAGAGAGTAGAATGGTTCATTTGGGATATTTCCAAAGTTTAGAACTACTCTAGATGACAAAATATTTAAAAATTACCCAAGTGTAATGGATTTGGCATGTAGGGTGGAAGTATAGCCTTAAAGGAGAAAAATAAAGTAGAGGACAAGGAAATGGAGAGGATGAGACTTAAATTTAAAAAAACCAAAAATTAAATAGGATATATTAGGTAAAGATAAAAATAAAATTTCATCATCACCAAATTAGAGAAAGTATATTTGGTGCACTTACTATTATAATGAAGGTCACTTGAGGAACATGTTCCCAATGAAGAGGGGTGATCTATAAGATTTGTAATATTTCAAAAAAAGTTACAACTAACCCTTAGAAGATTAAAAAGGGTGTACTACAATATGTGGAGAATGGAATGAACATGAAACCAATGGCTTTCTATTTCTTCTCTTTATGGAAATAGATGAAGAAGAAGATCCAAATGTTCATACAATCACTTCAATGAGAATAATGAGTTTATGTATAAAGGAATGGTAAGGGCTAAAGAGTTGATAGAAGCAACATTCCACACTTAGGATCATGGATGCACCCAACTTGGAAAACATAATGCAACATCCATTTGGAAAATTATACACTATAATAAATCATGAACAAAAAACTTTTCAAAGGTAAGATAAGGGCTAAAGGGTTAATAGAAAAAACATTTCACACTCAAGATCATAGATATAAACAACCAACTCAAAAAACATAATGCAACATACATGTGACACAATATACACCACCATATATCATGAACAAACAAAATTTTACAAGTTACCTTCCAAATGAAAATATGGGCTACAATAATTTATACAAAGGACGATTTTGTAATGGGAGAAACTATGGTCAAAGAAGGGAGGAAGCTAACTGATACAAATTCATCTAGATAGGCCATTACATAAATGAGTGTCAAGATGAGAAAAAGAAAAATTATGAATTTATGATGATCCTACTCATGATCTATTCAATTATTCAAGGGGTTAACAATACCTTAATAATGATCCTCCTAAGGAAAAAAGTGAAGAATTATTAGAACCTAATATAACATGAGGAGCTAAATTCATAATGAGGGCTCCTAAACAAAATTCTCGATGAGCTAGAAGATGTATAATAGTTGAATTGAATAAAGAGAAAGAAAGGAGCTAGTCAAAGGAAGAATATCTAGAAATAAAGGAAGAGTTGAAAAGAAAATATATTAATAAATTTAGAAATAAAAATAAAATTTTAGTAGTAATTAGAGGTGAGATTGACACCACAAAATAAAATTTATGGATTAAAGAGTTAAAATAATATGACGAAGGGATTATTTTCCTTTAATAAGTTAGAGAATGACCTAATAATTGAAGATACTAGGAAGTTTATCATAAATGAAAATAAAGTTTATCATAGAGGAAAAGAAAAAAAAGGATTACCACAAGGCCTAATTTTCAAAAAAAAGCTCAACTATTGAATAAATAACTTTCCAAAGTATGAAAATATTATCAAAATCTTAAACAATTCTCAAAATATTGGAATAAAAAAACATTAACTTAAATCCATAAATAAGAACTGGAATAAAAACTCCAAATTATGAAAATTAAACTAATCATGATAGATCTAATGTGTTAATTGATCTAGGAGTAGATGCCATCATTATTTGTACAATTGTTTGGGAGGATCTTGAAAGACCAACACTTTATGGCACACTTTATAATATCTCTCTTGCTTATGGTACTCCAATTAGCAAAATTAGAACTTAGAGGAATGTAATAGTTAATCTACTAGGGATTAAAATAATTTTGACTTTGAGGTAATTGAAATTAACCATTTGATACATTAACAAAAAACTGAATTGAAATAGTTTGTCAATTTTTTAGTTGCTTTTTTTGCTAAGGTTGAAATATTTGTAACAAATTTCATGTGTAGATTCATTAGGAGGCCAATTTGGGAAATTTGTTTGTTGTTGACTACTTTTGCAATTTCAATATTTCCAAAATAATTCCAATCAAAACATACCATCCTTGACAATAAATTTTTGGTACAAATGGTGAGCATGTGATGGAGTCTTGGCTTTGGGACAAACTTAAGAGAAGATCTAGGAAAGTATTAGGAACACGAATGATATGTAGTTTAAGGAAGATTGAGGAAAAACCTAATAACATTACCAAAACAATGGAAATCCATCACAAAATTTATAAAATTAAAATAAATATATAGAAAAAAATCCCAAATTTCACATCATTTGAACCATTTTTCATGTGGTATATCACACATTAAGTTTCCATAGTATTTTAGAGTAGGGGACCTCATAACCTATGTGGAGGGTATATAAAAGATATTTGAAAGGGATGATTTGAGACTAGAGGAGCTATATGATACCCTAGTATGAAATGGCAAGGTGGTGGTATAATCATAAACCAAATATCCCAACTTGGAAAGCATTCATAGTCCTAATAAAAACTAGATGCTTACCTTAAGAAGGGGATTATAAACTTAACCCTGAGTATTGAGTGAAATTAAATTTGAGATACATTTAAAGAATTGTACTAGGGAGTGGACTAAACATAAATAATATGATGATAGAATCTATAATTAACCATTTTACTATACCTTATCACCCATTGTAAAAAATACTATGTCAACCAAAAGAAGAGAGGAGAAATCAAAGAATAGAATATAGTACAGATGAATTTTGTAAGAAAATCATTCCATAGGCCCAATAAGCTTGTAAGTAAATGTACTACAAAGATGAAGGCGTAATTCTATCACAAACAAAAGAAGCTAGGAAATACTTGTGGGAGATAGGAGATATCATACCATACCACCAAAGAAAAGGGCATCTAGAAATGTATAGTGGATGGATAAGATAGATATTCAGAATTCATGTTAAGCACAAGAAGAAAAAAAATAAGAGAAATGAGGATGAGGAAGAGGATCCTAAAAAACTTGGAAGTAGAATCTAACCATGGGAGAAAAAGGAAACCACTAACAAAGCACCAAAAAAAAATAATTTATTCAATGGTTAAGAATTAAAAGAGGAAAAATATAGCAACAATAAGCTAGCCCTAAACTTGCTAAAATAAAACTATTTGGATGAGAAGAAGTTCATGCAAATTGTAGAGGTATTAAGAGAATATAAAGATCCATTTCCCTAAACTTTCATTTATCTTAGGAGTTGAATATGTTGTATTACTGTAAAACTGCAGTTGATCTAGAGGGCAAAAATACAAATAAAAAGACCTTATAGGTCCAATCCTATATAAAACCAAAGTCACAATTAATAAGACAAAATGGTAATTGGTAGTATAATCAAATCGTAGAGGATGCTAAGTGGATAAGCCCTATGGTGGGTGGAAACCAAGCACTAGAACATATTCTCCTTATCAAATTCAACACTTTTTTCATCATCACCAAACAAACAACAACACAACTCATCTAAACAACATTCATAAAACGTAGTTTATCAAAAGCAACACTAGAGGTTGACACCAAAGAATACTTTTTCTTACTAATGACAACATAATGAAACTAATCAAAGCATCATCACAACTTCTCAACCATCACCATTTGAAATCAATGAAAACACAAACATAAGCTTGTTGACATCAATGACAACACCAAATACACATACTTGCAACACAAGTATTCAAAATCCATATGCAAAAGAATAAAACATACCATCAAAGATGAAACAATATATACCTGGGAAAACCCTCAAAATGGAAAAACTCAACCTCCAAAAGCATCCATCACTCATGTATTATTCAACAATAAAGAGAGAATACGCCTTCAAAGTTCTTGATCTATTTTGTTGATCTATGACATTTTCTTTGAATGCTTACATTAACAATTACAAACCAAAAGTGCTTAATTATAATTAAACACACAAACAAAATTTAAATAAAAAAATTACAAAGTAATTAAAGAAAGAACAAAATGAGAGATAAAGAGAGTGCAAACGAAGATTGATAACATAGTTCGTCATTTAGAATGACTAGGTCTCCAGGCCCCTCTCCAATTGAGTGGACCAATCCAATTATTCCTCCAAAAATTTAGTTACATTTGTTGGCAGAACCTCCCCTTGGTTTACAAGGAAATTTACAAATGCACTTCCAAAGTGGAAACAAGCTTCTCCAAAAACACGAAAATACAATAATTTCTCCAAGGAAAACAATCTCGCACACTTGCAAAATTCTTCCAAAATCACTTGCCTTCACACCCCCATTCTACCCCTTTTTATATTACATTTTTTTGCCAAAATTGGTGTAAAACCAATTAACTACCCAATCTCCCTTACATAGAGAAAATTCCAATAATATCCCCTTATGATTCCAAGAAGGATAATATCCCCTCAAGATAATTTATTTTTCCATTTTAATGGTTATGAAGGGATTTATTCCCTATTAATTTGGGGATGCAGTTTGAATAGGCTCCTTAATTTAGGAATAATATTCCTAATATTCCTGAATAGAGGGGTATAAAATCTCCATGGTTTAAAATATATGAAATAGCCTTATTTTAAGGCATTTTATGGCAAAATTAATTAAGTTTTATAGAGAATGGGGGGTGGTGGTCCCACAACACTCCCCTCCTCTTTATCTCCTCCTTTAAGTGGGGGGTGAATTCCCCATTAAGGTGGGCTTCCCCCCATACCATGGGTGGTGCCCCACTTAATGTGGGCCGCCCCTCATGGATGGGTGGGGCCCATCTTAATATTTCTTTAAATATATACTTTATTTTTATTTAAAATACATATTTTTTATATTTTATTTTATTTGCCAATAAAAATTTTGCCACATGGAGGGATGAGGTATTGCCATTGTCAAGGGCTGATTGCCATTGGACTGACTGGGCGTTGACGTCATCAGGTTGACCAAATCTTTACCCTTCCATGACTTCACCATACGGACTCTGTTTTCTGTGAAATGAACTTCGTCAGAATCGTGATGATGAGCACTTCACAATGGTGCTGACTTTGACCAGTTTTGATGACTTTGATTTTTTCCCCTTTTTTTTCTAGCCTGGTTTTGAGAGTTGACTAGAGGTTTTACCATATATATCTTGAGCTCTGAGACTCCAATTGACTCCATTCGAGTTGCATTGAAGTTAGGGTCTCAAGCACTTTCTGATGATGTCAAAACTAGAGAAAAATGGAGAATTTCAAAATTGACAAAAAATCCTCCGGATTAGTCCTCCCCACTGGAGAGCTTTTAGACCTCCGAAAGTTGGTTACTTAGAAAGTGAGGGTAAATTTCCCTCACTTTACCAATCTCCATCCACTTTTCCTTGCTTGGATACATCCCTTTTAGCCCCACTTGGAGGTATTCAACTGCTCCTCTTTTTGAAGTCCTGGTGTTCCTATCAAGGATGACATCTTCAAGAAACTCTGACATGTACTCTCATGAAAGGTAGTCAACTGATGGAACTTGCACTTCATCCTCCTCATCTAGTATCATTGGAGGTTCGTACAACTTCAAGATCTCAACGTTGAATACTAAGTAAATCTGCATGTATGGAGGAAGATTAAGGCATAAGGCATTTGTGCCAATCTTTTCCACAATTTTGAATGAACCATATCTGATTGGCTTGAGCTTCCTTCCTTCACCTTGCATTATTTTCTTGCTTATGTGTAACCAAACTCTGTCTCCAACTTGGAAATGATGATCGCTGCAATGTTTTTCATGACGAGCCTTGTACTTTGCTTGACTATTTTCCAATTGTTCTTCTACAGCTTGATGAACTACTTGGACCTTCTAGATGAACTTTAAAGCCCTTTCGGCATCAAGGCATCCATCTTCAACATCATTTGTTCCAAAAGAAAAGTCCATTGGTGTCTTTGGAAAATAACCAAAGCAAGTCTCAAAAGGAGACCTCTTTGTAGAAGAATGGGCTACATGGTTGTAGGCATGTTGCACATAATGAAGACTTTCATCCCACAACTTAGGATGCTTGCTACAATATCCTCTTAGCAGATGCATGATTGTCTTGTTGACTACCTCTGTCTGTCCATCGGTCTGTGGATGGAAGGTTGTACTCTTCTTCAGTTTAGTATCCATAATTCCCCATAAGACTGACCAAAACTCCCCAAGGAATCAAGAATCTTAATCCAATACAATGGAAGTGGGTAACCCAAAGTGAACCCATACAAACTGAAAATACATATGAGCTATCAATTCAGCAATGGCTTGCTTTTTACATGGCATAAGAATACACATCTTGCTGAACCAATCAACTACTACATACAAATAGTCATGCCCTTTCCTAGACATAGGTAACCCCCCAAAAAAATCCATAGATACACTTTCCCATGGTCGGGACAATATAGGTAAAGGTGTGTACAACCCCAATTTTTTGTTACTTGGTTTTTTGGTTGCACACATCACACATCCCTTAATATATTTTGTTACAATTTACTACATTTGAGGCCAGTAGCAATATTTTTGTAGCTGTGCCAAAGTTTTACTAACCCCAAAATGTCCTACAATTAGCGATGTGTGTGCCTCTCTAATTACATGTGCTTGTTCATTCTTTGGAATGCATAATTTTCCTAAGTGATACAAGAGTTTATCATGCACATAGTAATCCTTTTCTTCTACTTGTTTGCCTTGGACTAGAGCTACATAGATATCCTTAAAATTTTCATCAGTAGCATATTGTTCTTCAAAACTTGAATGAACCATAGAACTATTTTTAAGGATTATCAAAGCATTAGTAACTGGAGGTCTAGAAATCATATCTGCTACTTTGTTATGGGAACCTTTCTTGTACTTAATTATTAAGTGAAACTGTTGCAAAAATCCCATCCATCTGAAATGCCTACTTTGTTGTGGCTTAGTTTGTGAATGCAAATATTGTAATGGCTGATGATTAGTATGGATTATTGTTTCCTTTCCCACTATATAATGTTTCCATTTCTTAACACTCTGTACTAAAGCATAAAGTTCATTATCATAAGTTGGATAATTACTTACTTTGCCAGAAAAATTTTCAGAGTGGTAATAGATCGGCTTACCTCCTTGTGTCAATATTGCTCCCATGGAAAATCCACTCACATTTGTTTCGATCTCAAATGGTTGGTACAAATCTGGTAGAGCTAGGACTAGTGTGGTGCTTAAATTTTCCTTTAGTGTGTCAAAGGCCTTCTATTGTGGTCCTCCCCACTGAAAAATTATCTTTGTACTTGTTAATGCATGCAACGGTGATGCAATGAAGGAGAAGTTTGCAATAAACTTCCTCCAATACTGGACAACACCCAAAAAACTCCTGACTTCAGTTACAGTCCTTGGCTTAGGCCAGTTTACAATTGTCTCGACCTTCACAGGGTTGACTTTCAATTGACCATTCCCTACGATATAACCTAAGTACACAAGAGATGTCTTTGCAAACTCGCATTTAGACATCTTTACATAGAATTTTTATTTTCTTAGTACATCAAAAAAAAATTTAACATGACTTACATGGTCTTCCCAAGACTTGCTAAAAACTAGGATATCATCAAGATATACAATTACAAAATCATCAATGTAAGGATGGAAGATCTCATTCATGACTCACATGAATGTAGTGGGTGCATTGGTAAGCCTGAAGGGCATAACCATCCATTCATAAAGTCCCTATTTTTTCTTGAAAGAAATTTTCCAAATATCATCCTCTGCAATTCTAATATGATGACAACCACTTCGAAAATCTAATTTAGAGAAATAAATTTCATGCTTAAGTTGATCAAGCAAGTCATCAATTCTAGGAAGTGGATACCTATTTTTGATGGTGATTTTTTTCAGTGCCCTGAAGTTGATGCACATCCTCCATGTTCCATCTTTCTTTGGAACCAAAATGATTGGAGAACCACAAGGTGATGTGCTTGGACGAATCACTCCTTTGTCGACGAGCTCTTGAACTTGATTTTTGATTTCTTCATTTTGCATGACAGACAAATGGTACATTCCAATATTAGGTAGTGGCGCATCCTATTGCAATTGAATGTCATGTTAAATATCTCTTTTAGGAGGCAATCCTTTTGGTTCCTGAAACAAGTCATCATATATAGATACAACTTTGACCAATTTAACCTTATGTTTAGGATCACTTCCTTTAATCGCCTCAAATGTTTCATCTTCTTTGTCCTTAACAAGTATTAACACAAAGTTTTTACTGGAGTTCACTAATCTTTTCATCTGACCAACATTAACTAATGCAAGAATAGTTTTGACTTTGTGTGCATGTACAATATATTCAATCCCATCCTTAAATAGGTGATACTTTTTTTCCTTCCTAAAGAAGATAGCTTTACGGTCGTACAAATATGGACTTCCTAACACAAGTCCGCAAATATCTAAAGGTACAACATCTGCTACAACCTCATCTTTAAAGTTTGCAGTGATTGAAAAACTAAGCTTACATTGTTTAGTGACTTATAACTGTGCATCATTACAAACCCATCCCAAAGGGTATGGCTTCGAATGAGGAGTTGTATTCAAATTTAGCTTTTTAACAACTTCTTCAGATATGAGATTAACTTGTGAACCCATGTCAAATAAAGTATCAACCTTAGTGTGTTTAGTTATCACATGGATATGAAAAAGTTCATTCCTCTACTTATCTACTTTAGATTGCTTACATGTACTTGCAAAAATAATTGATTCAAATGCAAGAGATATATCTTTTTTTTTACCTTGAATTCCAATGGCAGTTATCTTTGTCTCATCACAATCAGATCCAAGATCATGTTGTGTTACAGCAGCTGTCTTCTACTTCCCTTTGTTTCCACCATACCTCTTTGGCCTAAGTTTTGGATGTAGTTTCCAGCATTTAGAATCTTTGTGTCCTTTCTTACAATGAGAACAGGTTAGTTTTTCACCCTCTTTCTTTATCGTGGTTGTCTTTTTTCCTTTTCCTTTATCTTTACCCTTAGGTTTCCCCTCAGACTTAGATGGTTTCTTTGAGAAATTATCACTAAAATTGTTCTTACCTCTTCACTCTAAATGAGTGGATTGGACTAACACTTCATCCAAATTATTAGGACTCGACATTAGAATAGTATGTCTTAGGTAAGAATGCAAACCACCTATGTACTTGAGTAATGTATCTTGAGTATACAATGGAACATTTAAAGCAATAGCCCATTTTCTAAACTCATGAGTGTAATCTTGGATAAATTGACCCTTACCTTGCCTAAAGGTTTTCTAATTCATGGTTAATTGTTGCATATAACCTAAAGGATAAAACTATTTTTTAAGGGCAGCAATAAATTCCATCCAAGTCATATTGACCTTAGCATGGCGAGCAATTTCCTCCCAAGTCCTACTCTCCCACCAGGTGAGAGTTGTACCTCCCAACCAGAGAGTGGCTAACTGGATCATAGAAGCATCTTCTATTAGGCCTTGAATCCTACAATAGACTTCTACCTGTTGGATCCAATCATCTAACTTTTCAGAATTTAACTCACCACAATGCTTAGGCAACTTAAATTTTACATCAAGTTTAATAATAGGCTTAGACTTGCTTTTGAAAGGATTAACAGTAGTAGAAGAGGAAGAAGAAGAATGGGAAGATGGAGAAAAAGGGGAAGATGGAGGAGATGGAGCTTCTAGATCTTTTCCTCCTTTGTCCTTTTGATCTTCCTTCTTTTCTCGCTTTGACGAATCTCCCTTTTCGCGCTTCTTCTTTTCCACATACAACTCTTCCACCATAACCTTCATTTCGAGGAAGACTCGCTGGAAAGACTTATCATCAAGCTCTTGCTCGATGCTTTTCCCTGGTTCAGTTTCATCCATTGTTGGTGAAGTCCTTCATTTGCTGATCTCAGGATTGTATTCTTCAAGTTTTCCTTTTCCTTGTTGAAGCTTCGCGCATGTAAGCATTCAAATCTGCAATACTAGTCAAAACACAGCTCTGATACCAAATTGGTCTGTTTTAAGGATCTATGACATTTGCTTTGAAAGCTTACATTATCAATTACAAACCAAAAATGCTTAATTATAATTAAACATACAAACGAAATTTAAATAAAAAAATTACAAAGTAATTAAAGAAAGAACATAATGAGAGAAAGAGAGTGCAAACGAAGATTGATAATGGAGTTCACCATTTAGAATGACTATGTCTTCGGGCCCTTCTCCAATGAGTGGACGGATCCAATTATTCCTCTAGAAATTT
>VDFB02270651.1:510198038-510226207 GCA_007258455.2 Sequoia sempervirens
CCTTTTCTCTCATTTTGGGAGGAGATCATTGTGCTAACCAAACTCTTGCAAATTTTTCACTTGAGCCATCCTTAGCCAAATACTTGCACTTGCATCCATTCTCACCTATTTTCCATCCATATTGCATCTCAATCATACATATTTTTCCATAAAGAGGAGCATATATCACATCAACAATCGAAAGGCCAACCAAAAGAACAACTCAATGAGGTAAAATGTTCCATTTTGTTTTGTCAAGCTAATCATTCGCTCAATCTTGAGGTGTTAGGTGTTTAGGTGGTTATTTACATGTTTTGTGTTGCTCCTCATTTTTGGGACCACGTTTCACTTGATCACATGTAATGGTTTTTTATGACTTTATAGGTGTGATAATGAAGTTAGGTATGTTCTTAAGTGTGAACAATAATTAATTAATATTGATTCATGGTTAAATAGTTTCATAATTATTTTATTATGAAGTTATTTGGAAATTAATTTAATTAATTAATCAAGATAAATAATATTGTTTCATAATTAAATAATTTCATAATTATTTGATTATGAATTCATTTGGAGATTGTTTTAATTAATTAATCAAAATAATTAATATTATTTGGTACTTAAATAGTTTCAAATTTATTTAATTATGAAGTCATTTGAAAACTAATTGAACTAATTATCTAATAAGGATAATTTTTTAGATAAGAATTTAAATGTAACTTTCTTATTTAAAATGTATATATATTTTATTGAATAATTATAATTAAATTATTTCTAAATAGGTTGATAATTTAGATAATTTAAAATATTGAATAATAGATTTATATTTAATATTCTATAAATTCTTATCTTTCTAATTTTAGTTTATGATGATTTAACAACTTAATGATATACATCTTTATTTTAAAAACAAAAAGAAATGAAATAAAATGAAGAAAAATTAAAGTAGAAAAAGATTGATAGGATTGCAAATAAATATAGGTTTTACAATAAATAAATTCTTTTTGTATTTAGGTTTTGGTGAAAAAAGAGATAACAAGAAGAGGGGCGTTTGGAAATTTGTGTTTATAATAGCATACTTTAAGTAAAAGTTAAAAGATAGTTATGTACACAAAAATGTGAGCATACATAAACTATTTAAAATAATAAGTTAAACAATTGAACTCACACAAGTATACAACTCCCAATTAAGACGAAAAACATATATAATGAAAGCATGGAGTATACTTTCACCCCAAGTCTCCTTGATGCACCTAGCTATGATGGATATGTCCAAAGATTTAGATTGAAAAAAGTGAAATATTAAGTGCTCATAATGACAACATAACAATACATCCAAGAGTTATTATTTAAATGAAATGGGTTACATCTAATTTATAGTTTTTTTGATAAGGGAATGGAGGGCCAAGATGTATTGGAGAGATAAAGGGCTCTTGTGATTTGAGAGGATTAGAGACATGAGGAGAGAACAAATTTCATAATGGAGGTCAAAGGTGATCCCAAAATTCAAGGATAATCAAGGGTTTTCCTTTCTTCCCCAAGAAATCTTACTAGATCCCAAAAATAAAATGGAGCTTAAAATAGACTTATCATCCACAAAACTTGTATAGTCTACATCTATGTATCCATACAAAGAAAAGTTAGAAGTTTGTTTATATTCCAAGCCATATGCCACTATACCATAGATGTATCTCAAAACATGTATTTTTTTTTTCTAATGAACAACCTTAGGTTCCTACATAAACCTATAAAGATAATTGATAGCATAGATAATGTCTACCTTGGTATAAGTTAGGCAGATGAGACTCCCAATCAACTAACAATAAAGAGTAGCATTCACCTAAGGTGATGAATCATAGTGAGAAATTTGTAATCTTGTCTCAATGTGATTTGACATAGGCTTGCAATATTCTATTTTCAATTTCTTGAGTAATTTCTTAGCATATTTCATTTGAGAGACATATATATATGATTCTTTTGTTGCCACACTTCAAGTCCAAGACAGTAATGCAGGATCCTGTGATCAATCATGTTTCAAATGATAATTTGAGATCATTATTTATTTCATCAATCATCTATGGAGAACTCCCTATGATGACCATATCATTGAAATTACAATCAAAATGAAAATATCCTCCCTTGGTCTTTCAGGTAGAGATTGGGATGATAAGAATTCTTGATGAATCCATGACAAAGGAGATGCTCATTGATCTTGATGTACTAAGCTTAAGGATCTTGTTTAAGACTGTAGAGAGATTTGACAAGTTTGCACACTTTTTGCTACTAGATAGGCACAATATATCCCTTTGGTTGAGTCATGTAGACTTATTCTTTGAGATCTCCATTAAGAAAGTGTAATTTGACATCCATCTAATTAAATTTCTATCCAAAATGTGTTTCCATTACCAATACCATGTGAATAGTCTTGATTTTTGTTGTAGGGGAAAAAATTTAATCATAGTGAATACCTTTGTCTAGTGTATAACCCTTAGCCACAATTTAGGCCTTATGCTTGTCAATGCTATTGTCTACCTCATACTTATTTTTGAAAACTTGTTTGCATACAATAACTTTCTTCCTTGTTGGAAGATCAACAAGTTCTCACATATTATTCCTTAGTAATGCCCAATATTCTCCATCCATAACATTTTTCTAAGGTGGTGACTCAAGAGCATGTTGTATTGATTTAGGTTCTAAAATTTGAATAACTATACACATAAGGGCAAAATTGACTTCCTCACAAATCTTGTTATCATTTTGGGCCCATCGATAGATGTATTTTCAATTGAATCATCCTTGGCATATTTCATTGTTTCCTAATACCATTGAGGAATATTTTTATGAATAGCAGATGAGGATTGAGCTGATGATGAGGGGGAAACTCATCCTATAACAATTGAAATGGGAAAATAAGAAATTAAAATAAATTGAAGCCCAATGAGAAAGTAAGATGATGGAAATGGTATAAGAAGCATAAAATATTAAAGAATATGATTGTAGATTCAAATAAGTGGTGAGAAAAATGAAAAAACCCTTACCGAGAAGTAGAGAGTAGAATGGTTCATTTGGGATAATTTCAAAGTTTAGAACTACTCTAGATGACAAAATATTTAAAAATTACCCAAGTGCAATGGATTCGGCATGTAGGGTGGAAGTATAGCCTTAAAGCAGAAAAATAAAGAAGCAGAGGACAAGGAAATGGAGAGGATGAGACTCAAAATTAAAAAAACCAAAAATTAAATAGGATATATTAGGTAAAGATAAAAATAAAATTTCATCATCACCAAATTAGAGAAAGTATATTTGGTGCACTTACTATTATAATGGTCACTTGAGGAACATGTTCCCAATGAAGAGGCGTGATCTATAAGATTTGTAACATTTCAAAAAAAGTTACAACTAACCCTTAGAAGATTAAAAAGGGTGTACTATGAGATATGTGGAGAATGGAATGAACATGAAACCAATGGCTTTCTATTTCTTCTCTTTATGGAAATAGATGAAGAAGATGATCCAAATGTTGGCACAATCACTTCAATGAGAATAATTAGTTTATGTATAAAGGAATGGTAAGGGCTAAAGGGTTGATAGAAGCCACATTCCACACTTAGGATCATGGATATAAGCACCCAACTTGGAAAACATAATGCAACATCCATTTGGAAAATTATACACTATAATAGATCATGAACAAAAAACTTTTCGAAGGTAAGTTAAGGGCTAAAGGGTTAATAGAAAAAACATTTCACACTCAATATCATAGATATAAGCATACAACTCAAAAAACATAATGCAACATACATGTGACACAATATACACCACCATATATCATGAACAAACAAAACTTTACAAGTTACCTTCCAAATGAAAATATGGGCTACAATAATTTATACAGAGGATTTTGTAATGGGAGAAGCTATGGTCAAAGAAGGGAGGAAGCTAACTGATACAAATTCATCTAGATAGGCCATTACATAAATGAGTGTCAAGATGAGAGAAAGAAAAATTATGGATTTATGATGATCCTAGTCATGATCTATTCAATTATTCAAGGGGTTAACAATACTTTAATAATGATCCTCCTAAGGCAAAAAGTGAAGAATTATCATAACCTAATATAACATGAGGAGCTAAAGTCATAATGAGGGTTCCTAAACAAAATTCCCGATGAGCTGGAAGATGTATAATAGTTGAATTGAATAAAGAGAAAGAAAGGAGATAGTTATAGGAAGAGTATATAGAAACAAAATATCTAGAAATACAGGAAGAGTTGAAAAGAAAATATATTAATAAATTTAGAAATAAGAATAAAATTTCAGTAGTAATTAGAGGTGAGATTGACACCACAAAATAAAATTCATGGATTAAAGAGTTAAAAGAAGATGATGAAGGGATTATTTTCCTTTAATAAGTTAGAGAATGACCTAATAATTGAAGATACTAGGGAGTTTATCATAGAGGAAAAGAAAAAAAGAGGATTACGACAAGGCCTACTTTTCAAAAAAAGAGGCCCAACTATTGAATAAATAACTTTCCAAAGTATGAAAATATTATAAAAATCTTAAACAATTCTCAAAATATTGGAATAAAAAAAATTAACTTAAATCCATAAATAAGAAGTGGAATAAAAACTTCAAAATTATGAAAATAAAACCAATCATGATAGATCTAATGTGTTAATTGATCTAGGAGTAGATGCCATCATTATTCGTAAGAATGTTTGGGAGGATCTTGAAAGACCAACACTTTATGGCACACTTATATCTCTCTTGCTTATGGTACTCCAATTAGCACAATTAGAACTTAGAGGAATGCAATAGTTAATCTACTAGGGATTAAAAATAATTTTGACTTTGAGGTAATTGAAATTAGCCATTTTGATACATTAAAAAAAAATGAATTGAAATAGTTTGTCAATTTTTTAATTGCCTTTTTTTTTTGCTAAGGTTGAAATATTTGTAACAAATTTCATGTGTAGATTCATTAGGAGGCCAATTTGGGAAATTTGTTTGTTGTTGACTACTTTTGCAATTTCAATATTTCCAAAATAATTCCAATCAAAACATACCATCCTTGACAATAAATTTTTTGGTACAAATGGTGAGCATGTGATGGAGTCTTGGCTTTGGGACAAACTTAAGAGAAGATCTAGGAAAGTATTAGGAACAAGAATGATATGTAATTTAAGGAAGATCAAGGAAAAACATAATAACATTACCAAAACAATGGAAATCCATCACAAAATTTATAAAATTAAAATAAATATATAGAAAAAAATCCCAAATTTCACATCATTTGAACCATTTTTCATGTGGTATATCACACATTAAGTTTCCATAGTATTTTAGAGTAGGGGACCTCATAACCTACGTGGAGGGTATATAAAATATATTTGAAAGGGATGATTTGAGACTAGAGAAGCTATATGATACCCTAGTATGAAATGTGGCAAGGTGGTGGTATAATCATAAACCAAACATCCCAACTTGGAAAGCATTCATAGTCCTAATAAAAACTAGATACTTTCTTTAACCCTGAGTATTGTAGTGAAATTAAATTTGAGATACATTTAAATAATTGTATTAGGGAGTGGACTAAACATAAATAATATGATGATAGAATCTATACTCAACTATTTTACTATACCTTATCACCTATTGTAAAAATACTATGTCAACCAAAAGAAGAGAGGAGAAATCAAAGAATAGAATATAGTACAGGATGAATTTTGTAAGAAAATCATTCTATAGGCCCAATAAGCTTGTAAGTAAATGTACTACAAAAGATGAAGTGGGTAATTCTATCACAAACAAAAGAAGTTAGAAATACTTGTGGAGATAGGAGATATCATACCATACCACCAAAAGAAAAGGGCATCTAGAAATGTATAGTGGATGGATAAGATAGATACTCCACCATAGAATTCATGTTACACAAGAAGAAAAATAAGAGAAAATGAGGATGAGGAAGAGGATCCTAAAAACTTGGAAGTAGAATTCAATCAAGGAGAAAAAAGGAAACCACTACCAAAGCACCAAAAAAAATAATTTATTCAATGGTTAAGAATAAAAGAGGAAAATATAGCAACACAAGCTAGCCCTAAACTTGCTAAAATAAAAACTATTTGGATGAGAAGAAGTTCATGCAAATTGTAGAGGTATTAAGAGAATATAAAGATCCATTTCCCTAAACTTTCATTTATCTTAGGGGAGTTGAATATGTTGTATTAATAAAACTTAGTTGATCTAGAGGGTGCAAAAATACAAATAAAAAGACCTTATAGGTCCAATCCTATATAAAACCAAAGTCAATAATTAATAAGACAAAATGGTAATTGGTAGTATAATCAAATCGGTAGAGGATGCTAAGTGGATAAGCCCTATGGTGGGTGGAAACCAAGCACTAGAAACATATTCTTATCAAATTCAACACTTTTTCATCATCACCAAACAAACAACAACACAACTCATCTAAACAACATTCATAAACAGAAGCTTATCAAAGCAACACTAGAGGTTGACACCAGTAACACTTACTAATGACAACATAATGAAACTAATCAAAGAATCATCACAACTTCTCAACCATCACCAGTTGACATCAATGACAACACAAGCATAAGCCTATTGACATCAATGAAAACACCAAATACACATACTTGCAACACAAGTATTCAAAATCCATATGCAAAAGAATAAAAAACATACCATCAAAGATGAAACAATATATACCTTGGGAAAACCCTCAAAATGGAAAAAACTCAACCTCCAAAAGCATCCATCACTCATGTATTATTCAACAATAAAGAGTAGAATACGTCTTCAAAGTTCTTGATCTATTTTAAGGATCTATGACATTTGCTTTGAATGCTTACGTTAACAATTACAAATCAAAAGTGCTTAATTATAATTAAACACACAAATAGAATTTAAATAACAAAATTACAAAGTAATTAAAGAAAGAATAGAATGAGAGATAAAGAGAGTGCAAACGAAGATTGATAACGGAGTTCGTTGTTTAGAACGACTACGTCTCCGGGCCCCTCTCCAATGAGTGGACTGATCCAATTATTCCTCCAGAAATTCAGTTAAATTCATTGGTAGAACCTTCCCTTGGTTTACAAAGAAATTTACAAATGCACTTCCAAAGTGCGTGGAAACAAGCTTCTCCAAAAGCACGGAAATACAATAATTTCTCCAAGGAAAACAATCTCTCACACTTGCAAAATTCTTCCAAAATCACTTGCCTTCACACCCCCATTCTACCCCTTTTTATATTATATTTTTTGCCAAAATTGGTGTAAAACCAATTAAGTACCCAATCTCCCTTACATAGAAAAAATTCCAGTAAAATCCCCTTCTTATGATTCCCAGAAAGATAATATCCCTTCAAGATATTTTCTTTTTCCATTTGAATGGTTATGAAGGGATTTATTCCCTATTAATTTGGGGATGCAGTTTGAATAGGCTCCTTAAATTAGGAATAATATTCCTAATATTCCCGAATAGAGGGGTATAAAATTTCTATGGCTGAAAATATATGAAATAGCCTTATTTTAAGGCATTTTATGGCAAAAATTAATTAAGTTTTAGAGAGAATGGGGGGTGGTGGTACCACCACACTCCCCTCCTCTTTATCTCCTCCTTTAAGTGGGGATGCGTTCCCCATTAAGGTGGGACGCCCCTGATACCATGGGTGGTGCTCCACTTAATGTGGGATGCCCCTTATGAATGGGTGGGGCCCACCTTAATTTTTCCTTATATATATAGTTTATTTTTATTTAAAATATATATTTTTTATGTATTTTTTTTAATTTGAATTTTTTTAATTATTTTTTTGCCAAAATAATTTTTAACACATGGAGGGATGATGTATTGCCATATGTCAAGGGCTGATTGGCCATTGGTCTGACTGGGCCCTGACATCATCGAGTTGACCCAATCTTTGACCTTCCATAACTTCGCCATACGAACTCCATTTTTCGTGAAATGAACTCCATCAGAATCGTGATGATGAGAACTTTGCAATGGTGTTGTCTTTGACCAATTTTGACAACTTTTATTTTTACCCCTTTTTTCTGGCCTGGTTCTAAGAGTTGACTAGAAGTTTGACCATATATATCTTGAGCTATGGGACTCTAATTGACTCCATTCAAGATGCATTGGAGTCAGGGTCCCGAGCAATTTCTAATGTTGCCAAAACTAGAGAAAAATGGAGAATTTCAAAATTGATGAAAAATCCTCCAGATTAGTCCTCCCCACTGGAGAGCTTTTGGACCTCCGAAAGCTGGTTACTCAGAAAGTAAGTGAGGGTAAAGTTTCCTCACTTTACCAATCTCCATCCACTTTTCCTTGCTTGGACGCATCCCTTTTAGCCCCACTTGGAGTTATTCAACTGCTCTTCTTCATGAGGTCCTGGTGTTCCTGTCGAGGATAACATCTTTAGGAAACTCTAACATGTACTTTGATGAAAGGTCATCAACTGATGGAACTTTCACTTCAGCCTCCTCATCTAGTATCATCGGAGGTTTGTACAACTTCAAGTTCTCAACGTTGACTACTGAGTAAATGTACATGTATTGAGGAAGATTAAGGCAGAAGGCATTTGTGCCTATCTTTTCGAGAATTTCGAATGGACCATATATGATCGGCTTGAGCTTCCTTCCTTCACCTTACATTCTTTCCTTGCTTATGTGTAACCAAACTCTATCTCCAACTTGGAAATTATGATCGTTGCGATGCTTGTCATGATGAGCCTTGTACTTTGCTTGACTCTTTTCCAATTGTGCTTCTACGGCCTGATGAACTGCTTGGACCTTCTGGATGAACTTTAAAGCCCTTTCTACATCAAGGTGTCCATCTTCAACATCATTTGTTCCAAAATTGAAGTCCATTGGTGTCTTTGGAAAGTAACCGAAGAAAGTCTCAAAAGGAGACCTCTTTGTAGAAGAATGGGATGCATGGTTGGAGGCATGCTACACATAATGAAGACTTTCATCCCACAACTTAGGATGCTTGCTACAATATCCTTTGAGCAGATGCACAACTATCATGTTGACTACCTTTGTTTGTCCATCGGTCTGCAGATGGAAGGTTGTACTCTTCTTCAGTTTATTATGCATAAGTCCCCATAATATTGACCAAAACTCCCCAAGGAATCGAGAATCTCAATCTGATACAATGGAAGTGGGTAACCCAAAGTGAACCCATACAAACTAAAAATACATATGAGCTATCAGTTCAGTAGTGACTTGCTTTTTACATGGCATAAGAATACACATCTTGTTGAACCGATCAACTACTACATACAAATAGTCATGCCCTTTCCTAGACATAGGTAACCCCCTGAAAAAATCCATAGATACACTTTCCCATGGTCGGGACGGTACAGGTAAAGGTGTGTACAACCCCAATTTCCTATTACTTTGTTTTCTAGTTGCACACATCACACACTCCTTAATATATTTTGTTACAATTTCTTGCATTCGAGGCTAGAAGCAATATTTTTGTAACTGTGCCAAAGTTTTACTAACCCCAAAATGTCCTGCAATTAGCGATGTGTGTGCCTCTCTGATTACATGTGCTTGTTCATTCTTTGGAATGCATAATTTTCCTAAGTGATACAATATTTTATAATGCACATAGTAATCCTTTTCTTCTATTTGTTTTCCTTGGATTAGAGCTGCATAGATATCCTTAAAATTTTCATCAATAGCATATTGTTCTTCAAAATTTGCATGAATCATAGAACTATTTTTAAGGATTATCAAAGCATTAGAAACTGAAGGTCTAGAAAGCATATCTACTACTTTGTTATGGGCTCCTTTCTTATACTTAATGACTAAGTGAAACTGCTGTAAAAATCCCATCCACCGAAAATGCCTACTTTGCTGCAACTTAGTTTGTGAATGCAAATATTGCAATGGTTGATGATCAGTATGGATTACTGTTTCCTTGCCCATTATCTAATGTTTCCATTTCTTAACACTTTTTATTAAAGCGTAAAGTTCTTTATCATAAGTTGGATAATTACTTATTATGCCAGAAAAATTTTCAGAGAGGTAATAGATCGGTTTACCTCCTTGTGTCAATACTATTCCCATGGCTAATCCACTCGCATCTATTTCAATTTTGAATGGTTGGTACAAATATGGTAGAGCTAGGACTGGTGCGGTGCTTAACTTTTCCTTCAGTGTGTCAAAGGCCTTTTGTTGTGGTCCTCCCCATTGAAAAGTTATCTTTGTACTTGTTAATGCATGTAACGGTGATGCGATGAAGGAGAAGTTCACAATAAACTTCCTCCGGTACTGGACAACACCCAAAAAAAATTTGACTTCAGTTACAGTACTTGGCTTAGGCCAATTTACAATTGCCTCAACCTTCATAGGGTTGACTTTCAATTGACCATTCCCTACAATATAACCTAAGTACACAAGAGATGTCTTTGTAAACTCACATTTAGACATCTTTACATAGAGTTTTTCTTTTCTTAGTACATCAAAAACTTTTTAAACATACTTACATGGCCTTCTCAAGACTTGCTAAAAACTAGGATATCATCAAGATATACAATAACAAAATCATTAATGTAAGGACGAAAGATGTCATTCATGACTCGCATGAATGTGGCAGGTGCATTGGTAAGCCTGAAGGGCATAACCAGCCATTCATAAAGTCCTTGTTTTGTCTTGAAAGCATTTTTTCAAATATCATCCTTTGCAATTCTAATATGATGATAACCACTTCGCAAATCTAATTTAGAGAAATAAATTGCATGCTTAAGCTTATCAAGCAATTCATCAATTCTAGGAAGAGGATACCTATTTTTGATGGTGATTTTGTTCAGTGCCCTAAAGTCGATGCACATCCTCCATGTTCCATCTTTCTTTGGAACCAAAACGATTGAAGAACCACAAGGTGATGTGCTTGGACGAATCACTCCTCTGTCGATGAGCTCTTGAACTTTCTTTTTGATTTCTTCATTTTGCATGACAGACAAACGGTACATGCCAATATTAGGTAGTGGCACATTCTGTTGCAATTGAATTTTATGTTGAATATCTCTTTTAGGAGGCAATCCTTTTGGTTCCTAAAACAAGTCATCATAAGCAGAAACAACTTTGACCAATTCAACCTTATGTTTAGGATCACTTCCTTTAAATTCCTCAGATATTTCATCTTCTTTGGCCTTATCAAGCATTAACACAGTTTTTACTAGAGTTCACTAATCTTTTCATCTGACCAACATTAACTAATGCAAGACTAGTTTTGACTTTGTGTGCACGTACAATATATTCAATCCCATCCTTAAATAGGTGATACTTGTTTTCCTCCCTAAAGAAGATAACTTTACAGTTGTACAAATATGGACTTCCTAACACAAGTCCACAAATATCTAAAGGTACAACATCTGCTACAACCTCATCTTTAAAGTTTGCAGTGATTGTAAAACTAAGCTTACATTGTTTAGTGACTTGTAACTATGCATCATTACAAACCCATCCCAAAGGGTATGGCTTCGGATGAGGAGTTGCAGTTAGATTTAGCTTTTTAACAACCTCTTCAGATATAAGATTAACTTGTGAAACCATGTCAAATAAAGTATCAACGTTAGTGTGTTTAGTTATTACATGGATATGAAGTATTTCATTCCTCTACTTATCTACTTTAGGTTGCTTACTTGTACTTGCAGAAATACTTGATTCAGATGCAAGAGATATACTTTTGTTTTTACCTTGAATCCCAGCGGTGGTTATCTTCGTCTCATCCCCAGAATCAGATCCAAGATCCTGTTGTGTTACAACAACTGTCTTCTGCTTCCCTTTGTTTCCACTGTACCTCTTTGGCCTAAGTTCTGGATGTAGTTTCCAACACTTAGAATCTTCATGTCCTTTCTTACAATGAGAACAAGTGGGTTTTTCACCCTCTTTCTTTACCATGGCTATCTTTTTTCCTTTTCCTTTATCTTTACCCCTAGGTTTCAACTTAGTCTTAGATGGTTTCTTTCAAAAATTATCACTGAAAGTGTTCTTACCCCTTGACTCTAAATGAGTGGCTTGGACTGACACTTCATCCAAATTATTAGGACTCAACATTAGAGTAGTGTGTCTTAGGTAAGAATGCAAACCACCTATGTACTTGAGTAATGTATCCTAAGTATACAATGGAACATTTAAAGCAATAGCCCGTTTTCTAAACTCATGAGTGTAATCTTGTATAGATTGACCCTTACCTTGCCTAAAGGTTTGCCAATTCATGGTTAATTTTTGCATATAACCTAAAGGATAAAACTATTTTTTAAGGGAAACAATAAATTCCATCCAAGTCATATTGACCTTACCATAGCGAGCAATTTCCTCCTGAGTCCTACTCTCCCACCAAGTGAGAGTTGTACCTCCCAACTAGAGAGTGGCTAATTGGATCATAGAAGGATCTTTTTTGAGGCCTTGAATCCTACAATACACTTCTATCTGTTGGATCCAATCATCTAATTTTTTGGCATTTAGCTCACCACAATACTTAGGCAACTCAAATTTTACATCAAGTTTAATAATAGGCTTAGACTTGCTTTTGAAAGGATTAACAGGAGTAGAAGAGGAAGAAGAAGAAAGGGAAGATGGAGAAGAAGGGGAAGATGCAAGAGATGGAGCTTTTGGATCTTTCTCTTCTTTGTCCTTTTGATCTTCCTTCTTTTCTTGCTTCGACGAATCTCCCCTTTCACGCTTCTTCTTTTCCACATACAACTCTTCCACCATAGCCTTCATTTCGAGGAAGACTCGCTGGAAAGACTTATCATCAAGCTCTTGCTCGGTGCTTTTCCCAGCTTCATTTTTGTCCATTGTTGGCGAAGTCCTTCATTTGTTGATCTCAGTATTGTATTCTTAAAGTTTTCCTTTTCCTTGCTAAATCTTTGAGCGTGTAAGCATTCAAATCTGCAATACTAGTCAAAACACAGCTCTGATACCAATTTGATTTGTTTTAAGGATCTATGACATTTGCTTTGAATGATTATGTTAACAATTACAAACCAAAAGTGCTTAATTATAATTAAACATACAAACGAAATTTAAATAACAAAATTACAAAGTAATTAAAGAAAGAACAAAATAGAGATAAAGAGAGTGCAAACGAAGATTGATAACAGAGTTCGTCATTTAGAATGACTACGTCTTTGGGCCCCTCTCCAATGAGTGGACCGATCCAATTATTCCTCCAGAAATTTGGTTACATTCATTGGCAGAACCTTCCCTTGGTTTACAAAGAAATTTACAAATGCACTTTCAAAGTGCGTGGAAACAAGCTTCTCCAAAAGCACAGAAATATAATAATTTCTCCAAGGAAAACAATCTCTCACACTTGCAAAATTCTTCCAAAATCACTTGCCTTCACACCCCCATTCTACCCCTTTTTATATTACATTTTTTGCCAAAATTGGTGTAAAACCAATTAACTACCCAATCTCCCTTACATAGAGAAAATTCCAGTAATATCCCCTTCTTATGATTCTCGAAAAGATAGTATCCCTTCAAGATAATTTCTTTTTCCATTTGAATGGTTACGAAGGGATTTATTCCCTATTAATTTGGGGATGCAATTTGAATAGGCTCCTTAATTTAGGAATAATATTCCTAATATTCCCGAATAGAGGGGTATAAAATTTCCATGGTTGAAAATATATGAAATAGCCTTATTTTAAGGCATTTTATGGCAAAAATTAATTAAGTTTTAGAGAGAATGGGGGGTGGTGGTCCCACAACCCCCCCTACTCTTTATCTCCTCCTTTAAGTGGGGGATGTGTTCCCCATTAAGGTGGTCCGCCCCCCATAACATGGGTGGCGCCCCACTTAATGTGGGCTGCCCCTTATGGATGGGTGGGGCCCATCTTAATTTTTCCTTAAATATATACTTTATTTTTATTTAAAATATATATTTTTTATGTATTTTTTTTAATTTGATTTTTTTTAATTATTTTTTTGTCAAAATAATTTTTACCACATGGAGGGATGAGGTATTTCCATATGTCAAGGGCTGATTGGCCGTTGGGCTGATTGGGCGCTGATGTCATCAAGTTGACCCAATCTTTGACCTTCCATAACTTCGTCATACAGACTCTGTTTTCTGTGAAACGAAATCTATCGGAATCGTGATGATGAGCACTTTACAATGGTGTTGACTTTGACCAGTTTTGATGACTTTTATTTTTTCCCCTTTTTTTTGGCCTGGTTCTCGTGGCATACTTCAAACCTCACAAATTTCAACAAGAGATGCTTTCAAACCCTTAGCTAAAATGACCAATTAGTTAACCTTAGAAAACTACCAATGTGCTTTCTTTTATAGAAATAAGCTCACACAAAACCACCAAGTGGTATTACATAAACCATGTGACTAACACCACTAGCTTCCAAAACCATTAACCTAACATTTAATTTTTGGTACTAAGTTTTCCTAATATTAAATATTTTCTCAATGTGTAACTCACATTAAATATTTATCATAATGTTACATACAAAACATAAAGTGGCCCCAATAATGCTAACACCATGTGATGCATGCATCCCTATATCACCTAGGTACACCAAAAATAATTAAATATTACATTATAACTTTATGCAAGGTGGATAATACACCTTTTCCTAACAATACAGTCATGTATGCAATTGATATGATTGGGTTGTGGTATTGGGTTGATTCATGATTATAGGTGGTAGTGTGGTTCAATGTTAGGGGGTTATTCTTGTCTCTTATAGTCTTGTTTGGTTCCTTTAATATGATTACTCATTTTTGGATATTTTGGAAAGTCAAGTCTAGATTTGATCTAGTGTTTGAGTTAGGAGAGGCCTACAAGTTATCTTATTTCTTATGTAATTTTGCAAGTTATTGATGGGGTGATGAGTTTTCATGTTTCATTGGTTTGGGATCTATGAGTTATGTAACTTAGTGGGTTGGAATCACCCATTGGTTGTAATGGTGGCTCGAATGTGGAATATCTATATCCATATTTTTTTCATTATTGATTAATATTTAGTTAATAATAATTCTTGTATATAGTGAGAGTAATTTGACATCTTGAGTTCCATTAATAGGATATGGTTATCCATGGAGGAAACTTGGTGTATTTGGTGAGGTGTTGGCTTATGACTTGTAAATTTTGATAGGGGATCCTTGGTATAGAGGATGTTTGGTGTTGTTCCATGGTATTATCTTGATCATGTGTTAAGTTTTGGTATGATATAGGTGATCAAAAGAGTAGGATATGTTAACTGGAGCATATGATCTTCTAAGAGAAAATATTAGATCACAAAGTCATGGTGAGTTCATAATTCCCAAGTTGGAGCTTTGACAATGATCTAGTTAGTTCTCTTGGTATTAAGTGCATTGATCTTTTGAATGGGAGCTTCATGTTAGTGTGATTTTTTATTTATATTTTGGTATGGATTTATCAATTAGATATGCTCATGGATACTTGGAGGTTGAGGTGAGATTGGAGTTCTCTCGGGTTCAAAGATATTTGTTGAGACAATTGATATTTGATGATATTTTAGTAGGAAGACCAAGGATACTTCATCTAGATATGGATATGATTCCATGATGGACCCATAGATGATATTATTCTTGGAGAGATTCAAGATGGCTTGGTGTATCCTTGAGGAGCAATCTCATTCCTCGCTCTTGGTCTACTCATAAAATAATCATCTAATAGGTATTTCTCACTTTGTTTTTAGATGCATTATGTTTCATGATTTGTCCTCATGTAAATGAACCTTGATTTGAGGAGTGTATGACATGTTTATGATGATGATTATGAGGATTTTTAGAGATGTTATTAAGCTTATTCATGGCTATGAAATGGATTCAAGTTTGATTTTCCTTATTTTTAGATATGCTTACATCTATGTTGGTTATATGAGATATATATGTTTTTTTTATCTATGAGATTGAATGATTGGGTGTTGTAAAGGATTTTAAAAGGCGATATTACTTGGCACAACTTAGCACTTTGAGTTGTTGGTATAATGGCGTGGTATGTGATATGATTTGCAATTTTTCTCTCTTTGGTCTTGTATTTCTTATTAGAGGTTTAGGTCCACTTGAAATTATATTTTAGGTTTACATGGATCCATTGTGATCACTATATTTGTGGTCATGTGTTGTTATTATACCTCATTGTTTATTAGTAAAAATATGAGGGCACTTTAATCTCCTCCATTTCTTGAGTGTTGGACAACTTGGGAGAGTTATGAAGACTAGTTATGAGGGAGTATGCAACAATGCTTGTGGCATGTGTGGTTCATGATGATTGTTCTTTGTGCTACATGTTTTTTATTATTAGCCACACCTTGGTATGAGTGTTGATTGGTAGACTTGGCATGCCTTGATCTATTTTTAGTTTTGAAATTAGGGGCATGTAATGGAAGTTCCTAGATGGGTATGTGTTTCATTGATATGTTTTATACAAGGAACTTATGATTGTAGTTTATGAGTTAGATATGTTATCGACATGAACCATAATGATGTTTTTGATACCTAGGTATGGATGATTAGATGTATTAGCATTTATTGTGGCTTCTATTTCCAATCATGCAAGTTTTTTCTTTGGAAATAACTTGAATCCTTTATTATCACTTAGATTTGATGCTTTTGTTATTTGGATTGATGTAGCTTGACATTGTCGTGTTCCTTTTCTTTCATAGGAATCATGTTGGAGGATGAGAGGAGTTCTTACTTGAGGTGGTGGCCACCTTAGTTGTTATTGCAATTATCTTGATGGATCATGAGGTTTCATGGATGGCTATGATGATTTATTTATTTATTGAAACTTGTGCAATGTATACAAAAGTGGGACAATGTTAGGAAAAATGGTGTTATACAACTTGTTGAACATAAGTTGTCATTGATGTCAAAGGTGTATCAGTGATGAAGAAGAATGTTGTCAAAGGATGTCTAGGCTATCATAAATGTCATTGACGTCAAGGTTGTCAAGAATGAAAAAGATTGTAGGAGTACTGAAATTATCGTACTTTGAATTATCATTATATTCCCCTTGACGTAAAGTTATGGAAACATGTTGTATATTAGGTGTCAATCATGAAGAAGTTGTCTCATCAATCATATCACTAAACCAAGTTGTATTGAGATGTGCTTTCCTTTCCAGGAGATGGTGTGTACTATATGCTTAATATACCATGCAGGGTATACAGTCAGTATGACTATGATGGTTTGGAAGTCTGCACAAGGATATCTTTTGGGTTGAGAGATTTCTATGGCAATGTAATAATGGTCAAAATTTCTTCTTGAAATGCATTTTCACTCTGCGGTGAAGGAGAGTATACCTATAGTTATATTAGTTTCCTGAGTTTTTGGAGGAAATGTTCAATATGTAAGAAGTTTGAAGTGATAGAAGGCTCTTTGTTCCTATTTGTCAACCAGTTGAAGTTCAAGGCATGTGTAGTAATGACTAGTACCGTGCATAATTCAAATCTTGTGTATGGTATTAGGATATGACCTAGTTAAGGTCCCTATGGTAGTACACAACATCATGTTTTGTTGACGACAAGAAATTTGATTTTGGACCCAAATTGCTACCTGTTTCATGTAATTTGAATTTAGGTCCACCTCATGTCATCCTAACTCTATGGATCCTCAACTAACATGGAAAAGTGTTAATTTAATGTCATGTATATATTTCAAATGTTCAGATGTATGTGAGTGAATCCAAAAGTGACCACATGAATTAGAATTACACCTATGTGAAGAAAAGTTGGTCATTGAAGAGGAAGTGTGAAGAAAAGAAAGTGTGCCAACATCAGAAGATCATATGCAGTGAGGAAGAGTGTCAGTTGTGACTCTGGCATGTATTGAGTTACATTGAAGATCCACAAGCTTTATCATTATATTCTGGTAGGACTAGTGTTCTATCTATTGTATTGTTTCATTTGGGAATTGGTGTCTCCAGTAGTTTGGTGCCTATAGATACACTAGGAGATTGGTGTCTTTGGTAGGTTGGTGCCTACTTTAGTGTGTAAAATTCACATGTATATTTTTGCCTTGTGAGGTTGGATTTGGGAAGTAGATCCAAGCAGCTATTCTCACCACACGGTTTTTCCCATCTTGTGTTTTCACATGTATTTGGTGTTCGTGTGTGTGCCTTATGCTTACATGTTTTAATCTCTTATGTGGGATTTGTTGAATAGAATCATATATTCTAATAACTGTAGCAAAATTTCTAAGTTGCATGAACTGTTAATTAGTGTTGAAGTTGAGAATTTCTAAATAAGTAGATCTATTGATTCACCCCCCTCTCATTAGATTGTGTGCCCTTCAATTAGTATCTAAGTTCCTTTGTAGAATCCTAACAACTTAAGGTAGGTCCGGGATGGCACTATTGAAAATGGAGGTAATTTTGTAGCTTAAAACTTGTAAAACTATGTGATTGTAGATCTAATTAAGTGTTCTTTGTCACAAATATGTGTATGATTAATCTGTTTAGATCAATTTTACCAATTGTAGAAAGAGACAGAAGATTGTAGAAGAATGAGACAAGAAGATAGAAGTGACAGCATATACGTGGAGAAACCCTTTCGGGGAAAAACTCCACCAAAATCAATAGTGCTTGTATTATTTAACCTTAGAACAAGATTACAATAACATTATATCAATCCTTGATTGATATGCTTCCTTGCCTTCAACAATCCTTCTTCACAACCTGCACAAAAATCTCATACACTTTCTGCAACACAAGCTATCCATGCATTCCACGTGACCAAGCATGAATCCACACATCCCATGCCATGCTTCAAACCCTCACACATGCATAAGCTCAACCTGCTAACCTGCAATAAACTTTGATGCAATTGTTGCAATAAATAAACAATTAATGAGCATGTAAGCTCATAAGAGTTTTCAAATACAAGAGCATAAAACTCCTCTCAAAAATCTACGCCTAGATTGTGCAAGTAAAGTTCCACACTGTAACGTGAAGTCAAAACCAAAGTCTTCTCAATTTAGGTGCCCCAAACTAAACACTTAAATGATTGTTGGTCAAGAAAATATCTTGCAAGCATCACCTCAAAGTTGGCGCTCAAGAATGGGCCCACTTAATTGAGCCTTGTAAATATTTTCCCATGCAAAAGGTGTTAACTCAAAGATGCCAACTTGGGCACCCAAGGTGGGTCCAAGTCAATCTTAGTTAACTGAAACATATCTCTCCATCACTTCATGCAAACATTATGCATGATTGATCATCCCCACTTAACTAAATGTGTCCACCTGTTATTTGTCATGCAACTCAAGTCAACTGAAGTCAACTAGCATTCAACTGAAACTAACTACATGCAACTGAAGATATTTGAACCATAACTGAATTGAACTGGAGTGAATTGAACTTATACTGAACTGAATTAAACTCCACTCATGTAAATATCAATCCCCAACTTGTAGGATCTAAACATGCATTACTAAAGTGTTATCAATCCTCCAAAGAGTTAACTTAAGCAAGGTGGGTTCCACCTTCCATGTGGGCACCCCATGTGCTCTTATTTTGTAGGATCTCTTCTTGGACGCCCCCACATGTTCCTAAAATTTAGGAATAATTACAAATGTCAATTTACATGTTCATTTCATTCGAATTTAATCTCCTTCTAATCCTAGTGTTGGGGAACACTTTCCAAGGACTTAGGAGATACATGAAATATGTTTAGGATTGCAATTAAATGGTATCCTATTCCCAACATTCTCCCAATTAACAGTATACATTGCAATTATTCTAAACAAGGAATCATTATTATAAATCAAGTATAGGACTCAAGGCCAATGGCCTTCCTACACCAAGAGAACTTATTTGCAACATTGATCAAAGTGTCAACTTTCTCAATCAATACCTTTCCCAAGTCTCTATAACCAAACTACCATAGGTAGAACTTCATGCTATCAACATAACAACCCAAATATGCAAACAAGTCCCTATATATCCACCATCCTATAAAATAATACTTCAAGGTAATAACACACATAGACATGCGATAAAAAAAACCTCTGAAGTAACTCACTGTAGTAAAGTGTAACCAGTCCAAGAGAGATGCCCCTCTCATACATAACATATATACCTTCTGGAACTCCCACTGCACAGGAAATTTCAAATTTGAAAACAAGATCACAACATTAACAAGTCCTCCTATAGCACTTCACATAGAGGATGTGGCTAACTCCTTTATCATAGTGTCAAAGAAGCATACAATGATATGCAAAATACATTGCTCATAATACAAAAACCTTCAAGAAGAAGGCAATATTCCCACAAAGAGAGAACCTGCAAATCAAACCATGTTCTTATACCCAAACTATGTAAAGTAAAATCTCCTTCCACACTCCCAAACTAAAAGGATATCAACATCTAACCATTCAACTTATAATGAAACATGGCAGAACTTAGATGTAAACCTCTCACAGAAAGTAGATCAAACTTAGCCAAACATTCCCACAACAAAAGGGAATATGCCCAAAGCCACTAACTATCTCTTGTACCTCTCCTACCCAAATCCTCAGATCTAACTCAAGTTTAAGATTGCAAGGAGAACAATCGAAATACATAAAATCATGTATCTACTTCTCAACAATGCATAAGAGAAGTCAAGATACTTATAAATAATGCATCTAATAATCAAGCGGGAAACACCTCTTAGATCATTTACCTGCCGAGTAGACCAAGAGTGGGATACAAGATTGTCCTGTGCATACAACACCAAGTAATATAGGCTTTCAATAGAGACAACCTTCTCATTAGGTCTCTGATGGACTTACATCCATTTCTAGGTGTAGGCTCCTCGATCTTTATTGTTAAATTTTTTTTATAACAAGTAACCATTCCAACACATATCTCTTAACATAAGAAATATCCGGCCCAACCCAAGTCTCTCTAGTATCCATGAGCACCCACCAATCAATCCATTCCAACTTCAAATGCAACCTCCATAATCATGAAGCTGGACAAGAAAATGACTAATACTCAAAACCAAAAAGAACTACATCCTCTCCAAAGGAAGAAAAATAACACCTTTACCAAAGACTCTAAGGGTCCTCCATGAAACAAGATGTTAAAACCTCTTCAAAACACATGAAGATAACCATATCCTACCAAAGCTCCCACTGAACTGTGATACCGAGCTATACATGGCAACAAGATAAACATCAAACCATCACTGTCAAAAGCTCCCATTGAAACATGTAACCAAGCTATCCATGACATCGCGATAACCATCTCCTAACTAGATCCATTGAATATTTCAATATCTAGACAAGAAGTAGAACTCATTGTAACATACTTCTTTTACAAATCTGCAATAACACAATAGTAAAAGCTCCCACTATAGCCAAAAAATCTTCAAAATTTTAAGAGAAAGGTGTCATAAACTCTACCCAACTGTTAGTTCTGATACCAAATGTTGAAAATGGAGGTAATTTTATAGCTTAAAACTTGTAAAACTATGTGACTATAGATCTAATTAAGTGTTCTTTGTCACAAATATTTGTGTATGATTAATCTATTTAGATCAATTTTACCAATTGTAGAAAGAGACAAAAGATTGTAAAGAATGAGACAAGAAGATAGAAGTGACACAACATATACATGGAGAAACCCTTTCAGGAAAAAACACCATCAGAATCAATAGTGCTTGTATTATTTAACCTTAGAACAAAATTACAATAACACTGTATCAATCCTTGATTGATATGCTTCCTTGCCTTCAACAATCCTTCTTCACAATCTGCACAAAACTCTCATACACTTTCTGTAACACAAACTATCCATGCATTCCATGTGACCAAGCATGAATCCATACATCCCATGCCACACTTCAAACCCTCACACATGCACAAGCTCAACCTACTAGCCTGCAATAAACTCTGATACAATTATTGCAATAAATAGACAATTAATGAGAATGTAAACTCACAAGTTATTAAATACAAGAGCATGAAGCTCCTCTCAATGCTCTGATACCAAATGTTGAAAATGAAGGTAATATGTAGCTTAATACTTTGTAAAACTATGAGATTGTAGATCTAATTAAGTGTTCTTTGTTACAATTTATTTGTATATGATTATCTGTTTAGATTCATTTTAGATATGTTTCAATTAGCAGAGATTGACTTGGACCCACCTTGGGCGCCCAAGTTGAGATCTTGGAGTTCACACCTTTTTATGAGAAGATATTTGCAAGGCTCAGTGAAGTAGGGCCCATTCTTGGGTGCCAACTTTGAGGAGAAGCTTGGAAGATATCTTCGTAATCAACATTGAGTTAAGACTTCAGTTTGAGACGCCCAAATTGATGAAGGGCTCGGTTTGACATTGTTTTTCATGGAAGAACTCTACTTGCAGAAGAATGGCATAGATATTTGTGAGGAGCTTTATCCTCTTGTAATTGTCAACTCTTTGGAGTTTACAATGTTCACAATTGTCGATTTATTGCAACAAGTTGAAGAGAGTTTTAAAAGAGTAATTTTGTGAAGCATGGCACAAGATGTGTGGATTCATTCTTGGACACATGAGAGTTTATTGCAGGTTGTGAAGGAGAATTGTTGAATGCAAAAGAAGCATCTCAAGCAAGGATTGAGAAAGAATTATTGTAATATTGTTCTAAAGTTAAATAATACAAGCACTATTGATTATGGTGGTAGAGTTTTTTCCCGAAAGGGTTTTTCCATGGTATATGTTGTGTCACTTCTATCTTCTGGTATTATTCTTCTATAATCTTCTATCTACTTCTACAATTGGTAAAATGAATCTAAACAGATAATCATATACAAAGAAATTGTAACAAAGAACACTTAATTAGATCTACAATCTCATAGTTTTACAAAGTATTAAGCTACATAATTACCTTCATTTTCAACAGGCACAAGAAGGATTCTCTGGAAATAAAGCACCAATTTTTATATTTTTCCTTTTTGGAAAGTTAGGATGTAGTCTTATTTGATGGCTTTAGGAATGGGCATCTGGATGTCATTAGTAGAAGGATATGAGATTCATGAAAACCCTCCTAGGGATCAAGTTGGAAAGAGGGCTTGTGAACTCAATGCTAAGGCAAGGAATGCTATTTTATGTGGACTGATTAATTTTGAACTTATGAAAGTGATGTATTGCAAAACAATAAAGGATATACAAGATAAATTACAAACCATTTATGAAGGTGATGACAAAGTCAAAGAACCAAAGATGCAAACTTATAGAACTCATTTTGAAGGTCTGGAGATGAAAGGAGATGAGAATATTGCTACATTCCTGCTCTAGATTGATGAAGTTGTCAACTCTATCTAAGGTCTTGTTGAGAATTTGAAAGAGAAGAATGTTGTGAAAAATGCACTCAAATCTCTCCCTAGAAGATTTTATTCTAAAGTCTACGCTATTGAAGAAGCTAAGGATTTAAATGTTTTGAAATTGGCTGAACTACATGGAATTCTAACTGTATTTGAGATGATATTTGAAAGTGAAGATTCAATAACGAAAGAGGCTACATTTAGTGTATCTAAGAAGCAAGATGAAAAAGATTATGATATTAGATTGGATCCAGAAGAAGCAAATTTTTTCAGGAAGCTACAAAGAGATTTTAGTAAGTACAAAGGCAAGTTACCTTTTAAGTGTCAATTATGGTGAAGTAGGAAATTTTATGTCCTTATAAGAATCCTAATAATGTTGAACAAAATAATACAAAGAAATCATTTTAGAGAAGGTATAAAGTCCAGAGGAAACATAAGAGCTTCAACACTAATGAAGAAGAAGATTACTCTACTGAAGAAGAAGATGAAGATATCTCTAGAGATGAAAAAGATTAAGTTATGTTCATGGCTTTTGAGATTATTGATGGAGATACTAAATGGATTCCAAAAAAAATGAAGATGAAGTGGATCTCATGGAATAATTGATGAGTGTTGGATAAGAAGTCAAAAAGATAAAGAACATTATTGTAGATGAAGTGAGGGCTAAGGAAAAGATATCTCAGGATTGAAGAGGAAAAAAAAGACTGTGAAGACCTAGATTGAAGAGGAAAAAAGGATTGAAGAAGTTCTAACAAAAAAATTGCTATCAAGAGATAAAGACTGTGAGAAGCTGGAAAAAAAAAAAAGTGAGTGAGAAAATAGCTAGAGAAAGTGAACCAGTAGCTACAGATGAAGTTTGGTAAGAGTACCGAAATCCTAGATCAAATATTGAGATGTTAGAGAGCTTCACATGTCAAAATCGGAATAGGTTTTAATGATCAAAAGAACAAAGTGATAGAACAATATGTGAAGTTTGCTAAGGCAAGTCCAGAAGTGACAGGCTTTGGAAGTTCAAGGCTCTGGAAGTTCAAAGTCTAAAAGGATCATGGCAATTAATGAAAGCATGACATAGAATGATGACTTTATTCAAGTACAAAACAAAAGAAGAAGATTCAAAGATAGGGATATAACACCAGGTTCAATTTTATTTTCTCTGGTTATTGTTTTAATTGTAATAATTTTGATCATAAGGTTGTGGACTGTAGAAGAGCTCCGGTAAGAGGAAACAACTTTGTCGGCAACAATGCATTTGCACCTCTGTACAATTTCAATATCATTTGTTTCAAGTGCAACAAATTTGGACACATTGCAAAGAAATACAAAAGTAATTTTGTGAGTCCTCTTGTACCAAAAAATAGAAGAAGAGGATCAGAAAGTAGAAGTCATGAATCCAATAAAATCTGGAAGAAGGTTCTTGAAGAAAAGAGGTCAAAAAATTCAATGATTTCTCAAACTGATTTACATGCTCAAAAGGAGAACTTGTGGTTCATACATTTCAAGAAATTTTAAGGTGGTTTTGTGACCCTTGGAAAGAATTCAATTGCTAAATTTTTGGTAAGGGTACTTTAAGTCTTGATTGTGGTAGAACAAAGACGCATGATACTTTGTATGTTGAAGGTTTAAAACATAATATTTTTAAGTGTTTGTTAGATGTGTGATAAGGGTTATAAGCTATATTTAAGTGTTGAAGATTATGAAATCACAGAATCAAGCATTGGTGAACTGATTGCTAAAGGAAGCAGGATAGATAGTGACATTTATCATCTTAGTGAGCAAAATGGACAAAGTTGTCTCATTGTGCAGAAAGAAGAAAGTTGGCTTTAGAACAAAATGTTAGGACATATGAAATCTTATAATATTGTAAAGAGTAGTTCAAAAGAATTGGTATGGGATATGCCAAAGATTAAGAAGCCTCAATCAATCAACTATAAGCCATGTCATGAAGGGAAGCATACAAGAAGAAAATATCCTACCAAGGAGTATTCTACATCAAAACCATTAGATTTGGTGCATATAAATTTGTGTGGACCTATGAGGAAAAAAACTCTACAAGGAGATAAGTATTTCAAAATGTTCATTGATGATTATATCAGGATGACTTGGATTACATTTTTGAAAGAGAAGTCAAAAGCATTTGAGAAGCTTAAGGCATTCAAGGCCTTAGTAGAGAATGAAACTGGAAGAACAATCAAAGTGTTAAGATAAAAAAGAGGTGGAGAGTTCACTTTTGAGAAGTATGACAAATTTTGTGAAGAGCATGGGATATAGAGACAATTTTTTGCTCCTAGATGCGGCAAAATGGAGTTGTAGAAAGAAAGAACCAGACTATATAGGGGATGGCAATAACAATGCTATTTCAAGCAAATCTAGCAGATATGTATTGGAGAGAAGTTACACAAAGTGTTGTATACATTCTAAATAGAGTTCAAATCAAACGCAAGATTGATAAGATTCCATTGGAGTTATGGAGAGGAAGACTGACATCAGTATGACACCTCAAAATATTTGGAAGAAAGTACATCAAAAGAGATGAAGAAAATTTGGGTAAGTTTGATTCCAGGTCTAATGAAGGTATTTTTCTTGGTCATTCTTTAAGAAGTAAGGCATACAAATGTTATAACAAAAGATTGAAGAGGATTGTAGAAAGTGCAAATATGAAAGTTGATGAAACTATTCAATCTACTGGTATTTTGGAAGTAGATGATGATGAAGAACCAATTCATAGTATCAATTAACACTCAAAAGAAATTTATAAAATCTCCAGCAAAGTATGTTCAGAGGAATAATTCTAAAGATCAAATTATAGGAGATAAAAGCAGTGGGGTTCAGACCCAGAAGAGACTTGAAAAGGAAAATGAACAAGTACACTTTGCATTATTATAAAAAATAGAGCCTAAATCATTTAAAGAAGCAAGCAAAGAGAAAGGCTAGATATAAGCTATGGAGGAAGGACTGAATCAGATCATGAATAATGAAACTTGGGAACTTGTCCCAAGACCTAAAGGCAGGAATGTGATTAGAACCAAGTGAGTTTTTAAAAATAAGCTAAATGAATAAGGTGAAGTGATCTGGAATAAGGAAAGACTTGTATTGTGTATAAAGGGTATGCTTAGGTTGGAGACATAGATTTTGAAAAGACATTTTCTCCAATGACAAGACTAGAGGCAATCAGGATGTTCCTAGCTCTTTCAACATTCAAGAACTTCAATATATATCAAATGGATGTGAAGTAAGCATTCTTGAATGGACAGCTAGAAGAAGAGGTTTACATTGAACAATTAGAAGGGTTTCAATGCTCTAATAATCCAAATTAAGTTTGCAAATTGAAGAAGGCCTTGTATGGACTCAAGCAAGCTCCCAGAGTTTGGTATTTAAGGTTGGATGGATACTTGCAGCAGCAAGGGTTCTCGAGAGGATGTGCAAATAGTAATCTATGCATAAAGACAAAAGAAGATCAATTGTTGATAGTTGTGGTCTATGTCGATGACATCATTTTTGGCGGTAGCAATGATGACATTTGCAAGAAGTTTGAGAAGGCAAAGAAAAATGAATTTGAAATGTCCATGCTAGGTGAATTATCTTTCTTTCTTGGGCTACAAATTACACAATCAAACAAAGGCATTTTCATTTCTCACCACAAGTACATAAAGGAGATGTTAAGTAAATTCAAGATGGAAGATTACGAACCCGTTGGAACACTTATAGTTATAAGATGCAAGTAAAGATGATGAATCTGCTTCGATAGATCAGACCTTGTACAGATCCATGATTGGTAGTTTGTTATACATGACAACATCTAGACCAAATATAATGCAAATAGTTGGAATGGTTGCTAGATTTCAAGCATCACCTAAAGAAACTCATGTTAATGCAATAAAGAGGTTATTCAGTATTTGAAGGCTATCGAAGATTTTGGACTGTGGTATCCAAAGGGTGAAAATTTTACCTTAATTGCATACACAAATGTAGATTGGGCAAGATGCATTGATGACCAGAAGAGCACAAGTGGAGGAGCATCCTTTCTTGGTGACAATTTGGTGTCTTGGTTAAGAAAGAAATAAGAATCAATTTCTTTATCTACAACAAAAGTAGAATATATTGTTGCAGCATCATGTTGCACTCAAGTGTTTTGGATGAAGTATAATTTGAAGGAAATGAAGATTGAGTTTGATAAACCTGTCTCTATTCTTTGTGATAACACTAGTGCCATAAACATTTCAAAGAATTTGGTCATGCATTCAAGAACAAAATACATTGCAATCAATTATCATTTTCTAAGGGAAAAGGTTGTAGAGAAGGAGGTAAAGTTGGAGTATGTTGAGACAAAGGAGCAAGTAGCTAATATATTTACAAAGCCACTTCTTAAGGATACATTTGAGTTTCTCCAACAAAATTTGGGAGTTATTGCTCCCTTCTCTTGAATCAAGAGGAAGCACAGGTTGAGGGGGAGCTTGGTGTCCCTACCACAAGAAGGTTGGGTGGTCTTGCAGTATATTTTTCAGAAGCAGTAAAACATGAACTCAGTCCAAGAAACAATATTCTAGATTATGCAAGGTACCAGAAATTTAAAAAAAAAAGGTGAAAGAAGTAGTGCAGAGAAATGGGGAGAGAGTAAACATTGTTGATCCTTTGTTATTGATGTCAAAGAGGGGGAGAGAACTCAAAATGTTGAATTGCTCAAAAAGAATATTGATCTCAAAATGTTATATCTACCAAAGGAGGAGAGAGTGAACTCAAAATACTAGATTAGAAATCATTCTAAGAGGGAGCAAACATCTTTGTGTGTTGTTTGCATTTTGTTATTTGCCATCAATGACAAAGGGGGAGATTGTTGAACATAGGTTGTCATTGATGTCAAAGGTGTATTAGTGATGAAGA
>VDFB02270651.1:510226307-510258106 GCA_007258455.2 Sequoia sempervirens
TTACATTTTTTGCCAAAATTGGTGTAAAATCAATTAACTACCCAATCTCCCTTACATAGAGAAAATTCCAATAATATCCCCTTCTTATGATTCCCAGAAGGATAATATCCCCTCAAGATAATTTCTTTTTCCATTTGAATGGTTACGAAGGGATTTATTCCCTATTAATTTGGCGATGTAGTTTGAATATGCTCGTTAATTTAGGAATAATATTCCTAATATTCCCAAATAGAGGGTATAAAATTTCCATGGTTTAAAAATTTATGAAATAGCCTTATTTTAAGGCATTTTATGGCAAAAATTAATTAAGTTTTAGAGAGAATGGGGGGTGGTGGTCCCACCACACTCCCCTCCTCTTTATCTCCTCCTTAAAGTGGGAGATGTGTTGCCCATTAAGGTGGGCTTCCCCCCATACCATGGGTGGTGCCCCACTTAATGTGGGCCGCCCCTCATGGATGGGTGGGGCCCATCTTAATATTTCTTTAAAAATATACTTTATTTTTATTTAAAATATATATTTATTTTTTTTCCAATAATTTTATTGCCACATGGAGGGATGAGGTATTGCCATATTTCAAGGGCTGATTGGCCATTGGGCTGACTAGGCGCTGACATCATCAGGTTGAACCAATCTTTGACCTTCCATAACTTTTCCATTCGGACTCCGTTTTCCGTGAAACGAACTCTGCCAGAATCTTGATGATGAGCACTTTGCAATGGTGTTGACTTTGATTGGTTTTGATGACTTTTTTTTCCTTTTTCTTTGGCCTAGTTTTGAGAGTTGACTAGAATTTTGACCATATATATCTTGAGCTCTGGGACTCCGATTGACTCTGTTTGAGTTGCGTTGGAGTCAAGATCTCGAGCACATTCTAATGATACCAAAACTAGAGAAAATGGAGAATTTAAAAATTTGATGAAAATCGTCCAGATCAGACCTCCCCACTTGAGAGCTTTTGGACCTCCGAAATTTGGTTACTCAGAAAGTAAGTGAGGGTAAAGTTCCCTCACTTTACCAATCTCCATCCACTTTTCCTTGCTTGGATGCATCCCTTTTAGCCCCACTCGGAGGTATTCAACTGCTCCTCTTTGTGAAGTCTTGGTGTTCCTGTCGAGGATAACATCTTCAGGAAACTCTAACATGTACTCTGGTGAAAGGTCGTCAACTGATGGAACTTTCACTTTAGCCTCATCATCTAGTATCATCGAAGGTTCATACAACTTCAAGTTCTCAACGTTGACTATTGAGTAAATCTGCATGTATGGAGGAAGATTAAGGCGGAAGGAATTTGTGCCAATCTTTTCCAGAATCTCAAATGGACAATATCTAATCGGCTTGAGCTTCCTTCCTTCGCCTTGCATTCTTTCCTTGCTTATGTATAACCAAACTCTGTCTCAAACTTGGAAATGATGATCGTTGTGATGCTTGTCATGATGAGCCTTGTACTTTTCTTGACTCTTTTCCAATTGTGCTTCTACGGCCTAATGAACTGCTTGGACCTTCTGGATGAAATTTAAAGCCCTTTCTACATCAAGGCATCCATCTTCAACATCATTTGTTCCAAAATCGAAGTCCATTGGTGTCTTTGGCAAGTAACTGAAACAAGTCTCAAAAGGAGACCTCTATGTAGAAGAATGGGCTACATGGTTGTAGGCATGCTACACATAACGAAGACTTTCATCCCACAACTTAGGATGCTTGCTGCAATATCCTTTGAGTAGATGCATGATTTTCCTATTCACTACCTATGTCTGTCCATTAGTCTGCGGATGGAAGGTTGTACTCTTCTTCAGTTTAGTATCCATAAGTCCCCATAAGACTAACCAAAACTCCCCAAGGAATCGAGAATCTCGATCTGATACAATGGAAGTGGGTAACCCAAAGTGAACCCATACAAAATAAGAATACATATGAGCTGTCAGTTCAGCAATGACTTTCTTTTTACATGGCATAAGAATACACATCTTGCTGAACCGATCAACTACTACATACAAATAGTCATGCCCTTTCCTAGACATAGGTAACCCCCCGACAAAATCCATAAATACACTTTCCCATGGTCGAGACAGTACACGTAAAGGTGTGTACAACCCCAATTTCCTATTACTTGGTTTTCTAGTTGCACACATCACACACCCCTTAATATATTTTGTTACAATTTCTTGCATTTAAGGCCAGTAGCAATATTTTTGTAGTTGTGCCAAAGTTTTACTAACCCCAAAATTTCCTACAATTAGCGATGTGTGTGCCTCTTTGATTACATGTGCTTGTTCATTCTTTGGAATGCATAATTTTCCTAAGTGATACAAGAGTTTATCGTGCACATAGTAATCCTTTTCTTCTACTTGTTTTTCTTGGATTAGAGCTGCATAGATATCCTTAAAATTTTCATCAGTAGCATATTGTTCTTCAAAACTTGCATGCATCATAGAACTATTTTTAAGGATTATCGAAGCATTAGAAACTAGAGGTCTAGAAAGCATATCTGCTACTTTGTTATGGGCTCCTTTCTTATACTTAATGACTAAGTGAATCTGCTGTAAAAATCCCATCCACCGAAAATGCCTACTTTGTTGTAGCTTAGTTTGTGAATGCAGATATTGTAATGGCTGATGATTGGTATGGATTACTGTTTCCTTGCCCATTATATAATGTTTCCATTTCTTAACACTCTGTACTAAAGCATAAAGTTCTTTATCGTAAGTTGGATAATTACTTATTGCGCCAGAAAAAGTTTGAGTGGTAACAGATTGGCTTACCTCCTTATGTCAATACTGCTCCCATGGCGAATCCACTCGCATTTGTTTCGATCTCGAATGGTTGGTGCAAATCTAGTAGAGCCAGGACTGGTGCAATGCTTAACTTTTCCTTCAGTGTGTCAAAGGTCTTTTGTTGTGGTCCTCCCCACTAAAAAGTTATCTTTGTACTTGTTAATGCATGCAACGGTGATGTGATGAAGGAGAAGTTTGCAATAAAATTCCTCCAGTACTGGACAACACCCAAAAAACTCCCGACTTTAGTTACAATACTTGGCTTAGGCCAGTTTACAATTGCCTCGACCTTCGCAGGGTTGACTTTCAATTGACCATTCCCTACGATATAACCTAAGTACACAAGAGATGTCTTTGCAAACTCGCATTTAGACATCTTTACATAGAGTTTTTCTTTTCTTAGTACATCAAAAACTTTTTTAACATGACTTACATGGTCTTCCCAAGACTTGCTAAAAACTAGGATATCATCAAGATACACAATAACAAAATCATCAATGTAAGGACGTAAGATGTCATTCATGACTCGCATGAATGTGGCGGGTGCATTGGTAAGCCCGAAGGGCATAACCAGCCATTCATAAAGTCCCTATTTTGTCTTGAAAGCAGTTTTCCAAATATCATCCTCTACAATTCTAATCCGATGATAACCACTTCGCAAATCTAATTTAGAGAAATAAATTGCATGCTTAAGCTGATCAAGCAAGTCATCAATTCTAGGAAGCGGATACCTATTTTTGATGGTGATTTTGTTCAGTGCCCTGAAGTTGATGCACATCCTCCATGTTCCATCTTTCTTTGGAACCAAAACGATTGGAGAACCACAAGGTGATGTGCTTGGACGAATCACTCCTTTGTCGACGAGCTCCTGAACTTGCTTTTTGATTTCTTCATTTTGCATGACAGACAAACGGTACATGCCAATATTAGGTAGTGGCGCATCCTGCTGCAATTGAATTTCATGTTGAATATCTCTTTTAGGAGGCAATCCTTTTGGTTCCTGAAACAAGGCATCATAAGCGGAAACAACTTTGACCAATTCAGCCTTATGTTTAGGATCACTTCCTTTAAACACCTCAGATGTTTCATCTTCTTTGGCCTTAACAAGCATTAGCACAAATTTTTTACTGGAGTTCACTAATCTTTTCATCTGACCAACATTAACTAATGCAAGACTAGTTTTGACTTTGTGTGCACGTACAATATATTCAATCCCATCCTTAAATAGGTGATACTTGTTTTCCTCCCTAAAGAAGATAACTTTACAGTTGTACAAATATGGACTTCCTAACACAAGTCCACAAATATCTAAAGGTACAACATCTGCTACAACCTCATCTTTAAAGTTTGCAGTGATTGTAAAACTAAGCTTACATTGTTTAGTGACTTGTAACTATGCATCATTACAAACCCATCCCAAAGGGTATGGCTTCGGATGAGGAGTTGCAGTTAGATTTAGCTTTTTAACAACCTCTTCAGATATAAGATTAACTTGTGAAACCATGTCAAATAAAGTATCAACGTTAGTGTGTTTAGTTATTACATGGATATGAAGTATTTCATTCCTCTACTTATCTACTTTAGGTTGCTTACTTGTACTTGCAGAAATACTTGATTCAGATGCAAGAGATATACTTTTGTTTTTACCTTGAATCCCAGCGGTGGTTATCTTCGTCTCATCCCCAGAATCAGATCCAAGATCCTGTTGTGTTACAACAACTGTCTTCTGCTTCCCTTTGTTTCCACTGTACCTCTTTGGCCTAAGTTCTGGATGTAGTTTCCAACACTTAGAATCTTCATGTCCTTTCTTACAATGAGAACAAGTGGGTTTTTCACCCTCTTTCTTTACCATGGCTATCTTTTTTCCTTTTCCTTTATCTTTACCCCTAGGTTTCAACTTAGTCTTAGATGGTTTCTTTCAAAAATTATCACTGAAAGTGTTCTTACCCCTTGACTCTAAATGAGTGGCTTGGACTGACACTTCATCCAAATTATTAGGACTCAACATTAGAGTAGTGTGTCTTAGGTAAGAATGCAAACCACCTATGTACTTGAGTAATGTATCCTAAGTATACAATGGAACATTTAAAGCAATAGCCCGTTTTCTAAACTCATGAGTGTAATCTTGTATAGATTGACCCTTACCTTGCCTAAAGGTTTGCCAATTCATGGTTAATTTTTGCATATAACCTAAAGGATAAAACTATTTTTTAAGGGAAACAATAAATTCCATCCAAGTCATATTGACCTTACCATAGCGAGCAATTTCCTCCTGAGTCCTACTCTCCCACCAAGTGAGAGTTGTACCTCCCAACTAGAGAGTGGCTAATTGGATCATAGAAGGATCTTTTTTGAGGCCTTGAATCCTACAATACACTTCTATCTGTTGGATCCAATCATCTAATTTTTTGGCATTTAGCTCACCACAATACTTAGGCAACTCAAATTTTACATCAAGTTTAATAATAGGCTTAGACTTGCTTTTGAAAGGATTAACAGGAGTAGAAGAGGAAGAAGAAGAAAGGGAAGATGGAGAAGAAGGGGAAGATGCAAGAGATGGAGCTTTTGGATCTTTCTCTTCTTTGTCCTTTTGATCTTCCTTCTTTTCTTGCTTCGACGAATCTCCCCTTTCACGCTTCTTCTTTTCCACATACAACTCTTCCACCATAGCCTTCATTTCGAGGAAGACTCGCTGGAAAGACTTATCATCAAGCTCTTGCTCGGTGCTTTTCCCAGCTTCATTTTTGTCCATTGTTGGCGAAGTCCTTCATTTGTTGATCTCAGTATTGTATTCTTAAAGTTTTCCTTTTCCTTGCTAAATCTTTGAGCGTGTAAGCATTCAAATCTGCAATACTAGTCAAAACACAGCTCTGATACCAATTTGATTTGTTTTAAGGATCTATGACATTTGCTTTGAATGATTATGTTAACAATTACAAACCAAAAGTGCTTAATTATAATTAAACATACAAACGAAATTTAAATAACAAAATTACAAAGTAATTAAAGAAAGAACAAAATAGAGATAAAGAGAGTGCAAACGAAGATTGATAACAGAGTTCGTCATTTAGAATGACTACGTCTTTGGGCCCCTCTCCAATGAGTGGACCGATCCAATTATTCCTCCAGAAATTTGGTTACATTCATTGGCAGAACCTTCCCTTGGTTTACAAAGAAATTTACAAATGCACTTTCAAAGTGCGTGGAAACAAGCTTCTCCAAAAGCACAGAAATATAATAATTTCTCCAAGGAAAACAATCTCTCACACTTGCAAAATTCTTCCAAAATCACTTGCCTTCACACCCCCATTCTACCCCTTTTTATATTACATTTTTTGCCAAAATTGGTGTAAAACCAATTAACTACCCAATCTCCCTTACATAGAGAAAATTCCAGTAATATCCCCTTCTTATGATTCTCGAAAAGATAGTATCCCTTCAAGATAATTTCTTTTTCCATTTGAATGGTTACGAAGGGATTTATTCCCTATTAATTTGGGGATGCAATTTGAATAGGCTCCTTAATTTAGGAATAATATTCCTAATATTCCCGAATAGAGGGGTATAAAATTTCCATGGTTGAAAATATATGAAATAGCCTTATTTTAAGGCATTTTATGGCAAAAATTAATTAAGTTTTAGAGAGAATGGGGGGTGGTGGTCCCACAACCCCCCCTACTCTTTATCTCCTCCTTTAAGTGGGGGATGTGTTCCCCATTAAGGTGGTCCGCCCCCCATAACATGGGTGGCGCCCCACTTAATGTGGGCTGCCCCTTATGGATGGGTGGGGCCCATCTTAATTTTTCCTTAAATATATACTTTATTTTTATTTAAAATATATATTTTTTATGTATTTTTTTTAATTTGATTTTTTTTAATTATTTTTTTGTCAAAATAATTTTTACCACATGGAGGGATGAGGTATTTCCATATGTCAAGGGCTGATTGGCCGTTGGGCTGATTGGGCGCTGATGTCATCAAGTTGACCCAATCTTTGACCTTCCATAACTTCGTCATACAGACTCTGTTTTCTGTGAAACGAAATCTATCGGAATCGTGATGATGAGCACTTTACAATGGTGTTGACTTTGACCAGTTTTGATGACTTTTATTTTTTCCCCTTTTTTTTGGCCTGGTTCTCGTGGCATACTTCAAACCTCACAAATTTCAACAAGAGATGCTTTCAAACCCTTAGCTAAAATGACCAATTAGTTAACCTTAGAAAACTACCAATGTGCTTTCTTTTATAGAAATAAGCTCACACAAAACCACCAAGTGGTATTACATAAACCATGTGACTAACACCACTAGCTTCCAAAACCATTAACCTAACATTTAATTTTTGGTACTAAGTTTTCCTAATATTAAATATTTTCTCAATGTGTAACTCACATTAAATATTTATCATAATGTTACATACAAAACATAAAGTGGCCCCAATAATGCTAACACCATGTGATGCATGCATCCCTATATCACCTAGGTACACCAAAAATAATTAAATATTACATTATAACTTTATGCAAGGTGGATAATACACCTTTTCCTAACAATACAGTCATGTATGCAATTGATATGATTGGGTTGTGGTATTGGGTTGATTCATGATTATAGGTGGTAGTGTGGTTCAATGTTAGGGGGTTATTCTTGTCTCTTATAGTCTTGTTTGGTTCCTTTAATATGATTACTCATTTTTGGATATTTTGGAAAGTCAAGTCTAGATTTGATCTAGTGTTTGAGTTAGGAGAGGCCTACAAGTTATCTTATTTCTTATGTAATTTTGCAAGTTATTGATGGGGTGATGAGTTTTCATGTTTCATTGGTTTGGGATCTATGAGTTATGTAACTTAGTGGGTTGGAATCACCCATTGGTTGTAATGGTGGCTCGAATGTGGAATATCTATATCCATATTTTTTTCATTATTGATTAATATTTAGTTAATAATAATTCTTGTATATAGTGAGAGTAATTTGACATCTTGAGTTCCATTAATAGGATATGGTTATCCATGGAGGAAACTTGGTGTATTTGGTGAGGTGTTGGCTTATGACTTGTAAATTTTGATAGGGGATCCTTGGTATAGAGGATGTTTGGTGTTGTTCCATGGTATTATCTTGATCATGTGTTAAGTTTTGGTATGATATAGGTGATCAAAAGAGTAGGATATGTTAACTGGAGCATATGATCTTCTAAGAGAAAATATTAGATCACAAAGTCATGGTGAGTTCATAATTCCCAAGTTGGAGCTTTGACAATGATCTAGTTAGTTCTCTTGGTATTAAGTGCATTGATCTTTTGAATGGGAGCTTCATGTTAGTGTGATTTTTTATTTATATTTTGGTATGGATTTATCAATTAGATATGCTCATGGATACTTGGAGGTTGAGGTGAGATTGGAGTTCTCTCGGGTTCAAAGATATTTGTTGAGACAATTGATATTTGATGATATTTTAGTAGGAAGACCAAGGATACTTCATCTAGATATGGATATGATTCCATGATGGACCCATAGATGATATTATTCTTGGAGAGATTCAAGATGGCTTGGTGTATCCTTGAGGAGCAATCTCATTCCTCGCTCTTGGTCTACTCATAAAATAATCATCTAATAGGTATTTCTCACTTTGTTTTTAGATGCATTATGTTTCATGATTTGTCCTCATGTAAATGAACCTTGATTTGAGGAGTGTATGACATGTTTATGATGATGATTATGAGGATTTTTAGAGATGTTATTAAGCTTATTCATGGCTATGAAATGGATTCAAGTTTGATTTTCCTTATTTTTAGATATGCTTACATCTATGTTGGTTATATGAGATATATATGTTTTTTTTATCTATGAGATTGAATGATTGGGTGTTGTAAAGGATTTTAAAAGGCGATATTACTTGGCACAACTTAGCACTTTGAGTTGTTGGTATAATGGCGTGGTATGTGATATGATTTGCAATTTTTCTCTCTTTGGTCTTGTATTTCTTATTAGAGGTTTAGGTCCACTTGAAATTATATTTTAGGTTTACATGGATCCATTGTGATCACTATATTTGTGGTCATGTGTTGTTATTATACCTCATTGTTTATTAGTAAAAATATGAGGGCACTTTAATCTCCTCCATTTCTTGAGTGTTGGACAACTTGGGAGAGTTATGAAGACTAGTTATGAGGGAGTATGCAACAATGCTTGTGGCATGTGTGGTTCATGATGATTGTTCTTTGTGCTACATGTTTTTTATTATTAGCCACACCTTGGTATGAGTGTTGATTGGTAGACTTGGCATGCCTTGATCTATTTTTAGTTTTGAAATTAGGGGCATGTAATGGAAGTTCCTAGATGGGTATGTGTTTCATTGATATGTTTTATACAAGGAACTTATGATTGTAGTTTATGAGTTAGATATGTTATCGACATGAACCATAATGATGTTTTTGATACCTAGGTATGGATGATTAGATGTATTAGCATTTATTGTGGCTTCTATTTCCAATCATGCAAGTTTTTTCTTTGGAAATAACTTGAATCCTTTATTATCACTTAGATTTGATGCTTTTGTTATTTGGATTGATGTAGCTTGACATTGTCGTGTTCCTTTTCTTTCATAGGAATCATGTTGGAGGATGAGAGGAGTTCTTACTTGAGGTGGTGGCCACCTTAGTTGTTATTGCAATTATCTTGATGGATCATGAGGTTTCATGGATGGCTATGATGATTTATTTATTTATTGAAACTTGTGCAATGTATACAAAAGTGGGACAATGTTAGGAAAAATGGTGTTATACAACTTGTTGAACATAAGTTGTCATTGATGTCAAAGGTGTATCAGTGATGAAGAAGAATGTTGTCAAAGGATGTCTAGGCTATCATAAATGTCATTGACGTCAAGGTTGTCAAGAATGAAAAAGATTGTAGGAGTACTGAAATTATCGTACTTTGAATTATCATTATATTCCCCTTGACGTAAAGTTATGGAAACATGTTGTATATTAGGTGTCAATCATGAAGAAGTTGTCTCATCAATCATATCACTAAACCAAGTTGTATTGAGATGTGCTTTCCTTTCCAGGAGATGGTGTGTACTATATGCTTAATATACCATGCAGGGTATACAGTCAGTATGACTATGATGGTTTGGAAGTCTGCACAAGGATATCTTTTGGGTTGAGAGATTTCTATGGCAATGTAATAATGGTCAAAATTTCTTCTTGAAATGCATTTTCACTCTGCGGTGAAGGAGAGTATACCTATAGTTATATTAGTTTCCTGAGTTTTTGGAGGAAATGTTCAATATGTAAGAAGTTTGAAGTGATAGAAGGCTCTTTGTTCCTATTTGTCAACCAGTTGAAGTTCAAGGCATGTGTAGTAATGACTAGTACCGTGCATAATTCAAATCTTGTGTATGGTATTAGGATATGACCTAGTTAAGGTCCCTATGGTAGTACACAACATCATGTTTTGTTGACGACAAGAAATTTGATTTTGGACCCAAATTGCTACCTGTTTCATGTAATTTGAATTTAGGTCCACCTCATGTCATCCTAACTCTATGGATCCTCAACTAACATGGAAAAGTGTTAATTTAATGTCATGTATATATTTCAAATGTTCAGATGTATGTGAGTGAATCCAAAAGTGACCACATGAATTAGAATTACACCTATGTGAAGAAAAGTTGGTCATTGAAGAGGAAGTGTGAAGAAAAGAAAGTGTGCCAACATCAGAAGATCATATGCAGTGAGGAAGAGTGTCAGTTGTGACTCTGGCATGTATTGAGTTACATTGAAGATCCACAAGCTTTATCATTATATTCTGGTAGGACTAGTGTTCTATCTATTGTATTGTTTCATTTGGGAATTGGTGTCTCCAGTAGTTTGGTGCCTATAGATACACTAGGAGATTGGTGTCTTTGGTAGGTTGGTGCCTACTTTAGTGTGTAAAATTCACATGTATATTTTTGCCTTGTGAGGTTGGATTTGGGAAGTAGATCCAAGCAGCTATTCTCACCACACGGTTTTTCCCATCTTGTGTTTTCACATGTATTTGGTGTTCGTGTGTGTGCCTTATGCTTACATGTTTTAATCTCTTATGTGGGATTTGTTGAATAGAATCATATATTCTAATAACTGTAGCAAAATTTCTAAGTTGCATGAACTGTTAATTAGTGTTGAAGTTGAGAATTTCTAAATAAGTAGATCTATTGATTCACCCCCCTCTCATTAGATTGTGTGCCCTTCAATTAGTATCTAAGTTCCTTTGTAGAATCCTAACAACTTAAGGTAGGTCCGGGATGGCACTATTGAAAATGGAGGTAATTTTGTAGCTTAAAACTTGTAAAACTATGTGATTGTAGATCTAATTAAGTGTTCTTTGTCACAAATATGTGTATGATTAATCTGTTTAGATCAATTTTACCAATTGTAGAAAGAGACAGAAGATTGTAGAAGAATGAGACAAGAAGATAGAAGTGACAGCATATACGTGGAGAAACCCTTTCGGGGAAAAACTCCACCAAAATCAATAGTGCTTGTATTATTTAACCTTAGAACAAGATTACAATAACATTATATCAATCCTTGATTGATATGCTTCCTTGCCTTCAACAATCCTTCTTCACAACCTGCACAAAAATCTCATACACTTTCTGCAACACAAGCTATCCATGCATTCCACGTGACCAAGCATGAATCCACACATCCCATGCCATGCTTCAAACCCTCACACATGCATAAGCTCAACCTGCTAACCTGCAATAAACTTTGATGCAATTGTTGCAATAAATAAACAATTAATGAGCATGTAAGCTCATAAGAGTTTTCAAATACAAGAGCATAAAACTCCTCTCAAAAATCTACGCCTAGATTGTGCAAGTAAAGTTCCACACTGTAACGTGAAGTCAAAACCAAAGTCTTCTCAATTTAGGTGCCCCAAACTAAACACTTAAATGATTGTTGGTCAAGAAAATATCTTGCAAGCATCACCTCAAAGTTGGCGCTCAAGAATGGGCCCACTTAATTGAGCCTTGTAAATATTTTCCCATGCAAAAGGTGTTAACTCAAAGATGCCAACTTGGGCACCCAAGGTGGGTCCAAGTCAATCTTAGTTAACTGAAACATATCTCTCCATCACTTCATGCAAACATTATGCATGATTGATCATCCCCACTTAACTAAATGTGTCCACCTGTTATTTGTCATGCAACTCAAGTCAACTGAAGTCAACTAGCATTCAACTGAAACTAACTACATGCAACTGAAGATATTTGAACCATAACTGAATTGAACTGGAGTGAATTGAACTTATACTGAACTGAATTAAACTCCACTCATGTAAATATCAATCCCCAACTTGTAGGATCTAAACATGCATTACTAAAGTGTTATCAATCCTCCAAAGAGTTAACTTAAGCAAGGTGGGTTCCACCTTCCATGTGGGCACCCCATGTGCTCTTATTTTGTAGGATCTCTTCTTGGACGCCCCCACATGTTCCTAAAATTTAGGAATAATTACAAATGTCAATTTACATGTTCATTTCATTCGAATTTAATCTCCTTCTAATCCTAGTGTTGGGGAACACTTTCCAAGGACTTAGGAGATACATGAAATATGTTTAGGATTGCAATTAAATGGTATCCTATTCCCAACATTCTCCCAATTAACAGTATACATTGCAATTATTCTAAACAAGGAATCATTATTATAAATCAAGTATAGGACTCAAGGCCAATGGCCTTCCTACACCAAGAGAACTTATTTGCAACATTGATCAAAGTGTCAACTTTCTCAATCAATACCTTTCCCAAGTCTCTATAACCAAACTACCATAGGTAGAACTTCATGCTATCAACATAACAACCCAAATATGCAAACAAGTCCCTATATATCCACCATCCTATAAAATAATACTTCAAGGTAATAACACACATAGACATGCGATAAAAAAAACCTCTGAAGTAACTCACTGTAGTAAAGTGTAACCAGTCCAAGAGAGATGCCCCTCTCATACATAACATATATACCTTCTGGAACTCCCACTGCACAGGAAATTTCAAATTTGAAAACAAGATCACAACATTAACAAGTCCTCCTATAGCACTTCACATAGAGGATGTGGCTAACTCCTTTATCATAGTGTCAAAGAAGCATACAATGATATGCAAAATACATTGCTCATAATACAAAAACCTTCAAGAAGAAGGCAATATTCCCACAAAGAGAGAACCTGCAAATCAAACCATGTTCTTATACCCAAACTATGTAAAGTAAAATCTCCTTCCACACTCCCAAACTAAAAGGATATCAACATCTAACCATTCAACTTATAATGAAACATGGCAGAACTTAGATGTAAACCTCTCACAGAAAGTAGATCAAACTTAGCCAAACATTCCCACAACAAAAGGGAATATGCCCAAAGCCACTAACTATCTCTTGTACCTCTCCTACCCAAATCCTCAGATCTAACTCAAGTTTAAGATTGCAAGGAGAACAATCGAAATACATAAAATCATGTATCTACTTCTCAACAATGCATAAGAGAAGTCAAGATACTTATAAATAATGCATCTAATAATCAAGCGGGAAACACCTCTTAGATCATTTACCTGCCGAGTAGACCAAGAGTGGGATACAAGATTGTCCTGTGCATACAACACCAAGTAATATAGGCTTTCAATAGAGACAACCTTCTCATTAGGTCTCTGATGGACTTACATCCATTTCTAGGTGTAGGCTCCTCGATCTTTATTGTTAAATTTTTTTTATAACAAGTAACCATTCCAACACATATCTCTTAACATAAGAAATATCCGGCCCAACCCAAGTCTCTCTAGTATCCATGAGCACCCACCAATCAATCCATTCCAACTTCAAATGCAACCTCCATAATCATGAAGCTGGACAAGAAAATGACTAATACTCAAAACCAAAAAGAACTACATCCTCTCCAAAGGAAGAAAAATAACACCTTTACCAAAGACTCTAAGGGTCCTCCATGAAACAAGATGTTAAAACCTCTTCAAAACACATGAAGATAACCATATCCTACCAAAGCTCCCACTGAACTGTGATACCGAGCTATACATGGCAACAAGATAAACATCAAACCATCACTGTCAAAAGCTCCCATTGAAACATGTAACCAAGCTATCCATGACATCGCGATAACCATCTCCTAACTAGATCCATTGAATATTTCAATATCTAGACAAGAAGTAGAACTCATTGTAACATACTTCTTTTACAAATCTGCAATAACACAATAGTAAAAGCTCCCACTATAGCCAAAAAATCTTCAAAATTTTAAGAGAAAGGTGTCATAAACTCTACCCAACTGTTAGTTCTGATACCAAATGTTGAAAATGGAGGTAATTTTATAGCTTAAAACTTGTAAAACTATGTGACTATAGATCTAATTAAGTGTTCTTTGTCACAAATATTTGTGTATGATTAATCTATTTAGATCAATTTTACCAATTGTAGAAAGAGACAAAAGATTGTAAAGAATGAGACAAGAAGATAGAAGTGACACAACATATACATGGAGAAACCCTTTCAGGAAAAAACACCATCAGAATCAATAGTGCTTGTATTATTTAACCTTAGAACAAAATTACAATAACACTGTATCAATCCTTGATTGATATGCTTCCTTGCCTTCAACAATCCTTCTTCACAATCTGCACAAAACTCTCATACACTTTCTGTAACACAAACTATCCATGCATTCCATGTGACCAAGCATGAATCCATACATCCCATGCCACACTTCAAACCCTCACACATGCACAAGCTCAACCTACTAGCCTGCAATAAACTCTGATACAATTATTGCAATAAATAGACAATTAATGAGAATGTAAACTCACAAGTTATTAAATACAAGAGCATGAAGCTCCTCTCAATGCTCTGATACCAAATGTTGAAAATGAAGGTAATATGTAGCTTAATACTTTGTAAAACTATGAGATTGTAGATCTAATTAAGTGTTCTTTGTTACAATTTATTTGTATATGATTATCTGTTTAGATTCATTTTAGATATGTTTCAATTAGCAGAGATTGACTTGGACCCACCTTGGGCGCCCAAGTTGAGATCTTGGAGTTCACACCTTTTTATGAGAAGATATTTGCAAGGCTCAGTGAAGTAGGGCCCATTCTTGGGTGCCAACTTTGAGGAGAAGCTTGGAAGATATCTTCGTAATCAACATTGAGTTAAGACTTCAGTTTGAGACGCCCAAATTGATGAAGGGCTCGGTTTGACATTGTTTTTCATGGAAGAACTCTACTTGCAGAAGAATGGCATAGATATTTGTGAGGAGCTTTATCCTCTTGTAATTGTCAACTCTTTGGAGTTTACAATGTTCACAATTGTCGATTTATTGCAACAAGTTGAAGAGAGTTTTAAAAGAGTAATTTTGTGAAGCATGGCACAAGATGTGTGGATTCATTCTTGGACACATGAGAGTTTATTGCAGGTTGTGAAGGAGAATTGTTGAATGCAAAAGAAGCATCTCAAGCAAGGATTGAGAAAGAATTATTGTAATATTGTTCTAAAGTTAAATAATACAAGCACTATTGATTATGGTGGTAGAGTTTTTTCCCGAAAGGGTTTTTCCATGGTATATGTTGTGTCACTTCTATCTTCTGGTATTATTCTTCTATAATCTTCTATCTACTTCTACAATTGGTAAAATGAATCTAAACAGATAATCATATACAAAGAAATTGTAACAAAGAACACTTAATTAGATCTACAATCTCATAGTTTTACAAAGTATTAAGCTACATAATTACCTTCATTTTCAACAGGCACAAGAAGGATTCTCTGGAAATAAAGCACCAATTTTTATATTTTTCCTTTTTGGAAAGTTAGGATGTAGTCTTATTTGATGGCTTTAGGAATGGGCATCTGGATGTCATTAGTAGAAGGATATGAGATTCATGAAAACCCTCCTAGGGATCAAGTTGGAAAGAGGGCTTGTGAACTCAATGCTAAGGCAAGGAATGCTATTTTATGTGGACTGATTAATTTTGAACTTATGAAAGTGATGTATTGCAAAACAATAAAGGATATACAAGATAAATTACAAACCATTTATGAAGGTGATGACAAAGTCAAAGAACCAAAGATGCAAACTTATAGAACTCATTTTGAAGGTCTGGAGATGAAAGGAGATGAGAATATTGCTACATTCCTGCTCTAGATTGATGAAGTTGTCAACTCTATCTAAGGTCTTGTTGAGAATTTGAAAGAGAAGAATGTTGTGAAAAATGCACTCAAATCTCTCCCTAGAAGATTTTATTCTAAAGTCTACGCTATTGAAGAAGCTAAGGATTTAAATGTTTTGAAATTGGCTGAACTACATGGAATTCTAACTGTATTTGAGATGATATTTGAAAGTGAAGATTCAATAACGAAAGAGGCTACATTTAGTGTATCTAAGAAGCAAGATGAAAAAGATTATGATATTAGATTGGATCCAGAAGAAGCAAATTTTTTCAGGAAGCTACAAAGAGATTTTAGTAAGTACAAAGGCAAGTTACCTTTTAAGTGTCAATTATGGTGAAGTAGGAAATTTTATGTCCTTATAAGAATCCTAATAATGTTGAACAAAATAATACAAAGAAATCATTTTAGAGAAGGTATAAAGTCCAGAGGAAACATAAGAGCTTCAACACTAATGAAGAAGAAGATTACTCTACTGAAGAAGAAGATGAAGATATCTCTAGAGATGAAAAAGATTAAGTTATGTTCATGGCTTTTGAGATTATTGATGGAGATACTAAATGGATTCCAAAAAAAATGAAGATGAAGTGGATCTCATGGAATAATTGATGAGTGTTGGATAAGAAGTCAAAAAGATAAAGAACATTATTGTAGATGAAGTGAGGGCTAAGGAAAAGATATCTCAGGATTGAAGAGGAAAAAAAAGACTGTGAAGACCTAGATTGAAGAGGAAAAAAGGATTGAAGAAGTTCTAACAAAAAAATTGCTATCAAGAGATAAAGACTGTGAGAAGCTGGAAAAAAAAAAAAGTGAGTGAGAAAATAGCTAGAGAAAGTGAACCAGTAGCTACAGATGAAGTTTGGTAAGAGTACCGAAATCCTAGATCAAATATTGAGATGTTAGAGAGCTTCACATGTCAAAATCGGAATAGGTTTTAATGATCAAAAGAACAAAGTGATAGAACAATATGTGAAGTTTGCTAAGGCAAGTCCAGAAGTGACAGGCTTTGGAAGTTCAAGGCTCTGGAAGTTCAAAGTCTAAAAGGATCATGGCAATTAATGAAAGCATGACATAGAATGATGACTTTATTCAAGTACAAAACAAAAGAAGAAGATTCAAAGATAGGGATATAACACCAGGTTCAATTTTATTTTCTCTGGTTATTGTTTTAATTGTAATAATTTTGATCATAAGGTTGTGGACTGTAGAAGAGCTCCGGTAAGAGGAAACAACTTTGTCGGCAACAATGCATTTGCACCTCTGTACAATTTCAATATCATTTGTTTCAAGTGCAACAAATTTGGACACATTGCAAAGAAATACAAAAGTAATTTTGTGAGTCCTCTTGTACCAAAAAATAGAAGAAGAGGATCAGAAAGTAGAAGTCATGAATCCAATAAAATCTGGAAGAAGGTTCTTGAAGAAAAGAGGTCAAAAAATTCAATGATTTCTCAAACTGATTTACATGCTCAAAAGGAGAACTTGTGGTTCATACATTTCAAGAAATTTTAAGGTGGTTTTGTGACCCTTGGAAAGAATTCAATTGCTAAATTTTTGGTAAGGGTACTTTAAGTCTTGATTGTGGTAGAACAAAGACGCATGATACTTTGTATGTTGAAGGTTTAAAACATAATATTTTTAAGTGTTTGTTAGATGTGTGATAAGGGTTATAAGCTATATTTAAGTGTTGAAGATTATGAAATCACAGAATCAAGCATTGGTGAACTGATTGCTAAAGGAAGCAGGATAGATAGTGACATTTATCATCTTAGTGAGCAAAATGGACAAAGTTGTCTCATTGTGCAGAAAGAAGAAAGTTGGCTTTAGAACAAAATGTTAGGACATATGAAATCTTATAATATTGTAAAGAGTAGTTCAAAAGAATTGGTATGGGATATGCCAAAGATTAAGAAGCCTCAATCAATCAACTATAAGCCATGTCATGAAGGGAAGCATACAAGAAGAAAATATCCTACCAAGGAGTATTCTACATCAAAACCATTAGATTTGGTGCATATAAATTTGTGTGGACCTATGAGGAAAAAAACTCTACAAGGAGATAAGTATTTCAAAATGTTCATTGATGATTATATCAGGATGACTTGGATTACATTTTTGAAAGAGAAGTCAAAAGCATTTGAGAAGCTTAAGGCATTCAAGGCCTTAGTAGAGAATGAAACTGGAAGAACAATCAAAGTGTTAAGATAAAAAAGAGGTGGAGAGTTCACTTTTGAGAAGTATGACAAATTTTGTGAAGAGCATGGGATATAGAGACAATTTTTTGCTCCTAGATGCGGCAAAATGGAGTTGTAGAAAGAAAGAACCAGACTATATAGGGGATGGCAATAACAATGCTATTTCAAGCAAATCTAGCAGATATGTATTGGAGAGAAGTTACACAAAGTGTTGTATACATTCTAAATAGAGTTCAAATCAAACGCAAGATTGATAAGATTCCATTGGAGTTATGGAGAGGAAGACTGACATCAGTATGACACCTCAAAATATTTGGAAGAAAGTACATCAAAAGAGATGAAGAAAATTTGGGTAAGTTTGATTCCAGGTCTAATGAAGGTATTTTTCTTGGTCATTCTTTAAGAAGTAAGGCATACAAATGTTATAACAAAAGATTGAAGAGGATTGTAGAAAGTGCAAATATGAAAGTTGATGAAACTATTCAATCTACTGGTATTTTGGAAGTAGATGATGATGAAGAACCAATTCATAGTATCAATTAACACTCAAAAGAAATTTATAAAATCTCCAGCAAAGTATGTTCAGAGGAATAATTCTAAAGATCAAATTATAGGAGATAAAAGCAGTGGGGTTCAGACCCAGAAGAGACTTGAAAAGGAAAATGAACAAGTACACTTTGCATTATTATAAAAAATAGAGCCTAAATCATTTAAAGAAGCAAGCAAAGAGAAAGGCTAGATATAAGCTATGGAGGAAGGACTGAATCAGATCATGAATAATGAAACTTGGGAACTTGTCCCAAGACCTAAAGGCAGGAATGTGATTAGAACCAAGTGAGTTTTTAAAAATAAGCTAAATGAATAAGGTGAAGTGATCTGGAATAAGGAAAGACTTGTATTGTGTATAAAGGGTATGCTTAGGTTGGAGACATAGATTTTGAAAAGACATTTTCTCCAATGACAAGACTAGAGGCAATCAGGATGTTCCTAGCTCTTTCAACATTCAAGAACTTCAATATATATCAAATGGATGTGAAGTAAGCATTCTTGAATGGACAGCTAGAAGAAGAGGTTTACATTGAACAATTAGAAGGGTTTCAATGCTCTAATAATCCAAATTAAGTTTGCAAATTGAAGAAGGCCTTGTATGGACTCAAGCAAGCTCCCAGAGTTTGGTATTTAAGGTTGGATGGATACTTGCAGCAGCAAGGGTTCTCGAGAGGATGTGCAAATAGTAATCTATGCATAAAGACAAAAGAAGATCAATTGTTGATAGTTGTGGTCTATGTCGATGACATCATTTTTGGCGGTAGCAATGATGACATTTGCAAGAAGTTTGAGAAGGCAAAGAAAAATGAATTTGAAATGTCCATGCTAGGTGAATTATCTTTCTTTCTTGGGCTACAAATTACACAATCAAACAAAGGCATTTTCATTTCTCACCACAAGTACATAAAGGAGATGTTAAGTAAATTCAAGATGGAAGATTACGAACCCGTTGGAACACTTATAGTTATAAGATGCAAGTAAAGATGATGAATCTGCTTCGATAGATCAGACCTTGTACAGATCCATGATTGGTAGTTTGTTATACATGACAACATCTAGACCAAATATAATGCAAATAGTTGGAATGGTTGCTAGATTTCAAGCATCACCTAAAGAAACTCATGTTAATGCAATAAAGAGGTTATTCAGTATTTGAAGGCTATCGAAGATTTTGGACTGTGGTATCCAAAGGGTGAAAATTTTACCTTAATTGCATACACAAATGTAGATTGGGCAAGATGCATTGATGACCAGAAGAGCACAAGTGGAGGAGCATCCTTTCTTGGTGACAATTTGGTGTCTTGGTTAAGAAAGAAATAAGAATCAATTTCTTTATCTACAACAAAAGTAGAATATATTGTTGCAGCATCATGTTGCACTCAAGTGTTTTGGATGAAGTATAATTTGAAGGAAATGAAGATTGAGTTTGATAAACCTGTCTCTATTCTTTGTGATAACACTAGTGCCATAAACATTTCAAAGAATTTGGTCATGCATTCAAGAACAAAATACATTGCAATCAATTATCATTTTCTAAGGGAAAAGGTTGTAGAGAAGGAGGTAAAGTTGGAGTATGTTGAGACAAAGGAGCAAGTAGCTAATATATTTACAAAGCCACTTCTTAAGGATACATTTGAGTTTCTCCAACAAAATTTGGGAGTTATTGCTCCCTTCTCTTGAATCAAGAGGAAGCACAGGTTGAGGGGGAGCTTGGTGTCCCTACCACAAGAAGGTTGGGTGGTCTTGCAGTATATTTTTCAGAAGCAGTAAAACATGAACTCAGTCCAAGAAACAATATTCTAGATTATGCAAGGTACCAGAAATTTAAAAAAAAAAGGTGAAAGAAGTAGTGCAGAGAAATGGGGAGAGAGTAAACATTGTTGATCCTTTGTTATTGATGTCAAAGAGGGGGAGAGAACTCAAAATGTTGAATTGCTCAAAAAGAATATTGATCTCAAAATGTTATATCTACCAAAGGAGGAGAGAGTGAACTCAAAATACTAGATTAGAAATCATTCTAAGAGGGAGCAAACATCTTTGTGTGTTGTTTGCATTTTGTTATTTGCCATCAATGACAAAGGGGGAGATTGTTGAACATAGGTTGTCATTGATGTCAAAGGTGTATTAGTGATGAAGAAGAATATTGTCAAAGGATGTCTAGGCTGTCATAAATGTCATTGATGTCAAGGTTGTCAAGAATGAAAATGATTGTAGGAGTACTAGAATTATCATACATTGAATTATCATTATATTCCCCTTGACTTAAAGTTTTGGAAACATGTTGTATATCAAAAGGTGTTAAACATGAAGAAGTTGTCCCATTAATCATATCACTAAACCAAGTTGTATTGAGACATGTATGCCTTTCCAGGAGATGGTGTGTATTGTATGCTTAATATACCATGTAGGGTATGCAGTCAGCATGTATTGGGTGGTTCAGAAGTCTGCACAAGGATGTCTTTTGGGCAGAGAGATTTCTTTGGCAATGCAATCATGGTCAACATTTCTTCCTAAAATGTAGTTTCAATCTATAGTTTGGAAAGAGAGTATGCCTACACTAGTTATATCAGTTTCCTGAGTTTCTGAAGAATATGTATAATATGTAAGAATTTTGAAGTGACAAAAGGTTCTTTGTTCTTGTCTATCAACTAGTTTAAGTTCGAGTCGTGTGTGGTAACGACTAGTAGCATGCAAAATTCAAATCTTGTGTGTGGTGTTAGGATAGGACCTAGTTAAGGTCCCTATGGTAATGCACGACATCATGTTTTGTTGGCAAAAAGAAATTTAATTTTGGACCGACTTGCTACACATTTCATGTAATTTGAATTTAGGTCCACCTTATGTTGTCTTGGCTCTTTGCAGATCCCTAACCAACATGAAAAAGTGTTAATGTGATGTCATGTATATATTTCAAATGTTCAGATGCATTGTAATGTATCCAAGTGTGTCCACATGAATTAGAATTACACCTGAGAAAAATAATTGGTCGGTGCAAATTGAAGAGAAGGTGGTGAAGAAAAAAGGGAGAATTGCATTTTAGTGTGTGTGCCTATATCAAAAGATCATTTGCAATGAGGAAAAGTGTCAGTTGTGACTCTAGCACATGTATGTGTCACATTGAAGATCCGCGACCTTTATCTCTATAATTCAGTAGGACTGGTGTTTTACTTCTTGTACAGTTTCAATTGGGGATTGGTGTCTCCAGTAGGTTTGTGCCTACAAATACATCAAGGGATTGGTGTCTTTGGTAGGTTGGTGCCTACTTCAATATGTAAAATTAACTTGTACATTTATGCATTGTGAAGTTGGATTTGGACAATAGATCCAAGCAGCTATTCTCACCGTGGTTTTCCCCATCTCAGGTTTCCACGTATATCTGGTGCTCACGTTTGTGCTTTATACTTATATGTTTTAATTACTTATGTGGGATGTGCTGAGTAGAATCATATATTATGATAACTGTAGCAAAAGTTCAAGTTGTATGATATGATAATCAATGTTGAAGTTGAGAATTTTGAATTAACTAGATCTACTAATTCCCCCCTACCCCTCTCAATAGATTGTGTGCCCTTCATTTACAAGACTTCTACCATACAAGGCAGATACATTTTTCAAAATTCAAAAACATAAATTTAAAGATTGGAGAATCTTCCAGGGCCTATGCATATTGATTCAAACCTCTTGGGCCAATCAACTTCTAGTTACCACCCACCACTAGCAGAAAATCAATTTCTTTCTTCAAGGATGAGTAAAATCTAGTGACCATATTTTTTAAGTGAATTGTATAAGCTAAAGAGCTAAACCAAACAATTAAATAAGAGAACTTTCTAAGCAAGAAGAATATAACCCAAGATGTAATGGTGTATTAATTACACCAACACATTCGATGCTAATGGTAAAGCTTCTTCCCTTATTTTAAGATGAGAAAAATGATGTGTGAAATTTTTTCTAGCTCATCCACTAACCATCATTATGGCTTTTATTATTGTCATCCACATAATTAGTATTTACTTTAATTTTTTTATTACTATTATATTATTATTATGACTATTTTACTTTTGTCTTCTCTTAAATTTCAATACCTTATTTCAACATTCTCAACTTACTCAACATTCTTTAGTCTTTACTCCTTCCCCTCTTATTTCTATTTAATTTTCTTGTTTCTTGTGCATTATGCAATCCACCTTGGAGTCGCAAAATCTTATTAATTATGTCTCCAGTCCATCTCTTTTTTCTTCATCCTAATGATGGATCATTAAGTATGATCCTAAACATTGATGTAAACAAAACTCCAACGATCATTTTCAAAAGTAACTCACATCTACTTTATCAAATGTAATGACAATAAGTTTTTAACTCATCTAAAAAATATCCACATTAAAACTCTTCAAAATCTCAAGAGACTTAATTATCTAACCATGTTTTATGTACCACAAAATAGGAATTTGTTTGCAACAAATGTTAATGCAAAATGAAGACAATAAATTTATTAATACAAATAAGAAGAAAAAGTATTTAATAACGTTGGCAGTAAATGCCTGTTTTGGCAATCTAACTATATTTGAATATTAAACCAAAGTGACGAGGTTATGACCATCACTACCTCTTGAGAACCAAAAACATATTAAAATTAAGATATTTGCTTTAATAATTCCCATCAAAGTTTTATTGATTGCTGCATTTCTTCAAAATATTGCATCATATGCATGGACATGATTAAATATGTAAATTGGTACCTACTCAAATGATTGCTTAGAATTTCAACATAGTCTGCCCTCTTTGTTTATTAAATATATTGAAAGATACAAGCAAAATTACATGGAAAACACGTTGAAATTTGGATCGCACTTATTTTCTTTCCTTTTAATGTTGATAGAAATTCATGGTAACACCACACCAAATCCTCAAAGACTATTCGATTTACACAGTTTGCCTTCTATCTAAATTGTCATTAAGTGGAATGGCCTAACCATAGTTACATAATAGGCATACAAATACTCTTTGAATCTTTCATTACACTGAGGAGGACATTACTTTTTATAGGTTTGCATCAAAAAAGTCTTTCTTTTGCAAACTTTTTCCACTTGCATGAAAAAAATAGTGTAAACAAAAGGATAAATTACATAAACTTCGTGAAAAAACTGATCATACCATGTAAGAAGGAAAATTCCATGGCCTTTCCTCACACTGCCATTCATAGTTAATAAGTTTGAAAGGTCAAAAGAGGATATAATAGAACTATTTGTTTAGTTAAAACTTAAAAACTGAGAAATTATAGGAATTTTTAACAGGTGACATTTGTAAAAACAAGCCTATTCAATGTTCTGCCCAATTATCTGCCTCCAGATCATTAATTAGAAGCATTAATACCATCTATATTAATGGCAACCAAAACAAAGAAAACATATGACGATAAATCTTAGTTCAGCATTTGGAGGAGGGTCAACCTGCCAAAGAGGTTATAACCTGTAAGTACCCTTAAACTAGTATAGATTATCTTAAATACATCTAAAAAATGCCAAGAAATATCAGTTCCAAGCTGTTTTATTTTACTTTTTAACTATTTTATTAACTACATAGAGTTATTTTATTTTATTTTTATTTTATAGTATTAGGTTTTTTTAAATATATGTCAGATTTGGCTAGGTTTTTATATAGAGTCACATATGGTCTGTGCCTTGCTGCCACTGTATAACGCCTTTTGGCATAATTAACCAGCATCTCACACATACAATAATTTCGATTAAAAATCAACCAAATTGAAGATACAAAATACTTTATGGGGTGAAAAACAAAATCTATACCCACATATTTCATGTTGTATGAAGATTGTACTGTTCAGAATATTGTATGACTGGTGATTGTGAGAAGAAAAAAATTCCTCATAAGAATCAATAAACCAAACATGAACAACAGTTTATACTAAATAGCAAATGCAAGAATAGTGCAAAACACAACTACAAAAGTTCATCCAGTTCCTTGTATGCCTAACAAGTTATAGGAAATTGAACAGTGAAGTAATAAGGCATAATTAGCAACCAATGTATGGTATATTTGTAATTGCATATTTAGCAAATGAGCAAATGATGTATTAGAAAAGACAATAGCACGGTTGAAATAAACAGAAGACTAAACAACGAAACCAAGTTAAACCAATACTCAGAAGACCAACCAGAAGTTAACAGTAGTAGCAAAGACAATGAGTAATATATAGGGGACTCAGATTTTGCTAATGCCGGATCCCAGTGGAAGCCACCAATGAGAGTGAGGCATAGGCATGTGGTACAGATTGAAAGATAACTACAATCTCAAAAGCTACTCGTCTGTGTTAGGTCAAAGCAAATTTATTCATTGCATTAGCAATGCAAACCTACATACCTCAAATTACTACGCAGTGACAATGATCTACAAAATCACATTTGTCAAAAATTATTAATTCAGAGGACTTAAAGGCCTTTATAAGCTAATTCAATATTATCTGAACTAATGCAAACATACAACAAATTAGAAAAATTTATTTAAGTGTCCTTGGGTAAATGGCAAATCTGAGGACTAAGAATCTTATCGATTGCTTACCAAAAAGAGCTACCAACCAGATTTGAAATCAAAAACATAATTGCTGATCTGTAAACCATCTTGGGCATTCCAACGAATAGTTCCTTATTGCATATTCTGATTAGTTTTTTGTTAATTTTTTATAACCACTGTAAGTACAATGAAAAGTATATTGTGCAGGAAAACTGATTTATACTAGTTCAGATTGGATAAAACCATTACAACCACCAATTAAGCAAGCACACGTGAAAGAAAGATTAAACTACATCAGTAATGCAACACACGACACATAGCTTACCCTCGAAAACCCCTTGAGGAACAACTACAGCACAGAATGTAGTTGTGCCCCTCTTCCTTTTATTGATTAATTTAGTTGGAATGCAGCAAATTGACTCACTGTCGTTCATAATTATTAATAATTAACTTTGTTATGTTTTTACCCACCTACATATTAATTACTTGTTGGCTTGTGGGTAGTTGTTAGGAGTTGGCTGTAACTCAACAATTGTATTCTGTTTGGTAACCATTAGGCACTTTAAATATGCTTCTCATAGTAGAGGAAGGAAGCCTAATCCTTGGTTGATCATCCCTAGTCTACTTCTATGTAAAGGACTTTATATGAATAAAACTATACATCTGTTACTTAATCTGGTACGAGTTGTGGTTTATGTTCAATTATACAAGGATTAGTCTTATTAGAGAAAGGAGTAAAAGTTGGCACCATTGCCTATATGAAGTCAAGTCAGACTCATAAAGAACCAGTGCCGGTCAATGTTAATGACTACACTGGAGACCAACAAAATTAATGTGCTTAGACCCAAACAAAGGCGAGAAGACACCATGGTGTGGTCAAGGGGCTCACCAAGAGATTAGATGGCCTCTACGACTTGTGAAACAAAGAGAATAAAGAAGAAGACTAAATGAAGAAAATCCATAAGTACAATTACATCATCAAAAACAAAGTGGAAGTTGGAACTAAAGCAGAAGCCAAAGCCCAAGCATGAGTGAGCGCAATAGTCAGGAATGAAGACACGAGAGTATCGAAACGACCATGAACATCCAAGAGTGTATGAAGGAAAAGTGAGTCAAGGTTCCTAAGCAACTCCCTCTTCCTGAAGAAGGGTGCACTGATCTTACCAAACAAGTTCAATTGGAGAAAATACCTAAATCTTTGGAGTCAACTAAGACCCCTCTAGACAAGGGAAGTTTTTGTAGTTAAATGGACTCTAAGGACCTCTTGGTAGATGACAAACGGGAAGTGTATGAGAGCAATCTCTAAGGCATTGAAGAGGAAATTGAGCCTAAGACACTAGGGACAAACCTTTGGATTGAGAAGTAAGGAACTTGACGGTGGTACTACAAGTGTTTGGATTATCAAGGTCTCTAAAAAGGTTGAAAGTTTGGACGTGCTTTGAAGTGCCCAAGAAGCAAAGGAACATCAGAACCAGAAATTCCCAATGAGAAAGTTTCGCAGTCACATCAAGCAATGGTGACCCCTCTAGCAAATCTGAATGTCAAGAGGCAAAAGCTACCGAAGTTCAACGGAGATGGATTTGAAGTCCATATAAGGCACTACAAAACATGTATTACCATATGAACTGCAAATGGGCAAACAGACCTAGAGATATTAGTTGCAATGTTTCCTAGCCACATTGCAAGGAGTGTCAATAGATTGATATATAGATATTCTTGATATGGTGAAAGCAAGAGACTAAAGAAGGCATTTAAACAAGAGTTCAAACTACTTAGGGATGTGTTGCTATTATTCCGTTTCCCACTCCATAGAGTTTTCCGCCTATCCAAAAAACATTTCATTCTAATGCGGGCGGCGTTTCATGCCTCAGTGCGAACCCAGGCGGTCTTTTTTGTGGTTCATCGAACCTTTCACTTTGCTGCCTGTGCCTGTTATCTCCTTCAAATGTTTAACCCGGGCGTTGTTTTATATATTTTGTCAAACTTTGTTGCCAGCATGATAAATGTTAACTTGGGTGGTCCTTCACCATAACTTTCGAACCCGGGTGGTCTTTTTTGTGGTTCGTCAAACCTTTCACTTTGCTGCCCATGCCTCTTATCTCCTTCAAATGTTTAACCCGGGCGATGTTTTATATATTTTGTCGAACCTTGTTGCCAGCATGATAAATGTTAACTCAGGTGGTCCTTCACCATAAATTTCGAACCCGGGCACATATTTGTGGAGTTCTTCGAGCCTCTTTTATTTCTGCCCGTAGATGTTTGTTTTAAAATTTTTAAAAGACAGTTATGTGGGGAATGATCAAAGCAACAGCTACCACGTGTCCTAATGAAAAATCAAGGCATTAATGTCCATCTACTCCCATGTTTTTCCGCAAAGCCGTGTTCGATGAAATAGGACAAACAAACATTTTTACCACGACAGTTTTTTAGGATGAGTTGGAGAAGACGCACAGTTCAAATTGCAGGATTTTCCATTAGATGTATTTTCGGTTTTCACTCATTGCAACCTATTTTCTGAATTGTTTACTCTTGCATTGAAGAAATATATTTTGTCAAGAGTCACGACTACACATGGCAAGGGTTAAATATGTTGGCTATGAATATGTATCTAGGTTAACCTATGAGGGACTTGAGATTGGTGATACTCGGCTAGGGCCTGTTAATTTAGATGAATTGAGGAACAAATTTAATAAAACTGACCCTCCCCCTATTAGTGAAAGAGTAGTGAGTAGTGGGTTAATGGAGGCCGTCGCATTTCCAATAGCAGTGCAATGTCCCAAATTAGTGTTGGAATGTATCAGACATTATAACACACAGACACGGGAGGTTTAGGACAGAAGACAATACACTTATTTTGAAAATTCAAAGTTCTACCTTCGTGTCTTGTTTAAGAACTCCAGAAAGAGACAAATACTCGCCCATGGACATGACCAGTTCTCAGATTGAGTTTACTGCCAAGAAAGGGGTCTACAGGAATGTAATAGCAAAGAACTGGCTAGCTAGACCGAAGAAGGGTAAGTCTCAGTTGCCTCGCAACCTGCACAGGAATCACTTTGTGGATGAAGTAGCCAATATTGTTGTGCTCCTACACAAGGTTAGGGGCAGTGAAAATGTTCACAGTTTTGAAGAATGGATGTATTTCTTCATTCAAATCATATTGAATGGGGAGCAATTCCTAGATTGGGCTAAGATTATCAGTGACCACGTGCATGAGTTGACATTCTTCACTCTGAATAGGTTTTTCTTCATGTCATCATATTTGATATATGCCCTTACCAACACCCGGCCCTAGCCTAGATTAAGGCCAAGTGATTTACCACCAGAAAAAGTACCGATTTATGATTACTTTGATAAGCTCCAACTTCACAAAAGCTTCTTACATTTCAGGAGGATTGCTGACACTTTTACTATGAGGATGGTTAGGGAATTGCAGGGACATTCTGCAATGAGGTTGTCTCCAGAGGCCATGCAATTTGTTGATTTTTATGGTAGCCACTTTATCCAATTCTAAAGGTTTTCATACATAAGAGCGAGCGGGTATGCAGGTTTTCCTATTAAATTGCCCAAGTATCCTAAAGATAAATGGGTGCTTATTGAGGTTAGCAGACAATTGGTTGATGTTATAGTCTAGCTTGCCTAAGCAAGACATGGTAGGTCAATTGCTACAAAGGACATCAACTCCTAAACCTAAGAAGCTAAAGACTACCGCTAGGCTTATAGATGACACACTCCAGTTGGAAATTGCACACCCTTCTGTGCAGAGAGACGTTTCTCAAGCGGCAACAAGTGACTTTGAAGTGAATAGGCTCGACCTCGGTCCGTCTACCAAGGATGGTGATGTTCAGATTTTTTAGGTATCAACAGCCAGGATGGTTGAGAGATCAAAGAAGGATAAAGAAAGTAAAGATGAATTAAAAGCTCAGGTTCAGAACTTGACTGCTTGTTTAAAATCTATCTTTGAGGTCGTTCCACAACCTATTTCTCAAGTAGATACTTCTGTTGAATCTCTTACTACGGTTGGAAAGGAAGCCCTAACTAAAATCAGAAGTAGTCAAAGTTTAAGTCAGGCTGTAGATGATTGGAACAAATCCCTCATCAAGAAGGGAAACCTTGTCATTTTTGAATCCTTCAAACACTTCCAAGAGGCAAATGCTTTGAAAGCCACCTTAGGGGATGAGGCCATGGCTATTGAAAAGGAAGAGAAATTGTGGGTTAATTATCAAACTGAATTGAAGTTATTGATGAGCTCAGATATGGGGAAGCTAGCTGCGGATCAAATCATACCTAATGCTTCAAATACCTACTACCTGTCATGGACTAAAGGAGTAGAATGGAAATTGCAGGTTGCCAAACAAAGCTTACATAAGCTTGAAGAGATCATCGATGAATGTGTCACTATTTCAAACGAAGCATTGAGTACCTTGGTAGCTCTTGGTCTGCTTCAAGATAAAGATGAAATGGGAGACAAAGTAGACACTAGAAGCTTAATAGCTGATTTCCAAAAAACGGTTAAAGAAGCTCTTGACTTAACCACTCTTAATGTTGAACACTTACAAAGGCTAAGCGAATTACACCTGGTATCATCTCAGGCAATGGATCTTATGAGGGCTTGCAAACAGCATATGGAAACGACTAAAGATCTTCATCTGACATGGAAGGTGAGGATGACAAATGTAACTATTCCTCAACATAAGGACCTAATGCATATCCTTAAGGCTTTCCAGGTGTGGCGTAAGAGATCTTTGGTGACTCAAGAAGCTGAAAATGAAGCGACACCGTTGTAGTGGCATGGGTCCTCTTTGTTTCTTTTACGTGCCTTTTGTTTAATTAGCTATGAACATGAAGAGGTGAGACTCATCCGCCTATTTAAATTGTATCTATTTTCATATGCTCTCTCTAGACATCCTTCGCAAGTTTTGCTCAGTACTATTGATAAATGAAATTATTACTTTGTCTGTGTGCAATTTGGTGGAGTCAATCTGATATCTTAAATCTTTGTGTTTAAGAATATCTTATGCATGTCTTATCTGGGTATGAGCAATGCATTTCTTACATCAATTTCATTTCTTGTATGGTATTGAGTGAATGTTTTGTTTCTGATGATTAAATAGTCTTTGTCCTAATACTTCTATCTACTGTAGTATGCACCTGATATTGAGATTTTTCTGATATTGGGTATGCCTTTTCTACTTTCTGGTTAAAAGCATACATGATGTTTTGTTTTTGGTTGCTCTAATTCATTGAAAAATATATGAGGGTGTTGTACCTTGGAAAATTCAAAGAATATTTATCTTGTTCAAAGATTAATATTCAGAGCTATTGGATAATTTCTTTTGCACCTAGTGGGCATTCATTGTAAATTCTCCAGGTGTCAAATGTGTTAACCAACAGATTTTTGGCGATTCCACTGGGGAACGAACTATTAAGTTTGGTCGCCTTGTCCAAGCATATTTCATAGGTTAATTAATCAATCCTGGATTTTCATAGATTTACTAGAGGAGAGAGTAGGGGAAATTTTGACCCTGTTTTCGAAACTTTGCAAAGAAACAACTTCTCCTATATTATTCCCTCTAGATGAAGGGTTAGAGCTAGGAGTAGACCCGCTTCACCTACAAGGACACCTACTAATCATTCTACCTCTCAAGCACTTGTTTTACACGGGATTGTTTTACTGGTTGTAATCAATTTTTCCCTCAACATGGCTAACCCACAACCTGTCCCTTGGGGTGCTACTATTGGTCCTTTACAGCTAGGAAATAATTTGCATGATTTACCCAAAAGGTCTCGTAAAAATTTGCCTAAATTTAAGGGGGATGGAAAAACTTCACCAGAAGAACACATTGATGCCTTTTTTGCTGCATGTAGCATTCTTGCAGTACAAGAAGATGTTGTCGTCAGGTTGTTTGTGGAATCTTTGGTTGATGTGGCAGCACAGTGGTTTTATCAACTACCACATGGATGTATCACTAATTGGGCCACTATACGTATTAAGTTTGAGGCCAGATTCAAAGGTGCAAATGATGACCTAACACTGATAGCAGAAGTTACTCACATGAAAAAAGAAGCAAATGAACCCATGAGGGATTTCGTAGCCAAATTCAACAGGATAATCAACCGGATTTCAGTGGCTAAGAGACCCTCCATAGAAACGCAAAAATGCTTCTTCATCAATGCACAACATCCTGATATTGGTCTTCTCTTGAAGAGGCAGCCATTGAATACTCTTGAAGCTACACAGGCACTAGATGTGGAATTGGAAGATGATTTCATTTCAATTGGAAAATAGAAAAAAGAATTGCATACCAGTAAGGCACTTCCTACCACTTATTTTGATCCTATGATTCAAAGATTAGCTAATGACATAATTGCTCTCAAAAGGTAGATGCCAAAGGGTAATCAACTTTATCAAGACATACCTAGAAAGGCTAATTTTCAACTAGGGAATAAGGCACTACCCTTGCCCCCAACTCAACAAAGATTGGCAATTGAAGCTCCTCCAAATAACAAAAAGAACGTGTATCTTCCACCTCAC
>VDFB02270651.1:510258206-510319630 GCA_007258455.2 Sequoia sempervirens
AAGGTGCTCATAAGAAGTTCGATTCACTGTGGATTGGTCCCTTCAAAATCAATCAGGAATTTGGGCCTAATACTTTCCAACTTGCATATCCTAACGAAACTCCCTTTCCCATCCCTTATAATGGGCAAGATCTCAAGCTACATTAGATGTAATGGTCTTGTGGCCTCTCTTTCTTTGTACATAGTTAGCTTAGGGTTTTGCTTTCAGTTTTGTTGTCCCTTGTAATGTCCCCTTCTCAAACCTGACATTTCCAATGACCGTTGGCTTTTTTCTGGAAACCTGAAGGCTAGTCGGAAGGTAAAATTAAGGTTTCCTATTTTTGAGGTTGTCTTTGATCGGAGTTGGTGGTTTCGAGGGCGGATTCTTTCTGGGTTTTCAGAGAGCTTCGCTGTGGTATGCTCTTTTCGGCATTCAGAGCATTTTCTGGAATTTACTATTTTTAGTAAATTCTATTTTTGGCAGTTTTTCAGTTGGGTTCAGCTTGGTTGACTTCCTACTTCAGTTTGGTCAGTTGACTTGTTCAGTAATGGCTTCAAAATGCAGTTTTGGAGAGATAGGCTTATTTCACTTAAAAATAACATTATATTTTAAATGTTATTTTATCACCTTGGCCTAGTCAAATAACTTAATGTTATTTTAAAAGGTGGACTTGAAGGGTGGCGCCATCATTGAGGATATATTAAATTTATATTGAATTTTCCAAAGTCAAAGCAAGTTTAATGTGGGCGCATTTATCAAAGTGAATTTAATTAAATATCAATATTAAGCTTGAAAGGAAAAGGACGCCATCTTGAAGAAAGGATTAGGGTTTGACATTGAAGTGGATTTTAGGGTTTCGAGAAGTCAACAGGAAGTTATAAAGAGGAGGCTTTGAGCATCATTTCTCATCTTTGGTCTATAGTATCGTTATGCTGCCGGTTTGGCTCTGGAACTACTTCGAGGAATGAAGGCCTCCTAGCTCGGGCATCGCTTCTTGTTTACAAGACAACTACTAGTGGTGATACAGTTTATCTTGTGAGTTGCAATTAGTTCGTGCATTGTATTCAACTTATTGCATTGTTAGATCTGATTTGCATGTTAGTAGTTTTCAGCCTTTTGCATTATTTAACACAGCAGATTCGTGTTTTCATTCATAAGTCAAAAGGCATCAAAAATATTGTTCTGGGTATTAACCCATTGTCATTGCTAGGCCTAGGCGCCATTGTTCTCAAAATTGTAGAATTTTCAGAGCTTGCATTTATTTTTAAGAGCAGATCGCCCTTTTCAGCTGGGCCGTACCATTTGTTTGCATTGGGTTTCGTGCATATTTAATGTGTGGTTTTTAGATCTGTTTTTTGTCTCATCTTAGGCGCCTCCATTGTTAGGGCATATTGCATTTGGTTTCAAGTTAATCGGGCAAGTTAAGAGAGTGATATGAGCATAATAGTGAATTCCTTAGACTGCTGTTTTAATTCAAGAGTGCAGATTTATCAAAAAACAGAGTTGTATTTTGAGCATTGAAAGGTCTATTGTTTTGGCTCATCTAACCATACTGAGAAGAGATCTTTTGATGTAATGATAAGCTCTCAAATTTCTATGATATCAGCAGACGGATGAACATCTTTTGTACAACTGACAGTAGTACTGGCAGTCATTTCATTCTTGTTCAAATCTGGTTGTAATTCTCAATTCCATTTAAGTTATTGTAATAGTTACAGCTCCGCCCTATGGTAGCTACTTTCCCATCCTGGGTTAGCAAGCACATTCTGGATGTTGAGTATTTCCAGTTTCAGCATTTCTTTCCAAGCATTGAATTCTGTAATCACTCCGTCATATGGTCGCCCCTCACTCTGCATTGGATTGGGTAGCACATACTTGACGTTGAGTTCCCTTTCAGCATTTAGAGTAGAAAATCCTCAGACCATATGCTCGCCATCATCGGCACCATTCTTGGTTAGAGTTGCTTTTTGCATAAGCAGTTTGATTCAGATCCTCTGACCAATGCTCACACCTTGCCCACATCGGGATCCTGGTGTACATACTGGTTAGAGTTGCTTCAGTACGTTTTGGTTTATCATCTAACCTTAACGGGTGCATTGATTGTACTTTGAAATTGGAAAAATCGAAAAAAAATTGGCTCGGAATATTTCATCCCTTCAGTTTGTTTCCTTGCTGCTAGAGAGTGCATTCCATTTTGACCGACTCTGTTGCCCAATCAATAAGACACTAATCTTTCTCCATTTGGTCTGGGTTCGTTGCTTCATCCTTATCAGTCTTTGTCCCCAATCAAAGCCAATGTTGCTATTATTTTGTTTCCCACTCCATAGAGTTTTCCACCTATCCAAAAAAACATTTCATTCTAACGCGGGCGACATTTCATGCCTCAGTGCGAACCCAAGTGGTCTTTTTTGTGGTTCATCAAACCTTTCACTTTGCTGCCCGTGCCTCTTAGCTCCTTCAAATGTTTAACCCGAGCGGTGTTTTATATATTTTGTGGAACCTTGTTGCCAACATGATAAATGTTAACTCGGGCGGTCCTTCACCATAACTTTCGAACCCAGGCGCATATTTGTGGAGTTCTTCGAACCTCTTTTATTTTTGCCCATAGAAATTTGTTTTTTAATTTTTAAAAGATAGTTATGTGGGGAATGATGAAAGCGACAGCTACCACGTGTCCTAATGAAAAATCAAGGCATTAATGTCCATCTACTCCCATGTTTTTCTGTGGAGTCGTGTTCAATAAAATAGGACAAAAATATATTCTTACTGCGGCAATTTCTGAGGACGAGCTAGAGAAGACGCACAGTTCAAATTGCAGGGTTCGCCATTAAAGATATTTTCGGTTTTCACTCATTGCAACCTATTTTTTGAATTGTTTACTCTTGCATTGAAGAAATATATTTTGTCAAGAGTCATGACTACACATGGCAAGGGTTAAATATGTTGGCTATGAATATTTTCTGGGTTAACCTACGAGGGACTTGAAATTGGAGATACTCGGCTAGGGCCTGTTAATTTAGATGAATTGAGGAACAAATTTAACAAACCTAACCCTCCCCATATTATTGAAAGAGTAGTGAGTAGTGGGTTAATGCAGGCCGCCGCATTTCCAATAGTAGTGCAATGTCCTGAATTAGTGTTGGAATGTATCAGACATTATACCACACAAACACGGGAGGTTAGGACAAAAGAGAATAGACTTATTTTGAAAATTCAAAGGTCTACCTTTGTGTCTTGTTTAAGAACTCCAGAAAGAGACAAATACTCGCCCATGGACATGAACAGTTCTCAAATTGAGTTTACTACCAAGAAAGGGGTCTACAAGAATGTAATAACAAAGAACCGGCTAGCCAAACTGAAGAAGGGTAAGTCTCAGTTGCCTCGCAACCTGCACAGGAATCACTTTGTGGATGAAGTAGCTGATGTTGTTATGCTCCTACACAAGGTTAGGGGCAGTGAAAATGTTCACAGTTTTGAAGAATGGATGTATTTCTTCATCCAAATCATATGGGGAGCAATTCCTAGATTGGGCTAAGATTATCAATGACCGCGTGCATAAGTTGATGATGTTCTTCACTCTGAATAGGTTTTTCTTCATGGCGTCATATTTGATATATGCCCTTGCCAACACCTGACCCGAGCCTGGATTAAGGCCAAGTGATTTACCACCAGAAAGAGTACCAATTTATGATTACTTTGATAAGCTCCAACTTCACAAAAGCTTCTTACATTTCAGGAGGATTGCTGACACTTTTACTATGAGGATGATCAGCGAATTGCAGGGACGTTCTGCAATGAGATTCTCTCCAAAGGCCATGCAGTTTGTTGATTTTTATGGTAGCCACTTTACCCAATTCCAAAGCTTTTCATACATAAGAGAGGGCGGGTATGCAGATTTTCCTATTAAATTGCCCAAGTATCCTAAAGATAAATGGGTGCTTATTGACGTTAGCAAACAATTGGTTTATGTTAATAGATTGTGCCAAGGTAGAAAGAGGCTGACAGTCAGTTTTCCATTTGGTTTTGGTGCATACAGTCGCCAATCTATGTCTGATGCTTTGAATATTGAGACAGAATTGTCTAGGTATGGCATGCCCTCATATGATGAACGTGTTGCTTTTGATCTGAAAGACTACATTAAGAACAACCTGAAGTTGGGTCCTACCTACAATCACCAACCCAACCTTGAGGATTACTAGGCTGATTGCTTTGATGAATATGAGGTAAGGAGAAGAAGTTGGATGAGATTAACAGTGGAGCAAATTATCATCTATGATTTGAAATGGGATTTGCAAGGTGTTATTGAAGATGGGTCTGACATGGTTGACCCAGTATATACTGAACTCATAGAGAGCCGGCCCATTCCTGCCATGGACTGGAGTGTCAAAGAAAAGGAAACTATCGAAGCTAGAACTGCAGATGTCCTGACTAGGACCAGGGAATGGGCAACTAGAAAGAAAACTGAGCAATCTCGCCCTTGTACTAGATCAAAGGACCCACAGCCTACTGAAAGTACCTCCCAAGCCTTCGCTAGTAGGCAATCAACTAGTAATGCTCCTCAGTCTTTATCATCAGGTGCCCAAGGAGGCAACGATGAGGATCCACCAAAAAGAAATGTATACTCACATACCTGTGGAGATGATATTTTCAATTTGCCTATCTTGGAGAAGGATAACGAAGGAGAAGAGTAAGAGGAAGGATTAGAAAACCTGAATGTTGATTCCCCTCCCTCTTAGAATGAATCACCTATCAGAGAGGTGAACCCCTCTCAAGGACCAGGAGCAACCGCACTTGCAGAAGATACCCCTCCAGTCGCTCGGATGCTATTTGAATCCCCAGGTTTCAAGGCAACTAAGGTCGCAGTAACCCCAACCTAGCTAGAAGATTCACTATCCCAAAAAAGGAAAGCCATACAGTCTAGCTTGCCTAAGCAAGACATGGTAGGTCAATCGCTACAGAGGACATCAACTCCTAAACCTAAGAGCTAAAGACTACTGCTAGGCTTATAGATGACATAGAATCAGGGACACTCCAGTTGGAAATTGCACACCCTTATGTGCAGAGAGACGTTTCTCAAGCGGCAACAAGTGACTTTGAAGTGAATAGGCTCGACTTCAGTCCTCCTACCAGGGATGGTGACGTTCAGAATTTTCAAGTATCAACAGCCAGGATGGTTGAGAGATCAAAGAAGGATAAATAAAGCAAAGATGAATTAAAAGCTCGGGTTTGGAACTTGACTGCTTGTTTAAAATCTATCTTTGAGGTCGTTCCACAACCTATTTCTCAAGTAGATGCTTCTGTTGAATCTCTTACTGTGGTTGGAAAGGAAGCCCTAACTAAAATCAGAAGTAGTCAAAGTTTAAGTTGGGTTGTAGATGATTGGAACGAATTCCTCATCAAGAAGGGAAACCTTGTCATTTTTTAATCCTTCAAACACTTCCAAGAGGCAAATGCTCTGAAAGCCACCTTAGGGGATGAGGCCATGGCTATTGGAAACGAAGAGAAATTGTAGATTAATTATCAAACTGAATTGAAGTTATTGATGAGCTCGGAAATGGGGAAGCTAGTTGCGGATCAAATCATACCTAATGCTTCAGATACCCACTACCTGTCATGGACTAAAGGAGTAGAATGGAAATTGCAGGTTGCCAAACAAAGCTTACAGAAGCTTGAAGAGATCATCGATGAATGCGTCGCTATTTTAGATGAAGCATTGAGTAACTTGGTAGCTCTTGGTTTGCTTCAAGATAAAGATGGAATGGGAGAAAAAGTAGACGCTAGAAGCTTAATAGCTGATTTACAGAAAACGGTTAAAGAAGCTCTTGACTTACCCACTCTTAATGCTGAACACTTACAAAGGCTAAGCGAATTACACCTTGTATCATCTTAGGCAATGGATCTTATGAGGGCCTGCGAACATCGTATGGAAATGGCTAAAGATCTTCATCTGACATGGAAGGTGAGAATGACAAATCTATTCCTCAACATAAGGACCTGATGCATATCCTTAAGGCTTTCCAGGCATGGCGTAAGAGACCTTTGGTGACTCAGGAAGCTGGAAATGAAGCGACACTGTCATAGTGGCATGGCTCCTCTTTGTTTCTTTTACATGCCTTTTGTTTAATTGGCTATGAACATGAAGAGGCAGGACTCATCCGCCTATTTAAATTGTAATTATTTTCATATGCTCTCTCTAGACATCCTTCGCAAGTTTTGCTCAGTACTATCGATAAATGAAATTACTACTTTGTCTGTGTGCAATTTGGTGGATTTAATCTGATAGCTTAAATCTTTGCATTTAAGAATATCTTTATGCATGTCTTATCTTAGTATGAGCAGTGCATTTCTTACATCAATTTCGTTTCTCATATGGTATTGAGTGAATGTTTTGTTTCTAAAAATAGTCTTTGTGCTAATACTTCTATCCGCTGTAGTATGCACCTGATATTGAGATTTTTCTGATATTGGGTATGCCTTTTCTGCTTTCTGGTTAAAAGCATACATGATGTTTTGTTTCTTGTTGCTCTAATTCATTGAAAATTATATGAGGGAGTTGTACCTTGGAAAATTCAAAGAATATTTATCTTGTTCAAAGATTAATATTCAGAGCTGTTGGATAATTTCTTTTGCACCTAGTGGACGTTCATTGTAAATTCTTGAGGTGTCAAATCTATTAACCAACATGATGATAATACCCAATAGGGTAATTGTTGGCTCTCAAAGCTGCAACTCCACATTTCTAGAGGCAGGACAAATAGTCAAGGCCAAGGAAACATTTCATCTTGAGGATAGGGTTGAAATTCATCAACAACATGTGGACAACTAGGGGCCAATGCTTGAGAGGCGGTAATCTCTCTCAGACTTTGGGCTCAGCTGATCCCAAGAGGGAGTTCCTAAAGGCCTCTTAAACAAGACAATTAAAAAGAAATGAAATGAATGCAACTGAGCCAATAAACAGCTATACCTAGTGTATGATAAACCCCAAGATCTGTCACTAAGTTTATGACATACAAAACTTCATGGCACTTCAAGTTGGACTCCACATGAAAGAAATAAAGAAAAATGTATGGTTTCATAATGGATAGAAAGGGAGGAACTTTTTCATAATTTAAAATAAAGTTTTGAACTATCCTATCATACAACCCTTCATTAATTATTTCACCATACAATCTAAAAATGAAAAATTTCACCCAAAGTCTACCATATGCTCTGATGTTAATCTTGCACTTCCTCATGCCATCGTATAGTATTTTTATAACCATTTTTCTGCAACAAGCTCAACAATACTATTTTCCATTGTGCTAGAAGCTCATTGCTTTACTATCAAGTTGGATGTTTAAGTTGTACAATCTACAAACTATTTTGTGACTACAAGTTCAGATGATACCACATGTCCTCACAAGGACATTGTGGAGAGACAACCATATGGGTCTACTGCACAGAACATCATACAATCTCAAGACATCGTACTTCCTTTACAATCAAATGAATGTTATGCAACTATATATGCTTTGTACCTATGTAATGGTCCCCATTTTCAGTCCAGGTTTTCGGAGAAGAAATAATTTAATTAATTAAATTAAGTTGTCTAAATTAATATTTCCAAGCAACTTGTATTTAATTAATTATGTTTTAAGTTGAATATTTAATTTTTATAAAGTAACTTTACCTAGGGCCAAAAAATTAAAATATTATAAAGTCACTTTTATGAGCAAAAAAGAATTAATATTTAAAAAGTGATTTTTATAATTAAAATTCCAGAAAGTTCCAGGAGGGCTTTAAAAGGAGGATTGTGGAAACTCATTTCATAATTCTTGGTTATTCATTTTGATCAAACCTTCTTTGGGAGTCTGAGCTATTGTTCAGCTATCTAACCTAGGATGAAAACCCTAAGGCAATATTGGCTTTTGTAGATGAAAACCCACTTGGCCAATCCTTAGTGGATTCATCCAAAATTCACAGGTGTGCAGTTTGATTTAGGTTTTGCAGGATTTGGAACAAATTAATTTATCTTTCAGATTCACAGGTTTGTCGAGTTTTCAAGTACAAATTTATTGAAGATTTGTGAACAAAAATAATAAATTTATGATTCAGTGCAATGTGTGCAAGGAAAAGAAAGAACAGCAATTTTAGTGCAGTGTGTGTATGTAATGTTTGTATCCAACTATGTATTAATTACTTGTCAGCTTGTGTGTATTGTTAAGAGTTAGTTGTCACTGATTATCAATGGTTGTGTTCTGTTTGGCAACTATCAAGCACTTTCAATATGCTTCTCGTAGTCTGGGAAGGAAGTCTAATCCTTGGTTGGTCATCCCTGGTCTACTTCTATGTAAAAGACTTCATTTGAATAAACTATAAAGCTATACATCTGTAAGTCAATCTGGTATGCATTGTGTTTTATGTTCATTTTGTACAAATATTAGTCTTATCAGATAAAGGACTAAACACTCACTAATGGAGTAATTCAAACACTGTGTTCAGGATATCAGAACTCCTACACTAACACTCTATCTCTGCTCTGCACCTTTTTTTGATGATTCACAAACCTTCATGTGGGATTATGTCTGTTTGTACGGTGGACCAAAATTTCTTCCAGACTAGATATTTTTTAAAGTTTAATCTCTTGAATGTTGGTGCTAAAGTTCATGTGCGGGCACTCCTCATCTATGTTGTGATAAGATCCCAAACATATCTTTACTTGGTTATCTGATGAATTAATTATCTTATGCACAAATCTAGTTTTATAATGTAACCTAAGATTGATGCTTTTCCAATAGAAGAAAGAACTCTAATACCCTCATATAAAGTCTGGTAAGAAAATGTCACATCACTTTACTACAGTTCTAGCAAATTATTCAACACACCATAAAATTAAAAATTCTGAATTATGCATAGCAAAGAGGAGATAAACTGAATAAAAGTAAATATACATTAGAGAGTATTTTGTCTGCAGCAATTCATAATTGTGTCTGCCGTAAAGGAAAAAAGATAGGCAACAATACAAGTCATGCAGACCAAACTTAGATATTAAAACTATTTTTCCAATGGTTACATCTCTTATGGCAATACAATAGAAAAAGGGTTGAATCATGGAAAGAGAATATTCTTGCCAGATCTGTAAGTACATACGGTGCCAGAGGGTCAAGGTTGAGGATAGTGGATTTGATGAGGGAATCCTTATCTATTTTGATCTATTGAATTTGTAAGACAAGAAACCAGTGCTTTTGTGGTTCGATGGGGGCATGATGCATCCTCTCCCTTGAATTAGTTTGTTGTATCTTCATATTGTAGGGACTGTGTAGAAGGCTTCATTGATAACTGCAATGCAGTGTTGCTGGTATTGGTTGCAAGCAATGAGCAGTTTATGGATTGTCAAAATAATTGTGCAGGACAAGAGCATTCAGTCCACTCACATATTTCTTCTGCTATGCCCTGAATTGCGGTTTATCGATCTGTGTATTTTCAAGAAGAAGATTGTGGAAAAGCTAAAACTCTTTCTGGATGATTGATCAATCCATAGGCATGAAGAATTGTTCCTTCAAGCACTTAATGTATACAATTGTGTGTTAGAATCTGCAAAACAGATGATAACCTAAGATCTAGTGCGGGAAATAGAAACTATTAAACTGAAAATACAAATGTTCTAGGATCAAAATAGCATAACAAAGTAAGTACCTAATGAGAGAAAATGCAAATGCTTAAAAAACAAACTAGCAGTAAGAGAGTTCAAAAGCATGAATCCAATGCTGATGAACAATGCCTGAAACCAAAAGATGATCCAATGCCTACAAGCAACACATCTTCCATTAGGAAGAAACAAATCCATAGGCTGATGAAGAAGCCACTCCATGTCAAACTGAAAGGAGGAAAGATTAAGTCTCAAAATATATGCCTCTGAAAACTGAGTAGGAGTCTCCAAGCTTGAATAAGCCACAACATAATCATGGTCAAACTCAACCAAGAAACATGACAAATCAAGTGAATGAGAAGACTCGTGAATGTCAATCTCCAAAGATGAAGAAAATGGGATAACAGTTGTGCTGAAACTGTCATCAAATAAGAGAGAAACCCCCTCAAGTGTGTTCTCCAAATCTGCAGTATGAGACTCCACAAACAAGTTAGAAATACCCATCAAATATTCTTCCCACAAAGCAAGATCTGAAAAACTACGATCATCTTGCTGAATAGAAGCACTGCTAGCTGAAGAAGCAAGAGATGTAGGAGTAGGAAGCTCGGCACTAGTCTCTAGAATACCGAGGTGTAGATGACCAAACTTCTCCTCATAAACATGGTTCACACTTGATGAATGAGTGTGATATGCGGTCAAAGGAACATTATCTTCTTCTGAAGTAAAATGAGAAAAGGAATATAAACAAGATGAATGATCAACCATCCTAATAGCAATGATATCTCTAGTCTCCAAGTCCCTTATGTACAAAGAAGGAACACAAAGTACATTAGTAAAAGTGCCCTCTCCCATGTCAATAGAACCCTTCCCACTTACCTTCATATATGTATTGTTACCCATCAAAATATGAGGTGAATCACAAGGCTCAAAAGAAGAGAGAATATCCACAGAAGATGCCATATGATGAGATGCCCTTGAATCAAGAAGCCATCTATTAGATTCAGGACTCGTAGAAGCCAAGAGAGCTTGTCCTTTCATTGTGTGTAGCCCAGTTGTAGATCATGTATTCTTTGACTGAGATGATGAAGGGGTTGTTGATTGAGATGCTGAAGAAGAAGACACTGATGAGGGCAGTTGAATGTTATTCTTTTGAAGGTGTGAGAGAGTTCATCAATCTTCTTATTATAACATCTATGCTCATCATGTCCTAGTCTTTTACAATATGCACATTTAAGCTTCTTATTTTTAGATGAATCCTCTTTAGAAGAGGGAGTGAACTCAGGAGTGTTATGTGAAGGAGAATTTTTACCTTGCTCATTAGACTTGGCATCCTTGTTCTGCTTCTGACTTTTGCCACTTGAAGCTTTTGAATCCTTTGCAAAACAAGCATGAGATGTGGAAGACTTCAATGTGCCCATGTGTACCAACTTTGCATGTTCCCTTGTGAGCTAAGTTGCAAATTCATCAAGCGAAGGCATTTTGTATGCATTGCCAAGGGCATTCGTTGTAGCATAGAATGTAGAAACAAACACTGAATAATTAGGACTAAGCTTAGCAAGAATAGAAAGAATCAACTATTCATCCTCTTTAGTGACCCCACAATTAGATAACTACAATCTTAGAGAGTTAAGCTTAGAGAAGAGGTCTTGGATATTGACAAAATCTGAAGGATTAAGACCCATTAGTTCATTCTCCAACTTAAATTTCCTCAGTTTATTTGGCTTACCGACGAGACCCTCTAAAGTAGTCCAAACTTGATTAGGATGTGTGCAAGATGCAACATGATATCTAAGATTTGGAGAAATGGACAAAAGAAGAGTACCAAGAGCTCCATCTCTTCTATCAAACCATTTTCTTCTTTTTGTAGCTCCTGTGGGTTCTGGATCTTAGCCAAATGTGATTCTTTGCAACTTCAATTTTAACAAGAACATCCCCATTTGTGATTTCCATTCATGATAGTTATATGGGGTTAGAGGTACAACTTTTGGCAAATCCATGATAAAATCAAATATTACATAGAAAAACAACAAATTTCCCTCACAATATGAGAAAATAACCCCTTTGTCCCAAACAAATTGACACTTTGCAAATTTACAACAATGTATCCAAAAATACCAAATCAGCTTTAAACTGAAATTCTTGAAATACTGAAAACAAATCTGCAAAAAGTGCATATATAAAACTAAAGTGCTCCTCAATACCTTCCTGATGCTGCAAGAATCAAGAAAAACAAAGTCCGGAGCAAAAAGTTATGAGCTTGGAGGTCAAAAAACAAGATCTGACTTCAGGTTGTAAAAACAAACATTAAACAGCAAAATTCTAATAAATAACCCACAACATTGAAAAGTGCTCAGAACCAGCTTTCCAACAATCTCTTGTTCATCAAAATCCGATTTTTGGATCAAAAGTTATGAATTTTTTTTAAAATGCTGAATTTTGCCTATAGTGACGACCCTCCTAGCAAAATAAAAATTTGTCAAAAATCAAATTCGTAAAAAATTGACAAATTTTATATGAAAATAGGGGTTTTTGGGCTATCTAAATGCAATGGCAGCATCCATTTGGGGTATAAGTGCTCCAATAAAAAGTTGTTCACCAAATCTAAGCTTCAAACCCTAGTGTGCAACTATATCATACAATGGCCAAATTGAATGAAATAAAAGCTAGATCTGAATTTCTTGTACATTCTAAACTCTAGTAAGCTTAGATTTGCACAATCATGCTCCAAAATGAACCTGCAATACAAATCCACAAAGAAAAAACCCCAACTCTGGTATTTCTATCAAGGCTTTATTATTCTTCAGGTCATCATTTGATGTAAGAGAAGAGCATACTCAACTTTTCAAGATCCACCAAGATTTGCACCATAGCAAAAAACTCAAGCATAATTATCTCCCAAATCCGAGAAGGGACTTACAAATCTGAAGCTATGATACCATGTTAGAGTCACTCAAGGACTCAAGCCTCCAAGATCACCTGCAAAACCAAAAACAACCTTCTACAAAGGAGAAAAGCAAGAGCATAAATTTGCAATGATGGATGCAATATCACAAAATTGAATATATTGAATAATGGTTGAATATACAAATGTACATAAGATGCCTTGCTTATAAAGGCAAGGTGAGAGATAGGATTAGACAAGATCATGGCAAGTGTCTTAATCCTATAACATGAGACAACTAACAACCTAACTACCTAGGAATCAAGCATTACAAGTTAGATAAGATAAATTCAAGAAAATACAACAAAAACTTTTAGAAGGAATTATATATCCTAAGTAAACTTAACATGTGAATATGTCCCCTAACTCCCTAGTGAATGAATTAGCTAGGTACAAGACATTTATTCACACCAACACTAAATTCAAGAGCATCTCATCATATGGCATCTTCACAGTCTATTTTCTCTTCTTTTGAGCCTTGTGCTATGTCTCTTATGGGAAACAATACATACGTGAATTTACTTGGGAAGGGATCTATTGCTTTTGGGGAGGGAACTTTTAATGATGTTTTATGTGTACCTCATTTGGCAAACAATCTTCTTTCCATCTATCAAATTACACATGGTGGAGATGGGAGGACTATGGAATTCACTTATAATTCAATTATCATTAAAGACTTGGAGAGTAGAGAAATTATTGCTACTAGGATAGTTGATCATGCATCTCAATTGTACACCATTGCAGATTTTGCTTTTGATGATGACATTGTTCCTTCGGCTGTTCACACTTCTAGTGTGGACCATGATTTTGAGGAGACTTTTGGCTACTTGAACTTGGGTGTTCTCACATCAGATCCCGCTTTTGAGCCTTGCATTTCATCCCCTCCATCTTTTGTTTTATTTGATGATGCTTGTGTTGTCACAATTTTGGCCTCTTGTGGTTCAATGCAGCAGGGTCTACATAGTTTTTTGGTTACATCTACTTGGGATGCATACTTGACAAACATTGTTGGTTTGTTTGTTGAGTCCCACATTTCAGATTTGGGAAACACCATTGATTGCATACATCTTCTCTTTGATGGAGATGATCCTTCTTCAGTTGTTGTGAGGGAACACTTTGACCCTCTTGTTCATTCTCTACATGATCATTCTTCACAGTTTGATGTGAGTGTGGATACTTTTGGACAACATTTGGAGTAGGCTTCTTTGTCTTCAAAAGAGGCATCTTTGTCTTTGGATTGTGCTCTCCATTCATCTCTACTAGATTTTGGCTTGACATCTTCATCTATGTGACCCAGAATGCCTGTTTGGAGTGTGTAAGCTTTAGGCATCAACATGGAGACACTTGAGCGTAGTTCAAAGACATCACATATCCTCCTTCTTCTCACATCTTCCTTTCAAGAATGAGAAGACATCCTGTATACCATCCTGGTTTTGTTTCTTCCTAAGGGGAGGAATGTTGTTTGGTAAGATTGTGTTGGTGTGAATAATTGTCTTGTACCTAGCTAATTCATTCACTAGGTAATTAGGGGACATATTCACATGGTTAAGTTTACTTAGGTAAAAGATTCCTTCTAGAAGTCTTAGTTGGCTTTTCTAGAACTTATCTTATCTAGCTAGGATGCATCATTTCCTAGGTGATTAGGTTGTTGGTTGTCTCATGTCATAGGATTATGACATTTGTCAACATCATATTCATCCCTATCTCTCAACCTTGCCCATATAAGCAAGGTATCTCTTGTACATTTGTATTCAAGCCTATATCAAGCAATAGCAATTCAGCCATTAATCAATCTTGCATTGTGAAGCAAGCATTCTTGCCATTCTCTCTCTTGTGGAAGTGGTTTTGGTCGCAACTGATCTTGGGGGTGTTGAGGAGTCACCATTAACTCCTACATGGTATTAGAGCTCTCCAGGTGTTGCAGATTCCTTCCCAGATCCGAGGGTGATATTTTGGTTTGAAGATTTTTGTTGGGTGCAGATTGGGGTTTCAATAGCCTCACAGTTGAGTTCAGAAGCTTCCGCAGACGATTTTCGACTGTAAATTCGCCTATTTTGGGTAAAGTTGTTTTTGAGGCAAAAATTTTTTGCTAGGACAGCCTCCCAAGCGGTATGATCTTTCTTATTTTCGCAAAAAAAAAATTTGTTAAATATTTTCTGCGGTATATTATTCATAAATTTGGGGCAAATTTATTTGTTATTCGGGCAAATATTTTGTGAATTGTATTTGGGTCGACATATTCCGCGGCATCTTCATAACCTCTGCGCAGGTACCGGCCGTGGTCATCAATTTTGGTACATCAATTGTACGCAGGGTATATACTGCCTTTGGGGTACGATCTATGCCTAGTCGTCGATTTTCCTTTGGTCACCGGTGGCATTCCATCCTCTGAGATCTGCACGTGCCCGGGTACGCAGGGTATATACTGCCTTTGGGGTACGATCTATGCCTAGTCGTCGATTTTCCTCTGAGATCTGCACGTGCCCGGTCACCCGGCGGCCACATCGGCATTTGACAAGGTACTTACGTCGTCGAGTACAAGTCCGCATCCAATCTGGCAACTAGCATTTGTGTGGTTCGACGTTCATTGGCGGTTGTCTTTCAAACAGTATTTATTTGTCGGCTCATCATTCTTTGGCTGGTTATCGGCTGTCATCATAGGTGGATCGCCATTTATTTGAAGCCTTCCATAGGCACTATTCATTGGCTGCAAGTTGGGTACGAAGATCTTTCATTGACCAATCACAATTTGGTCGCCATCAACATTTCATTGATCCGGCGTCCTTTCCTGTAACATCGACGTCCTCGGCAGTCATCGATAGAGGCATGAAGGCCTTCATTTATGGTTGTTGTCATCGTACTGTCTGTCAATTACTTGGTCGGCGTACACCAGGTCAAACTTTTAATCGAGTGCCCAAGATCTCGGTATACACTAGGATTCGTGGGATATTCCGGCGTCATTCTGTGGCATCAAGGTACCACTGTAACTGTCTTTTCTCTGTTCATCAGCGTACTCCTATGTCATTTGGCGGTCAACTCAAAGGGTATGCCAATTGAAGGTTTTAAATGCTTTATTTTCAAAGTTTATGTATACATTTAAAACTTTTGTAAAGCTCACAAAGACGACCGGTTAGTTTTGTAAGCCGATAGTGATTTTGTATGGTGGTGGTTTGTATTAGCGGTGGATTTTTTTTTAAACATTTATTCCTTCGGTCATATGACCGACCACAGATTCAGCCCCCGGCGCTTATAGTTTGCACCGATTTAGTCTTTTCAGACTTTGTGTTTGCCCCCAAGTGCCTATTTATAGGCCTTTTTTTATTTTTTCATAACTTTTGCATACGGAGACCATTTTCCAGAAACGAGATATCGTCGGAAAGCTGGAAGAGTCAACTTTTAAGTGGTGCAGATATTTTGCAAAGATTTTGCAATTTTGTGCCATATTTTCCAGGTTGAAGATAGATCTCTATTTTTGGCTTTCGGAGCTCATATGTTTGTAAATGGATTGCTTAATTACTTTGGAGAAAGGGAACTATAGGCAATGGAGTAATTTAATACTCACTCATCTTGGTGAGAGGAATCTATTGTCCTATTTGTTTGATAAAGTTCCTTGTCCTAGCACAGCTGATGAGTATTGCATTTGGAAAGGCTTCAGGGCTGCTGTCTTTAGAGTTATTTTTGAAAATATAGATGATGACTTTTTGGAGACACTTATTCACTTCCAATATCCTCATGCTCTTTGGAATCACATTAGAGAGGTGCATGAAGATCATGATTCTTCTCCATCTCTTGAAGGTCCTCTTTCCAACTCACATGTGCTTCTTCATTCTTCAGAGTTGATAACCCATGCTTGTGATCCTTTGGAGGAGATTGCAGATGCTTCAGAGGTTCCTGATTCTTCATCTTATGTTGTTGAATCATTGAGTACTACCAGTGATTCATTGCAACATGTATCTATAGTCTTCCTGATTGGGATTCTTATTTGACAGACATTGCTTCTTTGTTTGTGGAGTCTCACATTTCAGACTTGGAGGACCAATTTGAGGGTTTATCTCTCTTATTTGATGATAGTCATGGATCAACTATTGTCACTTCATGTTTGTCTTTGGAGCTTGTTCAAGATCAGTTTCCATTGGTTCCTGGTTTGTCACAGTTTGTTGTGATTGGGCATGTACATGATTGGATTGTGGCATCATCTTCATCATCCAATAAATTGGCAACACATGAGCAGATTTCAGAGACACAATCTTCCTACATTTGGATTCCTCTTCCTACCACTTCCTATCCAGAATGGGAATCATTCCTGCATTTGTACTTGGTGTATCTTCTTCCCAAGGGGAGAAACATTGTTTGTAGGCATTGGATTTTGTTTTGTCTTCAGACTTTAACCATGTTTGCAGGTGATCATACATTATGGGGGGGATATCTCATCTCTCTACTTCCCTCTTATGGGGGGGTCATTTATTGTATATACATGATGCATGTTGTCCTTGGGGGGTATCATTGAGTCCTCCATACATCATCATGTTGTTTTCTTTTGTTTTCTCTCTTTTGGAGAGGAGTTTTGTCCCACAGGGTTTTCTCCTTTTCTCCGCTTGTGAGAGATTGCATCATTTACATTTGTAAATGGGTAACTAACATGGCCTACTAGCCGGGACCCATGGTCATAGTCTTTGCACAGTTTGCATAATAATCTTCTCCCTAAGTTGCACTTAAGGGGGAGTGTTGGTGTGAATAATTGTCTTGTACCTAGCTAATTCATTCACTAGGTAATTAGGGGACATATTCACATGGTTAAGTTTACTTAGGTAAAAGATTCCTTCTAGAAGTCTTAGTTGGCTTTTCTAGAACTTATCTTATCTAACTAGGATGCATCATTTCCTAGGTGATTAGGTTGTTGGTTGTCTCATGTCATAGGATTATGACATTTGTCAACATCATATTCATCCCTATCTCTCAACCTTGCCCATATAAGCAAGGTATCTCTTGTACATTTGTATTCAAGCCTATATCAAGCAATAGCAATTCGGCAATTAATCAATCTTGCATTGTGAAGCAAGCATTCTTGCCATTCTCTCTCTTGTGGAAGTGGTTTTGGTCGCAACTGATCTTGGGGGTGTTGAGGAGTCACCATTAACTCCTACAGATTGGATCATCTTTAGCATTCAATGTTGAGCTTCTACCATTGCAAGAGACTAACCATTGAGGGGGGTCTGCATGGTCTCTCTCTTCTCTCTTATGGGGGTGTTTTTTTCCTCACATGTGGTTTTGTCCCTCTCATTCATCATTGAGAGCATTTCGTATTTTATCTCTCTTTTGGGGAGGAGTTTTTTCCCAATGGGTTTTCTCCTTTTCTTTATTTGTGAGAGATTGCATTTGCATTCACACATGGGTACCTAATATGTCCTTGTAGCCGGAACCAATCCTTGCATCATTTGCATAATAATCTACTCCGTAAATTGTACTTAAGGGGGGGTTTTAACTATCTAGTTGTCTAATAGGTCCTATTTACATGTCAAGTCCACTTAGGCCCTAGGTGTGTTTCCTATAAGTCTTAGTTGTCTAGATAAGATCTTATCATATCTTATCTATTTGGCTTTTATTTAATGCTTGTGTCCTAAGTCATTTAATAATGTTGAGGTAGTTGTCTCATTCATGATTAAGACACATGTCAAGATCTTGTCTAATCATATCTCGCATCTTTGCCTTTATAAACAAGGTGCCATATGCATATCCTAATTTAATCCAATCAGTCCAATATTACTGCAATTGAGTATTGCATATTGGCCATAATCTTGCATCTATTATTACAAATTCATATTCTTGCTTTTCCCTCTTGTAGAAGGTTGTTTTTGGTTTTTGCAAGTGATCCTAGAGGCTTGAGTCCTTGAGTGACTCAAACAATGTCTTTGCAAATATATTTGGGGCAATGTTCAAAGTTGATGGCTCTCATTGAGCAAAGAGTACTTGAGCACTCTTAGTTTTTAGACTGTATGGGTAATCCCTAATTGAATGAACCTACAACTCGGCATATTTCACAAGACATCTTTTTGGGACAATTAGTTTTGATGCGACCTTCCATTTTACAATTAGTATACCAAAATTTTGTACCTAGTTCTTTCATGTCCCTCAACTCTTTCATCATCCTCAACATGTCTCTACGAAGAGCCTACACAAATCCTAATTCATTACCATTTGAATCAAAATCTTTGCTTTTCCTTGAGTGCAAAGATGCCTTGTTTTCACTCTTTATGTCCATCACCCAATTGTATGCATCCTTGTATGATGAGGGTGGTACTATTTTTATCTTCTTTTGCAACGAGGTATCAAACCTTCAATGAACCATCACTTCTTTAGCCCATCAACTGGCTCCTTCTCCAGTTTGTTCAATAATTCATTGAGCCTCCTATTATATACTCACATTTTCATGTTTACCCTATCAAGGATTATAAATTTCAACATCAATCTCATTCTTGTCCCTCAAAAGTTTGAACTCTTGCTCAAATGCATTCCTTAATTAGTTCCATGCGGCTTTCGATGTACCAATTGATTGCCACTCCTCGTACTGTGGTTGGGAAACATCTTGACAATGCTAATGGTCTATTTCCCCATTTGTTGTATATATAGCAATACATATTCTACAATGTTTTCCAAGGTCTTGAAATCTATCTCTATTGAACTTTGATAGTTTCTTCCTTTCAAAATTCAAACTTGTTGGAGTAGCCATTGCTTGATGTGACTACAATATCTAAACATTCTCCTCAAGAAGTTCTAGTGGAGACATTCCTTTGCTCTTTGAGCAGTTTTAAACATGTCCAGAAACTTGACCCTTCCAAAGACTTTGGCAATATGAACACTACTACCACCCTCATGTTCTCTCTTTCCACTCCAACCTTTTTTCCTAGTGTCTTAGGCTTAGAATCCTTGATCAACAAATCTTCAATGCCTTATAGACTACTTTCATATGCTTCCCACTCTTTGTCTAGCAAGAAGCCCTTGACCTTTGCTTCACCATGACAACTTCCCTCATCCAAAGGAGGCTCAATCGAATCTAGAAATTTGATTGTTTCTTCCTCCAACCAAAGTTGATCTGCAAGATCAGCACATAGTTCTTCAAGATGGGGGATTTCCTTGAAATCTCAACACACTCTTCCTCAATATGCTCTCGAACATTCATAGTTGATTGGATACTCTCCGACTATACCTCCAACTTACATTTCAGCTCCAGCTTCAATTTGGGTTCTAATTTCGACTTCAACTTTCACTTTGAATTGATGGATTTCTAGATTTTGCCGCTTCTTGTAGCCTCCTTCATTCTTATTGCTCCACCAATCGAAGGGATTATCTAATTTTATGATCTGCCCCCTAACTATGTTTTGATCTTCTCCCCCCTTTGTTTGGGCTTAAGAACATTAATTTCATCAATCTTCAAGTTTTAACATAGTTGTCAATAGGTATTGACTGACATTGGTTCTTTATGACTCATGTCTAATTTCATCTAGGCAACAATGCCAAATGCTTATTGCTAAATGTTCAACACTACTAATTGCAATATAAATGGAATATGATAGTACATACCAAATAATTGAGGATGAAAACCAGTTAATGCTTTATTACTGGATAGTGCTTGCACAATCCAAATTGTAGAATAGGAAAGATCACATCCCAAATCAAATTGCCTTCTGAGACCTCGAGAATTCTGTTTTTAGTGCTATGGGATTGCCAAATAGCACACAACTATTAACAACCACTTACAACCAGCTCCTAACACCTACCCACATGCTGACAAAAGACTAACAAAACATAAGAAGTTAATTTTATGAACAACACCTATCTAAACTAAAAAATGCTCCACGGGGATGCGTCCCCTAGCTTTTTACCCTCGTTCTCATACCGAGGATGGTACGGGGACGTGGGGACGGCCAAGAAATGTCCCCCACCCGTCCCTTTTGCAACCAAAAAAAGGAAACGTTTCCGAAACATTTTAGAAACTTGCAAGGGACTTAGGGAACGGCTAGTCGTCCCCTACGGCCCAGTGCTGTTTTGGATGCCTTTTTAAAAAAAAAACAACTTTTTAAAAGAAAAAGAAAGGCATAGGCGGGCCCACAAGGACCCCCCCATGCCTTTTAACAAAACGTAAACCCATAGCAGCAAAAATCGTTTGGGGAAAACATGGGCAAACCAAAAGTTCATGATTTTTTGAAAAAAATCAGGAAAAAACTGTGAAAAAATGGGGAAAATTTTGGATTTGAAAAAAAATGTAAAAAATAGTAGAAAAAGAGACAAATGCTACTCTTTTTTTAAATTTAAGGTCATTTTCATAGCATAGAGATATAGAGAGCAAATAAAATAGAGATTTTAACCCATGAATTGTAGAAAGCTTGCATGTTGTTTATCAAGTTTAAGTTTGTTGAGCTTAAAGGCATTTGTTTCTTACTTAGGTTGTGAACTAAAGATCATTTGGAGCACCTCATACAACAGAGTAGTGTATATGTGAGATATGGAATGAATTGTAATGTAAAATCTTTGTAGAAATAACAACTGAAAAAAGTGGAAAAGGCTAGTGTATGGAGTCATAAATGATACAAGTGACCAAAAGCTTTGAGAAGGCAATGACATGAATGAAATAAAGTGGAGGATGAAAAAGTGTGATAAAATAAAGGATTGGCTAAGGGTTAAAATCTTAGGCAGATACTCTTTAAAGTTGTGCAAGCTTGAAATCAGAGACAGTGCATTACCAGCCCAAGAGAATGGTTAAAATCTTAGGTAGATACTCTTTAAAGCTGTGCAAGCTTGAAATTAGAGACAGTGCATTACTAGTCCAAGAGAATGGCTAAAATCTTAGGCAGATACTCTTTAAAGTTGTGCAAGCTTACAATCAGAGAATGGAGTCTGAATTCAGGGTAATGCATTGTCTCTGATTTCAAGCTTGCAAAATGATGTCTTTGAATTACAAACATAATCAGCATGCTTGGCATAAAAATGGGTGCGGAATTGAAATCTTTCAAGAGCTATTTTATAAGTTTTTGAACATGAAGTGAAATTATTTTTAATATTCTCTATGTAAAGTAAAGTGCCTATAGGCAATGTAGGTTATAGATTTAGTATTAGACATTTACATACTTTCATTTCATTGTTGCAGTCATCATCAATGAGGAACCTCATCGTTTTTCATTTTGGAATAGTACAACCTTGGACATTTTGCAAGAGTTAGCTAAAAAACTAGACCAAAACATGACAACCCTGCAAGCTGATAGGGGGAAGACTATAACTGATTTGACTTAACATTTAAAAGATGATTAATCTATGACAAAAAGAGAGACAAAGTAGTATGATTATTGATTTTTGTATAGGTACCACTTTTTTTTTTTAGGGACCTTGGGACAAACTTGGGCCATATGAGGACTTCAAAATCTCTGGGAAAAATTCAATCAATGTTTTATCTGAGGGCAATAGAGTCAAACCTATCACCTAACATCTAAACATACAATGAACTTAAAATGATACAATAAAGTTATTTACAATTTGGACTGATTTGGTATAGACTGCTCATTCTTTTTGCAAGTTTCATATGTAAAATTTTGACTAACTTTGTCATCAAAGTTAGCTTTTGAAGTTTTCTTGGCATGGAGGTGGTAAATGCTATAACCATTTATAAGGTCACCTTACACAGGCACGACTAGTGAAAATGGTTGGAATTGCTTATTTTGATTAATGAAGAATCCCTTGCTTTATTTTACTGTGGTTTAATTTATTTTAGGGTGTATTGACAAGACTGCAACCTTAAAGTTCAAAGTAGAAAGGAACCTGTTCACACGTGTATGTAGGGCAGAGTGTAGAGTCGACGATGATCACCCTCAACTTATCGCAACCCTAATTTATAGCAAAAAACACCCCAAATTTAGAGTTTTTAATGCAAGAGTTGTTAGCGCAATTTATGGTGATTTTTTAGGATTTTAATGCAAAAAAAATTGCAATTTTCAACAATTTTTTGCCAATCAATGGTCTGCAAAATATCTCGAAAAAATCAAGGAAAAAATTGGCAAACCTGAGGACTTTTTAAAAATCGCGAAAATTGCAATTTTTTTAGGATTTTTGTTTCTATGCGTAAACCTATTATATCAATCAAAATGAAAAAAAATCTTATTTCTACATTTGCATTTTGAGTTGAAGGAGAGCAAGAGAAGAGCAGCAAGCTAAAGGATAGAACAGCAAGTTGAAGAGGAGATTAGGGCATCAATTCCACTACACTAGAGGTATGTTTTTCATCTTTCTTTTGTATTTGCAATTTGTTTTCCAATTTTTCAAGTTTTCAACACATAGAAAGGGCATTGAGTGCTTTTTTTTGTTTTTTTTGAACTTGCAGCTCTCTTTGAAATCAGAAAGTATTATAAAAACAATCATGAGCAGCAGTGGTAGTGATAGTGAGGATGTTCAAGTTCAAATTGAAGAAAGAAGTAGACCTAGAAGTATGGCAAACATTTGGGGGTGTTCAGAGAGTGGGAGTGTAGCAGGGTCAGCATGTTCAAACCCATTTGATTGTCCATCCCAACTCCTCAAAACCTATGCAAAAGGCCCATTTAACCCCAAAAAGCCTCTATTACAATTTGCAACAAGAGTTGATAAAGATAGAAAAAAATTTGAGGGTAGTAGAGTATGGGAGTGTCATTTGTGTGGCAAACAATATAGGGGCAGCTATATGAGAGTTTATTTCCATCTTTTGTGGCAAACAATATAGGGTCAAGGCGTGAAAGGTTGTAGAAAAATTACTCAATCTGAGAAAATTGAGGCAACTAGATTGCATATGGAGGGGGAGGCATTAGGTAAAGGGGTTCCAATGGAGAGTTTGCAGCCTAGTGCGGCAATGCCTACAAGATCAGTGTATGTTGCTTCTTATGCAAGAAAGGGTTCTACTAGGGGAAAGAAGAGAAGTATTAATGTTGCAGATATGTTTAATGTTGCATTACAAGATGGGGCTGATTCCTCTATTGCTAAGTTTTTTTTATGCTAATGCCATACCATTTCATGTCTCACATTCGCCATATATTAAACAAATGTGCAAAGATATTATAGTTGTTGGTCCCTCATATGTTCCACTTGGAGAAACTAAGCTACACACCACCCTTCTTGATAGAGAGTACTCCAAGGTGAGTATTTTGATGGAGGATATGAGACTAACATGGATGAGAGCTGGACGCTCCATAATCATGGATGGGTGGATCGATATCAAACATCAGCCACTCATCAATATTATAGTCACTAGTTCAACAGGCTCTTATTTTCTTAGAGCTATAGACTGTTCAGGGCAAAGGAAGGATGCAACCTTCCAATTTCAGATTTTGAGAGATGCCATAGAGGAGGTTGGAGCCTCTAATGGTGTGCAAGTAGTGACCGATTCAGCCCTTGTGTGTAAATGAGTTGAATTGATGGTGGAGAGTGCTTATAAGCACATTTTTTGGACCCTTGTTGTGTGCACGCATTGAACAATACCTTGAAGGACATTGGGAAGATAGATTGGGTGAAGGCAGTGGTGTTAGAGGCTAGAGATGTGCAAATGTTCATTTGCAACCATCACACTTCACTTGCTTTATTTAGGACATTTTTGAAGGAGGAATTCCTCAAGCCCGTGGAGACTAGATATGCCAACTACTTCATTTTATCAGAGAGGATGATTGAGGCCCAAGAGGCTCTACAATTAATGGTGGTCAATATAGAGTGGGGTAGATGGCATGAGTCAAGCACACCGGAGGGAAGAAGTGTGAAACAAAATATCCTTGATGATGACTGGTGGTCCTGTTGATGCGTGTTTTGTGACACACCCAACACTTTTAGAATAAAAGAATGCCCAAAGGCAGCTCTATCCTCTCTTGAAAAATTACCTCTTATGCTAAGATTGCTAGAAAGGTCATACGGTAATTCCAATGTTCCGGTTTGGGGGATGGACAAGCTCAATAGGTGATGTGATATGCTGGTTTCACAAAGGGACCCTTGGATAGTAAGTTACTCAAAGTAGGGATTTGGATTGATGTAACGTTGAATGCTCTTATGTTTTGGATTTTCAGTTTAAAATAAAATAAAAAAGGGGATGAGGGTAAAGGAACTAGATTTATGCAGAACTAATCCTATGAACTTCGGAGACAAATGCTGGATAATGGAATTTAAACCAATCTTTGCTTCGCCAAGCACGGCACTACAACTAGACAAAGACGGTGCAATCTTCAAGGGTTTACGAAAGATATCCTATTACACTATATCACCATCAATTCGACCAATGCATATAGATAATAGAACTCAAATTAAGCAATTTTAATGTTCAGACTAACCTTACACATCAAATTGGAAATCATCCAATTGAAAAAGGTATGAACTAATTCCACTATTTCCAACACTATCAATCTTTCATTCATCTAAAATACTTGAAAACAAATTTACTCTATTTTGAAGAAATCAATGAAACCATGCGGGCTCATAGAAATAACAAATGCTCAACTCTGAATCCACTTATTATTTAAACAGCAATATTGCAACAATCTCATCAGTCTCTCCCTGAATAAATGAAATGAATGGGGTTTATATAGGCACCCCAATTACAAAGCAATGGCCAAGATTAAATTTGAAATCAACGGCCAAGATCAAATTTGATAAACCCTAACCCTAAAAGCATAACAAACTCAAAGACACATGGCACAAGCAGAACACGCCATTTGGAGCATGGAAAATGGTGACACCTTGCACTTCATTCGAGCAAGTGGGAATCCAGAATGCAATTCCCTTTGGATCGCTCCCTAGCTGCAAATGCAAGAAATTTGGCTAACACAGAATCAAGTTCCTCCATTGAGATATTCGGCACAGAATCCAGTTGCATTCCAATCACGTCCAAGGTCTCCAGGCACTGAGTGAAAGTTCCTTCCCATCTAGCCTCCTGCTTCTGAAAGTTCTCCATGAAGGTCAAAAGGGAAGACATATCATCAAGCTGATTCTCTGTAATAACTTGCACTTCCTTGAAGTAAATGCTCATCACACTTTTCTTCAATCCTTCTAAGTCTAAGCCATTTGTATCATGATGTTCTTGTCCTGTTAATCCTTCAAGAGAAGTGAGGATTTTGAACTGAATTTTCTCAATCGTGCTCCGTATAGCAGCACATTCTTCCTTTATTCCATCATATGTCTTCTTTTTGGCCAATAAGGAATAATACCACCTGCTGAAATCATACGAGGCTCCTTCTTCGACAACACCTTCCTGGATCAATATATGCATGGAAACTTCTTTTAGAACCCTCAAACGAGGTATCACTTTGTCCTGTGTGTACTGGAAATCTTCCCAATGGTCTTCAACTTGACTCACTTCAGTTATCAGCAATGCAGATCTGTCATAAGTTTGGGCGCACTTCTCCAAGAATTGCTCCATCTGTTTTGAAATATTGCTCACCCAATTCTTGGTAGCTTGACTCGTGATCCTCATAGCCTCAAGGACATCAACGGACTCCGGAGTAAGAGATGACGGTGGAATAAAGGCTGCATTTTCCTGACGCAAAGGGGCTGTTAGCTGCTGAATGAACTCTATCAGCCTTAGATTTTCTAACTCCAACCTCTCCTTCTTCTCTTCTGTTTTATCGAACTTTTCCCTGATGGCTTTGGAAGTGTCCGCCAACTCATGGAAATCCTGATCTATTGTCGTTGGCCCAATGTCCAATGTTGTAACTTCGTAATCCATAGGAGCAATCTGATCTCTTGGCTTACCAATCTTCGGGACTGCCACCTGTAAGATCCTGGATCCTGTATCGTTCCTGGTGATCTGAGAATACTTTTTAGGCTTTTTCGGCGTTTTAGCCTTGCCAATTCTTTCTAGGAAGTCCTGTATGCCCTCAACTGGTTGAACTTCATCCAGTGGTCTGGACTTCTTCAAAACTTTCAGTTAGCCAATCCGGGATTGTGGATAATTCCATCCCATCTTCTAACTGAACATCATCATTAATTCCTTTAAGAGCAGAAATTACCTCATCTCCTAGTTCTTCATTGTCCTCAAGGATCTCAGTATCTCCTGCACCTTCAATCATCAAAGTATCATCTCCTTCTAAACACTCCGTGGAGGCTTGATTTTGGAGAGAATCCACCTGTTCTAACTCTTGAAACTGAATTTCTTGCTCATAGCTCGGCTCGATATCAACAATGGATACATTTTCAATTACTCCAACTGACAAAGTCCTTGAAGATGAGGGATTTTCAGTCACCTTCTGCTTCTTACTTTCCAATTCCTCATTAGCTGATTCCCTTTCCTCTATGTGAAGGTTTCCACTTACTACCTTCCTCTTGCTGGGATACGAAAGTTCATCAAGACTTTCGCCAATTGCTTCACCCTGACTATCCTTATTGCTTAATGTGGCGTAAGTAAGAGAAATTCCTTCCTTCCTCAACTTGCTGATCTGACCATCGACCCATTCCCTTGAGTAAGCAAAAATGTCCTTCATCAATGTGTTTAAATCGGTCAACTCAGGTTGTGTCCAGTTAGGCAATAAAATAGGCTTATCTTTTTCTTGTTCAAATTGAGGATGAATGTAGTCCCCGTTGTCCTTCACTTGTTCAGGTATAGGGAACAAGTCACATCTTTTTATAAGCTCAACTGGAATTCTGGACCAAATCTTCTTCCTGACTCCATACTCATCCATCAGGTTAGACCAGTAATCTTCGATCTGCATAACATGAAGGGATTTCTTCCCGTGCATTCTCAGGTAAGGATCATAATCGGACCTTGGATTATAGGTGCCGAATTTGTAAAATTGCAACTCTACCCCTGCTGTTTTGGCTGATTGTAATGAAGGACAGACTTCTAGCATTTTTCCAATTGCAACCGGAAAATCCACTCCTTGTTTGTTCTTCTTCGCCTGAAGGGAGTCTACACATGCTAGTTGCCTTGCAACTTCAAGCATAACAATTTTGTCTGTTGGGTATCGAGGAAGCCTGTACGGAGCATCCGAGAATCCATGAATTCTTATATAAGTAAATGTCGGAAACTGGATAAACCAAGACCCGAACTTGTCAAGCATTACCATAGCTTCTTTAGACAGCCTCCTCTGCACTGTTCCTTGAAGAACTCGCGTGATATACATAAGGAAGGTGTCATTTGTTATCTTGAAATTGTCCCTGTAATGTAGCTGGAGCTGCGGGTAACAATCATATGATTTGAGTTGATCTTTCCGAAGTCCCACTTCGCCTTTACAAATCAGTCCTCTGTACTTAGTGAACCGTGCCAAAATGTAAACCACATAAGAACTCATGTAGAAGGTTTTAGTTTTTTCAAGGTTTCTCAACTGGAAATCGATGTTATCACTTATTAACTTAGCCCAATTTATAGCCTCCATTCCCAATACGATTTCCTCCACGTATGAAAACATCCATACTTCAAAGAAGGCTCCTTGAGAAGTTCCCATAACTCTGTTCAGCATATGAATCATATCACTGTATTCTATCTTAAAATCTGTGCAAATTAGTCTCTTTGGCAACTTGGAGCGATGTCTTTTGGGTTCTTTAATCCAGTTGGAATTGATGATGTCCATACAGGATTCCTTGGCTTGATCGAACATGGCCTGTGATTCTTGCTGAGTCCTGTTCAACATTTTCCGGCGATGGGGAATACCAAATACTTCCCTGACTGAATCCTCTGTGAAATAGGCCAAGGTGATTCCATTGGGCGTTTTAATTGATCTTGTTTGAGGATTGTACCTTCTGGCGCACTCAACCATTAACTCACTGCACTGAACTGCAGGCGGAAATCCTGCTGCTTGATGAAGTCCAGACTTAACAATATTTGAGGCGATAGGTGTAGGCATTTCGTTTTCTGTGCCAAACATCCTTCTCTTGTATTGAATTGCATTAAATTGTTCAAAGTTTGTATCTGTCACTTTCTTCCACTTCGAGGATAACTGGGATTCCGGATAAAATTCCTTCAGGACTTCCTTGACTTGAGCTTTCCTGACTCCACCTCCCACGTTCTTTGGAGAAGACATTGCGCCTGTAAGAAACTCGAAGTTAGAGAATTTTTAAATAAATTTGCAAAAAGGCGATTTCTTGGCTGGAGGAAAGTTAAAAATTAATTAAAAATCCAGAACTTGATTAAAGGCTGCATAAAGAATAAATTCTTAAGTGAAATTGATCCGCCTTCATTATTTTCAAAAAGCATTCATGGAATTTTAAATAATCTTTTGGATTTTTAAAGGTTTATACTGAAATTTTCTCCAATCTTTAATGAAAAATCCAATTCCCTTCTCAAAATCGCCAAAGATAACCTGCAGTTGTTTGAAGAAAATCCGGAAAGGAAGAGAAAAAAATCCAATTCAATGTTCTGGAACTCAAGAAAAATCCACTTGCAGCTGAAAAAGACGTCTTTTCTTGGGAGAGCTTTGCCTGTGAAGAAAGTTCGACTTTTGCAAATAATGAAAAATGAGCTCACAAGTTATCTTTTATAATAAAAACCTTCCCAAATTGATTTAGGTCGACTTCTTCTTCTCATTGGTTGTCTTTTGCTTTTAAAACGAAAAAGCAATCTTATCCTGATCTTTGACTTTTCAAACAAGGCGTCCCTTTTGGCTTGATAATTAAGTTTTAAAATAAAACTTAAGTTTTCTTTCATCTTTTCTGCCTTTAGCAAAATTCGACCTTCAACTGGACTTCTTGACTTTTCAACTGGAATTTTGACTTCTCAAAGTGACTTTGCCTTAGAAAAATTTCGATTCCTCCTTGAGAAAATTCGACTTCCAACTGGATTTTTCACTTCCCAACTGGAATTGCACTTTGACTCAATTTCCTAAAGTCCAGTTCAATAATTTTTTATGCCTTAGTCGATTTTCACTTTGTCCAACTGGAATTTCGAACTTTCCAACTGGATTTTCTTGAGGAATGCGAATTTTCCCAAATGGATGAATTTTACTTGGATTTTCCCTTTAATCAATGGATTTTCCAACTGGATTTTTCAAGTTTCAACTGGATTTTCTCATGGGCGTACCTCTTCCAGACTTAGGCGAATTTCACCATGATCTACTTGCTTTTTACTTGATTTTTCAGTGATTTTCTCATGAAGGCACGATTTTGTCCAGTTGATTTTTTGACTTTGCATGCACCTTTTCTCTGCTTTTCTCATCTTGCATGCGCCTTTTTTCACCTTGCATGCGCTTTTTCTTTGCTTTTCTCATGATTTTTCGATCTTTGCTTGATTTTTGCTCGCTTTTTAGTTCCAAAAATGGAAACTTTTGACTCAAATGCCAGTGACACCTAGCACTTTCTAAAAATAGAAACTTACTAAAAATAGAAAAAAGCAAAAAAGCAACTTTCTAAAAATAGTAAATTCCAGATTGGGCCAGAAATGCCAAAAACGAAAAAAGCAAAAAAGCAAAAAAGCAGAATCCCTAAAAAATAGGAAGTGTCAGAATTGAGCGAAAGCACAGGCGATCCTCGTCTGCAGGGCCTTCTAAGCACTCCCATGACGTTTACGTTCAGTTTCAGGCTCAAACTCCCAACTTGGCTCGGATGATGACTCCAGACCTTGACATGAAATTCCCAGACATCAGAGACTATGAAATTGCTACTCAACGCTAAACCCTAAGAGCAAACTAGCGAGGGTTTCCGTTTGCAATGGGGCGATGTGTGAAATAGGTCACAACAGGAAGCAATATGAAGAATTTCATCAGTGATTGTAAATGGGTACCTAACAAGGCTTTAGGCCAGGACCCATCTTTTCTAGATTATGGGGGGGATATCTAAAACAGTTTGATAATTAATTTATGGGGGGATGTTAGAAAAGGTAAATTAATTATCAACAGTAGATTGTTAGCGCAGACCAACAATAGATCCACTCCACGCCGACTCCCACCGACTCCAGTCGTCCATGCCATTCACGTTGGGACTATTTCACCTGCTCATGATAAATTCTCTAGCTAACACCAGTCTACAGTGCTTGCATTATTTATTATGTATTTGATTATAAATTGAATACTTGAGCCTGTATTCGGCAGAGCTCAATTCAGAGTTTTACTCTGTTTTGTTCTTCTCCTCTGCTCCATGTTTCTTTTCACGCATCCAGAAACCAGGGCGAAAAAAAACACGCTAACTCCACCAATATTAGAAGCGAATGAAGAAATCGCGGGTGGAAGAAATCGCGTTTTTTAGAAAAAAATAAAATAAAAAAACAGGAAACCCTCGACTTTCTTCAGAAAAAGAGACGCGATTTTGAGACCCAGAAACCCTAACGCGAATTTGCAAAAACCCTCACACAGAAAAAATTCGAATTATGATCCTTGTTTTAAGTCCACGAATTTCTAGGGTTTTGTTTTTTCTCTGCTCTGATACCATGTTTCTTTAGATTGTCAGCACAGACCAACAGCAGATCCACTCCACGCCGACTCCCACCGACTCCAGTCGTCCATGCCATTCACGTTGGGACTATTTCACCTGCTCATGATAAATTCTCTAGCTAACACCAGTCTACACTACTTGCAGTATTTATTATGTATTTGATTATAAATTGAATACTTGAGCCTGTATTCAACAGAGCTCAATTCAGAGTTTTACTCTGTTTTGTTCTTCTCCTCTGCTCCATGTTTTTTTTTGCCTTCTCTCTGCGTGGTTTCTGGTTTATTTTAGCCGCGATTTTTTGCTTTTTTGGGCACCGAAAATTGTGTTCTCTCCAAGACGCGTTTTTTGCCTTTATTGAGGTCGCTTTGTCTGCCCTAGCCTAGTCACGGACCTTCTCACTCCTGGACGCGATTTTCAGCATCTTATTTTTCAGATTTTTTCAAAAATGTGGTCATTTTCTGCATTTTCTCAAAACCAACTAGGGTTTTGCCGATATCTCCTTCATCTGAAGTCAAATTTTTTTTTTTGATTCCAGATTCCTTCTGGGTTTTTCGAGATCTCAATTGGGTTGTTGTTCGATTTTTCTGGGTACCTCATTTTCCGTGTCTCAAAATTTGTGCCATCAATTTTTTTTGGGTATTCCTAAATCCTTTTGGGTTTTTATTATTATTTTCTGGGTTCTCAATAAAACCTCGAAATCTGTGCTAGGCTTTCGGTTTTTGCCTTGGAATTTGTTTTCCAAAACCTGTTTCTGTTTTCTGTGCATTATTTTGTTGTCACCAATTTGACCGCGAGGTACATGATGGCATCTCTGACGAACATAATGCTCAAAAGCAGCCAGAAGTTCAACGGGAAGAATTACAACACCTGGAAGTAGCGTATGCTGACGATCTTTGAATATCGTTGTCTCGATCAGGTCGTCTTGGGGAACTCAACTCGTCCTGCTGTAGCTGGAAAGGATTAGAACAAATGGGATGAACGCAACCAAGAAGTCGTCATGCTTATCAAACTCTCAGTCACAGATGAGCAGCTACCTCAGGTGCCGTCTGGCAAAACTACTACGAAAATCTGGGATCACTTGAAGGCCCTTCATGAAACCTCCGACAAGAGCAGAGTGTTCTTTCTCAAGAACATGCTTTTTTCCATCATGATGGATGAGAAAATGTCCTTATAGGAACATCTGACGGAGATTAAGGACATTCGTGATCAGCTGGAAGCGATTGGTCGAAAAATGGAGGAAGAAGATATGGTGGTCATTACTCTGAAGAGTCTCCCACGTTCGTATGAACATTTCATTGAGACGCTGAATATCACCTCCACCAATGTTGATCTCAAATTTGAAGATCTTTGCAACAAGCTCTTGCAGCAAGATCGATGGTGACAACAATTTGGAAGCAGTACTAGTTCCACCTCCACAGAGCAAGCGTTCTTTGCCAAATCTTTTGCTAAGAACAAAGGGAAGGCTCAATCTTCTTAGCCAAAAGGCTCTGGTTCTTCTTAGGACAAGAAGAAGAAGAAGAATGTTTAGTGCAATTATTGCCATAAATACGGTCACATAAAGGCTGATTGTCGCATTCGTTTGGCTTCTGAACAAAAGAAGCAGGTAGAGTCTCAACAAAAGGCACATGTCGCCTAGCACACTGAGCAAAAAGAATCTGCATTCTATGCGTTTATGGCCAAGAGAACTGCAGATCCGGTACATTCTTCTGCCTGGTATATTGATTCAGGGGCATTGCGGAATTTTACTCATCGTCGGGATTGGTTCACGAAATTCGAACCATTCTCTGATTCTGTCATTTTTGGAGGAGGCGAAGAGTACACAGTTGCTGGTAAGGGCACTGTCTAGATTCACTCAGGAGGCAGAAATTTACTCTTTCTTGATGTCTACTATGTTCTAGGCATGGAACATAACCTTCTCTCAGTCAGTCAAATCATGCGGCATTCTCCCCAGTTAGATGTTTTTAGTTCGTCCACCTGCAACATCGTTGATAGGGAGACTCGTACAACAATTGCTATGGGACTTGAGGGTCACGGTCTATACAAACTTGCTGATTCTGGTGATTCTCAGGAGCACGCTTTGGCTGCTAGGAGTACAACCATCAACAAACTGTGGCACCAGCGTTATGGGCACTTGAATGTGCACTACCTCTCTCAACTGTCTCGGTAAGGGTTTGGTTGTTGGTCTACCTGCGATCCAAACTCAAAATCATGGAGTTTGTGGAGCCTGTCAAGCTGGCAAGTAGAATCAGACACCGTTCTCGGATGGTGATTCTTGGTGAGCCTCCAAGGTACTTCAACTGGTTCACACTGATGTATGTGGGCCAATGAATACTCCTTCTGTTACTGGGTCCAGGTACTTTTTATTGTTTGTTGATGATTTCAGTCGGAAAATGTGGGTGTATTTTCTGAAACATAAATCAGATGTGTTCAACACATTTCAGCAGTTTAAAGCCTTAGTTGAGAAAGAATCGGGTTCTCAGATTGTTACTCTAAGGTTAGATAATGGGGGGGAGTTTTGTTCAACTGACTTCTCTACTTTTTGTGCTGCACACGACATTAAGCGCCAACTCACTACACCATACACCCCTCAGCAAAATGGTGTTGTTGAACGTAGGAATCGCACCATTACTGAAATGGCTCGTTCTATGTTGGAGTACAAAAATGTACCTAAGAAATATTGGGCTGAAGCAGTTTATACTGCAGTCTACCTCCTGAATCGGTCACCTACACAGGCCGTTAAGAAGATGACTCTTGAAGAAGCCTGGTCAGGATGTAAGCCTAAGGTAGGCCATCTGAAAGTCTTCGGTTCTACAACGCATGTATGGATTCCAAACGCCAAACTTGCCAAGTTGGACTCCAAGAGCCAGACACTTATGTTTACTGGTTACAATGACAATCACAAGGCATACAGGTTGATTGATGTGGAGACAGATCGTCTCATATTCAGTCGGGTTGTTGTGATTGATGAGACTACTGGTCCATTCCTTCCAACTACTAGTCCTGCGGATCAGCCTATGAAGGTTCCTGATGAGGGTGTTCGTCTTCCTCTTGGTTCCCCTGATGGGAGGGCTTCAGAGCATTCTGACTCTGAAGATGAGGAGTCTATTGATCATGATATAGCACCACTTGATTTTCCTCAGGACTCACATTGAGATGACTTTGTTCCTGACATCCCAGGCGATGCTGTTTCTCCTATTCCAGATGTTGGTACTTCTATTTGTCGGCCTAAGTGGTGGGCCAAGACTATTGGTGATCTTCATGATGATGAACTCATTGAGGGCAGATCAGTTCGTAGAAAGAGCAAGCAGCCCAACACAGTCAATTTTGCTCTTATGGCCAACATCCACAGCATCTATGAGCGATCTTCGAATATTATAGAAAAATCACACTTGATGAACTCGATCTGAGGGCAGATCAGTTCGTAGAAAGAGCAAGCAGCCCAACACAGTCAATTTTGCTCTTATGGCCAACATCCACAACATCTATGAGCCTCATACATACTCAGAGGCTAAAGGAATTCCAGAGTGGGAAAAGGCTATGCAGATCGAATATTATAGTCTTCTGAAAAATCACACTTGGGTTCTTTCTGATCTTCCTCCTGGGAAGAAACCTATTAGCTGCAAATGGGTTTATAAGGTCAAGTATCATGCCGATGGTACTCTGGATAAATACAAGGCTCGATTAGTTGCTCGGGGATTCACACAGTGGGAGGGCATTGATTACGAGGAGACTTTTGGTCCTATTGCCAAGATGAGCACAATTCGTCTTCTTCTCGCTATTGCAGCCCAATTTGGATGGACAGTTCATCAGATGGGCGTCAAGAGTGCCTTCCTCAACGGTGATTTGCAGGAAGAAGTCTACATGACGTAGCCTCCTAGTTTCAAGGTTGCCGACAAAGAACATCAAGTGTGTAGGCCCGTGAAAGCGCTCTATGGACTAAAACAGGCGCCTCGTGCATGGTACTTCAAGATTGATCAGTACTTGGTTGATCATTGTTTTCAGCGCAACCCTTCTGATAGTAATCTGTATGTCAAACACTCTGGTGATGATATTCTCTTTCTTGTTGTCTATGTTGACGATTTGATCATTACTGGCAGTTCAACACATTTGATTGCAGCAATCAAACAGGATTTGTGTCAGACTTTTGACATGACAGATTTGGGGCTTCTCCATTATTGTTTGGGTATTGAGGTTTGGCAGACAACTGATAGTATTTTTATCTCTTAGTCTAAGTATGCTCGCAGTCTGCTTGACAAATTCCGGATGCAGGATTGCAAACCTGCCTCCACACCTATGGAGAAGGGTTGTCAGCCAACTTTGATTCACCTCCGGTCGATGAAACGACATTCAGGCAACTAGTGGGCAGTCTCATCTACCTCACTGCCACTAGACCTGACATCAGTTTTGCAGTGAGCTACATTTCTCGCTTCATGACAACTCCTAAAGCTGATCATTGGATTGCAACGAAGCGGGTGCTGAGATATGTTAAGGGCACTTCAGATTATGGCATTCTCCATGGCAGATGCAAGGATCCAAAGCTGATTGGTTACACAGACTCAGATTGGGCAGGTTTAGTGGATGACAAAAAATCTACTTCTGGGTATGTATTCAGTTTGGGTACCGGTGTTGTAACATGGACCAGCAAGAAGCAACAGGTAGTGGCTCTTTCCTCGACTGAAGCAGAGTATCGAGGAACCGTTAAAGCAACATGTGAGGTAGTTTGGCTTCGTAGGATGCTTTCTGACATGCACATGTCACAAGTAGGACCTTCTCCCTTGTACACTGATAATCAAGGGGTGCTCAAACTGGCCAAAAATCTAGTCTTCCATGAACGTAACAAGCATGTTGAACTTCATTGTCACTACATTCGCAAGCTGGTAGAAGACGGATTAGTTCAGCTGCAGTATGTTCCAATAGCAGATCAGACTGCAGGTATTCTCACCAAGTCTCTGAGCCTGGATAAGTTTGTCAAATTTAGGGGGCAACTTGGTGTTTTTGACGGATTGACCATTAAGGGAGGGTGTTAGAATATTATATTCTTATATTATTAATGGTCAATATGATGTATTTAATAGATTAGATATTTTCTATCTGTTAGGTGGACATTTAATGTCTGTAGGTAGATATCATTAATATCTATAGTTGCTTGTAACTTCTTTATATTGTAAAATCTCCTTTTGTTAATACAAGGAGAATTTTCTAGAACATTATAGACAGAGAGGGAAAGAGAGAGATATATGTCAATAAATTAATAATTGATAACAACAATATCAATATATAAATAAATCGCGAGAGTCGTAGCATAACAACATAATAAATGTCATTAAAGCATTATAAAATTTATCATAGCAATATCAAACATCAATAAAACCATGGTCTATCAATATCCAAATGTCTCAAACATGCATCCAAAAGTCTCAAAGTTCAAACATGAAAATCAAAATACTAAATACATTGTCCAACAGTCTATGAAATTAAGCCTCATTCGGGCTATGAATATCAAAAGACTCAGAACTATCTGAGTCATTATCATCTTCTAGCAAGAGTGGATCATCCAATGGTAGCCCGATCAATCATGGTTGCACTTCATCCTCATCAATTTGCCTAACGTCCTCAGGATCAACATCCCATTGTCCTACTGGAGTCTGCTGATACTCAGTAGTCTGTTGGTCCTGAAGTCTCAAGGCATTATGAACTGCAACTAATTTCTTAGCTCGTTTTGAAGTAAGCCTGCTCCTCTTAATGGAGTGGATGAAGCCATAGGTGGACCAATTCCTCTCTGCAATAGAGGAACTAGCAATCTGTGAGAGTAAACAAATGGCAAGTTGTTTCAAATCCGGTGTGCCCTTCCCATGAAATTTCCACCATCCAATGGGGTTGTTTTGTGCAATGGTTGCCCTATCTGTCCTAGCCTCTGGTTTGTTGAATGTAGGACCCTGAAGATCAACAAACATAAGCCATTGCTCTCTAATAATGGTTGCTAGCTCATCGATATACATTTTACGAAGGGTTGCTGTAAGCCCCTCTATCACCTTGTCATCCTCAGAAGGAAGCATTTGGCCAGGTCTAGGTACATATGACTTCGGATTAAGAGCATAGGCAAGCATATGAAGAGGGGTATTCATTATGTTCCACCTCTTATCACAATAGGCCTAATATGGTCCTCATAAAATCTCAACTCAAGTTCCTTTTGACGAATAGCTTGCTTCATTTGGTCAAGCATGCTATCAAAAGTCTCATATATCTCTCCCAAGCTAGGAGAGTCTGTATCTGCATACCGGATTACCCTCACAGCTGGTGATATAAAAGAGCAAATATACCTACAAGCAACAAATTAACTATTAGAACTTTTAAAATACAAACTACAAAGTAAAACAAAGTGTAACAAATTCAAAATTTCAAAAACAATTTAAATTTTCAGATTTCTTACTTGATAGTGGCCCACCAAGTTTCATTAAGTACTCTATCTCTCACTTCCTTGCCTTCATTTGTCTTCGACAGATTCCACCTTTTCCAATCTGCACAAACAACCATGGCTTGTAGAGCATCTTGGACCTCCAACATCCTCTCCAACAAAATATAGTAGCTAGCATATCTAGTCTCAACTGGTTTGAGGAATTCTTTCTTTGAATAAGACCGGAATAGTGCGTGTGAAGTGTGATGGTTGCATACAAACATTTATATGCCTCTAGCCTCTGCAACTGCTGCCCTCACCCAATCTATTTTTCTAATGTTTTTCAAAGCATTATTCAAAGCATGTACACAACATGGAGTCCAAAAAATATGTTTGCAAGCATTCTCAATCATCAAACTAGCGAGCTTACAAACACGAGTTGAATCTGTCACAACCTGCACAACATTAGAAGGCCCAACCTCCTCTACGGCCTCCCTCAAAATGCCAAACTGAAAATCAGCATCCTTACGCTTCCCAGAACAATCAACAGCTCGAAGAAAGTATGAACCAGCAGGGCATGTAACAATAACATTAATGAGTGGCCTATGTCGAATATCAGTCCACCCATCCATGACAATGGAACAACCAGTCCTAAGCCATGTCTGCCTCATCTCCTCCATCAACAAGGTAGCTTTTGAATATTGTTTGTCAAGGAGGGAGGTACGCAATCTATGTTCTCCAGGGGGGGCATAAGAGGGTCCAACTGACAATATTTCTTTCACCATAGTTTTGAAATAAGGTGACCTTGCCAAATGAAATGGAAGAGCATGTGCATAAAAGAATTTGGCCACTGCATCATCAGCTTGCTCACGTTTTTGTGCATTCATCAACCCCATGATTGAAGTTTTCTCACTTGCTTTCTTCTTCCCTCTATCACAACTCTCTGAAACTTGATACATTGGAAGAGGCTTGCAAATCAGCTAATGGTCGTTTTTTATTTTGAATGGTAATGATTTGGTCATCACTACATCCAGCCAACTTTGCAAATTGAAGCTGCTGCTCCAATGTTATTTTCTCACAAACTCTAACACCCTTTCCAGTGCCACCCACTAGATGGCCTCTAATCCTAGTATAGCTCCCATTGTAATTAGATTCACAAACATGACAAAGCCATTTCCTGCTGCCCCTTGATTTTTTTTTCTTGTTGATAGTCACATATGTGGCAAACTGAAGCAATGGTTCGTTGTGGTTGAAAGGGCCTTTTGCAAACCTTTGAAGAATGGGTACAGGGCATGCAAAATTGTCTAAAGAAGCATGGGTTGAATTTTCAAAGGTGGAAGAAGGGTCTATTGACATTCTTTGAACTTCATTTTCACTGTCACTACCCTCACCCTCATGATTGTCATTGCCACTGCTGTTGCTACTCATTTTGAAATTTGTATGGCTTTTCTTCTTTATTTTTTAAAATATGAAGTTTGTATGCTGGTTAAAAATCTGAAAGTTTGTAAAAATGATACCAAATCATTTAATCAATGAACCATTGAACATTGAAAACAGAAAATGAAAATAAAAACAAAAATTAAAAATTAAAAAAAGTGAAAGATAATGCAGAAGCAAAAAAATTATTTAAATTTAATCTCAAACCTAGAAGTGGTAGGAAATGGAACTAAGTAAGTGCAACTCCCAACTCCTCAAGGCATCCCAAACACAAACAAAATGCAGCTTGAGTGAAGAAAAAAACACAGTCAAATAGAGGCTCAGCCGCGACTTTACCTTAGGCATGAGAAACAAAAACTTGAAGAAATTTGTTTCATGCCTCTTTAAAATGCAAAAACGTCTCTATTAAATGCCCAATCGCAGGAGCAAAATGCCAAAAAATCATTTGGATTGAGTTGAGACAGAGATTTTTCCCGCGCTTTGCTGTGTGAGAGTCGTTGCCGCTGCCGTCGCTTGTCGTGAGAGCCCAAATAATGATCAATTGATTTATGAAACTTTATTAAGTTTCATTTAAATTTTTCCTTTTAGACTTTACACAAACATTTTATGTTGCTGTGGGCCCCGCAAAACTTTAGCAGCAGTATAAAATGTTTAAATTTTTTTTTTTTATATTCTTTTATTTTCTGGAGGCTCCATGTACGTGGGGGACAGCGAGGGACGAACGTTTCCAACGTCCCCCGCCGTACCCGGGGACGGGGGATTGTTCCCTGACAAGAGGAAACATTCCCCACCGTTTCTTGTGAATTTTCCTAATTCGGGGACGGCTGGGGATTGTCCCCAATGCGTCCCCCTGTCCCTAGGATGGATGGGGACGGGTACAGGGGGTTTTGGGGCAGGGGACGCATCCTTGTGTAACACAGGTAAAATAATATTAAACACATGAATTTGTTACTTGGCTGTACAGTGTCTCTCCTACGAATGCAAAAATTGGAAGAAAACAATGACCCTTCGGCCTTCTTATAGCTTTGTAGCTCATCAAGTATGAGATCTCGAAGGTCATCATCACCAACCCATCTCTCAATACATTTGTTGAGGCCAACAAGAACCTCTGCATCTGCTTTGAAATTGGGAGAGAAATAAAACTTGGGGTTCAAATAGTAGGCAGCAGCATGAATATGTCGTTGGAGTTGTCGGTTTCACCTCCAATCTATTATGCACCATATGGGTTCATATTTGGTCTTGTTTGACCCATACAAATGCTAAATTGCCTCTTTGGCCTTATCCATGGCCTCACATAGATACCCCATGGGGTTTTGATCCCCATCCACTAATCGTAAAACTCTAACCAACAGTTTTGACACCTAAAATATAAAAAAATTAACAAAATTAGTGAGCTGTAATATTAAAAAAAATAAAAAAATCATCAATCAAAGTTTGAAAACTTACATTGATGATCTCCTCCATTATTTCGGCAAATCTATCATAAAAAATGGTCTTCACGACCTTCTCTGCTTCAACCTTCCTACAATAAGGACTCTCTAACCATCTTTCACTCACATACATACGCTTGAGGTTGGGCAATGTAGCTAAAATACTTTGCAAGGTGAGGAAATTGGTGGCAAAGCGTGCGACTCCTGATCGCACAAGATCCTTACCATCAGTGTGCTCTCTCATGAGACTTAGGACCCATGTGTGGTTGTAGATGTACTTCGTGATATTCCTTCCATCTTCAACCATGTTCTTCACCCAACTTAGTTTCCCTATGTCCTCAAGGAGCAAGTCAAGACAGTGGGTAGCACAAGGGCTCCAAAATAATGTCGAATGCCTTGCCATTAGAAGTTTACCAGTTGCCACATATGTAGTTGCATTGTTGGTCACAATTTGAATGACATTTTGAACCCCCACTTCCGTCACCTCATCCAACATGTTTCACAAGGTCTTTGCATTTCTTGTTTCTTTGGAGGCATCAACTGATTTTAGAAATACCAGTTGTCCCACTGAAGCCACTAAAAAGTTGATGAGTGTCCTATTTCTGCCATCCGTCCACCCATCAAATATAATGGTGCAGCCATTCTTTTCCCAAATTCTCCTCTATTCCTCCACTAGTCGATGTGTGTTTTGGACCTCATTTTGCAATAATGGCCCACTCAACTCATGACGACTTGGGGCCTTGAACCCCTTACCCACCATGGTCAATGCGTCGACCATCCCTTCCCAATAAGGACTAGAAGCAACATTGAACAAAATATTGTTGTAGTACCAAAATCTCGCACATGCCAACTTTGCCTCATTTTGCAACTCTCTATTCCATGCAATACCTTCCAATGAAGATTGTGCACCAGGAGTATTACGTGGAACAAAAAAACTAGAACCTTGGCTGCCCACACTTCCTAATCCTTGTAATTGTGGCCCAAGAGAAGAAGAACCCCCCATATCTCTTTGTGACCTTGTAGAACTGAAATTTGCATATGGGGCTGCCATTGCCTCTACTGTTTACTTTTTATTTTCCTTCCTTTGGTCAAATGCTGCAAAGAGTGCTTTGGCCTCCCTCTCAACCTCTTCAGAAGCGTTTTCACATGGTCTAACATCTTAGCAAGGGATTTGTGCAAGGTGGTATTTCAGTCGGTTTATGCCACCATTGATAGACCTGGTGCACTGGATGCAAATAACCTCTCCTCACGTTGCACCTGGTGTTCCATGTTTCCAGCAAGGATCTCTTGGTTTGCCACCACTTATTTTACTTGTAGAAGCCATATTCTTTTAGCAAAATACCTAGCAAAAGAGAGACAAGATAAACATTAAGAGATAAAATTGAAGTTAAACAATAAGGCACATCATAATTCAAAAGATTCAGTCACTTATGAGTTATGTGTGCTCTCCTATTGATGACACAATGAGCACTATTGATCAACATAAATAAATGAGCATGTAGCAGTTGATTTTAAAGAGAAACTAAGTGATATTTCTAATGCAGTAGTTGAGTTTAAATATCAAATTTACAATCCTTACAAGTTTCACACATTTTACAAGTTTTTTATAATTAGTTATGAGTCACTTTGAAAGAAACTAAGTTGCTTTGCCATTACTATTAGTTATCTTCCTTAGAGTTGGTAATAAGGCAGTCTTCATCCCGAGTTTTTGCAATCTAAAGAAGTGTTATCTTCAATAATCTTGCGCTGATTTTGGTCAGAGTTTCACACTGAGTTACACCATAACTAAGAAGAATTTTGCATCTGTTTAACCTTGTTTAACTAGACCCAAATCATCCACCTCAAGTAATTGGAGATATGGTGTTAACTCTAGATACATGCAACAAACAACACTATACCCACTTATATTTTTATTAGAAAAATTCCATGGAGATTGCTTGGATCCTGAAGATGTCAACAGTGGTGAAGAACATGATTGACTAATAAGAGTACCTACTCACACTGATATTTCCCATGCTTAGAGATGATGACATATTGTAAAAGTCAATTTTTTTTTTGTGGGACAATAATGCTCCAAAACGTAATAGCTTTATTGACTTAAATGGCCAATGTTTGCATGTCATTTACAAATCTCCAAATTCAAAAAAAGAATACAAATTGGCATGGCTTAATGAATTTTCAATGAAGAATGATATTCAAAATACTTTGGAGGAATGGTATGATTCTGTACTCGTCTTGAAGCCATTAAAACCTCCAAAGTGATATATCATAAGAAATTTCTAAGTAGATATGACAAATGCCATTACCGTGACGTGTAGAGACTAACAGATGCCTTGGATACTGTGGATGCAAATCAAGGATAGGTTTCTCTGCTATACAAAGTTTGAGACAATGGAACAATATTCAAATGGACACTAAAATTCGCACCGTAAAAAATGGTGAAAAAAACTTGTAAACCGTTGCATGCCCTCGTTGCTGTTTTTTTTGGCCTCATCACATCATGGATGCAAAATGAAGGTTAAAAATTCGTGTTTGCTTTTTGTTTCGACTTAAAACCTAATAACCCACCCTTACACAAGTTTTTCTGCAAAAAATTGCGCGTTTTCGTGCTTTCATAGGTAAAAATCATGGCGCGTTTTTTGTTTAACTCAGGGTTGAGTAATGATGCAAGTTACTTGCTGCCATTGATGGCACGCGAGTACTCACACAATCGTCAAGTAATCAATGCTTTTTTCATCCCTGGTTCATTGGCTACCAAGAAGATCATAGAAGGAAATTTTTACAAAGAAGTAAGTTTTTTTCAAATTTTTTCCTTCATTTTTGTTTTACAAACATGAAACAAATTCTTTGCTTTGTTTATCTATATTTTTTGCATTTTTCTAGGAATGTATCAAAGATTCAAAAGAGCTAGGTTTTATATATTTATTTTTGTGTTCATTTTTTTGCATTTGTTTTGAATGTGTTGTTTACAAAATTTCTTGCCATAGGAATCACAATGACAACCAGTTCTAGCTCTATGACTCAACCTAAGTTCAAAACAGATCCAAATTCTCTTCTATGGAAATATGTTCAAATGATACAATAGGTTCCAGGTGGTGGGGGTTACATTTGGATTTGTAATGGGTGTGATGTTATATATTTTAGTTCATATAGTCGGGTGAAAGCCCATTTGTGTGGAATTCTTGGGCAAGGCATCAAACCTTACCCTCGAAAAGATGGTGTAGCTGTGCCATCAGAGACAGTGATAGGATATATTACGGAGCAATAACAAGCAGATGAATGGGTAGACCGTAAATCAAGTCACCCCTTAATAAAAAAAATCAAAGGGAATGCAGCCCCTAATGCCCCCATCTAATTCTAGTGTTGTGGTAGAAAACCATCCAGTTTTGGCCACTCATTTTCAAAGTGAACAACCCACTACAAACAAAAGACCAAAGGGGCATTTGGAAATTGCATTTCAAAATTAGAGTCGAGATATTGTCGACCAACACATAGCAAGATGTATTTATGCAAATGGGTTGGCTTTCAATGTTGTTTGCTCTCCATATTGGAAAGAGATGTTGAAAAAAGTTAATGAAGCTCCAAAAGGGTACAAGGGGTCCAGGTTTTGAGAAGATGCATGACACCTTATTGGAAAAAGAGGTCAAGATCGTTGAAGATGCGTTGCAGCCCATAAGGGATTCATGGGTTGAGACAGGTGTGTCCATTGTTTTAGATGGGTGGAAAGATGCGAAAAATTGGCTCTTGATCAATGCCATAAAATAAACTCTTGAAATAAAAATAAAATAAACAATGTAAATAAAATATAATAATTTTCTTAAAAATTAAAATGACCTCAATACATGATAATGGTCTTTACCTTATTAAGAGAAACCTCAATAATGCCTTACTTATCATACAATGTAAATAAATAAAACTTATTGCTCGACGATGTGATGAATCATCTCCCAAATTGCTTGTTGTGCAAGGTTTATTTTGGTTGTTCCACGACTAACTACATGACCTACAAGATTTTGTAACAATTTGAATTCATAATGCCATAACACATTGGAAATTCAACCATTGTTTAGGGTTTTAGGCTAAGTTACCAGTCCTGCTATTGGTTTGGGTTTTGGGGTTTGGTTCACGGGTTTGGTAAAAAAAATTGTGGCTGGGTTTGTCCATACAAAACATATAAAAATAAGAAATTTATACATATTCTCAGCAATAATTAAGTTAAAAATACCACGTATAGTATCATATATTGTATAATAAACAAAACCACAATAAAAAAAAAAAATATTACAATGTCAATTAGTCAAACTTGAATGCCATGATATATATTATATATTAAAATTAAAAAATAATGTCAAGCGTCAACAATTGTTTACTCGCTAACTCTACTTGATAATTGTCAAGAAGTAAACGGAATAATAAAGGATAATAATAATTCACAACAATGTTTCCAAAAAGATGTGTCATTCCATTCATTCATTCATTCATAAGATTTGCAATAGATACAGGAGTTCATATATGCGGTCGCGACTATGAGTACAATGATAAGTATAGAATAGCTAACGATGGTTGAGAACTCCAACTGTCAAGAATTACTAGCTGATAATAGTTGTCGGGAACTACCAACTGACAACAGTTGTCGGGAACTACCAACTGACAATAGTTGTCAGGAACTAACTTATTAATTACAAAGCAATTCTTTTTATAATTTATGTACTACATCATCCCCACAAAAAGAAAGTAGTCTTGCAGATGACTGACTAACAAAATTGGGAGTTGAAACAACACAAAACCAAGAGGTTATTGAGGAGGTGGGTGAGAAGATGTCCTTCAAGCTATATGTATTGAAGATGAGAGAGTGGTCTTGGGGATCTGAGTTGCTGCAGCTTGTATACCTCCTCTGTGCGCAACTTGAGGTGGTGACTTGTTAACAATTCTCATTCCCTTGCTGCCTTGATCATTTGTGCAGCTTCAACCAACTGGTGCTTAGTTTACTCCAGCGCCTTACCCTTTTCTGCCAACTAAGCTCTTGTAGTTATCACTTTGGTCCGTTCAGCTTTTGTAAGTTGGGACAGTTGGGCAAGTTGTTCCTGGAACTTTTCAGTAAGCTCATCTGTCTCATCCCTCACTTTCTGCACAATATATACAACCTCATCTTGTTGGTGTGCAAGTTGATCATTGGAGACAGTTTGACGTTTCAGCTTATAAAACAAGTCTTTGGAAGTGGTCTCCATGCCAAATAAGGCTTCCATCACCTTACTATCTCTCCCTCCGATAGTAAGCTTCGCAAGGTGCCAAGCTGCCAACATCGCAAGGGTCTCAATCCCAAGCCATCCTCGAGATGTGAGAAGACTGGTAAACTCCACCTCATAGTCCCCTTGCATAAATGCCAAGATATGTTGGGCCTCTCGCCCACCTGAGGAGAATGAGATGTGCCCAACCTTCGAGCTATGTTTGCTACCTCCTACATTACAACTGCCATGGGCTCCAAGTTCTGGATGTACCTTTGGATCGTGCCTAGTGGATCCTCTTTGTCAGGTTTGGAGATCTCAATGATGATACCCTCTGAATCACTAGACTCCTGGCCTTGAGTAGGTGCAGTGGGGTTGGCCTTGGCTAAGTAATAATAAAATTACTTATGGTCTTGAGTAGGAACTAACTTATTAATTACAAAGCAATTATTTTTATTATTTATGTACTACAACAATCAACCATCACTAATCAAGCATCATCATATGGGTCTTTAAAAATATCATCATCACCATCCATATTAGATGATGTAGGTATGATTGGTTAGAACCACAAATAGTGGCATCGACATCGACATTGGCACTGGCACTAACACTAGCAACATAAATCATATTATCGAAACATATAATAGGCATTGTATGCTAACTACATCATCACCCCAAAAGAAAGAGTCGTCTTACAAACAAGAAGGAAAACAAGTAAGCATCATGCCATCAAGTAATATTAGGAAAGGTTGTCCAATTTGATGAGGATATTGTAGATGAAGACTTATAGGCAAACTTGGAAGAATAGTTCGCAAACTTGGACTTGGAAAGTACTTGGTAAATCAAATAAGTTTGGTGGGTGTCTAGGGGCAACACCCCAGCAGGGTTGAGCGGCAGCGCCTCTCGCGAGGTCTGGGGGCAGCACTCTTGGTGCACTCCTTGTTGTGATACAGGGTGGGTCAAGGGGCAAAGCTCTTGCCGCCAAGCCCAAATTAAGATCTTCAAAACCACAAATACCTTCATGGTGCACATCATTTTATTTTGAACTTAAATTTTTGTTTTTAAGATTGTAAAATATATATGATTTTTTTTTTGTTTGGTATAGATGTACCCATGCCATACTCAGCCCTTGAATTTTTTTTTGTTGCACTGGCATATCATACCCATGTGCCTGTACCCGTCCTTGATTCAGATTTAGTAACTTAGGTTTAGAGTCCTTTATATCTATTTTCCATAATTTCTTATCTCTAAATATGAGCAATAATTGAATTCTTACTAATTTAAATGAATTATGAGGTAAAGAGATCAAGCCTCCAAGATGCTTTAATGCTTTTCAATTCACAGTATTCCTTGTTTGACCTCATTGATGTTTCGTTGTACTGCTTTGTCTATGCCAACAATTATATATTTATAATTTTTTGTGTTGCATTTTAGATCTGTGAAAGTCACACATCCATTAGTGGCTGGAATAGCTATAAAGTGGTAAGCAGATTCTTTTACTAGAAATTGTTACAACTTTTATTCTTCATCCCCCTGTGAGTGGAAAGTACAGCATTAGCCATTAACCAACAGCTATAGCAAGGAAGATACAATAGCTCTTGAGGAAGATACAACTGCAGAGCTATTTCAGTTGTATTTACTATTATTTATGTGTATCAACACAAGAGCTGCAAACTAGTTACCAATTCTGTAAAAGTCTGATTGTAAACAGGTTACAAATATTGCTGTAAGTACATGAGATTCGCAGAACTATTCAAAACAATCTATTTTAAAATTACATGCAACTATAGGCTGTCCAATGATCTCATTAAATAGTGGTTGATTCTTAATTAAACTTCTGGGCAGAAGTACAAAATATATATTTCATCATTTTAAATAGTGGCTGAATCTTTGTTAAACTTCTGGGCAGAGGTACAAAAGATATATTTGATCATTTCAACAGGATATGCACCATGCTTGAGGCTATACTTCATCGATTTAGATTTATTTGTAAAGCTATTTTTTTGAATTTTAACATTTATATCCAGATGTGGGTATTTGGCATACTATGTATCATAAACAAGCGTTTTAGTTTGTTGTACAGATTGAAAGAGAACCTCAATCATACTAGCTTGACAAGGTTATATGATATCAACAAATAAAAAGATGCCTGGCTCCAAAGCAATCTGAATCTCTCATTGGGATGATTCATATTTGACCATTCCTGATTAATATTCTTTGTTACGTGATAAATTGGAACCAAACAACAAGCACCTTTGATTAGGAAGTATTGAAACATCAAACATGTATTACTGAGTAAAGGGAAGGATTCTTTGTATTAAGGAAATGATTGATATTGTATTTGATTCGAGACATCCTAGGCAAGTCACAACTATAATGGATGATTCAAGAAATAAGGGAATGTGTTGCACATCATTAATATTTTTTACCTTAAATGCCAAGCCTAAGGTTTGTTTAGTCTGCAAAAGTTGGATGCCACTTGCCCTGGTCTTGTCCCCTTAGTTTAACATCTATTCAGGTGGTGCAAACTGCAGCTTGAACTAAAATTTGCTTGTTGGTATAAAATTTTGTTCAACCTAACCTAAATATTATCACCAGAAATAAAACTCCATTTGCATAGCTGTTGGTGCATTAAAAATATTGCATTTTAGCCCTTATTTGATAAAAGCTATGCTACAGGATTGCCAGAAGCCGATTCAGTGGGTTGAGTCGGGTCGGGATGAAGATAATTAAGTACCATTTTTGGAGTTCGGCCGGTCCGGACCCCCATGTGGATCCGGACGGGGTTAAATTCGAACCGGTTGAATTTCGAACCAGTTCGAACCGGGTTCAATTCCGCGCCTGGGCGCGTTTTTCCAAATTTTTTCATTTTTTAATGATTTTCTTGACTCGTTTTTGACTTTTAGGGACTTTTTTATTAATTCTAACCCTAATACTTGCCTCAAAAACATGAAATAGGTAAAGTGAAACTCATTTACCAATTTGTGAATGAGAAAAAAGAATTTTTTGCCTCCATTGCTGAACTTTCTCTTTTGCTTGCACAAGCTGGAATAGACTTGAAGGCTGATCGTAGATTGTTCAAAGTTGATTGTTGTGCTATTCCTAAGCACTTGCAAGTGTCTATTCGTTGCTAAGAAGATCGTAGAGCAAGATTTCTTCAAAAGAGGTAGGTTCTTTGAAGTTTTTGATTATTTTTTTTACATTTTTTTTCACAAGTGAACTTCAATTCTTTTGTTTTGTTTTTTAGTTATTGTTTTGTTTTACTTTTCATTCCTCTAAATGTCTATAACACATGTTCAATTTTTTCATTTTTTTGAAATTAATTAAGTCTTTTACTTTCAAATTCAATGAATCAATACCAAAATTTCAATATGTTGTGCCTTAGGTATTCACTATTCCGTATTACAATGGCAACCGGTACCTCCTCAGGCTCAATCCAATCTCGTTTCAAAATAAACCCAGCCTCTCCCCTTTGGAAATATGTAGAAATGGTTCGGCAACTTCCAGGTGGTGGAGGATATATTTGGATTTGTAGTCATTGCAATGTTCAATATTCGAGCTCATACAGTCGAGTAAAAGGGCACTTGTGTGGGATCCCTGAAACAGGCATCAAAAATTGTCCAGTGAAAACAACGAAGGCATTCCAAAAGATATAGTGTTGAAATATATTGCTGAGCAAGAAAAGGCAGACCAAAAAACAACCAGTGGTAAAACAAGCCATCCTTTGAAGAAAGGATCTCGATCCATGAAACCCCCTACACCACCTTCTTATTTTCCACCTACAGAAAGCCATCCATTTATGGACATCCCTCAAGAGCAAACCATGCCCTCTTCAAATAAAAGATCTAAGGGACCGTTGGAAGCTTCATTTCAAAATGAGGCAAGAGAGATTGCTGATCAAGACATAGCAAGATGTGTCTATGCCAATGGATTGGCATTCAATGTTGTTCGTTCACCATATTGGCAAAAAATGGTGAAATCTATTAATGAGGCTCCAAAGGGGTATAAGGGCCCAGGTTTTGAGAAGGTGTGTTGCACCTTATTGGAGAAAGAGGTGAAACATGTAGCAGACTCTTTGAAGCCCATAAGGGATTCGTGGATCGAAACAGGGGTGACCATAGTTTCTGATGGATGGAAAGATGCAAGAAATCGCCCATTGATCAATGTTATTGCTGTGTCCCCTAAAGGGGCAATGTTTTTGAGAGCAGTGGATTGTGAAGGACAGGTGAAAGATGGTCCATTTATTGCTGACATCCTTTGCCAAGCTATTGAAGAAGTGGGCCATCAAAATGTTGTGCAAGTTGTAACCGACAATGCCAAAAATTGTAGGGCTGCTGGGTTATTGGTTGAGGAGAAGTATCCACACATTTTTTGGACACCTTGTGCTGTCCACTCCCTCAATCTAATGCTACAAAAAATTGGATCCAAAATTGAATGGATCAAACAGGTGTATGCGGAGGGCGAAGACATCCAAATGTTTGTCACCAACCACCATATGACGCAAGGAATGTTTAGACAATTCTCTAAATTGGAGTTGTTGAAGGTAAGTTAATTCTCAATATTTTTAAATTTTTGAATTTTCTTTTAATTTTAATTTTTAAATTTTGATTTTGTATATTTAAATTATATTTTAATTTTAATTTTGATTTTCAAACAGGTTGCCGAGACCCGTTTTGCCTCCAACACAATTGTGTTGAGACGACTTATAAAGGTTCGTGAGGCACTATGTGCCATGGTAATCAGCCCTAATTGGGTTGTATGGAGGCAATCTAGCAATGAAAGGGCAAATAGGATCAAGCAAAGGGTCCTAGATGATGGTTGGTGGGATCGTGTTGAGTATCTCGTCAGTTTCACCGAGCCCATACTGAGCATGATCCGTTACACTGACTTGGATAGACCTTGTTTGGGCGAAGTATATGATGGTATTGACTCAATGATTGAGAAGATGAGATCCATCATCAATGCAAAAGAGGAAGATCCTGAAGAAAAATTCTTCAAAGAGCTACAGGAAATCATGGTTGATAGATGGAACAAAATGACCACTCCCTTGCATCTTCTCGCTTTTGCATTGAGTCCCAAATATTATAGCCCTGAGATACTTTCTACTTCATCAAGAGTTGCTCCATATAGGGATGGTGAAGTGGCCCAAGGGTACAAGGCAGCAATTCGTAGAATCTTCAGTGATCGTGACCAACGTGATCGAGTGAGGGCTGAGTTTATGGCTTTTGCATGCTCTGGGAGTGTTGATCAGAATATGGATGCTCTTCGAGACAAGTGTAGGGTGGCTGCTCATAGTTGGTGGTACTTCCATGGGCAAGAATACATGCACCTCCAACCTATTGCAATAAAAGTTTTATCCCAAGTAAGTTTTATAATTTATATTTGTAATTTTAATTTTAATTAATAATTTTGTTTAGTTAATTTTTGTAACTCTTAACTATTTATTAATTTAATTTGGTCTTAATAGGTTGCTAGTTCATCCTCTTCTGAGAGGAATTGGAGCACATACTCCTTCATCCACTCAATAAAACGCAATAGGCTACATTCAAAAAAGGCTGAGGACTTGGTGTATGTGCATTCAAACTTGCGCCTCCTTACACACAAACATAGTTCTTACAAAGAAGGAGACACAAGGAGGTGGGATATTGAGCCAGAGCAGCTTGACTTGGATGCTTCCACAAGTCACTTAGCTGCACTTGATATTGATGATGACTATCAGCCTGAAGCAGCTACTACTGAGCATGAGAGCGGTAGTGTTAGTGCTAGTGGCAGTGCTTGTGCGAGTGCCACTAATGCTATTTGTGGTTCTACACAAAATTTAGCATCTAATGATGCTGATGATGCTGCTTTTTTTGATGACCCATATGATTCAGATTGATCAATGATCAATAATTAATAATTATTAATGGCTGATTGTAAACTTTAATTTATAATTCTATATCATGACATTTGACTTTTGAGTATAAAGTGGTGGTGTATTTTTGCTATGTTATTTGACTATTAATATGGTGGTGTATTCTGAACTTAATTACTGCTGCAAATATGTATATATTTCTGATTTTTATATGTTTTTGTATTACCGAACCCAAAACGAACCCAAACCCAAAAAAAAAAATCCCGAACCGGCGAACCGGGTTCTCGAACCCGAACCCGACAAAACCGAACCCGGTAACTTAGATAAAAGTAGTCTTGCCATGTATTTTAATAAAGAAGTTTTTATTTTGTATGTCTGAGCTTCATAAGAGTTTTTTTTATATAGAAAGTCTTACTGTATTTGTGGTTGGAAAATTGTCTTAGATATCTTCTGTTACTTTGAAATCAACTTCCTACTTGTAGCTGTGTAATCTAAGCTACAAAATAAACCATAAGCACATCCATCAGAAATAAATATCTGGATTGCATGGCACGTGTTATTTTTTTGTGCTTAACAGATATTTAATGTTGTCCTTAATAGGGTTCCATTTTTTAAATGATAAAATTCTCATCAAGAAAGTTAGGAGTGTTAGCATTGCATAGGTGTCAGGCAAATAAATTCTCTGCATATTTTCTTATGTCTGCAGCATACATGTATGTTTGGGCTCTATGCTTTATCTTCTGTGATGTAAACTTTTCTTACATCATCTTTTCTTACAGATTCCTCAATTTGTGGTAGAAGCTGGGTATACCAACAATAGAAAGCAGATTGCTTGTACCCAACCTCGCAGAGTGGCTGCCATGTCTGTTTCTCGTCGTGTAGCAGAAGAAATGGATGTGACAATTGGGGAAGAAGTTGGATATAGCATTCGTTTTGAAGATTGCAGCAGTTCAAAAACTGTTTTAAAGTACGTACATATGGAATTTGAATTGTCTAGAAACTTGCCATTCAAAGCAAAACTTGCTAAGTGGCAATTTTGAAGAGTATCATACTTTATCTTATAATGTGTTAAATAAAAATTGAATCAGTTTAGAACAGAATGGTTCTGTGGAATACAGATGTCCATCTCCCCATTCCTTATTTTGGGCTCCTGAGCATTTAAAATTACCTTATAAAAATTAGTCAGTTAAAAATCACCAGGTCTCCTTTTGGCAAAAATCTCCCAAAGTTGCCTCCATCTCTCCACTACTTGTTTTAGGCTCCTGAGAATTTAAAATTACCTTATTAAGTTATAAGAATTATTGAGTTAAAAATCAGTAGACCATATTTGACAAAAAATCTCCCAAAGTTGCCTCAACTGGTGGTGCAATCCTCCAGTCCTCCCTCGCACGGGCTGCTCAAATATGCCAGCCACAAAATTCACAGCTCTGAATTTAAAATAGTAATACAGCTCTGAATTTAAAAGAGTAGAAGGTACATGGAAACACTAAGGAAAATTTGGAGCTGTTGCTCCTTCAATTCGTCTGTGTGTGTGCTAAGACTACTGAATATTCAAGTGGCTGTGGCTTCATCCAATTCTTATAGGTTAGACTAGAATAGCTGATTGGTTGAACTTACGTGATGTCTAACTTGGAACAATGCTCAATTTTATATGTATCTACAACCCATATTTTGGCAAGGAGCTTTGTGTGCGTTGTGGTGATGCTATAAGATGCTTTGTTTTTTAGTTGCAAATAGTAATGATAAAGTCAGGAAGTCAGGTTCAGTCAGATTAGCCTGTATGCTTGGCATATGGGACCTTTCTCTCTTTCTCTCTCTCTCTCACACACACACACACACACACGGGCGTGTGCACATGCACACACGTGCACACACACAACCGTACATGTGCACACGCATGCATGCTGGGCACACACACAAATACTGTTCAAATTTTGTTGCTATTGTGCTAAAGGATAATCGTGGAGGTGCATAAGCATCACTCCTTTCCTTTCTTCTTTTAAATGACTAATTTCAGAATAACAACTGCAATTATTTTTTTCATCATTTGTTCCTTGGTAATGGGGCTGTAAGTGCTCATGTTTGCACTTCTTCCAGGTACTTGACAGATGGTATGCTTCTCAGAGAAGCAATGACTGATCCTCTTTTAGAGCGTTACAGAGTGATAATTCTGGACGAAGCACATGAAAGGACATTGGCTACAGATGTTCTTTTCGGACTTCTTAAGGAAGTTCTCAGAAATAGGCCTGATTTAAAGCTTGTTGTTATGAGTGCAACTTTGGAAGCTGAAAAATTTCAAGCATATTTTAGTGGGGCCCCTCTTATGAAAGTGCCTGGAAGATTACATCCTGTTGAGATATTTTACACTCAAGAACCCGAGAGGGATTATTTAGAAGCAGCAATCAGGACAGTTGTCCAAATACACATATCTGAACCTCCTGGAGACATTCTTGTTTTTCTCACTGGGGAGGAGGAAATAGAAGATGCTTGTAGGAAAATAACAAGGGAGGTACAGAATTTGGGTGATCAAGTTGGTCCTGTGAAAGTTGTTCCTTTGTATTCAACCCTTCCACCAGCCATGCAGCAGAAGATTTTTGAGCCAGCACCACCACCCATAAAGGAGGGTGGTACTCCTGGCCGAAAAATCGTCGTGTCCACCAACATTGCTGAAACATCTCTGACTATCGATGGAATTGTATATGTGATTGATCCTGGATTTGCAAAACAGAAAGTCTATAATCCTCGAATACGAGTAGAATCATTGCTTGTTTCTCCTATATCAAAAGCAAGTGCACATCAGAGAGCAGGGCGTGCTGGTCGTACACAACCTGGGAAGTGCTTCAGACTTTACACAGAAAGAAGTTTTCAGAATGACCTCCAACCACAGACATACCCTGAGATTTTGCGATCTAACCTTGCAAATGTGGTTCTTACCCTTAAGAAACTAGGGATTGACGACCTGGTCCATTTTGATTTTATGGATCCTCCTGCTCCAGAAACTTTGATGCGTGCATTAGAGCTTTTAAACTATCTGGGTGCATTGGATGAAGATGGAAATCTGGCAAAACTGGGAGAGCTGATGAGTGAGTTTCCACTGGATCCACAGATGTCCAAGATGCTAGTCGTCAGCCCTGAGTTTAACTGCTCGAATGAGATTCTTTCTATCACTGCTATGCTTTCAGGTACTTCCAAAATCGTTTTTGATATAGAATCTGCTGTCGTGTGTATTGCCTGTTTTTTTGTCAGTCATTAGGTCCCAAAGGATAATTTTCTGTCATTAGTGGGGTGGGACTTAGGCTTTTGTCAACATTAAATGAAATGACATGTAGCTCAAGTGCAGTCTGGTTGGTCTGTGACATAGATTCTTTAAGTTTAGCCATGATGCAGATAGCTGCAGTTCTCTATTCACCACTCATGGTGCATGTGGTGTGATCTCAAATCTATGCGTCTGCTGACCTTCCATGGGCCTCATCTGTGATGACAAATTTTTCTTTCTATAGTCCCAAATTGTTTTCTCCGGCCACGGGAGGCCCAGAAAGCTGCAGATGAAGCAAAAGCCTGTTTTGCACACATTGATGGGGATCACCTGACGCTGCTGAATGTCTACCATGCATACAAGCAAAACAGTAAGTGTTATTTGTATCCACCAATTATTTGTTTCTAGTCAATTTTAATGCCTGCCATGATTAGAACAAAATATTAACTGTATTTGGTCATGCTAAATTATTGATTGCAGTCAGTTTTAATCCTATAGAGCATATACCCCTTTTTGGTTGAATTTCATCTTGTACCGATTACATGCTCTTCACATATAGATTATCTGATTGCTTGTATATTCTGTTTAATATTTAGCTGTTAATTTTTTATTTCAAGATGAATCTATTTGGTTTCTTTCCAAGAAGGAGGTCGCTCGTCTTGACTTGGTTGTCTTATATATATATTTTTTATCTCTTTCCAAAAGCAATTTTTTAGGTTTCCTATGTGCATGGTGATTGTAGTCTTCAATTCCTGTCAATACTTCTCTCAATTTTGAGTAGAGGAGTTGCTAATATTTGTGGGAATTATTATTGTTCTAGCATTTCTTGAATATGGTTAATGATATTTTAATCAAGAGTTGTACAGAAGAAAAGACAAATCAAAGTAACCAGTTGTATGCACTGAAATGATTTTACTTTTTGATGTATTTTTGATCATTCTGGGTTCCTCTGGCCGCCCTCTTGGGTTTGCAGATGAAGATGCTACTTGGTGCTATGAGAATTTTATAAATACAAGGGCACTCAAGTCTGCTGACAATGTGAGGCAACAACTTGTTCGCATCATGATCAGATACAATCTTAAGTTGTGTAGCACTGATTTTAAAAGCCATAACTATTATCTTAATATACGCAAAGCAATGCTAGCAGGATATTTTATGCAAGTGGCTCATCTTGAGCGAACTGGACATTATCTTACAGTGAAAGACAATCAGGTGCACAATAGTTTGTTGAAGTGGATTTTATCTTATGAATTCAATTACTAGCATGTATTGTAATTTGTATCACTCATTCTTCAGCTCTGTTGGATACTCATGCTCTTGACTAATTATGTGGTTCGTAATTTACAGGTTGTACATTTGCATCCATCAACCTGTCTCGATCACAAGCCAGAATGGGTCATATATAATGAGTATGTTTTGACAAGTAGGAATTTCATTCGCATAGTCACTGATGTCAAAGGAGAGTGGTAAGTCCACAATACTTTATTCCTTTAACTGCTGGTTCTTGTAGGGTAATGCTTTTCATCTAATGTGATTTTAATCACACTTTGTTTCTGGTGTAACAGGCTGATTGATGTTGCTCCTCATTATTACGAACTTAGCAACTTTCCCAATTGTGAAGCAAAACGTGTGCTGGAGAGGCTTTATAGCAGGCGTGAAAGGGAGAGATTGGAAAAGAATAGGAGCAAGAATAATTCTTAAATCAGCTTTTAAGTTTGCAACAATATGTGGTATTTTTTTTAAGAGAAGCTTATAGAGGTCCTATAAAGTATGTGTGAGTGGAACAATCCCAACATAGTAGTTGGAAATGTCTCCACCACAAATATTGAAGAAATGCCGTTATATTTGGAGGCAAAGTTATCATATTATTTTTATTCCTTTGTTCTATGCATGTTGATGACTATTCTTATTCAAGATTCTGAACTAAATATTCTGCCATATCTGTCAGTTTTTCCTTTCATTTACTTTTAATAAAATCTTATTAGTATTGACAGATGCTTCACTGCTGTAAATGCTAATTGACATTTAAGGTTTGTTCTTTTCTTTCATAGGTTGCACTGAATTTATTTTAGTTGAGGTTTAGCATTTTTGAAGAAGGACCAACAAAGAGGATATTGAGGGATGCAGACTAAATGCTCTTTTATGAATTCCTCAAAGTGACAGAAATGATATGGTAGGCACAAGACAACATATAATGCAAATTTGAATTGTCTTTGGAAAATATGATATGGAAAGATGGATTTCTGTTCTGGCTGTTCAATTTTGTTGACAAGAAGTTTGGCCATCACGATACACCCTTCTAAAGTTTGTGCAGTTTTTCTTGTATGATATCATAGCTAAAGAACATTGATCCCAAGCCTTTGACCTTGTGTTTATGCTGTGTTTTGATATTTTGAGAAATCAGATTCTGTCTGAACATTCTAATTGGAGGTTTGAGATCTTTGTTTGAAAAGAACTCTGTATTTCTGTTTGTTTGCAAGAAATTATTTAAAGTTCTCATTGGCTGTTTGCAAGAGGCTTTTTTAATGGTTGTTTACTATAATCCTTTGACAATTTTGCACACCCTTTTCAGTTCATTTAATACTTAAAAAACAATTTTATGAAGCTTATAATAATCTCTCTGCTGTGTGGATTCCTATTGGAAAGTTGCTTGTGAGAAGGGCCCTCTACTCACTATTAAATATGTTTGTGAAGTTTTTAATACTTGAAAAACAATTTAATGAAGCTTATAATAATCTCTCTGCTGTGTGAGGATTCCTATTGGAAAGTTGTTTGTGAGAAGGGCCCTCTACTCTATTAAATATGTTTGTGTAGTTTTTAATACTTGAAAAACAATTTTATGAAGCTTATAATAATCTCTCTGCTGTGTGAGAATTCCTATTGGGAAGTTGTTTGTGAGAAGGGCCCTGTACTCACCATTAAATATGTTTGTGAAGTTTTAAAGTTCTTTTATGAATATAGTGTGCTTCATTGTTATTTTAAGTTCTACAATGCTGGTAGAGGTATCTTTAATCTGATGAAAGTTTTTTTTGTTTTGTTTTTATTAAGGTATTGATACAATGCTAAAAGAAAACAAAGAAAAAAGAGAGTCAGCAGACTGCTAAAACTAATAATATGACCTGTACGATCAAATTGCCAGAACAAAACAGAAAATGTCCAGCACAGGAAAAATACAGAACTAATGCTAAGATCTGATGAATGAATCTATCACATGTTCCTGTACTCCACCACAAAATGTCGTTTATGATATATGAATTGACATTTGTTGTAATATCATGCTATTATTAGTTAGAATTTACCTCAAGGAAAGACTAAATTAGCATTTTAATAATGTAAGTTTTGTTAGCTCTTTAGTTTAAGGTGGAGTTCTATTTATTTACAAATTTTCACAAGTAGCCATTTCTTAATGAGCTCTCAGCAATTCCTTAATGAACTTTCATTGTGCATGTATGCAATAATCACCAAGGAAGGTAATTTAGAAAACCTCCAAGGGATGCCAGTTTTAAAAAGAAAGATGGTAACATGGGGACTTAAGTCTGAAGGTTGTTTTTGCATTGGACTGAGGGTCTTGCAAGGAAGAGACTACGAGGGATCAAGTCCATGGTGCTACTTGCACAGAGATGAATTCCTAATAGACCAGCTGGCAATTTGAATCGTTGGCAAGGTTACAAGATAAACAATAGTATCACTTTAACCATTTTCTTGTAGATAAGACAATGGATTTAGAGGCTTTGTTTGAACTTGGGTATGGGGGTTTCCTTGTATTCTTCCACCATTTTCTTCCACATAGGGACCAATAGCTTTAGAGGCTTTGTTTGGATTTGGTTATGAGAGATTTCCTCGTGTTTGTTGTATGTGAGAGGTCTGAATAAGTAAAATAAGAAGTGCCAATCTTTGTAGAGGTGATTTGTAAATTACGAACAATATGCCTCAGGTTAATTACTAACTCACAGGTTTCAAGGGGTTAAGACACCACATACATGAGGCAACCAGGAGAGGCCCTCGTGACATAAAAACTCTAGCTAAAATGTGGCTAATAATTTTCTTAGAAGCATGCCAATGGCTACAATGCATCTCCTTTGCCTCAACAACTTTAACAACAATTAGAAAATGTTGTTTCCTACACGAAATCTCAACTCAGCTCCCAAAGATCACTAAGAAGACTCCTCTCTTATTAGCCGATAGGCTATATATAGTGAGAGGTTTCAGCCTGAAACTGCTAGGTTACCATTAAATAGTGAATGGTTTACAGGTTGTCGGTCGATGTCAGAGGAAATCAGATCTCCAAAATCATATCAGATTTCCTTCCGTCAGGCGTGAAAATAGATATTAATTCCCAACCATATTTTTGTTTAGAAGGCTACAAAAATCATGTCTCGAGCTAAAGAATCGAGCAGCTCCATAATCATGATATTTCTAGATTTACTCCTCACTTGTCATAAATACAGCGAAGCAACCACTGTAGGGAAACTGGTTTTGCATCGTTTCATTTTAAAGCAGCTGTTGTAGGGAGGCTGGTTTTGCTTCATTTCATTTTAAAGAAATTTCTTCTTTAGTAGGGCTCTGTAATATTCTTCCTGCAAAGTCTGCCCATTTTTTCTTATCGGCATTGTTAACATCATCCATCCCCAGATGGGAAGAAGAGGCTTCATTCTTTCGATTTGAGTGTGGAGCCCCAATTCGTACCCCTATTCCTTATGTTTGTGTCTCACTCCGCAGAACTAGGAGAAAGCATCTATCTACTCCACTGTTGCCTGGACAAGCATGGTAGTATAGATTGGAGCAAAGGTCGGTTGATACATTCTTCTGCATGGGTTGTTTAATATCCCACATCTCGGAGTGCACACCCTAAGACACAATTTTTGCAGAATCTTGAGGTAAGTCACTTGTGATGGTTTTAATGAGGGTTTTTTTGAATCTGTATGCAACGGATCATTTTTTTAAAATTTCATTCTAAAACTATTTTGTTTATATCTCCTCTATTGTTTGCTTCATCTTCTTAGAGTGTTTAGATTTCTATCCTAAACTCTATTTGGCCAAGATCTTAATTTGAAGATATACAACCCCATTAGAGACATTGCCTTTGTATTTGTAGTCTAGTGAATCCAGCTCTCTAGGGATTGGATATTTCTTATTTTCTAATGTTCTTCCCAATACTTTGCGCCTTCAAAATCCTTCAGATTTCAAATTTCAATCAGTAGCTTGTTTTAAAGGACTTTCTGTTATTCTGGTTAGATTTTTGTCTATGGTTTCCTTTGTACCAACCATGATGAGATTTGGGGTACATTTCATGTGCTTTCCTTCAATCTCATTCAATTTCATTTCATCTCTTATAGTTTGACATCAATTATGTTTACTTAGTTGCTTATTTTAAAGATCATATCTTGTCTTCACACTTGGTTTTCTTTAGGATTTGTCTTGACCAATATCTTGAGTTTGTTGCATCAATTTGTAGAAATTGTATTCTATTTTTTAAATCATCCTTTCAAACTCAAATAATTGTTCTTAATTTGGATTCGCATTTCTGTTCAAAACTTACAAGTTCTAGTTGAAGCTTTACTTCCACAACATCCGTATGAGTATGAAGACTAAAAATTGAGTTCATAACTTCTTTTTGGAATTTAAATATATATTCAGGACTCATCTTGACAAAACATTTTAGAGCAAGATCCTAAGTTCCAAATCATTCAGCTTGGTCCCAGTCCCGCAAATGAAGTTTTATCTAATGTGATGATCCAAAATACAAATATAGACCTCTTCAAATTTATGAAACTTTAAGAATTTGGAACAACATGGACTTCAGTTACAATAGGCAGATTGAATTTCTGAATCAAAATTTCTTCCCCTTATTATCACAACATAGATGAGCTGCCAAGTCCCATATGATTCCACAAGCTTTGAGAACTGTGAATGAAATTAGAGCTAAGGCTTAGAATCTTGACCCAAACTTCTATATTCAAGATGAGAATATAAAACCCTTTGTGTTTATGATCCTAAATCACGTGGGACAACTTGAATTTTAATTACCATATATCGATTGGATTTGAAAAAATATTTATATATTCAATTCACAGAGTTGTGCTACCATTTAACGTGCATTTCTCCTGCTTTGACACAATCCATTTTAATTGGCGAACCATTGTTCCGATTTGTTTAACAATACCCATTCAAATTACACAATAAAATAGAAGATCTACTCCACTCATAATAACACTCATTTAAACTAGAAAAATAAATACAAAGGTTAGCCCAGTTTAATAACCACCCATTGAATTAGAAAGCAAAACAGAGATTTACTCCAACTTTAACAACACTCATTTAAATTGTTCGAAATACTAGAGAATCTACTCTAGTTTTAATAACACCCATTTAAATTAAAAAATAAAACAGAGGATTTACTCCAATCAAACAACGCCCATGTGAATTAAAAAACAAAACAAAACAATTCAAACCAATTTAACAATCACCCATTTTAATTAGAAACATAACATAAAATTTATTGGATTTTTAACACCACCCATATAAACTAAAAGAAAAATTACATGATGTACTACAATTTTCCAAAATTTAATTTAACATCTAAAGAGGCAATCCTAAATACCTGAAGTTGAAAAGTAAACAAAGTCTCAGAAATTGAAAGGACGGTCACAGAAGCTCCATGGCTGCAATAGTTGAGATTTTAGCTTTCAATTGAAAAGTTTAATAGGTTTAGCCAATAGGGCTATATTTAGTGTGAGCTTTCAGTCTGAAAGTTGTCTCATGCTGGAAACAAAGTCACCATTAAACATTCCTCCCCTGATTTCTGAAAACATAGTTTGATTAACATTTAATATTAGATCTCCCAATCATATTTGATTTCAGTCACGCGTGAAATATCGCTTAGCACTAAAAACCTAATATTTTCAGATCCACTTTTCTACCATGAATAGATT
>VDFB02270651.1:510319730-510483896 GCA_007258455.2 Sequoia sempervirens
ATTCATTTGCATTTAGCAAAAAAAAAATCGTGCATAAAAGTCGTCAAACAAGGAGACTTAAAATATTGATTAATGTTTTCTCTATAATTTGTGAATAATTTATTTAACAATTGGATAATTATGAATGAGATGATGATGAAATTAGATGGGAATGCAGAGCTGTCATAAGAGATGGAGCCCCAGTTGAGCAGTGTTCACGAGCTTCTCGTAGTCCCTCACGAAATGGAGAAACTCCTCAAAAATCCAACACACGGTTATATTCTATACAACACATCCATGGCTTCCACTCCCGTTGATGTCAAAGAGTTTCCCAACTCTTATGTCTTCATAACCGACATGCCAGACCTTAAGAAAAACGACATCAAGGTATTTCCCTTATAACAATCTCAAGCACTCATTTTCTCTACATCTAGGGGATAAAAAAGCTTCAAATCACTAGCCACTAGAACTAACAAACCAGTTGTTGTGTGTTTGAGAACAAGCAGGTTCAAGTAGAGGATGAGAATGTGCTGACAATCAGTGGAGAGCGAAAGAGGTAGGAGAATGAGGATGTCAACATTTTCACCTGCTATCAAGATGGAGTACTAAGTGTTACTGTTCCCAAGCATCCTCCTCCACAAACCAAAAAACCAAAAACAATTTAAGTTAAAGATGTTAACACATTCAAAATGTAATGTTTTGTCGATAATTTCACCACCTAAATTCCTCCCTATATCTAAAACTACAAATGTTAAATTGGAGTTCAATATCACCATGTTGCACTATGGTAATACTATTATATTCAATTGCATAGATTCATGTAATGCAAATTAAACATTAAATAAAAAACACTTCATTTTCAACATTGTATATAAATCCTAAATCTACATTTTTATCTCACATTATTTTAAGCTCATTTATTTTCCTATACTATTTCCATTTCATTTTTAAAATGTCTTGTTTTAATAAGTTACATACAAATTGTTCTATTCCAACCAATACATCTACACAAAATCAAATAAGGTAAACAATTGTTTGCATCAAAATTATTTCAATCTTTCCTCTTCTATTACTAGACAGCTTTAAAATGTCGGTATAATAAACCAAAAAGTACAAAGATTCCATATGTAGATTTATACAGTCTAGTCTTTAAAACAAAGAAAAAGTGTCATTCATCATTCCGCTGATGTTTGACTCTTTGTTTTGATTGTCGCCTTTTGGTGAGAGAATAGCACTTTATGATTATGTAAGCATCTAAAGGAGTAAAGTGATTAGCAGAAGCAGATAAGATGTCGGTGGAAATGAATATAAAATGATTTGTAAAGTAGATTCTCGGATATCCTAATTCCTATGGAATGAGATATATGCTAGTCGCCATCTCCACACATTGATTCACATAGTCAAAAAATGTGTATCTATATTTGATCTCGGAATTATGTTGACTTACTTTTAAATGGTTGTTGTGTGTGATTTTGTGTGGAAACTTTTAAATTGTTGAATAAAGGTATATTATCTCTAAAACATCATGTGTGTATAGAATTTTATATTATTATGTATTATTACAGTTTTGTATTATAAAAAATAATCATAAAATAGCTACTTTTATTTCTATTATACTTTTTGTATTAACTTTCTTAATTATATAGATATTTTTGTCACTCAATTTTAAAATTAAGTGATTTTTAAAATGTTTTTGAATTAATAAAAATAAATTCATATTATTATAATATCAAATATATGTATATAGTTCATATGTAAATTTTGGATAAAAATAGCAGTAGACGTAAATGGGGAGACTAGTACTTAGTAATTCCATCTTTTGTCACAGGGGTAAACATCATCTTGTTGGGAGGAGGAAACGCTGGTGAAAACACAATGCTCTAGCACAACAATAAGATGCAAGAGAAAGGTGCGAGGGTTCCACACTACAAGGGGAATGGGTGGTTCAGGAATCAAAGCATTAGATCCCTACCAAATGATTTCTTTTTTATTGAATATATAAACAAGGAGTTGAGAGATGAGATCCTACATGGTAGCCCCCTCTTTTTTGAAGGTTTCAATTTTTACATTTTAGAATGGGAAACCAACTTTGATCCTTTCAAGCATCGCATTAGAAAGGTGTCATTATGGATTAGGTTGGTTAATCTTCCCTCATAATACCAAAACTTAGAGTCTTTAAAGCTGATAGGGGAAGCCTTGGGGTTTTTTCTAGGAGTAGATGAGGACTTCTTCAATAGAAAGGTGGATTTAATGGTGAAAATTTGTGTTGAAATCGATCAAGAGGTTGGGTTGTGGGAAGAGCTAGAAATTATAACTAAAAATGGGAGATGGTTTCAGAAAATCTTGATTGATAATGTTTGAGTTGGGGTTAAACTTCACAGTGGCTAGGGTTTGGACTTAGGCGAGCCTAGTGAGGGTCCATTAAGTTCAAAACATTTGAGGTTAGAAAAGGGTCCTCTTCAGGCAAAAGCGAACCCTAAACAAGATCTTGAGACAAACAAAATTTTGGGAAAGCTAGAGGATTTAAGGGCAACTAACAAGATCAAGTCACCTTTAAGGGAGGAGGGTTGGATGAGGGATTCATAGGAAAACAAGGACTTGAGACCCTCTCCAACTCTTCCAACACAAGGGCAAGGGTTTAGTACCCTGATTATTGAGAAGATCCCTCGAATCCTCGTGTAGATAGAATTGGAGGGGTTTCAACACCCCTCCCAAGCCTTGGAACTAGCTCGTTGATAGATTCCACTCCCAACCCACTCTTGGATCCCCCATAGGAAGAGAAAAATGGCTCCCCTCATCCACCCTTGGATATTAATGAACAACTCATGAAGGTGGCATGTGATTTAATGGACTCCACCAACACCTTTCAGGAAGGGCTTGGGGTTGGGTTTGCACTCGTTGACCAAATTCCCCAATTGTAGGCTATCAGAAAGCAATGTTAGAGGAAGGAGAATTAACAGAAGGAGATCAATTCTTTATTTTCAATGAAACAATAGACCTAGAGCCTAATAATACCCTTGTGGAAAACATTGAAAATATGGGAATTAGTCAAAAGTCAACCAAGAAAACCTCTCTAGATTGTGGTAAAATTAAGTCGAGAGGAAGGAAAACACTCCAAGAGAAGAGATCTATGGATGGGGATATAGAAGGCCAAGTCAAAATCACAGTGATGTTGAGATCAAGGAACCTTGGGTGTATCCCTTCTTAGGGAGCCATGAGGCTCTTAACATGGAATTTTAGGGGCTTAAACACCCCCAACAAGCAATGCTCAAGGTCAAGTGTAGAATGGAGCTCTCACAAGGAGATATATGCTTAATTCAAGAAACAAAGTTGACCAATGTTGATTTAGAACAATTTAGGAAAAAACTTAGAACTTGGCAAGTGATGGTGGTTCAAGCCAATGGGGCCTTTGAGGCCTTGCTATTTTTTGGAAACCACGATTTGTCTTCTTATATAAATTGGTGATGGGGGTTTAATTAGATTGGTTGCAAGGTCAGAAGCGTCTCTTCAAATCTTCAATCTGTCTTGATAAATGCTTACGGCCCAAACTCATGCATCAAGAAGAGAGAGTTGTGGGTGTAGTTGAAGAACTTCATTGATTCTCATTCTGAGCAATCTCATATTATAGGGGGGATTTCAATGACATCCTCTTTAATAGTGACAAAAGAGGGGATGCCTCTTGAATGCACAAGAAAATTGAGAGGGGGGTGAATCAATTGTACCTTAAAACTTCAAAACCCTCATACATATTCAAATCCACATTAATACAATTAACCCTTAGTTTCTTATGAAGATTTCCCATGAAAGGAAAATAACAAATATTGAAACAAATCAAAATCATGCACAAAATAACACTGTATTTACATGGAAATCCCAAGATGGGAAAAACCACAGTGAGAATTAGCTCACAATATAAAGTAAATTCAACACTGAATACAATAGGGCTCATTGTCAGAGGGTTCACTGCTTAAGAGATAGAAAGGATCACTGCCAAAGGCTCACTACTAGAATAGAAGAGAAGATAGAGAAGAATGTTACATAGAGAAATCCATCTCAATGCAACAAGGGAATCCACCACAATATCATCAACATCTTTGCAATCTCCTTAAAGAATTGTAGACGCCTCTTGCTCACTACATTCAGTGATCTAACACATGAAAGCTCACACTGCACTTCTCAAGTTTGCACCTTACAACTCCAGAATTAGCATTATTCGCATCTATCTTGTCTATCTCATCATCCCTTAACAACTCAACTCTTATTTATACCATCTTCAACCTTGAAACCATTCTCCAAGGTCAACTATACACATCAATCATGCAAATTCAAATTAGGTCTTCGCCAAAACAATTCTATGGCAGATAAAAGTGAAAAGTGTACCACACCACACCTTATCTATGACCCAAAACTATAACACCACACTACCACATGCTTCTACAAACAATAAACATCCATCACAATTAGTGTAAACACCAAGGTCTATCATTACCTGTGTAAACACCATTAAACTTTTAAGTACACACTTCCTTTGATCTAACAACAAATCATGGACAACAAATGTCACTTGAACACAATCTGGAACATTCCATAAACACCCTAAAATCCAACAAACTCTTTCACAACAACTTCCACCTAAAGAATGTACACACCTAATACACTCAACAATTATGCCCTACACTGTAACTCAAGAAACTGACTTTCGAAGCACCAAACCTCAATCAACTTTGACTAAAGAGAGATACCAACACCCTCAATACACCTTTAGATCTACAAGACTTGGAACTACTCTACGAAGAAACATGGAGCAAAACCATTTCTCCCGGACACTTTTACAATACCCAATTCACACACTAGTGAACATAACTTCTTTTGTACAACGATCCAACACACCAAATTATGAATGCCACACCTCTAAAAACCTTTGATAAACATACCCAAAATGCATTAGTAGATCTTCAATCTAGAAGAAATGCGGAACAACACCATAACACTATTGTGTAACATATGATAACACTTCAACTCATTATTTCCTCTTTTTATCAAATTTTCTCAAAAGCACTTAGAAACCAAGCACCAAAAACACATCCTCGTCATCTCCATCACTTCCTTAACCATAGATAGAAGCTTATCAAAGCAGCACTAGAGATTGACACCAGTAGCTTACTAATGACAACATAATGTAACTAATCAAAGCATCCTCAATGCAACAACACATACTCTTGCAACAATATTCTATTCAACAATGACAACAAAAGCTTGTTGACATCAATGGAAACACCAATCTTCTCATACTTGCAACAATCTCCCCCTTTTCATTGATGGAAACACATGATGTGAAAAACCATCAATGATAAAACTCAACAACTCTGCTCCATACCTATTTCCTTTCCCCTACATTACTCACTCTCCCCCTTTCAACTTATTTATTTTTCACATGCTTCATTATTCTCTCTCCCTTAAATATCTTATTTTCACATGAATCTCTCCCTCTTTGACATCAATGGAAAAAGACAAAGAATTTTATTATTTAAGTTTCTCCTTTGACATCAATCGAACTACTCACAAATGTTCTAAAACTAACTTTCCTTTATTACTCAATATACTCCCCCTTAGGAGCACACATCATACTACACCAATCAACAACCACTACATAATGACAACATTCACTTTTTCTTACTGCAACAATCAAACAATGTCACTACCTACTCCCCCTGAGAGGTAGCCACCAACGTCAATCCAGACCAAGGAATGAATATTGAAATCCACTTGATTGATGCATTTTCTTATGCATCTAGTTCAAAAAAGGAGAGGAAATAACCCCCAACTTCTCCCATAGATACTCAAATGTATCCTTAGGAAGAGCCTTAATGAATATATCAACAACTTGATCTTTTGTAGGCACATACTCAAGCTTTACTTCATTCCCTACAATCTTCTCTCTCAGAAAGTGATATCGGATCGAGATATTTTTTTTCCCTTGAATGCATTACTGGATTCTTTAAAATGTTGATAGTACTTGTATTATCACAAAATATAGAAATTGGTTCATCATATACCACCCTGATATCCTTCAATGTTTCCCTCATCCATAATACTTGTGTGTAGCAAGATGCTGCTGCAATGTATTTTGCCTCTGCAGTAGATAAAGGCATTGAATCTTCTTTCTTGCTTAGCCATGACACCAATTTGCATCCAAGAAAGAATGCACCACCACTTAAAGTTTTACTATCATCTACACAACCAACCCAATATGTATCTGTGTAAGCAATTAGAGTAAAATTAGTAGCGTTTGGATACCACAAGCCATAATCTAGAGTGTCCTTCAAATATTTGAATATTCTCGTCACTGCTGTAAAATGTGATTCTCTAGGATCTTCTTGAAATCTAGCAAAAATTTACAAACTACATGCATGATATCCAGTCTAGTAGTAGTTATATATAGCAATCCACCAATCATTGATCTATACTTGCTTTGATCAGCCGTAGGAAATTCATCATTATTACTTAGTTTGCAACCAGTAACCATAGGAGTACATACCAGTTTAGAATCTTCCATTCTAAAATTCTTCAACATTTATTTGACATACTTTGATTGTGAAATGAAAATACCTTTATTGTTTGATTGATTTGTAGCCCAAGGAAGAAATTCACCTCCCTAAACATAGACATTTCAAACTCTTTTTGCATTTCCTCTGTAAACTTCTTGCACATAGCTTCATTGCCTCCAAAGATTATGTCATCAACATATACAGTCACAATCAATATTTGGTCTTTTTCAACCTTAAAGTAAAGATTGCTATATGTGGTACCTTTATTGAATCCTTGTTGTATCAAATATCTATCCAACCTTGCATACCAAGCTTTAGGATCCATCTTCTTAATGGATCCCCCAAAGGATTTTTTGCGGTTTCTCGAGGTATTCGTCAAGGAGGTGCCTTGTCTCCCTTCCTCTTCATCATAATGGAAGAAGCCCTGGGTATGGCCTTCGGGAAAGAGGTTGTGACTAGGAACACTGAAGGTGTTGAAGTCACTAGTGCACTCTCAGTTATTACCCATCAGTAGCTTGCAGATGACACCATGCTCTTTGGAGCTGCCAAAAGGGAGGAGGTTGTCCACTTGAATGCCATTCTAAATCTCTACTCTCAAGCCTTAGGACAAGAAGTTAGTAAGTCCAAATTAGAAATTTCCTTCTTTCATACCCCTATTTGAATGGAACAAAAAAATCTTAAGATTATTAACTTCAAAATGGGGAAGTTACCATTTACCTACTTGGGGTTCCCTTTGGCCAAAGGTCTTAGGTCGGGAAAGCTTTGGGATCCCCTAAATTTAAATATGAGTTCCAGCATGTCCTCCTGGAAGGGAAAATGGTTATCATTGGCAAGAAGGATCATAATGTTGAAATCAATCATCTTTGTTATCCACATCTATTTGTTGTCTTATATGGCTTTACCTTCTAAAATCAATCAAAATTTAAGCTAGATGTTGAGGAAATTCTTTTGGTAGGGGATGATCATAAGGAAAAAACTGCTCTAATAACATGGGATAGGATCTACAAGCCAAAGGAGGAGGGTGGTGTAGGGATCAAAAATCAATTACTTCAAAATAGAGCACTAACAACCAATCTTGTTTAGCACATGTTCAAAGAGCCTCATATTAAATGGGCTAAAATCTTGTAGATCAAATATCTTGATGAAAAAAGTCCATCTAGCATCCTAACTACATCCAATCCCCCAAGGGGCTCACGGGTTTGGAATTTCATGCAAACTTGCAAACCAGTTGTGTTTGATTATCTTTCTTGGGACATTCATGATGGCAGTGAGGCTCTCTTTTGGGAAGACTCACGGGCAAGATGTCTTGGTCTAGATAGTTTTTTAGATATGGAGAAAGTGCGAAGTACTCTAAAGCGCCTCTAGGGTGATTTTTTTAAAGACTATGTCATCTTTTCTTCTAAGGACCAAATATTGGGTTGTAAATGGAAGGATTTGTATTCCTTAGGTCTACTAGCAAGAGATGTTGACCTCCTCACTGCTACTCTTACCAATAGAATCATAGTGTTCAAACATGAGGATGATGATTTAATATGGCGTGGCTCCAAAATTGGTCAATATAATGCCAAGTATGGATACATGTGCTTGGCAAAGGATTTGGAGCAAATTGGGACAATAGTTCCTTTACACCTCTATTGGAGTAAATTTTATCTTCCAAAGGTAGGCATATTCACCTAGGCCATTCTGCAAAGGAATATTCTAATAGTGGAGAAGTTTAGAAGGATGGGCTTTTAAGGCCATTCCAAGTGTGTGCTTTGCAAAGTGCAAGAAGAGTTTGTAGATCACCTTATCTTGGGGTGTCCATTCTCCTAGGAATATTGGCGATGGCTCTATGCCAAGTTGTGGTGGTCTAGTGCCCTTCCAAGTGACATTCTTTCTCTATTTCAATATTGTCCAAACATTAAAAAATATGCTACATTTATTAGTCTCTAGATCACTAGTCCTTCCATTCTCTAATGGGAATTATGAGGAAAGAAATAGAAGGTTATTCCAAGTTAAGTAAATGAGCCTTACATCACTACAAAACAAGACTGAGGTGGAAATTATAGAGGTGATAAATAAAAAAACTATCTCAAATCACCCCAAATAATGCATCCTTTATGAATTGGGATGCCAAAACGAGGCTTAATTGGTAGGGGTTGAAAATTACTCTATGGTTTGGTGTTGGGGGTCCTACAACCCTCTCAAATAGGGATCAAGTTGTATGGTCCCCTCCTCAACATGGTTGGTATAAATTTAACTTTGATGGAGTGTCAAGAGGCAACCTAAACACCTTATGTGTGGGTTGTATTATTAGATACTAAAAGGGTTTAATGATCCAGAGCTCTTCCAAACCGCTTCCCCAAGGCATGAATAATGAGGTGGAATTCTTGGCAGTAATACCTCCTCATCTGTAGGGATCTAACCATTAAGAGAATTGAAATAGAAGGTGATTCATCCTTGGTTGTTAACTCCCTCCACTCAGGTCCATGCCAAATTGGAAATTGAAGGCACTATTGGAGTGCGCAGTAGAACTTCTCAAAAATTATGAACTGCATATCATTAATCATATCTATAGAGAGGGAAATGATGAAGTTGATAGCATGGAAAATTTTGTGGTTGATGGTTATAACCTCATCACCATGGGGATTGAGCTAGATCCTACCTTTTTTTTGATATACTAGACCATAATGAGAGCGTCGTTTCGATGGCATCCCTATATTTATTGTGCTACTTTTTACAATGGATCTTTGCTAACTTCGATGGTATGTGGTCCTTTAAAATACTAGATCTTAGGTGGTGGAGATTGGCATGCCATTCAATTATCTCTCATTGGACATAAATATTTATGATCCTCCCTCATTACATTATGGCAACTCATAGAGATGGTGTTGTCTTTCCTATATTTAGTATGTTTCTCTCAGCAAATTTCATTCAACTTTCTGAAGGAGAGTCTAATCAGGTTGAGGTGCAATAAGAGGAAAATTGTGTTCCTTGGCCATATAACCAACCATAGGTTGAAGATGATCCAAAAAGTAATGAGAAAACTTTATTTGGAAGTTATTCAAATGGTTCTTGGCCAGGTGTTTCTGGTTTCAAAGATAGATATAGGGTCAATACAGACATTTTGTCCTATTTTTTGGGCTCTCTTTTATATTTGGGTGAGCCAAAGGTTTAGTCACTGCTTCTCCTACGTGAGGTATTCAAGTCAAACTTATTTTTGGATGACATTGACATTGTGGTTTTAGTTGTGCTTGGGGTTGGAATTTCATGGCCATAGAACATTCCCATATTATTCCAACTTGGTGCAGTGGTTAACAAGAAACCTTTCCTTCTCAGTATGGGCATTCCTGGGTTGGTTCGGCATTGAAAACTTGCGATTTTAGGTAGAGACTTCCTTCGATAGGTGGTGGGCATAGATCGCGATGATAATATGTTGTGGCTTGAGCAATTTACGTAGGTGGTTAGCTTCGATGAATTATATTGGAATGTATAACTTTGGTACGGTTATGGGAGCCTAATAAGATTCTCTCATTTGCCACTTTGCTCACTTAGTGGACAACGAATTTCACTAACCTATGTGAGCATGCATTGTTGTTTGCATAGTGGACAACGAGTTCCACTTGTAAACATTTTTGGACAAACAACTAAGGCTTGATCCACGTCAAGTTGGACAAACAATCGAGGCTTGATCCACCCTTTTCTTTTTTCTTTTTTCTTTTTCCTTCTTTTAGTCTTTGATATTGTATGTTTGTGTATCTTGTCTTGCTGCTGCATATCATACATCTTGTGTGTGTCCCTTTGTGCTTATTTTGGTTTTCCATGGGATCTTGGATCCTGGTGGCTTGACCACCTCCTTGATCTGTGTCATCACATCCCATCAACATTTGTGCACTTGGACCCCTCTTGACACGTATTTGTCTACTTTAGTGTGAGTTTGATGCAAGGTCATCCTCTCACTAAAGTGGGGGCTAAATGTAGTGTAGAAAATGTATCCCTTTACATTTTCACACTTTGTTTTGGCCCTCTTAATTAAAATAGACTTAATAATGCCTTAATGTAGTGTTGAAAAATGTATCTCTTTACATTTTCACACTTGTTTGGGCCCTCTTGATTAAAATGGACTTAATAATGCCTTAATGTAGTGTTAAAAAATGTATCCCTTTACATTTTCACGCTTGTTTGGGCCCTCTTAATTAAGTTGGAATTAATTATGTCTTAATAAGGCCTATTTTACATCTACAAGCCTAATAAATTACATTTTTTGAAGGAGAAAATTGACAATAACTAATGCCAACACATAATTAAACACCTTGAGCAATGTGTGTTCCGAGAATGGGGACGTGGGACCCATTCACCCATGGGTGAATGGGTCCTCCCCAAGCCTTGGAACCCATTTTTAAAACATGTTTTGGCAGTATTTTATCATCCCAGATTCAAATATCAAATGTCAGCTTGTGATGTTCAATTTTTGAGAAATTAAAGATAAATGTCTATAAATACAAGGTTATTTTATCAATATTTTATCAAATCAAGTCCAAGTTTTAGAGATCAATTATGACAAGATCTAATCCAAGCATTAAGTAAAATATTCAAAACAAGATCCAAGGATCAAAATCCACATCCATTGAATCCATTTCATGGAATATCAACATCAAGATTTTAGTCTTTCCAAGGTTTATTCAAGGGTTTGGTGAGTTGCAGCATTGTATTATTCATTCATCATTCCTTTCATGTTTCATCTCAATTCACGATTTAATTACCAAAATAGGGTTTGACCAAGGAAAACCCCCATTCATCAAAAACAAACAATTTTTCCCTCTTGTGTGTTTTGCAGATTCATAGGTTGAAGAAAAGTTGAAGATCTCAAAAGTACAAAATCACGAAGTTGCATTTGTTGTCACCTTTGTTGTCAAGTCACAGAAACTCAGATCCCAAATTCATTTTTGACTTTTCGACAGTGGGACTTAGGGGAATTAAAAGTGCACACCCAAGGCCCGAGGATCCTAAAATCATATTTTAATTCCTATAAAAAGGACTCATTAGCCTATAGGTGAATGAGTCCCAAGACAACTTCTAGAAACAACATTTTGTAATAGGTGCACAACATTTTCCCCTTCTCAAATATACAAGAAGTTTTAATGTTTCTATTAGTCTTATGTTTCATCTATAAAATCCACCCTTCACATGTCCTAAGTGAATGTATTTTTTATTTTTAATCTTTCTCCCAAAACCCCTATTTAGTCATTTTTATTACTATTTATGTCTGAAGGACACCTTGCAACATTTTTTATGACATGTATATAATAATTTAAACTTCACAAATTTGAAGGGAAGTTGTGGATTCTCTTAGTGTTATTCTTTTAATTGAAGATCCAAGTGTTACATTGCATAATTGGGATCATTAGGTATTTTTCATTTGTCTCCCAAGAGTACATTTCGATCATATCTACCCCATCCACACAAATAAAGGAAATCACTAGATCTTCCATAGATTTGACTCACCCAAGGGATGAAAGTTAATTCTATATTGGAGGATCACATTTCCTAAATGAAATAGAAAATAGGTAGGTTCATTGCACCCCATTTTTTCCTTTCTATTTATAGTAAGTTTGGTGAAACATTCCAAATTTAGTACAAAACCCTATGTGTTTTGAACCCCAACCTAATTTTCTACGTTTCAAAAAGTAAGGATAAACAATGTCAAAATATATTTGTTGATATTCCTCCTTAACTTTTAATAATAATTTATCTAAAAGTGAAATGAATTTGAGTTGATGTAAAATAAAGCAAGGACTGACAATGTCACCCATTTTTGCACGATATTCCTCATCAGTTCTAATAAAGTAGGTAGCTTGTTAGTATAGGTAATGTTTGGTGTAACTTGGCCCTTAGGTCAGAAAAAAGGCTATAAATAAGCTACTCTTGAGATGGGTTGAGCATTAGTGAGTAGCATAAGTCTTAGACTCGTAAAGAGTGCAAATATTTGAGTATGCTCTACTCATGCACTTAATGCGACCTTGAGTATCGGAAAAATAATTATAAACAAGTAATGTAGGAGAAGCTTTGTATTTTTTATTTGTTTTATAATATCATAAGTATTAACCATTCAATCATCAACCTCCATCATTGTTTCACCCATCTTCTGCTTAGTTGTGTGACCTCTGAAAATAAAATGGGTGAACATGCCCTTCAAGAGTGCCTCTAGGTTGTTACCTATCAACTCTCCTCGGGTCACAACAAGCCTTATATGATTAATTTCTCTCCATTGATGACCTTAAGGAGGTTATCCATACCATGGCCAATGACAAGGATCTTGGTTATGATGGATTCCCTTGTGAATCTTATACGAAACTTTGGGATTGTGTTGGTGAGGATCTAAACAAAGTCTATCTTGAAGCATTCCAATCCAAGTTGTTGGGGAAAGTAATTAACACGGGAAATATTAAATTCATACCTAAGTCTAGATAACAAGAGAATATTTGTAATTGGAAGCCTATCACCTTGCTCAATGTATCTTACAAGATAATTGCTAAATCTCTAGCTTTGAAAGTGCATTATCTCCTTCCTCAAATTATGAGGCATGAGAAATTGGATCCATTAAATCTAGGTATATTTTAGATAATATTGTTGTAGTTTGGGAGGGTATAGAATGGGTTAAGTGATCTTGACAAAAGACTCTATTCTTGAAATTTTACTTTTCCAAGGCCTATAATCATATTGAAATTCCCTTTATTTTAGCCATGCTTGAGGTTCTAGGATTTGGGCCTCACTTCATTCAATTTGTTATCATGCTCTTTGTAGATGTGTCAACTTGCATTACTATTAATGGGTAGTAATCAATTTCCTTTGGGATTTTTAGGTTGATTCATTAGAGTTGTCCCTTGGCTACAACTATCCATGTGCTTGCTTCTAAAGGATTTGGTTACATTTTGGCTCATTCAATGTCTCAAGTGTTGGTCAAAGATATAAATTCACCTAATTTCTCAGCTCAACTTGTTAATAGCCAAATTATGAATGATTCTTTCCTCAAACTATTAGAAGAGAAATAAAATATCAAATAGGCCCTTAAGTGCCTGAATATTTTTTACAAAGCTTCTGGCTATACCATTCAATAACATAAGACTTAATGTTACAAACAATCCTTCCTCCCAAGTCTTCTTGGCTCAACTCCTATGATTAGAAATGTATTATTCACAAAGAAGTTTACAAATTCCCAAGCATCACCTTTTCCTTCTAGGCTTCACAAGTATCCTTATGGCAACACGTCCTTATCAAAATTGAAAAGAAGGTTGCCTACTAGGTCACTAAACTCCTTTCTTTGGTTGGGAAATTTCAAGTTTGTTCCAAAAATCTTACGATCACTCATATTTATTCTTCCTCATGTTAGGATCCTTCTAAGGCCTCTTACATGAAATTGGATAAGCTTCTTTGTGATTTTATTTGATCTTCAAAAAATCATGAGATTTTAGTGGGTGGCTTGGGGGTTTTGTTGCCTCCTCTGGGATTCTTGAGGTTTGGGGCTTTTATTCACTTGATGCCAAGGTCTGAATTTTTCCACTAAGTGGATCATTTGTGCCCTTCAAGGTGATGAAGTTTAGAAAATCCTCGTGTAGCATTGCATTTCCTTTGTCCATCCTTCAAGATGATCTACTTGAAACAAGATTGAGCTACAAACCCTTCTCATCGTGAAGAACTCAGTGCCAATCCAAGGGAATTTCATGATATAAAAGTATCTGGAGAGCTTGGGAAGCCATGAAGTATTGAATTCTTTGGAATTTTTTTGGATTACACAATGGGCTTTCCATCAACCAACAAAATATCTAGTGATCCCCCATTTTACAAGATTTTAATCACCCATTGGCAAGGCTTCCTTGGGTGTGTATCTTGATATTTCACAAGAAAAGAATTTAAACTCTATAAGACTTCTTGTTTAGAGTTTCAACAAGTCTCTTGTCATGGAATGAAGCTAAAGCTAAGTGTCACCTTTCTAATTAGGATTGTGAAACTTTTGATACAGTCATGGGAGCAATTTCGATTGATATGGTTCATAAAATTGGTATCAATTATTTCAAGCCCCGGTGGAAAGATTGGAAGTGGTATCCAAACACTGCTTTTCAAAACTACAAACAAAGACAAGGATATATTTGGCTCTCTCCCCACTTGCCCATGGTTCCCACTTTGAATCAACAAGGAAATTTATAATCATTGATCTCAATTTGGCAACATAGATTTCATACCATGTGGTTGACTATTTTGGAGCCCTAATTGGCTCACTTTGCCTAGTGTATTCTTTTTCAAGGCATTCCTGTTGATTCTAGGTTATCCCATGGGAGTTCTAGATCACTATTATCCATTTAATGGGAAACTAGAGTTTTTTAAGCACCTATTTTGGCTTTATTCCAAAACCTAAAATATTTGGACGAATTCATATTTTCAGTAAACCCTTTAGAACAAAACCCTTTTTCATGACACATAGTTCTTATAGGGGATTGGCCTTGTATCCCTCACAAATTCAACTAGATTCAACATGCTTCAATTTGAAGATTCCCTTCAACACATGGAAAAATATAAATTTAGCTATTTTTGCCTATTATTTTGTTGATTGACATGTTTCACTTTATTCTAGAGCTACAATATGTTCTAATATTTTATTATAGATTTGAGTGTAATAAAATAAAGTTACATTTGAGGTGGCCCTCTTATATGTGCTCCTTGACCATTGAGGCAATACCTCTTATGCAGTGATTAGAATTTCTCCATTCCCCTCTTCCTATAGGGGATGCTCACCTTTTTGCAAGTGGTGTCATGGAAGGAGTCTTTTTGCTTAAGGTACTTGTGATACTTGCTCCTAGGCTTCTCCCCTAGTTGGAATAAGGTACTATGGTTAGTAGGGTTGGTCATGGTTTGTTCTTTGACACCCTGCCTCCTTGCCACCCACAATAGGAACCGTTGGGAGGCCTACCAGTTATGCATCCAACTCGTTTGATTCAAGCAAGTTCCCTTGGCTAGCTCTTGCTGTTTCGCCAACCCTGTTATAGAGGAAGAAGAAAATAAAGATAAAGATGATGATGGGTGGGACCGTCTTATGGACAACTCAAACCTAGTTAATGAATGAGGAAAGTCGGGTAACTAAGATTCTCCCCCCCTCTGCTATTGCTTTAGTTGTCTAGCAACATTGTATTTATTTTTTATGTTTTTATGATCCAAGCTTTAGCTCCGTGTGGACTCCAAGAGTGCGACTTTTCTCCACCCAATCTTTTTTTTTATGAATATATGTAATATTATTTATAAATGATAATCTAAACACCTATACATAAAAAAGCTTAAACACTTGACATTTTAAGAGGGAATATCATATTCGATCCAAAATAAACCTAGTAAAATAAATCATTTTTAATTTTTTTAAAATTAAACCATTCACAATCTTCCACCATAAAAAAATATCTCCAAGTCCTTGACTCCAAATTGATAAATAACAAACTATAATTTATATCATTTGTCATTTTAACATGGATCAATTGCATAGTTTTAAAGTCAATCTCATTGACCCATATTTCATGAGTAGTGGCTCGTAAGAACCCAACTCTCATGAGCATAAATGTCTTTTTAACACTAATTACATATAAATGATGCTCATAACAGTGAAGCATTGTGACATCTTAAGAAGTCACCCATCATAGTACTATCCTAATTCAAGAATCCTTAATTTTAGAGTTTCCCCCAAGATCAAGCCTACTTAGCTTCCTACCTAATTTGTATTAAAGTAGTATTAGGATGAGCAGCCTCTTAGGAAGGCTTGATGTTTCACCCTTATGAACATAACCTAAATGCAGTGAGTGTTAAATGGACTATTCATGCTCATGAGAGATGAGTTCTTGTGAACTACTACTCATGAAACATGGATCAATGAGATTCACTCAAAAACTATAAAATTGAATCCTAATAAAACTTCATATAATTTGACTCATTATAAAAAGCACCACCCACTTTAAACTAATTATTAGTTAAATATTTTTGTGCGATCTAGGGGTGACAAAGTGGTCCCATGTGGCTACTTAGTTAAATTTGTTACTTAACTTTTTGTTATATAAGTGGTTCCATATAAATTTATAAATTAATACAAGAGATAATTTAAAACCTTCCCCTATAATGGTGGAGCTGCTACAATTTAGGCATTAGAATTTTAGCATTAGATATATAGAGGGGCCAAAATCATGTAGTGATTGCTTAACCTTCCCCTATAATGGTGGGGCTGCTACAATTTATACATTATAATTTTAGCTTTAGATATATAGAGGGGCCAAAATCATGTAGTGATTGCTTAATAAAATGTGCTACATGACAACACATATTTTTTCCCTACCTATTTGCACATATATTTAAAAATGGGCACATTTATTTAAAAATGATAAAAATAATTTATAATTTCACAACTACTTAAAACAAACAAACAAAAAAAAAACAAGAAAACAATTTGAAAAGAAAAAACTCCTTAAAAATTTAAGTCAATAACTAAACAAAATTAATTAGACAATTTACAGACAATCATTATATAAATAATATTTTTAACATCTAATTATTATTATTATTATTATTTTTTGTTCGGTGAATCACTGCTAAGGGGTAGCACCCGAATCACTTTTGACTAGAGCTATTAACCAGTGAGGCCACATTTGGGGGACCTCATCCCCGCCATTCATATTCCTCTACAACGAGCCAAGTCCATCATCTTCGGTGGCCGCTGATCGAATACCCTCCAAATCCCTTGATTGTCGCTACGCTTGCCTGCATTCCCGCCAAGCTCCCTGCAGGACCCGACGTCATTCTTCTGTCTGCTATGCCTGCCTGCATTCTTGCCAAGCTCCCTGTAGGACTCGACGTCATTCCTTCATCTGCTTTGCCTGCTTGCATTCCCGCCAAGCTCCTTGTAGGACTCGACGTCAATCCTCCGTCTGGACACCCTCGCCAACTCCACCTCTCCATCGTTCCCTCTAGCTTTGACCTCGCAACAGTGCTCGATCTTCTTCCGTCCTCCTTTGTCCTCTAAGCACGATCCATTCTACCATTCTCTAATCTTTGACCAATGATCGATGTGCATTTGTCCCACCATCCACTAGTAGGATTCAAACACTGGACAATAGTTTCACTACTACTTGTAACTTGCCATTGCACTACGGGGTCATCCCCTTTGAACACCTAATTATTATAATAAAAATACTTTTAAATTTAACCCTATAATAATTTTTATGTCGAGAGGCGTTCTATCAGTCACAATAGGGGATCAAAAGACTTGAGTACATAAAAAAGAAAGGTAAACTGTTACAAACCACGTCGCCTTCCATTTGAGTAGTGGGTAGTGACTGCATGCATACAATTGTAACTGATGGAAGTCAAAGGGTTTTTCGATGGGAGTTAAAGCATAAGAGCAACAGGCATTCCACCACTGAAGAAACCTGCGATCATGATGATGAATGGGTGCCTAATAATACACATCTCTAGTAAGAGCGCCATGGCCATTGATTAGATAGATGCAACCATCAAATAAACAACGACCAAAAATTAGTGGTTTCGCCTAAATTAGAGAAACAGATTCGTGACATTCATGCTCTCGTAGGCAACACTGTTATAGAAGGAAGATACATTGTGCTTGGAACAAGCTCCACACAGCTCATCAATGCCATAGTTAACAACCTTTCACCCACACACGCTTCAAATCCAGCAAAAGTAGTAGCGGCTAATCCCTTTTACGAGGTAATATCTCAAATATTTTCCACGAGGAAACCCTAAATTTCAATGATTTACTAATTTTCTTTTCATTTTGTGTCTAGACTCAAATCAAAAGAAAAAACTACAGAATGAATCGACAAAGTTAAAAAATTTGAATTTTAATAGGGGAATCCATAAAACATTTCTTTGGAAATTTTGACATATGAGATACATCATAAAACTTTTCCTTGGAAATCTTGACATATGATACATCTCTATTTGGTCTGCAGGGCTACAAAGTGCAGACAAAATTATTTCACTTAGGGGACAATTCGTGGAGAGGAGATGCGAGGGCTTGGACAAAATGAACAGAAACCCTCGGTTCAAAATTTATCGAGCTTGTAACGTCTCCAAACAACCCAGAACTCTTCTAGATGAGGCTGTTATGAAAGGCGAGAACATAAAGACAATTTACGATCATGCCTATTACTGGCCTCAATTTGCTGCAAATGACGAAATGGAGGATGCAAAAATAGATCTGGAACCTCTTGCAACATCTGTAAGGATGTGTAAAGTTGTTAAGGGCACTCCATCAAGTACTCAAATTTGCAAGTTAGTACCCTCGAAAGACAATTACCTTGCTGCAAATCTTCATTTACAATGGGATTCTTTGGAATGATACAATTTCTTCTTTATAAATTTCTTTTAACTTTGGAAAAATGTTTATGACTTGATTGAAGATCAATAAGGATGTTTACTTGCTAACATCTAATGATCTCACGGTAATAGATAGTTACCTTTGTTGAATCTCTTGTTCCTTTCTGTAGTTTATTTTTAGTAGTGGTTTTTGTTGTAGTGGAAGGTGAGGCATTTCATTGATCTTTAATAAAATTTTATTGCAATGTTCTATATTATAGGTATTGTGATCTCTCTATGGAATGGCGTAATGAACTTTCCAGCAACCTACGTGTCTCAAAATTTGATTCCTTCAGTGAATGCTGAGCTTTTTCCCAATTCCACACCAGCGTTGAGGGATATCTTCGAGATGATATGTGGCTTGGAAAATATCTATTCCTTGGTGAGTAACAACACCTGCATTTCCATGAGTTTGTATGCCTTTCTATTCTTCCATATTTTGGATGTGTGTCTACCAGTGCCTTATCTTTAGATATTCTATTCGCATGCCTTGTCTTTGCTTCCAAAATTACATGCATGTATATTGGATTTTGGTTTGATGGTAATAGGTGGAATGGGGACAAACTCACCACTCGCATAAATTGTGGTTATGGCCAATGACTCTATTTGTTACACACATGGCATTGCATTAGCATTGTAATTGTAGGTTCTTGAAGGCATAGGGAATTAGGATCAGTTTCAACCGATTGTCCTCAACACCAGTGGAGGTTTTGCCTTAAGATTTAACAAAATCAAGAAATATTATTTTTTTCTTTCTGTTGCATTGACACTTAGAAATGGATGAAATAAAGGTAAAATTTGATTACGTTAAATTGATATTAGCTTAGTTGGGTATTTATAAGTTGCTAATGGTCCTCTAACCTTGGATATTTTAGTTGTTTTATGTCTCTTGTGGAAAATCAAGTAGCCTTTTCACTGTTTCTGGGCTTCACTGGCCTTGGTTAGGAAGAGTATGTTCAAGTCATTGATTGGTGCCACAGACAACACACCTCTTCTGTTTACAGGCCTTCCTCTGCCTCTTTCAATTCCTTCTAAAACACATGAGATGTAAAGAGATTACTGCTTCAATTTTAGTTTTAACTATTAATGCTTAGTGTCAAATCTTCAAATCTTAAAAGGAATGATTTTGTTATCTTTATGCATTTTTTTCGTAGTTGTCCTTTTTTGGATGTTTGATTTTGTGCTTATTTTTAAGGACATGCACAAGTCTAAATAATCCACATTTTGAAACCTTTTTCAAACATTTCTTCATAGATATCTAAGTTCTAATGTTAACTAATTCCATTTACACATTTGAGGCTAAATATATTTCAATTTACTTAGACAAATCAAAGAATTATGAATGATCTGATAAATGAAATTATGAATTATATTAATTTAATACAATTTTGGATATTCTCATGGGATTTATCATGTGTGTTATTACATGATACTCATCTTTTAAATTTGCTTTGTACTTGCAGTGGGAAGATGGTTGCAGGTTGGAAATGTTGTCTACGCTATCTCGTAGAAGCTTCTATAAACACATAAATAATATCCATTACAAACATAGTTCCATAAATATGGATAGAATCAAAAATGATTTTGTAAACACCATATTTACAATATTTTATAGTCATTATAATAATTTTTCATTGTTCATTTTGAAATGTCTTTATTCTTTGAAAGTTAATCTGCAAATGTATCAATTGATATTCTCATCTTTTACATTTAATGTGTCTACTTTAAAAATGTCTAATTTGATGCAAAAAAAAATGAAATAGATGATATTATCTTTTCAAACAATTTCTAATTGTGTAAGTGGTTTTTTTATGATCTTTGAATATTTTTCAATGTTCTTATGGATTTTAAAAACGTTGAAAGCTATCTTAAATTTAAAAAATTAAGTACAAAACAAATATTCTAAAATCCATAGAACATAAAAAGAAGTTTCTAAAATTAAAAAAAATTAAGTATAAAAAAAATATTCTAAAATTCATAAGAACATAAAAAGAAGTTTCTAAAATATAAAAAATCAAGTATAAAAAAAATTCTAAAATTCACAAGAACATAAAGAGAAGTTTCTAAATTAAAAAAATTAAGTATAAAATAAATATTCTTTATTTTTTAAAAAATATTCTAAAATCCGTAAAAACACAAAAAGAAGTTTCTAAAATTTAAAAAATTAAGTATAAAACAAATATTCTAAGGGGATTTCATGAAACAAAAAATTAAAGAGATTTGATGAAACAAATATTCTAAATTAAAAAAATTAAGTATAAAATAAATATTCTTTATTTTTTAAAAAATATTCTAAAATCCATAAAAACACAAAAAGAAGTTTCTAAAATTAAAAAAATTAAGTATAAAGCAAATATTCTAAGAAGATTTCATGAAACAAAAAATTAAAGAGATTTGATGAAAAAAATATTCTAAAGAGATTTGATGAAACAAAAAAATTAGAACAACAAAAAAATCAAAATCAAAGAGATTTCATGAAACAAAAAACAAAATCAAAATCAAAGATATTTGATGAAACAACAAAAAAATCAAATCAAAGTTTGATCACAAAAAGAAGAAAAAGAAGAAGATAAATCACAAAGATTTGAAAATGTTTAGTATAAATAAATATAGTAATTTGGTTAGTGTTAGAGTTAAAATTGGGATTAGGGTTGGGGTTATCATCACTAACATGGATTAGGATTAGGGTTAAGTTTATGGTTATGGGTAGGGATAGGTTTATAAATGATAAAATACAGTAATTTGTTTAGGGTTAGAGTTAAAATTGGGATTAGGGTTGGGGTTATCATCACGATAGGTTTGGGGTTATCATCACCAATAGGATTAATTAGAGATGTTTAATTTTTCAATTTAATACATCTATATTAAAGTTGAATGATGAAAAATTAAACGCCTCAATATATTTTATATATCTCAAATTTAAGATATATATACTGGTTAACATCAACATTTGAATCATTATAAAATCACACAAAATAACCCATAATTTTAATAAATAAAAAAACCTTAACTTTCTGCATCAATAGAATGAATACCTTAAAATTCTTACCTAAATTGAAAAGATCAATTAATTGTACATCTGCAATACCTTTTCCGCAATCTGTGGCATCGATTTCATTCATATCTAATAATAATATTTGACTACGAACAAAATTATCGCGAAATAAAAGACGCGTTAAAAATCTACTCTGCTGTATACAGTCTAACACGTCAGAAACAGGCTGCAGTCGGTCAAATTCTAGGCTGTACGAACACTTTTCTCCTATAAAAAAATGTGTATTTTAAGAAATAAACTACGACTATCGTTTTCGTACTGTAAAAACGCATTTTAATACGATGACCTTTTCAATAAAAAAATTAAAAATAAGCAAACCTTCCTGCATAGTCTGCACTCGTGCAGTCCTGGCTGTTACTAAGGCCCGCGCTAATCATTCCATCGGACGGCCAAAAATGGCTCACGCGTTTTTGAATTCGCCGTCCGATTGCGAGAGGCGAGAGCCTCGGCCTTAGGCTTTCGAGTCCCAGATTTTTCGGGACCTGCCGGCGGCTTGCTGGTACTTTCCCGACCACCGGGAATTCGGGACGGAAACTGAATATAAAACCCTGAAAGCGTGAGAGTCCAGAGGAATCGAACTCGGAACCTTATTGTTTTCGTGTTTTTTTCGTTTCGCTGTTAGATCGGCTTGATCTGGCGCGGAATCATTGTTTCACCTCCAAATTTATGGTTGTTATCGCTGAAAAAGATTCGCCGCTAAAGTTAGCGGAGAGCATAGAACTGCTGGCCACCCCGCGCACAGCGGGAAACGTTTCATATTTAGAACAGGCGATATATAAGTTATTTAAAGTGTACGTCTGTCGGCAGAGGTTGAGCAGCTAGCACGTTCAGGTTCGATCTCTGCTTGGCCAAATTTCACGGCCCACCATTTCGAAGTGAAAGGTCGGTGGCGCTTGTAGGTTACTGGTACTTTTATTTACTACTTGTTACCTTAGATTCAGGTTATTTTCCCCTAGTGTTCTTCTTACTTTTCATTGCCTTTTTGTAAGTGCGAAAATAATTGGTCACAATGATAACATCATGTGCCGTAATTGAAATGCAGGGAATAAGATTCCTCAATTTTGTTGTTTAACAGGTGGCATTTGTTTGTTTGCTCTCGCCGACGGACGTTAAGAGTTGTTTCAAATCGCTTTAATTTATCCCGGATCTCAGCGCTCCGGTCCGCGAGCAGAAATTTGCTGCCGTTTACTCTAGCGCTGAGAGCGTCAATTGACGGGAAAGTAAGGCGTTTTGGTTTGGTCTGGCTGGTTCGTGATGTCTGACGAAACCTCGGAGGCCATCAAGCAGATGAATGCATTTGTCGAGAAAGGTAGGGGGGTTTCTGTTAAGATACATTCTCTGATTTGGGGTTTGTGTGTCTAAATTCGGGTTTTTTGTCGGTGACTTTGCGTTTCTGCAGCATTTACATTATGTTGATGAAATCTGTCGGTTAAATTTAATTATTGTCAGCGCCATTGCTGAAATTTATGTTACCGTCCATTTCTTCAGCATCTACGCTATTTTGGTAGAATCTGTTTGTTAAATTCGATTATATTGAGCGCCATTGCCGTAATTTGTGTTACCGTGCATTTTCGTAGTATCCGCGTTATGTTGATGGAATCTTTTGCCTAAAATCAATTATTTTGAGCGTCATTGTTGAATCTTATGTTATTGTGCATTTTCGCTGCTTCGGTTTTGTTTTGATGAAATCTGTTGGTTAATTTCAATTGTTCTGAACGCCATCTGAAATACATGTTTGATGTGCATTTCCGCAGCATCTGCATTATTTCGATGGGAAGTGTTGGTAAATTATTAATTACAATCATTTTGAGCTTCATAGTTGAAATTTATATTACTGTATGTTCCCACAGCATCTGCATTATTTTTGATGTAATGTGTTGGTTAATTTCAATTATTTTGAGCGCCATAGCTTAAATTTATGTTCTGAAGGTCTTATTGTTCTGTTTGGCTGCATATCACTGGTTGGACCTTGACTTTGCATGGATGTGGCAACAGTCGACGAGCCTTTGAAGAAAACCTTTCAGGTAACTAAATACTGCTAGTACAATTTGAACAATTCACAACTAAACTACTTACTGTGAATTTGTTGTCTACAAGTAACAGATCGATGTAAAAGTTAAATCATGCAAAAGGCATTTAGCTGGTTGACATGTTTCAAGGACTGTTTTTTAGTGCTGATCTATTCGAGATGTAGTTTGTAGGGGACAAACATCTATATAAAGATCTAAGGGGATGGTTGATTAGATTTCTTGTTTCCAGTTGTTCAAGTAGGTGCTTGAATTGTGAAAAGCCGGCTGGCTTTTAGGAGAGCAGAATCAAAGTACAGTGTTGATCAAGTAGGCATAAGTGTTGAGCTCAATGTGGCGAACTTGATGTCAATGCCTAATTGTGCATTTTATGGTTTGCACTGAATGTTTAAGGAAATAGATCCTTAGGTTTTGATGTTCAGACCACTGGCTGACAGTTGCTCCTATTCAGAAATCATTCGAACAAGGCATAAATAAATCATTAGAACAAGAGACTATAAGTACATTAGAATTCATGAATGCCATTATTCTTGTTTGGAGTACATAAGGTCTACTTTAGAGTTTAGAGTTTTGCTATCATACATATCATCTGTTTTTACTTTTTTGTGGTGCATATCAAAATGATCATTTGCACAACTTACTCATAATAATTCAAAATATATCTATTATTTTCTTTATATAACTTCAGCAACTCTTTATTTTCAATCGCTTCTTATTGCATTCATTACACTCTGAGATTTGATTAGCAAACCTCTTGTTGTCTTATGTGGAAACAGTGATCTTTATGTATCAGTGACCATATATAATTAACCCTTTGTTGCTGTAGTGTTGAAATTATGATCAAAAACCTGTTAGAATGCTCACTACTGATCACTACTGAAATAGACTATTGTAGTTTCTTCAGGGGCTTCTTGTTTTTGATGGTGAATTATTATTTGTTGGGCACTTATTGGGTATGATTGCTGCATTTGGAATCATGCCTTATAACAGATGTGTGCAGCAAACTGTGTTTGGTTTTACATTTGTTTTTGTACATGCTGTGGGCAGGCCTGACCTGTGGAACTCAAAGATTGGTTGCTTTGTGTAGTTCATTTCTGCCAGTGAAAATATAATTAAGCTTATCTGATATTTATTAGAAATTTGGGGAGAGTTCATAGAAGCTGAAAAAGATTATACACAGAATATTATGTTTCAATTCTCCTCTATTTTGTTCAATAAGATATTACATATTTATAGGATTTTCATACCCTATATTATAGGAAACTTCTTAAAACAATTCCTTATTTGGGAGAACAAATAATTATGGGTATAACCAAACCATAACAAATATTCATGGAAATAAGCACACTCTAAACAAACTTAAATAAACTAACAATCCATAACTATGACACCTAATGTTATGATATTCCTAAACTCCATATTACATCATTCTCCAAATGGGAATAGGTGGACTACTGATACTTGATGACCACATTTAGTGGTTCATCAAAAACATAAAGAAAGAGTAGGGACATATCATGACAAGCAATAGTGGAATTGGCCCCACTATGTTTCTTCAGTGGGACTAACCATACTAGACTTTTATCCAAAGATGGGGACAAACACATCTACTCATGGAACCAAGGATAGGAACCAACACATCTATCCAAGGTCATATAACAAGTTTGGATAACGACAAACATATCAATCCAACATCAAAGTTATGAATAGAGACACACACTTCTATTGGGGACCACCACATAGTGGACCACCAATCATCATTCAATGATCTTTTGTTTGACCACCAATCATCATCAAAGATTGGAATTATCATTCCTCATAGTGGACCACCAATCATCATCAGAGGTCTTTTGTTTGACCATTTTTCCTTTAGCAGTATTTGTGGTAGGCCATCTACCCACTTTGGATTAACCAATCATTAATTGTAGAGAAAATGAAATAATTGACATATCTAGTCTCCATAGGTTTGGGAAATTCCCTTCTCAAAAAAGTCCAAAAGAGAGCAAGTGGGGTGTGGTGGTTCATTCAAATATCTCTAGCATCTACCACCTCTTTCTTCACCCAATTTATCTTCCTTGTGTCTTTCAATGCATTGTTCAATGGATGAACGCAACATTGGGTCCAATAGATGTGCTTGTAAGCACCCTCCATCGTTCCAACTAATTTGTGCATACATGCAGAATCAATGATCACTTGTACAACATTTGGGATCCGAACCTCCTCTATAACATCTAGCAAGATTTAAAATTGGAAGTTTACATCCTTTTGCTTCCATGAATAGTCAATAACTTTAAGAAAATAAAAGCCAACTGCACATGTGACTATGATGTTGATGAGTGGCTGATGTCTCATATTAGTCCACTCATCCATGACAATAGAGCAGCTTGCCCTCATCCAAGTTTGCCTCATGTTCTCTATCACCAAATTTACCTTAAAATGTTCTTTATCAAGTAGGGTAGTGTGTAGTATATGTTGTCTAGGGGGTAAATGACAGCGATAAAAATCACATCTTGGAACATTTGTTTGAAATAAGGATAACATAACACATGAAATGAGATGGCATAGGCAAAGAAAAAATTGGCATTGTAAGACTACCATTTCCTACACTTTGAATTTACTTGCAAGTGCCCTATCCTCTTACTATTGCTAGTCTTCCTCTTTTCTCTTGTAGAAATATCACTAGTACCACTAGTAACCTTGGATGGCATAGCTGATTGTGTAGACTCTATTGGCATTGGCATACCCTTAGACCTTGCTTTGTCCTACATAAACAATCTATTAACCTTTGCCTTCTTAGGTGTCTTAATTTTTAGAAAAACTTTAATTCTTGGACCAAGGCTTGTTTATAACCACCTGTAGTAGGAGGGGCATAGAGTTGATGTGCCTACTGCTAGAGCAAGATGAGTCCCAATGGTTGAGCCTCTTAGTACCCCTTACATAGAAAAAAGGGGGAAGTTGAAGATGTTGTGAAGCTTATCAAGCATATATTTGAGAGATTTTGGGGAATTGACTATAGACACGTATGACCCAATGTTTGATGGCCATTCATCAAGGTATAGCCCTATAGATAGCAAGTCTTCACATGTAGTAGATAGATAAATGGATAGACAGGGCTAACCAATAGTTGATGCATATGCTTATTGGCCGAACTCACTCATATCCCTTGCTACTGGTACTTAGGACTTCCCATGCACTTGGTTCATATAGGTGTTGGAGAACCCATCTCATAATGTAGTTCAAGGATGGAGTTGTCACTCCATTTTGTTGTGTGTCATTTTTTCCATATTATGCTCGTGTGGTCTACTGTTTGCCTTGTGTTTGCCCCCATCTAACTTCCCATCTTAAGCCCTGACTTAAGAGACAAATAAAGGTAAAGGTAAAAGTAAAGGTAAAAGGTGATGATGACTCAAGTGAATTGAATAGAGGCTTGATATGAACACATCCACTTGGGGGTCCATTTCTTGCATGATTTGATGGAGGTTGTTTGCTTGCAAACAGTCAAAATGAGGGAATGGTTCCCTTTGCAATGCCATTTACACGCAACCACCCGTGCAACTACTTAAACGTCGATCCAAGGAAACTCCATAATGGTCTTTAATGAATTTTGGCTCAGATTTATGGGAAATTGTGGTGTCCATACTTCATTTATGATTTGCAAACTACTTTTCTGTCAAGCAACACCTTTAGGATATGATTTTGATGGTTTTCATGGGTTATTTCACTCAATCTCATACTCAAACCCACGAATTATCAATGTGCAAGTATGGTGGGCATCAAAGGAATGTTTGTAGAGGACACTTGTTGCTCGGGTGTTGGTTGTACTTACAGTTAGGGTTTTGATATGCAACATGGCTTTTTGACATTCCACATGCCATCTAGTTGTGGGTATATCTACCTTGATCGCCATTTGACAAGGGGAGTAGATTAGCAGGGAAGAACACAAAGACAAGGGAGTAGTAGTTGCAAAACCAGTAGAAGAAAATACTCATAGGAAGCCCTAAAAACTAGATTCTATTTGTTGTAATCTTCTCAAGTTTGACACCCTTGGCACCTTGGGAGATTATCAGACCTTAGGGATTTGGGGTCTATAGCTTAGATCACCAACAAATGGGATGAAATTGGTCTAGCATGCCCACTTTATTGAATGGGTTTTTTGCTCCTATTTGAGTGTATTGGGAAAACATGCACCTACCTTGATGAGTTTTACCAATACTAATGACCAATGATGGCTACCAATAAATGTGTATAAATAGACAGGGCTTATGTATTGATCCTAGTTGTATTGCATTTCAGATGTGGGGATGAACTAACTTAGTTGGGCCCTTGGGGGGGCTAACCCAACCAATTGTGATTGCATGTAGGGAACAACTATCTCCACCTCGCTTTAAGAATCCATCTCTCTCAATAGCGAGTGTGGTTGCTGAAGCTAGTTAATTAAGATATGCAATAGATAGCATTTCTAGGTTCCCCATTTCTTTCTTGCTGGCAGTGGCCCCCACAATTGCCTACTAAAGCAGTGGTAGAGATTTTGAATCAATAGATTTGTATAAGACCTGTTGAGAGGGGGAGAAAATTCAATAAGACCTCTCTTCCTAGGCTACTGCGTTCATAAAACTATCAATCTCTAGACTTGGGAAAATCCCATGGATAATGAATTTGTAAACGAAATTCCATAGATAAAATTCTATATTGCTGTTGGTTGAAGATACAAGAAACTATATGTCATATGCTTCATTGCAACACAGACTATATAGAAAAAATAACTCAATCTATGACAATTTTTATTTCACAACCCTTTTATTTTTATGCATTTGCCTATTGCATGTTGTATTTTGTGCTGATAAAATGTCATCTAGCCTTGTGTCTACTAATGGATTTAATGCCGAGTAAAATTTTGATTAACTGACTTCGAGCTTATGTGTCATACAAATGCAGACTATGCATCAAGGATATGTACAGCAAACTTTAGAAAGATTTCTCAAGGCTCGGGAAGGAAATGTTGCCAAAGCAAACAAAATGGTGAAAAACAATCTATAAAGTCATACCATTTTTTATTTGCACTTCTAGTCACTGAATGCATGTTATATGCCTTGAGAAATTTATTAACATACAATACAGATGTTGATACATTTTATTTTTCCTGCAGTTACTAGATTGCCTAAATTGGAGAGTTCAAAATGACATTGATAACATCTTAGCGGTATAAAGCTGGTTCTCTTTTCCTTGACAAAACTATTGTTGAAGCTTCTATAAGTAATAATGTTTTTGCAATATAACTTGAACAGTTCTAAATTGTGATCAGTAATGCCAATCAGTACCATTTAATCTAATCTTCAATATAGCTTTTGAAATAGACTTATAATTCTGGTTGGAACTGTGGTTTCCATATAATTTAACTAATACATATTAAATTTGTTGTACTAATGTTGCCATGACCAGATCAGTAATTTAGTGCATTTTGCAGCAAATTCTTAACTCAATCAATTTATTGTTAATGTCGATGATTCAAAAGTGTACTGTATCTAGCTTCATAAATTTCCATTGATTAATATTTTTCACCCATATTAGCTCCCCAGTGTCCTCTCTCTTGATATGAGGTACACAGATTTAGCAGCTTTGAATCTTCCCAATAAATAATATGGAGTACGCAAATATTAGTTCAAAACTCTAAATTACTTGGCAAGAGATAAAATGTTGGAATTTTAAATAAGTGAATCTTGTTGCAGTTCAAGGATAAAGCTGAATTTGTTAGCTTACTTTTGGAAGTTAATGATAGCATAAGTGAAATTATGCAACTGACAGATTCAGACGGAGGCAGTGTTATGCATCTGAAATAATAGATAAAGCTCCAAAGATTTAAGTGAGGCACAATGTCTTATATTATCGCTGTTGTTTTGAGCCACCGATCTTGAAATTCAAACTAACAGAAAGTTGTCCTGCTTATGTACAACTTGCAGAAACCTATTCAACCAAGGGAAGTTTATAATGATGTTCGAGAATCTCAACTCATTGGAATGACGGGATATTGCAAAAATGTAAGAGTAAAACAGTGTTACATTTATTGGACAAGTGGAAATTATAAGTTTTCTTTTACTTTTCATGCATAGTTTTCTTACTCAATATTCCATGTTTGCCTATATATTCCAGTTGTAGGGATGAGCAAAGAAGGTACCAAACTTGGAATTCCAGAAATTTATTTTAAGATTAGATAAACCTCTGGTGTACTTGTTTGATATGGTACTTGAGTCCATGCTTAAATATTAGAGTGTCAAATTTGTTGAATGTTCAAATTATCCATTATATTCATGCATATGAAAATCTGTATGCTTGGCATTATGGAAGTAAATTTCATTTTATTATGAAGTTAGTAAATAGATTTCCTCATTTATGTAGCAGTTCTTTTAATGCAGTTGTATATGACAAGATAAATTACCAGAAACTGAGAATTGCATTTGATTCCTTATGTAGCTTTGTCTTCCAACTTTCACATCAAATGGAGATTTAACCTTTCTTCTCTCTTCTAGAAATTGGCTTTCACTGCTTACTATGAAAAATGTACCAAGAAATGGATTGTCAAGGTCTATTTAATGAGCTTACTTTAAGTCTATAAAGCATTTACATTAGGAGACTACATACTGTAAAGATTAGTTAAAAGGGTTGATTGTTTGGAACACTAGCCTGAGTGGACTGGATTGCTTGTTGATAAATTATGGCAAGATTTACTCTTACCGGTATTCTAAACTACTTGGCTTCTTCCATTCATCCAAATTCGTAACTTATTTGGTAATTGAGTATTTCCAAGCATTGAAATGCCTTTTCCTATTTCTGATGGAAAAGTTGCCTGCAATGAATAATTATGCTTATTGGGGAGTTCTACTGTGTGGTTTGGGGGGATGGGGGAGGATAGGGCATTAAGTTTAGGAAAGAAATTAACATGCCTATATAATGTCAACAGCTATTGTCTTTTGTTTTTTTTATTTTTGAATACAACGTTGTCAGGTGTGAGACGAGGCAAAGACAGTTGTTATCTTTGCCCATTTCTGTTGTTGTCATGCACTACCTTTTTTCTTGAATTTTATGATATTGAACTTTCTTAGACTACAACGTATATTCCCTTCTGGTTATTACTTTTTTCACACCAAAAACCTTGTGATGGAGATTGATATTTAAACTTCTTTTTCAAAACTGATCAGAAGTCTTCCACACACAGTATAATTGTTTTCTAAAAAAGCAGAGTTGGGTATTTTTTGCCAGAGATCAGAAGTTCCAGAAATTCATATCTAAATTCAGTAGTTTACATAAGTTTTTCTTTTAAACATTCATGTGATAGACAAAATCTTAAATATATTCTGATTTGTTGAGACTTTAATTCAACCTGTAGTTTATGTTTTAAACACAAAAGATATTCAATAATTTCTGACAAGTCTGATCCACATAAATTATAATTATCAGTCAGAGAAATGCACAAACATTAGAAAATAGAGTTCAGTTGTCAATTTCGTGTAGAGCAAACCTTATGTGAAAGGAAGGGAAAAACAAATGTACTATTGTTTCAATAGCTGGAATTCACTGTTTTGTACCAATCTATAATTGATGCATTTTCTGAGACACCCGCTGCAAAGTCTCTACTCTCTGGAATACACAATATGTGCAGTAGTACTCAATGACAGCTATCATGGGTGGTATTGTGTTTCAGTATTCCAACTAGTTTTGAACATCTGCTTTCTGTTTTTGTACATACATGTCTGAGGTTTTTGGTGGATCAGTACATTTTTCCTGTCAATAGACTTTAGAAGATACTTGTTTCATCAGAAGAATACGTAGTGGGACACCATGGTTTTCCAGGAACTCCCAGAAATGAAATGGAGGATAAATGTCTGTAGTGTGTTTGTGTGTATATTTTTTCTATAAAAGAAAACATAATTTTCACATTTTGTGCAATAAAAGATTGAACCCCTAGAAATGATATAGGAATGTTGGCAACAGCTCATAAATGCGAGGCAATATCTAGAAACATGCTGTTGCTTCCAAAGTGCATTTTTGTTGACAAAGCAGGGTACCCTATTATGTGTCCTGCAACTTAGATTTGCTATAGTAAGACATCAGGTAGAAATATAATTCTTTTGTGGCCTGTCTTTAACTTTCATATTATATTATTATCAGAAATTTGGGAGAAATACGAAAAGCTTAGGATTACAAGATGCAGAGACTTAGTTTAGGAGGTATATGAAATTGATTTGATGCTAGAAAATGACTTTAGGGAACTTGATGAAAGGATTATCCTGAGTTATGAGCTGGTTTAAGGCAATTGGAATTAGGTTGTATTGGCTTATTTTTGTTTTTGTTTTTCAATGGATTCCTTATGGTGTTTCTTGATGATATAGATTTTAGTTCGACCTGGACCTGCCTCCATCAATAATAGATTTAGCTAACAAGAATTGATAATCTAAACATTTCATTATTTATCTTTTTTCTCATCTAATCATTTTTTAAGCAGCTATAACAGAAAAGCTTGCAGACATGAAAAGTATTTTTAGCCTAAAGATTTCATTATTTCTCTTTCTTCACATATTTGAGTAGTATTGGGGTGTTAAGTGAAGTACTGTCTAATTGATCTATCAGCTCTGATATGTGAAGTACTCGTAACCAAAGGCAATTTTTAGTTGCTTGTTGCTTGGGTGGGTTGGAAAAGAGGTGATCAATAGGGGGCTCTAGAACCTCTAGACCCCCTTGTAGGGATTTGTGCCGAAGGGTGATAGCCTCATGAAGAAAAAGAGCCAACATTGCTAGTTTGAATATTTGAAGAAAGTAGTTTTGCATCGGATGGTGATGGCCTCACAAAGAAAAAGAGCCAACATGGGTAGTTTGAATATTTGAAGAATGTATATTTGCATCAAAGGGTGATGGCCTCATGAACAAAAAAGAGCCAATAGTACTAGTTAAATATTTGAAGAAAGTAGATAGGTTGTTCTTTCCTAGTATATCTCATAGTAAATAAGACATCTGAAAATGAAATGTTCCCAGTCGACACCTCTAGAGGGAGCAAAGGCGATAAATTTGGTTTTGTTTGAGGATGTGATTAATTCCAACTTGTAATTGGTGAGAGCACACTTTGAACAAGCGAGGGGAACCTCAACTACGAGACTAGTGGTGTTGGAGATAGTGAGGTAAGGGAATAAAACTATACACCATTTGTAAGAAATGCTTGGTTAGAAAGCCAACATGGGGTTGAGCGGTTCACAGGGGAAGGCCCAAGTGGTTTGAATATATTTTCTATAGATGTCCTCTTTGGTAGTTCTATTGATGATGTCCTTTGTGGAAAGGAGCTTTGGGGGGCATCCTAGGAGTACATGAAAGGGGGTAGTCTATCAATAGAGATGGTAGTAGAACGAAGAAGCAACTTGATTTGCAAGTACCAAATTTGGTGGCATGTGGGGACCAAGGAAGTAGCGGGGACAAGTGAAGCAATCCTCATAGAAGAGCAAAGTGCCAAAATTGGACATCTTTCATGACTAGAAGATGAGGCCCTCGTGGGTTCGAGTTTGTGGATGTAGAAAGTAAGCCTAAAGATAGTCTCAAGGTGTAGTGGCTAGGCAACAAATTTGGCTAAGATGATACATTGAGGAACTATCCATTTGCAACAAATTGATGCGTCACAACATGAGAGTCTGGACCTTCTAAATATGGGCTCAATTAGTGGCCCCCAAATCAGGTCCCCAAACCTTTAAACCATATAAAATTGCAAGCTCGATGCTTTTATCAAAAAGGTTCAATTTTGAGGGGATGTCATAGAAGTGGATTTGAAAACATTGACGATCTAAGATAGAAAGAGAGGCATAAACGCCTTGCAAATTCGTGGGTGAGATGCAAACTTCATGCTAAAGGATGTTGTAAAAAATTGGATCCCCAAGTATGTGTAGGCCAATGTGCTCTCTAGAAATTCCACTTCATAGAAACTAATGAACGAGAGTGGAATAAGCTATCCTACACTTTGGGTTCAACTAGATCCAAGAGGGCATTCCTAGAAGTAATATTTAATAAGATTTGACCACAACTAAAGATGTTACAAGTGAGCAGATTGCAGTAGTATCCAACTACCTGTATACTTTGACCCTAAATTTTGTCACTAGATCAAAGATTAACCCACTACTATGACCTCTATATGTAGTTGATAAAATATATGCAAAACATGACTATTAGGATAAATTTTCAAGGTTTGCTATAGATATTTCATTTGGTGTAACAATGAGTCATAAACTGTATAGAAACTATTTCCTACTCTTGTACTATTGGTGAATGACTTGTTCATTTTAAGCACGTGGAGGATCCATTTTTCAAGATTGACACCTTATGTGGGTTATAGAGTTGCATTCAACCATATAAACAACATACAAGAAATAACATCAAAGGCATTTAACCGTATAAACAACACACAAGAAATAACATCAAAGGTATGATACCAAGCAATCAAGTCTACTCGATAATCCTTATCCAAACTTGCAAACATTCATATATAATAAGAAAGTGACCATTACAAATACAAGTTGCAATGAATCAAAGTGTTGTGACACTTATCAGGTTCATATTACAATCATGCTAGCAAATGTGGTGAGGGGGAACTACAAACAAGGAGGAGCTTGTCACACCTCTCTACCTAGAATTCTCTAAAATGCTTGCAATTGGCCAAGGAGACACAAGATAACTTATATCTGCTACAATTAGCTACCTTTGCAACTTTTGGAATGCATTGTGCGAATAGTGAATTGATATACAACTATTGAAACCCTAGAATACCCTTTGCACTATGGTGTTGTGAAAACAAAAATAACCAACCCTCTGAATATAGAAAAAACTCATAATTCTTGCATGGGCCTCAACTTGAGGGCAGGAAGTTCCAAGGTGCACAAAACTCTCAAAGGTTTGCGACCAATAGAAGAGGGGGCATGAGACATGTAATAACTTTGAAAATCTTTTGATTGGTACTCTACAGAGGACAACCATACCTCTTAGGTATCTTTCCTCCACGAGTCATTCCTAAAGTCATGACCAAATTTGTTGAGTTGTACCAGGGTGGCATGGGAGAACATTCATCATTGGAGTTTTGGTTATAGCATATGAGGGCATGGGTCAAGGGAGACATCCTTTGAGTACCTCACAAATTCATTTCAGTAGCTAAAATGTCTTGCCATGGTGAGAAGTAGGTAAAATAGTGAATTGTGTTAGGGTTTTAGAGCCGACATTGGCTTTTGGTGTGAAAATTGACATTTTGGTGCTTGATGCAGGATTGAGCCTAGGAAGGACTTGAGAACATATGTTGAAGAGGCTGGGAGAGAAAGTAGTTAGCAAGTTGGGAGGTAGAAAGGAGTGGGGAATAGGGATTGGGAACGAAAAATGTTGGGGGTTTGGGCTTGGGAGTGATTGTGGACTTGGGACAAGAGAAAGTGGGAGAGATTCAGGCTTAGGGATTGGGTTTGAATCGGGAATTGGAACTAAGAGGAGGACCAAGCATAGTGCAAGGAACAGGTTTTGGTGAGAATTAGGAACTGGGGAGAAAAGCACTATGGGGCATGGGGTGGACTTGTCACAAGGGAATTGATGCCAAAGTTTGAGTTCCATTTGGGGGTCTTCTCTTGGTGGAAAGGAAAGCAAAGAGAAGAGGACCATAGGGTTTGGGAATTGGGAAAACTTGGTGTTAGGATATGGTGCCAGGGGTTGAGTTCCTCTCAAAGCTCCAGGTTTAGGAAAGAGGAGACAATACGAGAAGGGGTTGGGGAATCTTGGGGTTCCAAAACTTTGGGACACACATTGTGACAGGGATTGGGGACCTTCTAACTATGCCCCTTGATCTCAAGTCTATTTGTAGGTTTCAAGCCCAAAGGACCCAAAGGAGGTGGAAGGAAGTGATAGCAGGGGGTTGAGAAGACAAAGGGAAGGCTACAAAGGCATGGGAGTTGGGGATTTGGGGGGACCTTATGAGACCTAGTTTATAGGTCTTGATTTTGCATGAAAGCCTACACTTCAAGAAAATGACAAGGGCCACATATACATACAAAAACATAAATTTTTAGGAACACCAAATGTCACCAACACAAGGGGGAGCCACATGGGATTTCTTAGATTGGATGTTAATAGTGGGTCAAGAGGGACAAGGGCACAAAAGGAGGCAAAACATAGCCAATTTTGCAATTTGGGAGGTCAACAAATTTCAGCACTAACACATAGAAGACACGTGTTGGGGTTAATGCCAAAAATGGCGGTTTTTCTTTGAAGAAGAGTTTGCCAAAATGTCATAGGTGAGTGGTGGAGATCAGCAAGGGGTGCAAGCTATCTAGATACAAGAAATTCTTGTTTCTTATGTTAGAACTTATAGAAGATAACAATACTTTGTATAGAGGGTGAGTATGGAGGGAGGGTCATGGGCTAGGTAAAAGCAAAGCCTTTGATGAAGGGATTTACATTCATCATCAAATCACTGTGTGGTGGGAAGAGGATTTGGAGTAATGTGTGGTGTGGGGACAAGAGTCATGGGCAACATCCTAGAGGGTTAGACATGAAAATTCGTACATGGATTTGGAGGTGGGAAGAGGGAGGGAATATGATTCATATGTGAAAAGGAGAGATAAGTAGCATAACCAATGATGTAATCATCATCAAAGTGAATTGTGGTGTGTCTAGTGTTGGTGGGTAAGGTGGGAGCAGAGGGAGGAGAGTATGGAGGGTGAGAGTGTTGAGACAACATGGTCAACAAGAGGGAATTGAGGAGAAACAAGGAAGCCAAAGATGTGGGGGATGAGGGACCTAATTGCGAGAACATAGTCCATGATGCTTGCACCACTACCATGGGAAAAATAATTGAATCTATTGGAGTTGGGGAAGTGAGGAAGCTTGTTGAAAATTTAGAGGCTTTGAGATTCACCCAATCAAACATGTCTCCCATAGGCCATAATTGTCAAATTTTTGTTAGCAAATGCCCTCTATAAACCAAATTCCTCAAGATACAACTCATGAAGACACAACTCGTCCAATGGAAGGTCATGGATAGTCATTTGAAGGTCCCTTGTATGAGCATTGAAATTGCCCAAAAGATTGATATCACCAATAGTGGAATAGTAAGAGATCTTTGGATAGAGGTCAAGGTATGGGTTCCCATCAACTCAAATTGAAAATGGGGATTTGGTGGTGGGGTGAAGTAGCAAAATGCTATTGAAGACATCTTGGAGAGATGGTGGGCCCCTTTGAACTTGTGGGTGCATATATCTGGAGTGGACGAAAAGCCATAAGTGAAATTCTAGACTTAAGGCTATATTGAATGAGGCAAGCCAAACCACTAGAACCTTGAAATGCACTTGACTTGTGGGTCTCATAACAAGAAGCCAAAACCATGTGATATAAGGGAGGGCTTGTTCAATAAGCAGTAAAATCTTGGAAGTTACTTGGAGAAGATGATATACTATATAGTGACATTGCAATTCCAATAGGCAATGGAGGTCTTGTCACTGCTCACTAGGACATGAGGTCATTGGCATGCTGATGGTCTAGAGTGTGACGATCTAGGAGGGTGAGAATCATGAATGACAACCCTGTTAGAATATTATTATTGTATTATTAATGGTCAATATTAGAACTTTTAGGTTAGTTTAGTTGTTACTATTTCTACAATAACCAGTAGGTAGATATAGTTAATATCTACAGTGTTATATGCACTTCTTTATATTATGTAACTTTTTATGTTTTTGTTAAGATGAAAGTAAGAACTTTCCAAAACATGGTATCAAAGCACCGGTTTTTGGTCTGAGAATTTTCGTGGGCTTTGTATTTAGAAATTCAAGGGTTTTTGTTTATGATTTTTGTGAATAGTTATTCATTGGAAATCTTAACTCTCTAGTTAAAGAATTTCGTGGTTCTTGTTTTGAAAATCGTAGGAGTTTTGGAATAGGAAAATCGAGGGTTTGAAATTTATTGTTTTGGACATGATTTTTCACCCTTCAGACGCGATTTTTCGACTCCTTTAGTCGCGTTTTCTCATCATCCATTTCTGGACGCTTTCTTTTCTTGTTTCTCCTGGCGCGCGGGCGACTGAGCTTCATTTGTATAAACGCACATCTGCAAATCGCATTCTTTTTGGCACTCTCTGCGCAACCAGATCCGCGTTTTTAACACATTTTTTGTGTTCTTTTTTGTTCGTGTTGGGTTTGTGGCACTTGTGTATGAAGGTTTGTTGGACTTTTGTTGTGTGAGCCGTGACCTTCTGTTTGGGGTGTGATTTCCTTCTGTAAGCTCGCGTGATTTTCAGACTTATTTTGCCGCATTTTTTATTTGTCTTTAGGCGCTTTTTTGCATGATTTCGAGTGTTTTTTGAGCAAAATTGTGGTCACCTTCTCCTGCAACCTGGTCGCCTAGGGTTTGGAATATTTTTTGCCATGCTTTTGTGAAGATTTCGGCTCATTTATGCAATTTTTTGAGTTTTTTAATGGCCGCTTAGGGTTTCAAGAAATCGTCTAGATTTTTGAGCAGCCATTTCAACTCAATTTTTTTTTTTGATTACATATTCTTGTAGGTTTCCCTGAGATCTCAACTGGGTTGTCTTTCGTTTTTTCTGGGTGTCTCGTTTTTTGTGCCTTGAAATTTGTGCAAGTGGGTGTTGACGAAATTTTCTGGGTATTCAGAAAATCTTTTGGGTTTTCAACATCATTTTCTGGGTAGTCTTCAGGTCTTTTGGGTTTTGTCTTTAAAGTGTCTCGAAATCCGTGCTAGGGTTTGTGCTTTAAATTTGTCTTGTTTCTGTTTTCGTTTTGCCTTCACCAGTTTGACCTCAGTCTACGTGATGGCATCTTTGACAAATATCATGCTCTAAAGCAGCCAGAAGTTCAACGAGAAGAATTACAACACCTGGAAGCAGCGCATGATTATGATCTTTGAATATCAATGTCTTGATCAGGTTGTTTTGGGGAACTCAACCCGTCCCATAGTAGCCAAAAAGGATTAGGACAAATGAGATGAACACAACCGGGAAGTTGTCATGCTCATCAAATTCTTCGTCACAGATGAGCAACTACCTCAGGTACCGTCTAGCAAAACTACTACAGAAATCTGGGATCATTTGAAGGCCCTTCATGAAACCTCCGACAAGAGCAGAGCGTTCTTTCTCAAGAACATGCTTTTTTCCATCATGATGGATGAGAAAATGTCCTTACAGGAACATCTGAAGAAGATTAAGGACATTCGTGATTAGCTGGAAGCGATTGGTCGAAAAATGGAGGAAGAAGATATGGTGGTCATTACTCTGAAGAGTCTCCCACGTTCGTATGAGCATTTCATCGAGATGTTGAATATCACCTCCACCAATGTTGATCTCAAATTTGAAGATCTTTGTAACAAGCTCTTGTAGCAGGATCGATGGCAACAACAATTTGAAAGCAGTACTAGTTCCACCTCCACAGAGCAAGCGTTCTCTGCCAAATCTTCTGCTAAGAACAAAGGGAAGGCTCCATCTTCTCAGTTGAAAGGCTCTGGTTCTTCTCAGGACAACAAGAAGAACGTTCAATGCAATTATTGCCATAAGTACGGTCACATGAAGGCTGATTGTCGCATTCGGTTGGCTTCTGAACAAAAGAAGCAGGGAAGGTATCATCAAAAGGAAAATGTCGCAGAGCACAATGAGCAGAAAGAATCTGCATTATATGTGTTTATGGCCAAGAGAACAACAGATTTAGTACACTCTTTTGCTTGGTATATTGATTCTAGGGCATTGCGACATTTTACTCATCGTCGGGATTGGTTCACAAAATTCGAACCATTCTTTGATTCAGTCATTTTTGGAGGAGGCGAAGAGTACACAGTTGCTGGTAAGGGCACTGTCCAAATTCACTCAGGAGGCAGAAATTTACTATTTCTTGATGTTTACTATGTTCCCGGCATGGAACATAATCTCCTCTTCGTCAGTCAAATCATGCGGCACTCTCCCCAATTAGATGTTTTCAGTTTGTTCACCTGCAACATCGTTGATTAGGAGACTCATACTACAATCGCTATGGGACTTGAGGATCACGGTCTGTACAGACTTGCTGATTTAGGTGATTCTTAGGAGCACGCTCTGGCAGCTAGGACTACAACCATCAACAAACTTTGGCATTAGCGTTATGGGCACTTGAATGTGCACTACCTCTCTCAACTGTCTTGGGAGGGTTTGGTTGCTGGTCTACCTGAGATCCAAACTCAAAATCATGGAGTTTGTGGAGCCTGTCAAGCTAGCAAGCAGCATCGGACACCGTTCACAGATGGTGATTCTTGGGGAGCCTCCAAGGTACTTCAACTTGTTCACGCTGATGTATGTGGGCCAATGAATACTCCTTCTGTTAGTGGGTCCAGGTACTTTTATTATTTGTTGATGATTTCAGTCGGAAAATGTGGGTGTATTTTCTCAAACATAAATCAAATGTGTTTAGTACATTTCAGTAGTATAAGGCCTTAGTTGAGAAAGAATCGGGTTCACATTGTCACTCTAAGGTCAGATAATGGGGGGAGTTTTGTTCTGCTGACTTCTCTACTTTTTGTGCTACACACAGCATTAAGCGCCAACTCACCACATCATACACTCCTCAGCAGAATGGTGTCGTTGAACGTAGGAATCACACTATTATTGAAATGGCTCGTTCTATGCTCAAGTATAGAAATGTACCTAAGAAATACTGGGCTGAAGCAGTCTACATTGCAGTCTACCTCTTGAATCAGTCACCTACACAGGCCTTTAAGAAGATGACTCCTAAAGAAGCCTGGTCAGGATGTAAGCCTAAGTGGGCGATCTGAAAGTCTTCGGTTCTACAGCTCATGTATGGATTCTAGACGCCTAGTGTGCCAAGTTGGACTTCAAGAGCCAACCACTTATGTTTACTGTTACAGCGACAATCACAAGGCATACAGGTTAATTGATGTGGAGACAAATCGTCTCATATTCAGCTGTGATGTTGTGATTGATGAAACTACTGGCCCATTTGTTCCTACTACCAGTCCTGTGGATCAGCCTATGAAGGTTCCTGATGAGGGTGTTCGTCTTCCTCTTGGTTCCCCTGATGGGAGGGCTTCAGCGCATTTTGACTCTGAAGATGAGGAGTCTACTGATCATGATATAGCACCACCTGATTTTCCTTAGGACTCACATCTAGATGATTTTGTTCCAGAAATCCCAGGAGATGCTATTTCTCCTATTCCAAATGTTGGTACTTCTACTCGTCGGCCTAAGTGGTGGGCCAAGACTATTGGCGATCTTCATGATGATGAACTCATTGAGGGCAGATCAACTCGTACCAAGAGCAAGCAACAACACACCATCAACTTTGCTCTTATGGCCAACATCCACAGCGTCTATGAGCCTCAAACATATTTAGAGGCTAAAGGAATTCTAGAGTGGGAAAAGGCTATGGCGATAGAATATCATAGTCTTCTGACGAATCACACTTGGGTTCTTTCTGACCTTCCTCCTAGGAAGAAACCTATCAGTTGCAAATGGGTTTATAAGGTCAAGTATCATGCAGATGGTACATTGGATAAATACAAGGCCAGGTTGGTTGCTCGGGGATTCACACAGCGAGAGGGCATTGATTATGAGGAGACCTTCGCTCCTACTGCCAAGATGGGCACCATTCGTCTTCTTCTCACTATTGCAGCCCAATTTGGATGGACAGTTCATCAGATGGATGTCAAGAGTGCCTTCCTCAACGGTGAATTGTAGGAAGAAGTCTACATGATGCAGCCTCCTGCTTTCAAGGTTGCCGACAAAGAACATCAAGTATGTAGGCTCGTGAAAGCACTCTATGGATTGAAATAGGCGCATTGTGCATGGTACATCAAGATTGGTCAGTACTTGGTTGATCATGGTTTTCAGCACAGCCCTTCTGACAGTAATTTGTATGTCAAGCACTTTGGTGATGATATTTTGTTTCTTGTTATCTATGTTGATGACTTGATCATTACTGGCAGTTCAACACATTTGATTGCAGCAATCAAACAGGATTTGTGTTAGGCCTTTGAAATGATAGATTTAGGGCTTCTCCATTACTTTTTGGGTATTGAGGTTTGGCAGACAACTAATAGTATTTTTAGCTCTCAGTCTAAGTATGCTCGAAGTCTGCTTGACAAATTTCGGATGTAGGACTGCAAACCTGCCTCCACACCTATGGAAATGGGGCGGAAGTTGTCAGCCAATTCTGATTCACCTCCGGTCGATGAAATGACCTTCAAACAACTAGTGGGCAGTCTCATCTACCTCACTGCCACCAGACCTGACATCAGTTTTGCAGTGAGCTACATTTCTCGCTTCATGACAGCTCCAAAAGCTGATCATTGGATTGCAGCGAAGTGAGTGCTGAGATATGTTAAGGGCACTTCTGATTATGGCATTCTCTATAGCATATGCAAGGATCCAAAGTTGATTGGTTACACAGACTAAGATTGGGCAGGTTTAGTGGATGACAAAAAATCTACTTTTGGGTATGTATTCAGTTTGGGTACTGGTGCTGTAACATGGACCAACAAGAAGCAACAGGCAGTGGCTCTTTCCTTGACTGAAGTAGAGTATTAAGGAATCGTTAAAGCAGCATGTGAGGCAAATTGGCTTTGTAGGATGCTTTCTGACATGCACATGTCACAAGCAGGACCTTCTCCCTTGTATACTGATAATCAAGGGGTGCTCAATTTGGCCAAAAATCTAGTCTTCCATGAACGTACCAAGCATGTCGAGCTTCATTGTCATTACATCCGCAAGCTGGTAGAAGACGGATCTGTTCAGCTGCAGTATGTTCCAACAGCGGATCAGACTGCAGATATTCTCACCAAGTCTCTGAGCCCAGATAAGTTTGTCAAATTCAGGGGGCAACTTGGTGTTGTTGATGGATTGACCATTAAGGGAGGGTGTTAGAATATTATTATTGTATTATTAATGGTCAATATTAGAACTTTTAGGTTAGTTTAGTTGTTACTGTTTCTATTGTTACTGTTTCTACAGTAACCAGTAGGTAGATATAGTTAATATCTGCAGTGTTATATGCACTTCTTTATATTATGTAACTTTTTATGTTTTTTGTTAAGATGAAAGTAAGAACTTTCCAGAACAAGCCCTACAGATCCTGATAATGGTCCACTTGTTTCTTTTCCTGGCAGCAACAACTTGAATATGAGCCGACTGAAGCTCTTCCGTTGAGGTTTGAGTCAGATCTGCATCAACCTTGATGTTCTGTGGGAGGGAAAAGAGTTTCTTTTTTGCTTGAATATCTTGCAAACACTCTCCTGCAGTTCATAATTGGATGACAAGGGTGCTGTTTAGCAGTGTTCAAGCTTTGCTGAGGGAGATGTCATTCAAGGCCAAATATTCACATAAGAACTTGTGACTTGCTTGTAAGGTATTGGCTGGTTTAGGGAGGCCACAAACACAAAGGTTTAGTGGCTTGGTTTGGCATGCCTTTTCTTTTTCAAACTTTGCTTTATGAACAGTGAGTTTAAATTTTAATAGTTAATGGAAGATATAAAGCAGAGACAATAAGATGGAGAATGGGTTTTGATCACATTGCCATTCTTAAATTATCGAAGAAATTCTAGTATTTGTGAATGGAGAAATGTAAGGTTAAAGCAGAGACAATAAGATGGAGAATGGGTTTTTATCACATTGTCATTCTTAAATTATCAAAGAAATTCTGGTATTTGTGAATGGAGAAATGAAAGGTTAAAACTTGTGATACTACAGAAGCACATTTGCTGGTCTTGTACTGGTTCGGAGTGCCCACAAAAGCAATATTTTCATCAATTAATCATTTAATTATAAATTTTTTAATTTATAAATTATCATATTTAATTGTATAATGTTTTAACAGTGTACACTGATTACTCTGCATGATTGATATGATGAACTTTTTCTAAAGAGCTATATGTCCAAGAGTTTTATCTGTCTCTTACCCCAAGTTAGAAATTAATCTTTCCTACACTATATATTCAGATATTTTGGTTGGTTTGTAATGTCACATCATTGATGATTTCTTTGATCAATATTGCTTCTTGGCTGCATAGTCAAGTGTACGAGTCATCTTAAAACCTTTAAACATTTCACGTTTTGTTTTTTTGGTAAAACTAAGGTTTTGAACCATTTTCTGTACTTGAGAATATTAAGGAAAGTTGCTTTACAGTTTACTCAGATTGGGTGCATTGGTTGCTAGTAATCTTAGCTGTCTTGTTCCACAGGTGAATGTTGGATCATGCAGTGCCATTCTTAAGTTGTACAACTGATTATATTTTATGGGCCATGCAGTGCCCTTAATTTATGCAACTGTTTATAATTTTAGACTATGCTCATTTGCAGGGCCGCCCTGTTTTTGCTATTGGTGTGGGGCTCAGCGGATATGATAAAGCATCTGTAAGACTAGTGCTCTTCTGCATGGAATACTTATCTTATGCTTTCTTTCCTTGACCTTTATATACATATACTATTTTTTTTTTTTTTTATTATGGTTATGCACTTGATGAAGCACCTTTCATTTTTTGCTCCTTCCTTCCATGTTTCTTTCTTATAACTTGATAAAAGAAGTGATCCCATGATGTGCAAACATGCATATATTCTTTCTAGTATTTTTGGTGTTTCTGTTTTTTTCTGTATACAAATTAATGCCCAGTTTTGTTCTGTTCGTGCAGGCAGACAAATATGTACAGTCACATATACAGTTGAATGAGTATCGAGATCAAGTTCTATTGGTAAGCTTTGCATGTATTGGATATTGTATGCAAATGTTTTCGGGTGTTATATTTTATTTTAGTTTAGAATTTGAATTTTCTGTAAATTTGCTTTATTATTGTTTTAGCCAAATTCGACAAAGAAGCACGGGAGATACATTGGACCATGCTTGAAAGTTTTGGATATGACAGGGCTGAAACTTTCTGCTTTAAGCCGCATCAAGGTTTGTATTTTGCAAGTTTAGGAGTTCCCTAGATTATGCTTGTTACATTGCTGTCTTTGGTGATACTTGATGATGCATATATATATATGTGTGTGTGTGTGTGTGCGCGTGTGTCTTAATTTTGCAGTGCAGCATACAGTTGAATGCATATATCTACTAGTATACATCCATCAAGGACATTTAAAGTGACCTTGTGGAAATTTGGAGGAAGTGATCTGGATATTCGGTCAATTGCTTTGATTAATAAGGCTGCTATAGTACAGAGCAGACAAATATTGTTAATAAATGTTAAAAAATGAGGGGCTTGATGGATTTTGTTGATTGTTAAAGTCTGGAAATTTTAAATTTTTTTGCATTTCAAAACTTCTCTGCAAGATTTTGTTCTTATAAAGTTCTTTTTCTTGCTTTTGTTCATTTGGACTGGCCCCACGAGTTGAAAAGAGATAATTACATGCCCTGTAATTTCATGAAACAGATTGCCTGTAGAAACAAAGTACAAAATAATGAACTGTGCTACTTAAACATTTAATTTTTAAATGACAATAAAAAGGGGGAAGAAGTATGACAAGAGAATTAAAACATTCAGATTTTTATCCTTGTATGCCATTGAAAAGAGTAAATTGAGATTTTGTAGTGGTAATAACTCTACTACCATAATATTATTAAGAATCAAACAAGTACAATGATTTGCAATAGTTATGGATTGCAATCTGCCCCTTGCTCCTGTAGTTAGAACTCATCTATTAAGCCTATGCTCTGATAAATGACTGAATTCTACTTCTGAAAATCTATAGTACTCAAATCCACCTTTGATGATCTCAGTTACTTTGTACAAGAGTTTATATAAGTGTTGGAGAGTCCTTCCTGTGCACTGAAAGGACGGCAAGTCAAAAAAATGATCAGACAAAGGCATTTATTTGCTCAGATCTCCCACATGAATAATTTGGGCAAGGCTGCTCTTTTACTCAATCTGGCGGTTATGGAACTGCCACTTGTATAGATCCAGTGGGTTTGTTCCTGCCGAGGCTTTTTGGTGGATTTTAAGGATAGAAATTTGATGAAATAATTCCTGGTAACAAAACACAATTTCCATGATCCAGAATGGATTAACCCTCCGTTCTTATAGATCCGCTTGGTACCAAAAGCTCAATGAGATGCTTAGTGGGAGAAAGATTTCTTACATTTCCTTTGAACACTATCTAGCTTGTCTTGGTGTTTTTCCTTTGATTCCTACTAGCCAAGAATCTTGGTTTCCTTTGGTTTTCTTCTGTAGTGCCATGGCCTCTGAAGTCATTTCTTAATCCCCAAAGTTCTCCGCTGAAGAGAGTAACTGTACTTCCTACATGGTATGCTTGGATACCAGCTTCACCCAAGTCTCATGATGATCACCCTTCTTCTGATGGAGGTGTGGAAACCTCAAGGTGCATGATAAGTATACCCTCCTCCATGTCCATGCCCAATAACATGGTGTGCCTTTTGAACTCTGTGGTGTAATCCTGCACACTATTCTCATTTTCTTGCTTGAGATACAAACATTTAATTTTCAGGCTAGTTTTGTGCCTAATGGTATAGAAATTCTGACACAGCAATTCCATGAATCTTTCCCAACTAGTCACAGTTGGCTTAAGTTTCTTTTCAGAAGATGATACATGGCTCTTCCAACATACAGGAGCATGTCTTGTCATCTTAAGACGTGCAAAAGATATCTTCTAAGTCTCACTAATGTTGTGGACAGTAAAATATACTTCCATTTGTTTGATTGAAGTATCTCAAAATTCACCATTCACTTGCCCATCAAAAGCTTTTATCTCCACTTTTGTTTCAACTGTGAATGGGGTTTATGTAGAATTTACCTGAATCTTCTTTGCTTAGTTTTCTACTGAGAATGTCTTGGTCCTCTAAGTCCTCACCATCATCTCCAATGCGAAACTTATTTGTTAGAGCATGTTCTACGAGGCCCATAGCAAAGTGTTTCTGGCTCATGCACTCTTGTTGGCTGAGATGTTCTATTTGTTGCTCAATCCAATTCTAGCAATTCATGACAATATCCATGTTGCTCTCAAGGGGGGCTATGTGCTTACTCAGAAATTTGAGGTTCTCCATTTTTGCCTCTTGATTACATCTTTGGGTAGAGATATCTAGATTGTTGGATAGCGATTCTTTATTCTTTGTATACCTAGTCATTGATGTACAATCACCACTATGTTTTCACAATTCCTGAGGATTGGTAAATTGCTCTGATAGCAAAATGATCCGTAATGTCATCAAAGAGATTGCTTTTCAGTTTCATCAACACTATACTTTCACAATTCCCAAGGATTGGTAAATTGCTTTGATAGCAAAATAATCCGTAATATCATCAAAGAGATTGCTTGTAGACACTGAGAATCACAAAATATTGGATTGTACCACTGAAACAATTGAATGATAGTTGGAAAGGGGTGGAATACTATGATGAGAAATAGAACAGTCAGTTTTTTTATCTTAGAAACCCCTTCAAAAGGGTAAAACCAGCTTTGGCAGTGGCAATAACTCTAGTATTGTAATATTATTATGATTCAAATGAGTACAATGAGTTGCAATGGTTGTGGATTGCAATCTGCTCCTTGCTACACTAGTTACAACTCAACTGCTAAGATTATGCTTTTATATACAAAACTGGAATTCTACTGCAAAAAATCTACACTACTCAAATCCACTACCCATGATCTCAATTGTCTTGTACAAGAGTATATAAAAGAGCTGGAACCTGTGCATTGAAAGGTTGCCAAGCCAAGAAAATGAAGAAACAAAGGTGTTTTTTTGCTTCGATTAACCATACAAACAATTCAGGGGAAACTGACTATTTTCTTCAGTCCAGCATGAAGAGCACACAAAAATACTAAGAGGGCAGGAGGGGGTGGTCGGGTGAATCAGTATTTTAATAACTTCTAAAACTCAATGCATAAGAATCAGATGTAAAACAGTAAGAGCAATCATCACATGGAGAACACCAATTTTCATGTGGTAAACCCTTTCGGGTAAAAAACCATGGCAGAACTAAGCTTTCATTAGCAACAAATGGGCACCAACCCAGATTATAAAAGTGAGCACCAACTCTCTAAGAGGACCAACTCCCCGAAGCATCAACTTCTTGTTAGTGTAGGTTTTTTAATGTTATTATTCCTACACATTATTAAGCATACCTTAGGTTATAGGAGATGTGGTTCATGTGAGGACATGTGGCATAATCCATCAATTACATGTGTTGCTCCCACTCACACTTGGGTGGTTGAGTTTCACACCCTCTTTTGGCTTTATATGCCACCTCACAAAACCACTCATTTGTCTCTTTTTGAGTAGGTTATGCCACCTATTTGTCATTTCCCAAGTAGGCATAACTCCCACCTAATTTGGTTATTTGGGAGTTATTACCTCTCTTGGAATTATTTGCCTATATTCCGCTATATATTCTGCACTCACCTCTCCCTCCTATCTAGCTCCTATCTAGTCCAAATCTAGTCTAGATGAGTTCATATTAACTCAGTCAATTCAAGGGAGAGTTGAGGCATATTGTATCATTTAGTGTGATAATAACATCATTTTGTTATTGCACTATATTCCAATATTTTATCTTTTGTTGCTCTCGTATGGAAGGCTTATCTTGGTTTTGTAGGTGATTCTGGGGGCTTGAGTTCATCAACAACTCTTACATGGTATTAGAGCATTAGATCTGCAAGCCCCTTCTCAAATTTGAGAGATTTGTGAGTGTTTTAATCAGAATTGCAGGTTGCAGCATGCCTTTCCTTGTCTTAAGTAGCTGATTCTACCTTTTCATGTTGTTTTTTGATTGTTTGGGTCGTTTTATGTTGCTAAAGGCATTTGTTTTACACTAGATCCACATTTTCTGTATATTTTAAAGAAAATCTGCCATCTGGGTTTTGTTCGCAGCAGAAAAAAACCATCTGGGTCATTGCTAGTTTCTGTATACAGGTTACATATGTTTCAGAAACTAAACCAAAACGTTTCAGCAGACCCCCTCTCCGTTGGAGTTTTGCATTTTGCACCCGATCTTCAAAAGCCTGTATCTCAGCCATTTTGGCTCCTTTTTGTGAGAATTTTTTTTTGATTTGGGGTAGAATTTCACAGGCTTTGCAGTGGTGTGATCTATTTTTTCTCAAGTGATTCGGATTTTCTAGGAAATCAGTTTTATCAGCAGATCTGAATGACAGTTCTCGTTTTTTGGAACTTCAAACAGCTATAACTTTCACATATGACCTCGGATCGAGGTGATTCTTTTTTTGAAAGTTGATATTTTTTTGAGCACTATACATTGGTGCTATGCTGAGGTTATTTTGAGATTATTTTATACTTTCAGTATTTGGGTCCAATTCTGGACATTGTAAAACTCTGGAAAATAACTCCAGCATTGTAAACGCACTAATTTATAAAGTGCCAAATCATTTTTTGTTGGGGGGGATTCTTTATTGAGTGAAAAAGGGGGGTGTCTTTGTGTGTCTCTTGCATTTTTTTTCTCACATTGCAACAACAATCTAAAATGGATAAATCGGTTCCTTTACTCACACCATACAATTACTTTGAGTGGAAAAATGAAATGGAAATTCACTTAAGAAAGTTAAAATTGTATAGAATAACAATGGGTATTGATAAGGAACCTACAAAAGATGAAGATAAGCCTAAATGGTTCAATAAGTGTGATGAAGCTTTTGGCACCTTATGCATGGCTGTATCTCCTGATCTACGCTTTCATATTATGTCTACAAAATCACCAAATGAAGTGTGGAATACTTTGAATACTCTCTTTGGTAAACATGATGATTTGAGAGCACATTCATTGGAGAACGAGCTCATAGGATTGAGCCCATGCGATTTTGACACCATTCAGGATTTCTTTACTAAATTGAATGCCATAAGATTTCTTTACTCTCTTTTGGAGGGGGGAGCAGGGGGGGCTACCTTGTCTCTCTTCTACTTCTCTCTTATGGGCGAGTCTTTTTCCTCACATGGGGTTTTTACCTTCTCATTCTTCATTGAGAGTATTTCTATTTTGTATTTCATCTCTCTTTTGGGGAGGAGTTTTGTCCCATTGGGTTTTCTCCTTTTCTCCATTTGTGAGAGATTGCATTACATATGTACATGGGTACCTAAAATGGCCTTGTAGCCGGGACCCATCTTTGCATTATTTCATCCTTTCACCCACCTAAGCTATGTTTAAGGGGGGGTGTTAGTGTAGATTTTTTAATATTATTTTTCCTACACATTATTAAGCATACCTTAGGTTATAGGAGATGTGGTTCATGTGAGGACATGTGGCGTAATCCATTGATTACATGTGTTGTTCCCACTCACACTTGGGTGGTTGAGTTTCACACCCTCTTTTGGCCTTATATGCCACCTCACAAAACCACTCATTTGTCTCTTTTTGAGTAGGTTATGCCACCTATTTGTCATTTCCCAAGTAGGCATAACTCCCACCTAATTTGGTTATTTGGGAGTTATTACCTCTCTTGGAATTATTTGCCCATATTTTGCTATATATTCTGCACTCACCTCTCCTTCCTATCTAGCTCCTATCTATTCCAGATCTAGTCTAGATGAGTTCATATTAACTCAGTCAATTCAAGGGAGAGTTGAGGCATATTGTATCATTTAGTGTGTGATAATAACATCATTTTGTTATTGCACTATATTCCAGTATTTTATCTCTTGCTGCTCTCGTGTGGAAGGCTTATCTTGGTTTTGTAGGTGATCCTGGGTGCTCGAGTTCATCAACAACTCTTACACTTCTTAAGACTGAAGCACCAACTCTAGTGTGAAGCACCAACTCTAGTGTGAGCAAAAGTGTATATTTTTTTTGTATACCTTCACACTATCATATGCATTCAATCCTACTTCCGTCTCACCATCATACGAATAACCCTTGCACCAGCAAGCAAAAGACATTAATCCAATTCACCCTATCATGTCTCTCATGCAAACGACCTTCTTCCTGAACAACATTCAAAAACGCGACCTCCACCATTTTTCATTCCATGTCACAACATCAAATCACACAGCTAGAGGCTTCAATAAGAACCCGATATATTTTTCATGCGTGTGGAACACAGGTAATACATGACTTCACTCACAACATACACATTAAAAAGAATGGTATCAATACATTGCCACAAAGTAAATAGACTTGGCTAATAATGTTCTTCACACACAAGATCTCCTTTTTAGCATAAATGAGAAGTGGTCTGCTATCTCCTTAAATACCACGACCTGTTCACAAATAACACATAAAATTTACGTGGCTTCACCATATTACTCAACCCTTGTCATGATAAATAATTGGCTATAAACATACACGATCCAAGCTTTCACTCGCTCCAACAAAGACAAAAAATAGGCGATGACATTATGAATTACACGACTATGGTCACCTCTTTCACCCTCAAACTCAACCCCCAATCCACATGTCTTGCAAAAAATACATAATCAACTTCAGGAAAATTTCGTATAAGGGAAAGAACAGATGTTTTCAAAGACTCACAAATTGGAGTATATTTTGAGCAAGTTCAGGAGAGTGGTCTGAAATCGACACCAAAGAAGGAGCCGCCCTCAATCACGATAATTGAAGACAGTAATCAAACCATTACCAAACCATAGCATAAAATTAGAAGACTTGTCATAACATACGCCGCCCCACATAATGTAGCCGATGCTAAAATAAGAAAGTCTCAACAGAAGACCTCAAGCCACTTTTCACGCTCATAACGTATGAATTTTGCCACGATTTCTCTGGCATAGACTGAAGCCGTCGACTAACATGTTGCAAGACATTACCAAACAAAAGTGACTTGACCATTTGAGAATTCCAATTTGATGTGGTAAACTTGATCGTAGACTTTTCAACTGCTGACTTAGGATGACTGATTTGGCACAAAATATGACTTGGCATTTTGAACAAGCAGGCAGGAAGCTCAAGTAAGCAAGCAGGCAGCTCAAGTAAAGGAGGCAAGTAGCTCAAGGAAGCAAGCAAGTAGCTCAAGCCAAGCATAGAGACAATTGACCTTTGACATCAATGACAAGATATTTCAATGCTGTAGTTATGAAACTGCCAGGGTGGTTATGGAACCATTGGTCTGAAGGAAATTCTGTCTATATAGAACCAATAATTTTGTCCTGCCAAGACATTCTAGTTGTTTTTAAGGACAAAAACTTGAGGTTTGCAGGAATGAGTGCAGCCCAACTGTTGGGTGTGTAGGTGCTTACATTAATCTTAATTGTTTGTAGTTGTGCTTGCTAGGGATGTGGATATCTATATATCTTCTTTAAATATACGTTCTTAATATTTTGAATTGAATTTCAATGTGAAACTTGTACATGTATTTGTTACTTCTCACCTATTTACATGTCAAGGAGATATACTAAAAATATATAAGTAATAACGATCAAACCAACCAATTTAGTTACAAGAGAATAGAGTTTGTGTTTAAAAAATTTGATTTTATAGCCGAGTCCATGATAGCCAAACATTTTGAAGTATATTCCTCACTTTTTGTCCCTAAGCACCAAAGGCTTTATGCGCATCTCCAAGATATCTCTTTGAAGCACTTCTTTATTGTAACCATCATGGCTATTTGGGGTTTGGGGCCCTAGGTTTGTATTTATAGAATGGCTTATTACGAAATGGGGCCCAAATGTTCATGCTTCATTGTGTGGTTTGTTCCAAACAGATAGCTCCTCAATGCATGGTCCAAGTTTAGTTTGCTACCCAATCCCTTCTCGTAGGGATATGTTTAGGCCTAATTTCTATTTACCTTCCTTTTCCATAAATTGAAATCCTTGAGGTGTTCATCCCTAGGCTTGGAGAGGGACCAATATTTGGACCTTTGTTCTTTAGAAATGATAACCACTTCAATCCCGTAGGGCATTGATATTGTTGATTGCTTAAGATAAGTTTTATCATTCAATTATTGGCCCTCTCATTCTTTCCTCAAAAGGACGTTATCATTAGGGTTACTGGAGAGGATACACACTTGCAACATATTTATATCACTTGTACGTTTCCTCTACAATTGCATTGCCTCAAGATGACGTTTTATGATCAACATGTTAACAAGTTGTAGATTGTATCATCATCCATCTTTATTGTCTCCAACATCATTGGTCATATGGCCTATAGATTTCCCTTGGGTAGTTGAGGGTGTGCTCCCGCTAGTTATGGATTGAGATTGACCGCCATATTTAATGATGTGACATGATGGCTATCTCTAACTTTCAAGAAGGTGGAGGTTGAGCAGCATTTTATTTTTAGGCATTCCATCCAATGAGAATAGATGGAGATATCCTCTCTTTGGAAGGTTGTCATTCTCAGATGTAGTTCCTTAGAAGGAGCCCGTGGAATTGTCAGGTTGTTACTTTTTTTTTTTTTTAATTTTTAATCTCTAAAAACATTGGATGGAGCAAGCACTCCTTGAATACAACAAAATTCACACATAGGTAGGGACAAATTGATGAGATGACATTTGTGTCTGCTTGTTACTATTAGTGCACTCCAACCTATTTTATCTTATTGTAGGTGAAGTATATTTGCTTTATTTTGGTTTCTAGATTGGCCACTTGTTGTAATAATCTCTTTGCAAAGTAATAAAGTAGGGTAATAAGGCACTTTGCTACTACCAAAATTGGTTTTTCCTCCACATTCGGGGTGTTTCAAGATAAAATCCATGTGTTGTGAGTTGTTTTCATGTTTGATTATGTTCAAAGCATAGTAATTCCTTATCACAACAATATGAAATTTTCATTTGCAAAGCAAGTACGAGAGTATTTAATGTAGGAGCATCCCTGGTTGTAAAGCAATCTTGTATCAACCAAAAACATTTCTTTTCATACAGTTTAGTCTATAGCTGTCTCAACAGTTTCTTCCGCATTTACCACATTATCATTTCTTAGCTCAGGGAGTAGGATATAGCTTCTACACAAGGTCATTTTCAACATATCCAGGTTTTAGGTGATTTGCTTTCGTTTGCAAGAAGTTAACGCTCTCAGAATTTCTTCGTAACTCTCAGATAGAGCATTCAGGGCCTATCTTGTTCGGATTGGTTGTGCGGACCATTTCTAGAGCATGCGGAGCTTAAGGAAACATCATTCAAGGCATTTTAGTTCCAAGGGGGACTTTCTTGGAGATTCACAATACATTCCATTTCTTTGATAGGTTATCTTTTCATGTTCTTGGTCTACCTATATGTGTGATCTTGCATCGGGTTTGTAAACCCTTGAGACTGACACAGAGCATAATTGAAGCTAGAGATTCATAATTAAGATCATTTGTAATCCTTTGGAAGTCAGTCAGATTGTTAGTTCACAAGTTCTAAGTTAGTAGTAGACAAGAAGTAGACGAGTATATCAAAATAAGGCCTTGTGTCAATTGTAATATCTTGTAATGCCCTTGCGGTAGGCCTGTGACCCCTAATCATTCCGCATATATGGCATATGGTGCATGTAAGACTACAAGTTATTGAATCAATGATAATTCATGTTTGCTAGGCATTCCTTGTGTTAATTCCGCTGTGTTGAACTCTAGGTTGCATGGTTGGACAGTCCTTTCTGGACCCTCCATCCGTGATTGCACCAAAAGTGGTATCAGAGTGAGTTTGTGAGTCCTTTGGGAAAGAAGTATTCCCTGTGGTGAACAGATCGCTGACCAAAGGCAGCCTGCAAGTGTTTTCAACTGAGCGTTGACTCTGAGGCAGTTGAGACTTTGCAGCCAGATTGCTGAATTGAGGCAGTTGCACCGGATCCAAGGGGAAGAGATGCTGCCAAGAAGAGCGCCTATTATGACAAATGTTGCTGGACGAATGGATGAAATGTTGGAAATGATGAGAGCAATGAGAGTCCGGTTGTATGCTGTAGAAGAAGATAGAAGGAGAGGTCTAAACCCTAGACATGTAGATGAAAGTGATGATGAACTAGATCTTGCTGCAAATCAAAATGAAGAAAACCTAGAAGAAGAAGAAGATTCAGATTAGCTAAAAATGTTAAAAGCTATTTCCAAGATTGATAAGAGACCTAGGATCGAAATTCAAAATTATGTGGTAAATTTAAACCTTGAGGAATTGATTGAGTGGATCAATGATATGGAAGAGTACTTTTAGTATGAAGAAATTGAAGATTTGGAAAGAGTGAGATTTGCAAAAACTAAGTTGAATGGACATGTTGCTAAATGGTGGAAAGAGGTTCAACTGGATAGGAATAGGAGGGGAAAGGAGAAAATCGCAAAATAGGATAGGATGGTGACAAAGTTGAAGAATCAGTTTATACCTGTTGATTATGAGCTTGAATTGTTGAAAAGATTGTAGAACTTGAGGCAAAAGGAAAAGTTTGTGAAAGAGTATATTGAAGAATTTTACAAGATGATTATCAGAGCTAGATGTAGTGAAGCAAGCAAGGAGAAGGTTGCACGATACATCAATGGACGAAGAACAAACATCCAAGAAGAGTTGAGTCTGGTGAAGATGACAACAGTTGAAGAAGCATACCAATTTGTGTTGAAGGTAGAAGAAAGTTGAGCAAGAAGTTTGAGCAAAGACAAAGAAGTGCAAGAGGGAGATTACAAAGAAACAAATCACAATCCGGAGAGAGAAGACCATATGCAGAGCAAAACATCGATGGAAAACCCTACCACAATGAAGAGAAGGACAATAATTCGTACCACAGAGGAAGAGGACAAAATTTTCTACTGCAATGATATAGGAGGTTAGAATTCCTACTGCAACGATGGATATAGGAGAGATGAAGGAAGATTTGAGAAGAGACCTTTTAGAGGAACATGTATCAAGTGTGGAGGTGAAGGACATAGAACATTTGAATGTCATCAGGGAAGTATCGGCAAGAGGGTTGAGCATACCGAAAGAACAACTTATGTGGATGAATCTATTGGATCCCCTAGTTCAGTTGGGAAACTAGAGAAAGGCGAGTCATTAGTAATGAGGAGAGCTTTGATGCATGAGGAAGTGGCTGAGGAACCACTACAAAGGAAGAATTTGTTCAAGACAAGGTGTAAATCCGGAGGAAAGGTATGTAAAGTTATCATTGAGACTGGTAGTACCGATAATTTAGTTTCAGAAGAGATAGTGACCAACTTAAATTTGAAGAGATTGGAACATCCAAAGTCCTGCAAGATAGCATGGATTCAGGATGAACATAAGATATTGGTGAGCAGTGTTTGTTGAAATTTCATATAGGATCATATAATGATGAAGTGTTGTGTGATATTATGCCCACGAATGCATGCCATTTACTGTTAGAAAGACCATGGCAATATGATAGGAAAGCAATTCATGATGGAAGGAAGAATACCTATACTGTAACTTCAAATGGCAAGAGACCTATATTGATACCTTTGGGAGAAGAGGACAAAAGTGAAATTGGTAGCATTGTCAGATTATGTTTGGTAGATGGAAGGAAGTTTCTAGAAGGATTGAGGCATGAGAGCATGTGTTTGCATTGATTCCAAAGAAGCGCAAAAATCAAGAGATAGAGAACTCTATCGCAAAGGATGAAGATCCACCGCACATAGAAGTAGCAAAATTGTTGACGAAATATTAGGATATCATATCGGATAATGTACTAGATGGATTATCACTAGTCTGGTGCATCAGTCATCATATAGGTCTAATACCTGGAGCAAGTTTTCCAAACAAAGTGGTGCATAGGATGATACTTGTAGAAAATGCGGAGTTGAATCGACAAATACAAGAATTAATGAAGAAGCGATTGATCAAAGAGAACTTAAGCTATGGTACCTACTATATTGGCACCAAAGAAAGATGGAGAGTGGAGGATGTGTACTGACTCAATAGGATCACAATCAAGTATAGATTCCTATTGCCAAGGATGGATGACATTATGGATTGTTAGAGTGGAGCAAAGTATTCCACAAAGATTGACCTAAAGAGTGGATATCATCAACTTAGAATCATAGAAGGAGACGAATGGAAGACCACATTTAAGACTAATGAAGGATTGTATGAGTGATTAGTGATGCCTTTTGGATTGACCAATGTACCTAGCACCTTCATGAGATTGATGAACGATGTACTGAAGTAATTCTTCGGTAAGTTTGTTATTGTTTATTTGGATAATATTCTAATTTTCAGTAAGACCAAAGAAGAACATTTGTGGCACATCTGGCACGTATTACAAAGGTTGAGAGAAGAGAATTTGCTGATAAACATCAAGAAGTGTAGCTTCATGAAGATAGAGTTGGTATATTTGGGTTTTGTCATTTCTATTGAAGGATTGAAGATGGACCTTGAGAAGGTTATAGCAATTGTTGAGTGGCCTACACCAGTGAGCATTGGGGAGGTAAGATCATTTCATGGACTAGCAACTTTCTACTCGAAATTCATAAGGAGATTTAGTATTTGCACACCCATGACAATAACAATGAGAGGAGATAGGAAAGATTTTAAGTGGACATCCGAAGCACAAAGAAGTTTTGAATTGCTGAAGCAAAAGGTGACAAAGCAACTAGTGCTAGCATTACCTGATTTTGACAAAGTATTTCAAGTTGATTGTGATGCCAGTGGCAATGCAATAGGAGCAGTGTTGAGTGAAGAAGGGAGACCAATAGCTTATTTTAGTAAGAAGTTGAATGATGCCAGAAGGAGATACTTAGTTTATGACTAGGAGTTCTATGTCATAGTTCAAGCCTTGAAGGAGTGGAGACATTATGTAATACCCTAACTATTCCACAGTTAAGAATGGAATCTAACTATTAGCTTTCCGCTGAAATGTAACTAACTTGTTTTCATGCTAGGGTTTCCTTTGCAATTTGAACAAAAAGAAAAAACAATTTTAAATAATTACATCATATTCATTTTCTCAACTAACTTTGAAAATTTCAGTTTTAGCTAAAAAGGATACAACTAACTGATTTCATATAACTGAAAATACAAAAGAACAATAACTAACTTTTCTTGCTTTTGTAAAGTAAGAGCAATAATTACAGCTATGAAATAAACATTGCTAAGTAAATGTTTCTGAAATTTAAAGAGAGAGAAAGAGTACAAGAAAATATAATTTTGAAGGTTTCCTATTGGAATGCTGCACAAAACTCTTATGTTTTCAAGGGAAAAAGAAATATTATCAAGGGCTTTTCCGCCCAACTGAAGACCTATTGGCTATTACACAGGTAATTGGTAAAATATTCGATGTATTAACAATCAGCAATGTGCTCAATAAATAATTTACAAGATGTACAAGGATAAGATCGAACACGATCTTATCTCAAGAAAAAGTAGGAAGTTTCTAAAAGAAACTTTAGATAAGATCTCGAACAACAGAGACGATCTTATCTAGATATTTTTCAATATTTTACATAGTTGAGCATTAATAAATAAATAAAGAATATTATTTTAATACCCTCCCTTAATGCTCAATCTATCAACTGCACCAAGATGCCCTCTTAATTTGACAAATTTATTTGGACTGAGCGACTTGGTGAGAATGTCTGCTGTCTGCTCCTCTGTCGGAACATACATCAATGTTTTCAACTAGCTTCCGAATGAAATGACAGTGAGTTTCCACATGCTTGGTTCGTTCATGGAAGACCGGATTCTTGGCAAGTTTGAGAACTCCTTGATTACAACAGAACAAGGGAGTCGGACTTGCTTGAGATATTTGCATATCTGCAAGCATTTGGCGAAGCCAAACTGCCTCACATGCTGCTTTTACTACTCCTCGATACTTTGCTTCTGTCGAGGAGAGAGCCACTGCTTGCTGCTTCTTACTAGTCCATGTGACTGCATCGGATCCCAAACTGAACACATACCCAGATGTTGATTTCCTGTCATCAACTGAACTTGCCCAATTTGAATCTGTGAACCCACTAAGTTTAGGATTGTGACTCTGAGTGTACAAGAGTCCAAAATCAGTAGTTCCCTTCACATAACACAGCACATGCTTCGCTGCCACCCAATGATCAGCCTTGGGGGCTGTCATGAAGCGTGATATGTATCTCACTGCAAAACTCAAGTCGGGTCTAGTGGCAGTGAGATAGATGAGGCTGCCCACTAGTTGCCTGAACAATGTTTCATCTACCACAGGTGAATCGGACTTAGTTGACAACTTAAGCCCTTTTTCCATGGGTGTGGAGGCAGGTTTGCAATCCTGCATTCGAAACTTATCCAGAAGACTTCGAGCATACTTGGACTGGGAGATGAAAATGCTGCTCTTTGTCTGCCAAACCTTGTGCACAAATACTGTTTGATCTCAACGATCAAATGTGTCGAACAACCAGTAATGATCAAGTCATCCACATAGACAACAACAATCAGGATCTCATTACCAGTATTCTTGACATACAGGTTCGAGTCAGATGGACTCCTCTGAAAGCCATGATCTGTGAGGTACTTGTCAATTTTTATGTACCAAGCCCGAGGAGCCTGCTTCAGGCCGTAGAGTGCTTTGACCAATCTGCACACCTTCTGTTCTTGACCAACAACTTTGAAACTTGGAGGCTGCGTCATGTAGACTTCCTCCTTCAACTCACCGTTGAGGAAAGCACTCTTCACATCCATTTGATGGACCTTCGAACCAAATTGGGCTGCTAAGGCAAGGATGAGCCGTATTGTACTCATTTTGGCTGTAGGAGCAAAGGTCTCCTCGTAGTCAATGCCTTCTTTTTGTGAGAACCCCCGTGCAACCAGACAAGCTTTGTACTTGTCAAGGGTTCCGTCAGCTTTGTACTTCACCTTGTACACCCATTTGCAGCTAATGGGCTTCTTCCTTGGAGGAAGATCAGAAGGGACCCAAGTGTGATTCTTCTGAAGACTCTGGTATTCAGATTCCATCGCCTTTTCCCACTCAGGTATCCCTTTTGCCTCCGAATATGTCTGAGGCTCATAAACACTGTAGATGTTGGCCATGAGAGCAAAATTCACTGTAGACTGCTGTTTGCTCTTGTTTCTGGATGATCTACCCTCAATGAGCTCATCAACACGAAGATCACTGATAGTCTTAGCCCACCTTTTCAGCCGGAAAGTAGAAGTGCCAACATCATATGTAACAGGAGGAGTTGGATCTAGTTGTGGATCTGGAACAGGTTCAGTAGGGAGATTTTCACTATCATTTGGAGGAAACTCAGGTTGAGCATCATCAAAGACTAAGTTTTCGTCATCCCTCCCATCAGGTGAACCTAACGGAAGTCGGACGCCCACATTAGGAGCCTCGAGGGACTGGTCCTCTAAATGCGAAACAGGTGAGGAAAGGTGAAATGGTCCTGTTCCTCATCAAAGACAACATCTCGACTGAAGATAAGTCGATCAGTGTCTATATCAATCAACCTGTATGCCTTGTGGTTATCACTGTACCCTATGAACATTAGTTTCTGGCTCTTGGAATCCAGCTTAGAGCACTTGGCCTCTGGAATCCAAACATATGCAAGAGAGCCGAAAACCTTCAAATGACTGATCCTAGGTTTGCGACCAGTCCAAACTTCCTCAGGAGTCTTCCCCTTAACAACATGAGTGGGTGACCGATTAAGGAGATAGACTGAAGTATTGACTGCTTTTGCCCAAAACTTGGTAGGAACACTCCTGTGTTGCAACATGGAGCAAGCCATCTCAACAATCGTACGATTGCCCCGCTCTACAACACCGTTTTGCTGAGGAGTGTAGGGTGTGGTCAATTGACGTTTTATCCCATGGGTATCACAGAAGTTGGAGAATGCACTAGAACAAAATTCCCCCCCCATTATCTGACCTAAGAGTTATGATACAAGAACTGGACTCTTTTTTGACCAAGGCCTTAAACTTCTGAAATACATTAAAAACTTCTGATTTCTGCTTAAGAAAGTACACCCACACTTTCCTACTATAATCATCAACAAAGAGAAGAAAGTACTTGCAACCAATTACAGAAGTAGACATAGGCCCACAAATATCAGCATGAACTAATTGAAGTACCTTAGAAGCGCACCAAGAGTCGCCATCCTTGAATGGTGTGCGATGTTGCTTCCCGGCCTGAAAAGCACCACAAACGCCCTGATGCTGAGTCTGAATATCAGGTAAGCCATCTACAAGTCCCTCTTGAGCAAGCTGAGAGAGATAGTGCACGTTCAAGTACCCGTACCGCTGGTGCCAAAGATTGGTGACAACTGAATTTCTGGCTGCCAAGGCTAACTCCGGAGAATCACCAGTGTCCACAAGCCTATAGAGGCCATGATCCTCTATCCCAACGACCACCGTTGTGCGAGTCTCGCGATCTACAATCAAACATTTGTGCGAGCTGAACACCACATCTATCTGGGGGGAATGCCACATTATCTAACTGACTGAGAGAAGATTGAGCTCGATATCAAGTACATAATACACGTTGAGGAATATATCCCTCCCACCAGACTGAACCTGAATAGTGCCTGTGCTAACAATTGTGTATTCCTTGCCTCCTCCAAAAATCACTGAGTCAGTGCAAGGGGAAAAGTCTATGAACCAGTCACGCCTATGTGAGAAATGACGCGAGGCACTAGAATCTATGTACCAAGCCAAGGATTTGACATGGTCTGAAGGCCTTTTTGCCATGAGTGCATAAAAGGCAGATTCCTTCTGCTCAGAATGCTCGGCGACATTTGCTTTCTGTTGAGACCCTCCCTGCTTCTTTTGCTCAGAAGCCAAATGAGCATGACAATCCTTCTTGATGTGGCCAAATTTATGACAATAGTTACACTGAACATTTTTCTTCTTCGGGCTGGTGGAGGTTTGACTTGAGCCTTTCTGTTGTGAAGGCTAACTTTTCCCTTGTTGCTTCGGCTGGGTTTTAGCTGCAAAGGCCTGCTTCGTGGAGGATGATGATGCACTGCTACCGAACTGCTGTCTCCAGCGATCCTATTGCAAGAGGATATTGCACAAATTTGGAAACTTGAGATCAACATTAGCAGATGTAATGTTGAGAGTCTCTATGAAGTGTTCATAGGACTTCGATAGACTCTTCAGGGTGATCACGACCATGTCTTCCTCCATTTTCTGACCAATCGCTTCCAATTGATCTTTGATCTCCTGGATTTTATTCAGGTGCGCTTGTAGAGTTGTCTTCTCATCCATCATGATAGAAAACAACATATTCTTCAAAAAAAATGCACGACTTTTGTCGGAAGTTTCATGCAAACCCTTCAAGTGATCCCAGATCTCCTTAGTTGATTTTCCAATTGGAATCTGAGGGAGCTGATCATCAGTAATTGAAAACTTAATAAGTATTACCGCTTCACGATTCTGCTAATCAAACTTCTCCTGATCCTTACCCGACGTTGTGGGACGAGTAGCATTGCCGAGGATCATCTTATCAAGGCAGTGGTATTCAAAGATTGTCATCATCCGTTGCTTCCAGGTGTTGTAATTTTTGCCATTAAATCTCTGACTGCCCTCCAACATCAAATTATTTAAACTGGCCATGTTCACGTTTTTCGAGGCACGAAAAATGAGGTACTGAGAAGATGCTGATGCACGAAACTCAAGGCACGAATTCCAATGCAAAAATAGAGGCAAATTCAGGTATAGTCTGTAGAAAGTATAATGTACGAATGGCACAAAATTTAAGGCACGAAAAACAATGCACTCAAAAAAATTGGAGACCAACCTAGTTGAGCTCTTGAAAAACCCACCAAGAATCTGCAATCAGAAATTTTTTTTGACTTGATCTGAAGGGTCAAAACCCTAGCCGCCATGAAAACTTCCAAAAATTTCTGAAAAATTTCTGAAAACGCTAGAAATTAGGAAAAACACGCGTGGCCAAAGATGGAAAAAAAACGTGCTTAAAGGCGTTTGGAAAACTCTTTAGAAATCGCGGCACCAGAGAAAAAGCTTCCAACCCACGACCACAAAGAAAACCAGTCAAAAACGCGTGCGTAGGTCTCAATACAAACGAATCCGCGCCTAGTAGAGATAAAACAAGGTCGCGTCACCAAAATAGGAAGAAACGTGGGCATATCAAGACGCAAATTAGAGAACACGTTCAGGGAAAACAAAAACGCAATTTTTTTTTTTTTTTTTCAAAAAAAGACATGACGCGGCCAAACAAAAGATCCCACGATTTTAGTTCTCAGAGAGCCTTCGATTTTCAGAAGAAGAGTTGCAAAAATCTTCAAACATAGAAGCCACGGGGAAATTTCGAAATTCTTACTCACAAAAAAATCTTCAAAAATATTTTCAGGAAGATTTCATCAAATTTTTAATTCAATAGCTGAAAAAATCTTCAAAAAGATTTTTATGAATTAAAAATTTAATTTTGAGCAATCTTGGCTCTGATACCATATTACATAGGTAATTGGTAAAATATTCGATGTATTAACAATGAGCAATGTGCTCAATAAATAATTTACAAGATGTACAAGGATAAGATCGAACATGATCTTATCTCAAGAAAAAGTAGGAATTTTCTAAAAGAAACTTCAGATAAGATCTCAGACAACAGAGACGTTTTTATCTAGATATTTTACAATATTTTACATAGTTGAGCATTAATAAATAAATAAAGAATATTATTTTAATATTGGCCTCCCGTGTTTCTTCAACTGAAGAAACCCGTCCCTTCACAAGGGTAATCAACAAGGATCACAAAATATCATCATGCCTCTAAGCCTGGTGTCAAGGACCTATACCTCCTGGTCGATCCTTCACTTTAGGTAACCCCTAACTAGAAATACCACTCTAACTAGTGGTATATCTGGTTCTTGATAGCTGACAAAGGCTTAATCTAGCATCGTACCTTGTCCAAGGATTTTATCATTAAGGGCACTCTTGTGCCGTCAACACTCTCACCAGTGCTCGACATGATAATTCTTGATTCAAGGTTTACAGTACATCAACATGATTCCAATAATTTTTCCTTCATATTTTAAGGATAAGCTGATTTCTTAATACTTTTACAGGGAGAGGTACATGGCTCATAGCTTTTCACATCTTAGAAGCAATAATCTACTAATCTCAAACTTATATGGGAGGTAAAAGGAGTCTTGATCGACAATGAGGTTCCTATAGATCTTTTACAATTATAAGCCATCAAAGATTCTCGGAATGGTTAGAGAAATCACTATTCAATCACCAAAATTAAAGAACAGAGAAGAGAGAAAGAGTTCGGCTTAGACAAGCAAGAATTACAGTGGCTAGAAGATAATTCAATGAACATTCAGATTCAATGAATAGGAACGGAGTAAATTTGTACTCAAAATTTTAACAGAATTACATGATATGGATCAATTTACAGTTGAGTCCCAGTATGGTAGAAAGAGAACCTATTTTAAACTTTGAACGAGAATTCAATATCATTCATTCTTTTTCAATGTTATTAAAAAAAACAATTAAAACGTGTTCTTCATTGCAAAACTTATACGAAAGCAAGAAGTCTTAACATGCCTATAAATGCTGATTTGAACTCGAAAGAACCCCGATTTCTTTTCTTTTAAAGAGCAATTCAGAATGATGATGTCACATAAGTCTCGATTGGTCCAAGAATTGCAGAGGTGACAACACATGAATCAAACTAATACCACCAAAACAGGGGTTTAGAACAATTCGACCCAACTCCTCTTTAAAGCTCGACAACAAGAACAAAATCAATGAACGTCTCCTGATGAGATTGTCGACTAGAAGAGAAATGAGAGAATGCGATGTGGAGAGAAGAGAGTGTTCCGACGCAATGGATGCTGGTGCCAAATTAAGTTAACAGAAGCTTAAGATCCAGTACAATGGAAAGGAAAGCCTCTTGCTCTAGAAGAGAAGATAGCCTGATAAAGATTAGGAACAATACAAAGTGAAAAACAATACTAATAGAGTATACCCCAAAACAAAAATGAGAGATGTGAATGCCAAAAATCATTGATGGAGAAGCAAAATGAAAAGATGATAGTTCAAATGAATCAAAGCAAGCCAAGATTATCCTGTAAATGTTTGCACGAATTCCTCTTGGAAGTTACGATCAAGATTGAGGCCAAGTTGGTGGGGTTACCACATCATAGTAAGTGGACCTTGCCTTAGTTCAAACTCAAGTCCAACAAAGAGTTATTTCAAAGTTGGCTTATTAATTTAATTCCATTTAATATTACCAAAATACGTTAAGAGAACGGTGACCTACAATCATAAATTGACTTGTTTTCTTATAATTTAATTAAATAAATTAAAGCCAAGGTTAAAACTCCAATTTAGCTATCTTTCACCATCTCGAGACGTGATGATAATTTGCTCCTTGATTAACTATGACCTCTCCTTGATGATATTTCCCTTTCCCTTCGAAGCGTAGGCTATCCTGCAACCACTTGACAAAAAGAATTAGGGTTAGACCGTTCTCGTCTTAAATATAAACTCATGAACACATTCATTTTCACATGTATAAGAAAATCATTTGCAAATATAAGAAAATCATTCACATTGTTGTTACAACATATAATTAAATATTCTTTTCCCAATTTCACATTCTCATGAAAATAGTTCATCACAACTACATAACGACCATAATTTCATTTCCATATTCAAGTTCAAGATAGAGGGGATGTAACACATTATTTGTTGCCTAAGGAGTTTGTATTGTACATTGATCATCGATCCTTGCAGTATTTGAATAGTCAGGATAAGTTGAACTAGAGGCATATGAGATGGGTCGAGTTCTTGTAGAGTATACATTTGTGTTGAAGCATAGGAGTGGTAAGTCCAATAAAGTTGCAAATGCATTGAGTAGAAGGAATTTGTTGACAAAAATGAAGATAGAAGTACTAGGTTTTGATGAATTGAAACACATGTATGAAGATCTAGATTTTGCTAAAGCATGGAAGGCATGTAAGGAATGAGTAGTAATAGATAGGAGTCAATGGTTGGATTATTTCATTTAGAAAAATATGTTGTTCAAGGGAAATCAGTTGTGCATTCCAAGGAGTTCAATGAGGGAGACTTTGATTAGGGAAAAGCATAGTGGAGGACTAACAATAGCTTTGGTGAATGAGCACTATTTTTGGCCGTAGATATATAAGGATGTCAGGAAGTATGTTCAAAATTGCAGAATTTGTGAAGTAGCAAAGGGGAGTAGTTAAAATACTAGATTGTATAAACCTTTGACAATACTAGAGAGACCTTGAGAAGATATAAGCATGGATTTTATATTAGGATTGAGAGAGCAACACACCTAGGATGAGCAATTGCAGAAATAAACCTTCACAAGAACGAGAGAAGATTAATCATTAGAATGTTGGAAATGGGAAAAACTACCCAAGAATAATTAAATACATAATCACGCCTAAGTAAACTTAAGTGTAAATATGCTATTTACTCTAACAAGGATTACCAAGAACACAGAGAGGATGTGATTCTATAATGGTGGTAGTGGATAGATTTTCTAAGATGGCACATTTCATTCCTTGCAAGAAGACTAATGATGCTATGCATGTTGCTGACCTATTTTTTCAAGGAGATTGTGAGATTGCATGGACTACCAAAAAGCATAGTTGTAGACAGGGACACCAAGTTCATTGGATACTTTTGGAGGACATTGTGGAAGAAGATGAAGACAGACCTGAAGTTCAGTTTGTCACCCACAGACAGATGGACAAACAAAGGTAGTAAACAAGAGTTTGGGTAACTTATTGAGATGTTTGATTGGAGATAAGGTAGGAAACTAGGACATAGTTCTACTGCAAGCAGAGTTTGCATATAATAATTTAGTAAACCGGAGCACAGGGAAGAGACCATTTGAGATTGTGACAGGGATACATCTCAGAGGAGTTGTAGAGCTCAAAGATAATAGTATAGAGGATAAGAGGAGTGCAGAAGCAGAAGAATTTGCAAGATTCACGGAAACATTCCATAGTCAAGTCCAGAAACACTTGGAGGACATGAACAATGAGTACAAGGAGCAAGTAGATGAGAAGAGAAGGCATAAGAAATTTGGTGTTTGGGATGAAGTTATGGTATATCTCAAGAAGGAAAGGTTTCTAGTAGGAACATACAATAAGTTGAAGATTAGTAAGTTGGGACCATGTAAGATTCTCAAGATGTTTGATTCAGGAAATGCATATGAAGTGGAGTTACCAAAGGCATGTGGTATATCACCTATTTTCAACATTGCATACATCTATGAGTACCACATCAACCACCAAAGTAGATTGAGTAGATCTTGGACACTATAATTGGGAGGAGCACTAGGAATAAGCAGTACAAGTACTTGGTGAAGTGGAAAGGCAAACCCGTGGAATATTCATCATGGATTTCTCAGGCTGAGTTGGACCACTTTGGTTTTTCTCTAGCCCCTGGAAAATGAGGGACTCACTTTTCTTCCAACCCTGGGTGTTTGATGCAGGAGCATCCTTGGTTGTAAAGCAAATCCTATATCAACCAAAAACATTTCTTTTCATTTAATTTAGTCTGTAGCTATCTCAACAATTTCTTTCGCATGCTACTGCATTATCATTTCTTAGCTCGTGGAGTAGGATATTGATTCTACACGAGACCATCTTCAACATATCCAAATTTCAGGGGATTTGCACTTATTTGTAGGAAGTTATTGCTCTCAAAATTTCATTGTAATTCTTAGATACAACATTTAGGGCCTATCTAGTCCGGATTGGCTGTGCAGAGCTTAAGAAAACATCATTCAAAGAATTTTAGGTCCAGGGGGAACTTTCTTGGAGATCTGCAATACATTCCATTTATCCGATGAGTATCTTTTCATGTTCTTGGCCGACCTATACATTTGATCTTGCATCGGGCTTGTAAACCCTTGAGGGCCGACACAGACCATAATTGAAGCTAGAGATTCATATTTAAGATCATTTGTAATCCTTTGGAAGTCAGTTAGATAGTTAGTTCACAAGTTCTAAGTTAGTAGTAGATAGGAAGTAGACCAGAAGGTCATAATAAGGCCTTGTGCCAATTGTAATATCTTTTAATGCCCTTGCAGTAGGTGTGTGAGCCCTAATCATTCTGCATACATGACATATGTGATATTATGCATGTAAGATTGTAAGTTATTGAATCAATGATAATTCATGTTTGCTGAGCTTTTCTTGTGTTAATTCCGCAGTGTTGGACTCTAGGCTGCATGGTTAGACAGTCCTTTCTGGACCCTCCATCCGTGACTGCACCAGTATTAAATATTCTAATTAATTGATAAATTCCAAAGTAGAGTTGATAGATCAAACATCCTCCTACAATTGTCTAGCCTAAATTAGTCAAGCTAGGCCAATCCATTGCAAACATTATTGCATCTTGCATTGGCCCTATCGCAATGATAGATGGTGTTGTTGGTCCTTCAAGCTTGAGCCTAGATAAAAGCATGTGGTTTCAACGATTTTCTAGTCGTATCTTCACCAACTAGATGCTTGATAGAGAGATCCTCCTTAAAAACAATATGTACCTATACTTGGTTTCGATGATTTAGGGTTAAACTGCATTAGGGATACCACTCTTATTTATTAACCTTTTTCAAGTGCTTAGAGATTATGTTTCATAACCTCTAGACTTGTTTACTTGTGGTATTTTGCTATTGTAAATGAATCTATTTTTCAGCTCCATTGACCTACTATTGGCAAATTGAGGGTATTAAATAAATTTCATTCATGTATTCTTTTGAAGTCTTTTGAAGAGGACTAAGAGCCATCTCTTACCACAGCCTCTGGATTTTCCACTGCCTTGTATTATCCAGTACTTATCAATAATAAGACCATAGAAAACTTTGTGAAAGCCAAAGGAATTTAATTAGGGGACGACATGCTTTACGAACCAACAATTTAAACTTGCATGAACATTCCTCCAGTCAATAAAATGAGAAGACTAAATTTATAGTTCATTGTTTGAATAATTAAATTGATATTTAATTTCATGTAAGTTACTTTGATTGCTTTCAAGGTAGGATATAATCTAGAAAAGATTAACAATTTCTAGTTGATTTTCTTTGAAGTTTGTCCCTATTTCTACTTGCTTGTAGTTTTTGCAATTATGGCTGTTTGGCTTCAAAATGCATATGCATATAGATGTTTAGCCTTTTTAGTTTTGCTAATCATGCAACTTACCGATTTTATGTTTGCAGATATTGACTATGATATCTACAATTGACGATCTTAATTATCCAGAAAAGACAGAGACATACTATATTGTTAATGCTCCATATGTCTTTTCTGCCTGTTGGAAGGTATTCTCATCCCTTGCTTTTAGATAATCTGAAACAACTAGCTGCATTTATAGGTTGAGAAAATTTGGGAGTATCATATCTTTTCAAATGCTTTTTATTTTATAATATATATGGCACGTTGAAACAATAATATCAATCAGCATAGATACAAATACAATCATGACCTATATGAAATAATCTTAGTGGGCCACCTGATTGATACTCTATGTCTCCTATTTGTTTTAGAAATCAATCTAATATCTTTATACAAACAAACCTGATAATTATCCAGAAAAGACAGAGACATACTATATTGTTAACACACTGTCTTTTCTGTCTGTTGGAAGGTAGTCTTATCACTTGCTTGTAGGATAATCTGAAACAACTACCTGTATGTATAGGTTGAGAAAATTTAGGAGCATCTTATCACTTCAAAAGTTAATATATTTTATAATAATTGGCATGTTGAATCAGTTATATCCCTCACTATGGATACAAGTATAATCAGGAGCTATATGAAATGATCTCAGTAAGCTAACTGATTGATACATAATGTCTCCTATTTGTTTATAGAAATGAATCTAATATCTCTACACAAACAAACATGGTAATTACATCAATGAACAATAGAATTACAAATATATCTTGCCATATAAAAAGTAGGGCAACATATGACCCTGAGCCTTTAGAGTCAAGAACTGACATTTAATGGAAATGAACAAGTCTGGTTTGAACAAAGATAACCAAATCCTGCTTTGATATACTCTATTCCCATAAGTTGAGATGGAAAAGAGAAGTTTCTTTGTATATATCCCTCCAAAAGAAATCAATGGCAGACAATTATATTGCATCGCCATAAGGTTTTGTGACTATTCCTTACCATCACAACGTTTCCTAAAAGAGGACCTTACTAAGGGAGTGGGGTAGTGAGTAAATAGACTAATAGTTGAATTCAGCCCATACTGAAGCCCAAAAGGTCCTGGCATGCATACACAGAGGTCATCTAAATGATACTTATCCCCCACAGAATACATAAAGAATTTCTGAATTTGACATGTTGTAATATCTCAAAATTTTGAATTTTGATGATATGTATAGTTTGTTATTAGTTGACATGTTTATTTTGAAAACTTGGCAAATGTGTTATAATTTGCACACTGTGATGAATTGGTGTGACATGCGGCATATATAGATAGATACTGATGTCTATTAGATAATTTGGGTTATATATATTGTGTGTGTCTGCACTTCATGAAGTGAATCCTATGTACAACATTGCTTACTATGATGTTGATGTTGACATCAGTAGACATTAAGGTTTGGTCTGAAAGCCTTCATGTGGTAATACCATTGTAGGTTTGTGCTTTTGGAGGGGATACTTGTCAAGAGCATGGCTTAATCTGGTCAATCTTGGCATTTGTAGATGCCAGGGTTCATTTTTCATGCACAAGCATTCCTGTTTATTTATAAGAGTTTAAATCCAATGTAAGCTACTTGCTTTAAGAGGTCCAATGAGATTCCAAACACAGATCCAAGATCTAGGTGAGATATACGAGTTACAAAAGTTGCAAGCAAATAGAGAAATGATGTAGAATGCAAATAACAACTATTTCAATAATGAGGATGAAAAGATAGATGGATTGATTACAAAACAAAAGAAATGAACTACAATATACAGACTCTGGGGCCGTCAAATTTTTTAATGAGGAGCTGAGTTTGCCAAAATGAACTGGTGGATTGACTCAACATGTAGGAGTAGTGGTGTCAAGTGAACCACATGATGGCTATGCGAACCCAATTTGATGATGTGTGCTTGTTATTTCTTGATTTACCTAAGTAAATAAAATAAACCATGCAAGTAAACTAAATATAAGATGCAATATATAATTACAACAACACCACCTCCCCTTATTGCAAATTAGTGAAATGAGAAATGGGCCCCAGCCAAATAAACCATATGATTTACCCATGTACAATTATAAACCTCCTAAAGATAGAGAATGAAGAAACCCCCCAAAGAGAGAAAATAAGAAATGTGTGCTGAACAACATTCCTTTCTTTAGGAAGGAGACCCATAGGCAAATGTAAGTCTTCCGAATTCATGAAGGAAAAAGGAGGAAGAAAACACAAGATGAATGTCTATAGTAACTGTACATTGGTCTCCAAGTCGGTGATGATAGGTGCCAAGATCGGATGAGTTGTCCCAGGCCTAGTTATTGATGGTAACAAAAATCTGTGGAAACTGTTGTAGAACAGGAGCTAGAGATGAAGAGAAAACAATTGCCGTGCAACTGCTATCAAAGAGGAAAAACAAGCTCTCAAATGTGTTCTCCATATCAGCAAGAGATGACCAAGATTTGCCAAGCACTTGTCCCACTGAACTGCCTTCAGAAAACAAGGATGGACTTGCTGTGCTGAATCACTAGAAGCTCCATCTAAAGCAATGCTGAACTTAGTAGTTATGGTCATCAAAACGAACATGAGAAGGATGGAAAAAATGACTAAATGGACAAATCACAATTCTTACTCATGATGAACTTAAAAAGAGGTCAAATTAGCAAAACAATGCAAAACTATACGAGCACTCCCCCCCAAAATGGAACCTTATATCAGTTCATGGAGTACAAAATGCCCAATGCATAAACACCCCAGCAATTAGTGTTGGCCCTTCTACAAGCTTGTAAACAATAAGGAGAGTGGAAGTGCAAATGACAACAGATCTCATCAAAATGATATTAAATAGATCACATCGGATTGTAGAGTTTAGAGGAAGCTTTTTCATGCCTTTAAGAAATTGAAAATCTAACACTTTGGGTAGAAGAAATGCCCATTTCGTGCAAGGTGCTTACAAAGGCAATAGAACCTTATCACCAAATTTAGCAGTATAACCAAATTCAGAAACCTCCTTCAAATTTCACAAAATCTGCCAAACTTTGAAACTTGTAAAAACATTACTAAAAATAGAAGATTGCCAAATTTGGTAACTGCTGCCAAAATATAAGAGATTAGCCATTTTTAGAGGAGTTTGCTAAAGTAGGGAAAATAAACAAATTTGTTGGAGGGCTACGTAGGCCTTTGTTGGCATAAGGGTCTGTGGTGGATGAAGGGGCCACATAGGCCTAGCAGAAGTCGTGGTTGAGATTATAGACTGTGAGCCTTGCAATGGCTGCGGGTTTTATAACAGGTCACTGCTGGATATGGGAAACTGTGTTTGCTCTTCTATCTAATAAAACGAATGATTGAAATAATAAACAGAATCAACAATACATACCAGGTAGAGGAGTAAAAGTATATATTTATTTGTACATGAAATTATTACAGAAGTAGACCAAAGATGGTCGGCCAAGGATTAGATTGGATGGGACTAGATCATCCCTCTTTCCCCGATAATGCAAAAATCTTTATTAATGTCCCAGCGGTTGCCAAGAAGAACACAACTGTTGACCAACTGGTTCTTACAACTTCCTGGAAGCCGACAAACAATTAATATATAGTCAGATAACCTATATTTTTGAAACATAATAATAGGCATTGTATGCTGACTACAGACTCTGCCTGTGATGCCCGACAATGTTTTTTTTCAATTTTTCAATTTTTCAATTTTTTATATTAAGTATAGAGTGAACAGAAGATACATATCAAAAAGAGTAGCAGATCTGACTATAATTTCCATCACCGGCCCCCCTGTACATTTTCAAAATATAGATCCCCCATTTACAAAAAAGCCAAGCCCAGATAATTACAGTATAGAAAACCCACCTATACTAACCCATTACAAAATTATCAAAGTGTTTTCATCAGCAGATGATCAACATGCCATCATAAACCTTAACAGAGTGTCGAAAGTATATCAAAGTATAATATCAAGCTGTATAAAATACTAGCACTATATAGCATTTATAAACATTGCAAAATAAAAGGATATGAAGGTGCCAGAAGCAGATAACTATTGATTCTTTGGAGCATCACTTCCATTATGCAGTGCCAACAGAGCTTCAGCTGCATTCTGTTCATCAGTGGATGGCTGCACAACCGGGTACCTGTTACCTTCCTTCTTACTCTGACAACCTGCAATATCTTGCCTGAAAGCATGAAGAGCCCTTAGAAAGACATCAACCCCTGGGTGGTCCTCTGACCACATATGCCCATATCAAGCCTCCATAATATCAATAGTAACCTGCCCATTGTCAAGGTAGTGCCAAAATTTATCCTTGGAAAGCTCCACAGTGATATATACCTGCATGACAACATTGTGGAATATGAGTCTTCTATAAGACTCAGTAAGCACCCTCCTTTTCTCTTGAAATCTGTCCTCATTTCTAGCCTTCCCGATGGACCAAAGAATAATAGAGGAAAAGCATAACCAGAATAATGCAGCAGTCTTTCCCATTTTTGAATTTTGAAAAAGAATCTTCTCAAGAAGTGGCTGTCTATTAGTGTCCCAAATGTCTGGATTATCACAGAACATTTCCCAAATTTCCTTAGCAAAAATGCAATAAAAAAAATGTGTTTAATTGTTTCAGGAGTTCTACAAAGACTGCAGATATCAATGTCATTAAAATTGGTTCTGAATGGCAACCTCTGGAAGATAAGTAACCATCTAAAACATGCAATCTTAGCTTCTAACTGTTTGGACCAGTTAGTCTGAAAAATTGATTGCCAATAATTTTTATTCCAGTTAACCTTCCAGAGTTGATTTAAATGATCTGTCAGATCAATATGTTCCGTGAGCATAGAATACATATCCTTAACTTTTGTTTTGATTTAAAGCTTTGTGATTTAAAAAAAAAGAAATTGTAGGAAAAAAAAACATATCTCCATGCTTACATAGAAGGAGAATATACCAAGATGCCAAGGAATATTTTGTGTAGCCAAGGGCTTACCTTTTTCTTTGCCTCTTGTTCACATTGCTCCAAATTCTACAAATTTATAGGTCAATTCATAGGTTTTGATGCCTTTTGGACGCAATGGTGCAGTTTGTTCTGAGTTAGGAAGCATTGGATGCTGATCTTTCTACCAAACCTTCAATCGTGAAATTTTTAACCTTTGGAGGACAAAAAGAAGCTCCAAATTAACTTGTGGCTCTAATATCATGTAAGATTTAATGTGAATTCAAATGCATGAGCCAAGATCTATAGGTGAGAGGAGACAAGTTACAAAAGTTGCAAGCCAACAAACAAATGGTGTAGAATTCAAATAACAACTAGTCCAATATTGGGGTTGAAAAGATAGATGGATTGATTACAAAACAAAGGAAATATACTACAATGTATAGACTCTAGAGTTGGCAATTCAGAATGGTAAGTTTTTTAGAGGATTAAGAGTTAGCCATAGCGAATTGGTGGCTTAACTCAACATGTAGGAGCAGTGGTGTCGAGTGAACTTAACTTGATGACATGTGCTCATTATTTCCTAATTTACCTAAGTAAATAAAGTACACTACCTAAGTAAACTTAATATTAGGTGCAATATATATGGATATACCCACACTTCCAGTCAAAAATAGGGAAAAACATCTTGAAGGAACTAAATATCCTAGAGTGAGGAAAATATCATGTTGGGCACTTGAACGTATCAAAGTAAACTTGAAGATGTCTTATGAATGCGTAATGGATAAATATATCACTCAATCCAGTGAGGTTTCTACAGCAGGAAATGGGGATGATGCTCCTAGAGAAATAGAGATTGCTAAAGGTCCTTTCTGGAAACGAAAGGATCCTGAAATGGCGGAGACAAGCCCAGCCATGCATGACAGATATTATTTTTTATATAGTTAATTTTATGCTGTGATGCAAAGTTTGCCTTCATGAAAGACAAATATTTCCAAGCATTCTTTGAATTCTAGGCCAGGCATGGACGAGAATTTTGTTATTGGTGCAGGAAAGCAATGAAATCATACTATCTTTGCTTCCATTTCAACATTGGTAATGGTCAGGAAGACATGGATCTGCTAGTCTCTTGATAAAAGAAGTTTATGTCCTAAATTTTAGGTTTACTTCACACAGTCCTAGAGCCAATTTAGTAGAATTGCATAATAAAAGGGGCAAGTTGATGATGTATAAGCTTATTATAAAGGTTAAAGACTAAAGGTAGTTTTAGGTTACTGCCAGGTGAAACACAAATTTGGCGTAATATTATCTACATTTTCTTGCAATAGGCACCATGTTTTATGATTGGTTGCTCACCTATACAGAATGCACACAAAAGAATTGTATTCATTGGTTTGTTCTTTTGAATACTCCTACATGTATCTCTGAAATTCCTAGCTAATCACAGGAAGAAATAATTCAATGTACCTATAATAGATTTACTTAAATGAATTTTATTAACATGATGAATTTATAGCTAGAGGATTGTAACTGAAGTAAAAAAAATTAAGCACAGTAGATACAAACATGTTCTGAATAAAAAGTGAAAACAGAAGCAATAAAGCTTTCTAATGAGTAAGAGCAGCAGTCCAAAATAAACATTTCTAACAAGATAATATGATTGTTTCTTTTACATGGAAGTTCCTCAAAACACAATATGTCGGTACATATTTTATAGTTCCTGAAAAGGTATTTCTTTTTAAGGTGAGACATTGTATGAAAAGGGTTTCATGGGTTCGGTCAAAATTTTATTTGGCGTTGGGTTCATTTTTGGTTCATTCATACAAAAACATTTAAATATCAGAAATATATATATATATTTGCAGCAGTAATTAAGTTCAAAATACACCACATATGGCATCTTATATTATATAATAAACAAAACCACCATAAAATAAAAAATATTACAATGTCAATTAGTCAAACTCAAATGTCATGATATATATTAAAATTAAAAAATAATAATGTCAAGTGTCAAGAATCAACCATGTCATGTCTCCAAAATTACAACACCAAAAACCCTAAAGGAAAATAGAAATGAATAAATAAAATAAATAACCAAATGCATATTACAAATATAAATGCTAAATATTAGCAATTTAATATTACTATAATTGTAATTATCATAAGATAATATTATAATCAAATACAATAAATATTATTATCATATAAATACTAACAATTTAATTATGATTATAACTATATTAAAATATATATATAAACTAATAAAAATAATAATAATATGATAAAAACCATTTCATTAAGAGACAGAACTAAAAGGGCAGCGATTATAACTATAAATGCAGCAATTAACAAAGGACATGGACTGTGGCTATTCGAAAGGTTGTCTCTTTTCATGAGGAGACAAGGAAATATAAATGAATAGGGAATCGGGAAGAGAAGAAAGGTGAGAGGAAAAAGAAAAGGTTAGGAGGAGTCCGACCAGCAAGGAATACACATTGGGAAGAGATCAGAATTAAGGGCCTGTAAACAGGGCATGGATGAGGGGAAAATTATTACAATGGAGGCTAAATCCATCTGCTGCCTACAAGGGAAAGGACAAACCTGACGTGGCAGTAAATTGGACAGGGGGAATAAGACAAAAGGAATAAAACAGATATATATCAGAAGAATTGCGTCTTTCCTTTAGGAATCACAATTGTTGGTGTGAATAAATGTTTTGTACCTAGTTATTCCACTTACTAGGGACTTAGGGGACATATTCACATGTTAAATTTACTTAGGTTGTAAGATTCTTTCTAGAAGGTGTGTGTTGTCATTAGTTGTTATCTTATCCTTTGACAACTAACACATGTGACCTAGGTAGTTGTGTCAAGTTGTCTCATGTCATATAATTAAGACACTTGTCATAATCCTCTGACATCTTGCATATCACCTTGGCTATATAACCAAGGGGTCTCTACTACATTGTACACACAACTATATTGACTCTTTTTGCATTCATTGATAGGAATACAATTTATTCTTGTCATATTGATCTTTTGAGTATTTTGTGCTTTCCATAGGCCTTTAGATCTTGGTTGGCGATCTCCATAGCCAAATCTTACAACAATTAAGAGTATTTGACTGAAAATGATGTGTAGATAAAGGAAAAGACTCAAAGGCAGATCAACAATCATATTAAGGGATAATATTAATAAATATTAATTATTCCCTAAATGATTAGAAGATAATATTAGTTATATCATTAACAAATGGACATGCATCTTGGACGAATGCGTATGATGAAGGGGTATGTCTCACAGCTTTTTGTGGATATAAGAAGAGGGAAACCTATTCTAGTCGATGGAGAAGGAATGAAGAATATATTCTAACAGTAAATAATTTATAGAAATATATTCTCTAAAAATCAGAGCATCGTGGCTGGGAGAATAAGAAGGTTACAATAGATCAAAGGTAAGTATCTTTCATTTAAAATAATAAATAATTAAAGTTTATATATGTAGAGAAAATAATATAATTTGATAGAGAATCATAGTCCCTCAAAATCTGATCACAATAAGGGAGCAGCAAACTGTGGTATGTTCATTATAATTATTGTATGCTGTTGTATGTCTAATGTTTATATTTGTTATTTTTGTGGTATGATCTAACTAAACTAGGGTCTGCAATTATGTATGTATATATATTTTATGATCTCGTAGTATGCTTTGTGTTATTTTGTGAATATAATATAAAACTGAAAGATGAGCAAGTTATGTATTTAAGCATGGTATACATCATAAGTTTGCAGAAGATTCAATACTTATTGATCATGATAACATGTGCATTTGTATAAATCCAAGTTGTCAATCTTGTTCAATATAAGTGATGGATCTGTTCATTGATTTAGTATATAAATCTTTGTGTCTACACTATGGATAATATTCATATGGTTTGACTGTAAATAACTAGTCAAGATTGGGGAGTTGAGGACCTATGAGGAGGGGAAATGGCATGTGGGTCACCCTCTAAGTACCCCACCCATATGGATGGCAAGAGCCACATGGGCCAAGAGGGGTGTACAACTCTTGGGCTTAGAGGGAATGACTGCCTAGGACACCCTACTGTAGTTGTACCCTCAAACCCCTTACATAATTAAGTCCTAACGATTTTGATAAGGGGAACGGTGATAGGATGCCTCAATAGGTACTGCACCCATATGGATGGCAAGGGCCACATGGGCCAAGACGGGTGAACTGCTCTTGGGCCTAGGGTAGAGGGTTTCTTGGGCACCCTATCAGGCCATTATGTCCAAGGAAGAATGAACTAGAACATCTAAAGAAATTCAATATATTTTATTATGTTATTGTCTCTATTTATAAGTGTCTACTAACATATTTGCAAGTCTTAACGGGTAGTTGTATCCATAACCATGTTCTCTTTTAATTTCCATATATGTATTAGAGTTAATATTATCTTGTAAATATCCTCTAAATCTGTTTTGCAGGGGCCTACTCACATCCCCAAAACCAAGGTGATCACTTGGAATTGATAAATTAGGGCAGATTTAGTGTTATCCCAAAAAAGGGACATTACAAACCATCATGGATAAAAAATTATCATATGGGTTTTCAAAAATATCATCATCACCATCCATATTAGATGATGTAGGTACTGGTAAATTAGAAGAACCACAAACAGTGCTACTAGCATTGGCACTAGCACTAGCACTAGCACTAGCACTGGCACTCGCACTCTCATGCTCACTAGTTGGCTCATCTTCAACGTCAAGTGCAACAAAGTGGGAAGTGGAAGCATCCCACTCAATATGCTCTAACTCGAAATCCCACTTCCTTGTAGCCACTTTGTGTGTAAGGAGCTGCAATTTTGAATGCACATACACCAAGTCCTTTGCCTTTTTTGAGTGTAGTTGACTGTGTTTTATTGAGTGGATGAAGGAGTACATACAAAATTAGAGAGTTAAGAGTTACAAAATTTAAATTATAAAATTAAAAGTTAAAAGATGGAAGAATATTTTTTTTTTAAAATTATTTGTGATAAAATTTTGATTGCAAGAAGTTGTAGATGTGTGAATGATTGGCCATGGAAGTACCACTAACTATGATCATCAACCTTATACTTGTCTCGAAGAGCATCAATACTAAAGTCGTTGGAGTGTGCAAAACCCGTGAGCTCAATCCTCATTACATCTTGCATGTAAGGTTCAATGAAGTGTTGCCTTGTACCTTTGATTGACTTCAACATCTTTATATGGGGAAACTATTGTTGACATAGAAAGGAGTTCAATACTATAATATTGGGATTGAATGCAAAGGCAAAAAGATGTAGCAGAGTGGTCATTTTTTCCATCTCTCTTCAATGATTTTGTGTAGTTGTTTGAAGAAAGTTTCTTTAGGATCTTGCTCTTTTGCATTCATGATGGCTTCCGTCTTCTCAATCATTGAGTCAATGCCATCATATTTCTCACCCAAACAAGGCCTATCCATGTCGGTATAACGGATCATGCTCAATATGGGCTCAATGAAATGATAAGATACTCAACACAATCCCACCAAATGTCATTTAGGATCATTTTCTTAACCTTTGCTGCCCTTGTAGTGCTAGATTGCCTCCATATGGACAAATTTGGGCTGATGACCTTGTTAGAAAGTGTCTCATGAATTTTCACAAGTCGTTTCAATACAATTGTGTTGGAGGCAAAACAAATCTCAACAACCTGTTTGAAAAAAAATAAAAATAAAATAAAATTAAGATGAACTTAAAAAGTTTACTAAAGTGAAATATATTTAACTTACCTTTAGTTGTGCCAATTTCGAGAACGTTCTAAATATGCCTTGTGACATATGGTGGTTGGTGACGAACATTTGGATCTCTTTGGCCTCAACATAGACTTGTTCGATTTAATCCATTTTGGTGCCTATTTTTTGTAGTATAAGGTTAAGGGAGTGGACATCACAAGTTGTCTAAATTTGTTAGAATAATACTCAACCAATAACCTAGCCGCTCTACAAATTTCGGCATTGTCTATTATAACCTACACAATATTTTGAGGGCCCACTTCCTCAATGGCTTGACAAAGAATTTTAGCAAAAAATGCACCATCCTTCACCTCCCCTTCAAAATCCATTTCTCTAAAAAACATTGCCTCTTTAGTGGACATTGTAATAACATTGATCAATGGCCAATTTTTTGCATCTTTCTATCAATTGGAAACAATGGACACCCTTGCTTCGACCCTTAGATCCCTTGTGGGCTTCAAGGACTCCTCTACAAACTTTACCTCTTTTTCCAATGAGGTTCTACACACCTTCTCAAAAGCTGGGCCCTTGTACTCTTTTGGAGCCTCATTAATTGCTTTCACCATTTGTTGCCAATATGGTGAGCGAATAACATTGAATGCCAATCCATTCACATAGAGACATCTCACTACGTGTTGATTGACAATCTTTGAAGACTCGTTTTGAAATGCCATTTCCAATGATCCATTTGATCTCTTATGTGTATAGGTCACATGTTCTTCAGGTGTGGAAAAAAATTGGTGGCTCTTTGTATGTAGGTTGAAGATTAGAAGGTGGTGGAGGGGGATTCATCCCTCAAGATCCTTTCTTTAACAAAGGATGATTTGATTTACGGCCTACCGCTTGATCTACTTTTTCTTGCTCATTAATTTATGCCAAGACTTGTGATTCTAGAATGGCTTTACCATCTTTGCTTGGGTAAAATTTGATGCCTAGTCTAGGGATGTTGCACAAATGGCCTTTCACTTGATTGTATGAATTCAAATATCTAACATCACATTCACTAAAAATCCAAACATGACTACCACCATTTGGAAGCTATTGTACCATTTCAACATATTCTTGAAGGGGAGAGTTTGGGTCTGTTTTGAAGCAGGGTTAGCTCACGGAGCTAAAATTGGATGCCATTGTAATATCTATGACAACAAGTTCAAGAAATAACACATTCGAAGAACTAAAACAAATGAAAAAAAATATACAACCTAATTCATTTAAAAAATTAAGCATGTGTTATAGATTCCTAGAAGAATGAATTCAAAACAAAAACTTCAAAAGAAAACAAGAGAGTTCATTTCTAAACAAAAGATGTAAAAAAAATCCACAAACTTGAAAAAACCCACCTCTTCTGTAGAAATTTTCTTATATGATCTCCTTGGCAACAAATGAACTCTTGTAAATGCCAAGCAAGAAAAAAAGTTCAGCAAGGATGAATAATATTTTTGCATTTTCATTCACAATATGAGAAATGAGTTTGTTTTTGTCTTTTAGATGTCTTTTATACCATGTTTTAGCGTTTGTGGGGGTGAATTTCACTTTTTCTGTCAAATGAGAAGTTAAAAAAAAAAAGGTAGCCAAATTCGTTGCTTGGGCATGGGCACCCACCAAATTTGCTGCAAATATACCTAGGTTCGTCTCAAACAGACTTGCAGGTGCTTGAAGGGACCTCAAGCAGCCCCAACTATGGATCTAACCCAAGCTCGTATATGGGCCAAACCATACTCAAATTGGGGGCTAGAGCTTGTTGACCTGTAACACAGCTCTCAAGGAGGCAAAGCAAAGATATATGGGTAGCAATGGGGGAAATAACAAAGTTTGTTCAATTGTGCATTCTCTGAATATTTCTCAATGCCATTGATAGTTTAGAAAAATAGAGCTGTTGAATAGCAAGAAAGAATCAACTGCTAGGAAAACATGATGTGACCAAATTGATCAAGCCATTTTTTATATTTGGGATTCCTCAATTCATTTACAAATAACAATATAAGATAAAAAAATTGGGTTTTTGTCAGAAATCATTGTATTTAGTTCCGTTTAAAATCCTTTATTTTTTTCAGTTTAACAATATGATTCCTTTGTCTTTTGCTCTAGTTTGCCCTGGGTACACCTAGCATTTGTACTTGAGCTTGTACAGGTTCAGGTATGATCCTCAAGCCTACCTAGGGCAAACTCGAACTGGGATCCATAGAATTGGGAGTACCCAATAACAACAGTTTAAATAAACAAAATTCCAACAGGTACAATAAAAAGATATGGTTCTAGTACAAAACCATACACATGTACAATGAATAAAAACATCTTTCTATGGTAAGCCTTATAAATAAATCCCTTTTAGGAGCTGCACACATGTGTATCAACATATTTTGTTTTGAGGAGCTTCCATATAAAAGCAGTAGTCCAAAATGAACATTTCTAACAAGTAAATATGATTGTTGCTTTTATGTGGAAGCACCTCCAAACACTATAACTTGGTGCATATTTATGTGGTTCCTAGAAAGGTATTTGCTTTTTATGGCAAGGCACAATAACATTCGTTTATGAAAGAAAGATGTTTTTATTCACATTGTATGTGTTCATGACTTTGTACTTGTACTATATCTTTTTTTATTGTACCTGCTGTGAAATTAGTTTATTTTAACTAACTTTACATTTACTATCTATATTTATTATTTATTTCTTGTAGATTAGCACTCTTGCATCCTAGTAAATAGAATGAGCTAAACGATTATTGCATTCTTCAAACTAAGATATATAATAAACTAAGTAGTCAGGTTCACCTCCTATCGGGCTAGATCCGGGTACGGTTTGCACTAGATTTGAGTCTCGGTCTGGTTCCTATATGGGTTCCAGTAGGATTTCTACATAGGGGGCCTGGTTTGCCTGGGGTGAACCTGGACGAACCCAGGTGCACCTAGGACACACTTGAATGCAAAGAAAAGGGTTTTTAACTTTTTTTCACATGCTTATTCATTTGGTTTTTTGTCTCCATTGCCTTGTGAAAGAAGCATGTGAAAAAAGAGTCTCTATTGTCTTGTGGAAGCAATATCCCAAGGTGAACTAATTAGGCATTTTCAAAATGAAATTCTACTTAATCTATTCCATATTGTCAAAGTTGATTTTAATAGAAAGAACATTTTTATCAGATTCGCTTGCCCCTTACACGCGTTCTTATTTGTAAGGCTATCCTAAATAAATCTTCCCTTTATAAAACCACTTTATGCTCTTAAGATTATTGATTATTTGTGTCATTAACAACTTGATAATTCTAAAAGAGGCTTTGGCTAGAATCTTATAAGAAAAATTTAAGAGGGTAATTGTATTTCAACCACCTCCTCTCTCACTTATGGAGCCTTCTGAAATGATTTTATTTAGTCTTGCATTGACTAAGGTCATTTAGGACAAGGTTTGAGAATCCAATTAAGGTCTGTCAAACTGAGTAGCTTGGCAAAATCACACAACCAAGTAGTGTTGAACTCGATATTATTATTTTAATACTGAACTTGAAGTTTGAACGATGAATATTTATCATGCATGTTTTAAATGACATTCAAGTTTATGGTGTTTTTGTTGTTTATATGATGCTATGCGATATAGGAAGAAAGAAACCCAATGGTGAATGCAAACGATCTTCCCAGTCTAGAAAGGAATATGTGGGAAGAAAAGACAAAATGTATGTCTTTGGAAGCTATACAATTGTCGCCATGTTAATGTTTACTGGTGCCATGATTAGATTAGGAGTCCCATGCCTATCTAAAGAGGATGATTGCTTAAAACCATGTCGATACAAATGTGCAATGGGTGCCAATGAAGTAGTGTATAGATGTGGAATCTCATTGCATGCCATGTGGTTACAATGCTCATCCCATGAGATGTCTTGCTGTGAAGAATCACTGGAAATCCTCAGTGAAGCAACTCTGAACTTTGTACCTTCAACAAATGAAGGTGGAATCTCAAAGCATGTCATGTGACTACATTGTACATCCCATAAAATGTCTTGCTGTGAAGAATTAGAGGAAGTTCTTGGTGAAGTGACTCCAAACACTATAATGTCAATTGGAGGACGTGGTAGAATCATAATGCATGTAATGTGACTACACTATTCATTCCACAAGGTTTCCACAATAGATGCTACAATAGGGAGATTGGGCATCAAGAGGAGAATTGTTTAGTGTTTCAGTTTCATCCACATGTTCAAGGTTTGCTAAGGGAACATCCCAATTTGTTGGAGGTTCAAGATCTCCATACAATTGCTTGATGATGGTCATGGTAGCAATAAAGCACTCGATGTGCTCTATGTGTTTTAGGATGTCCTAAAAAACTACAAGATATATTCGTTTGTAGACCATGCTGTTGTAGTTTAAGTAAGCACATTTTTGTTCGTGGTCATTTGGCTTAGGAAGAAGTCAATTGAGATATGGAGTAGATCCTGCTCAAGGCAATGAGTCTTTGTCCTTTATTTCCACAACGAGTAGTTGTTTAAATTTAGATTGACAGAGGAATGGTGGAATGTAATACCAAAAAACATGTTTGCAACCCCCTAGAATGGAACTTTAACTTAGTTCATTATTACAATATACCATTTTTTTTTTTCATAACCCACTCAAACAGATACAAGGTTTGGCACTTTATCGTCACTACATGTTTACAATGCTGATTACATAGAACCCCCCAAACAAGTAGAAGATGACACTTATAATCAATGCGAATTTTACAAGTATAATTAGAGGTGCACAAAGTCCCAAGAAATCTGTTTCAAACATGCAAAAATGACACCATATGTAGGAACAAAATTACACCAGATAGAAGAATGCAAGACCATCTTTCGAACACCTAAAGTTATGCCTTTTTTTCATAAACAGGTTCCCAAGAGGTCATGGGTAGGCAAAAGAAGCTCTGAGGGGCTGTGCACACGACTTGGGGGCAAAAAAATCTTCTTATTCCCACATGACTAAGGGCTACTTCTTTAGTACCTGTAAAAAAGCTTTTCACACAATTTAAATAGGAGGTCTTAAAGGAAGGGCCTACTCTAAAAGTCTCTTTTTAAAAGAAACTTAAGTGTGCTAATTTAAAAACATAAAAAATCATTGCCATTTCACTTCATGTGGGTTGAGAGAAAATGGGAAGATTTTTCTATGCCAGTTTAATAAATATGGCCCATGAAGCGCTTGTTGATTTGATAGATAAGGGAGTGCTTTGACTTGATATCCATGTGAGAAATGCAAATATTAATGAATGTGCAGAGTCTAGTGTGGTTGCAGGTGATGAAAGAGTAGAAAGGATGTCAAGTTAATTGAGTTTCTACATATAGAACAGGACCAACATGTGCAGGTGTTGAAACGTATGTTAAAATAGGCAAAGATCAAAGCAGAGATACTCAAAACCATGAAGGCCCATCCAACAGAAATGTTGGCAGCCAAAGCATGTTGGCAATTGATAGTATGAAGTATGAGCTTGTAAAGGAGAGTAATTTTTTTCCTTATACAAAGATAGTCAAATTTATAGTCAAAATGTGTTTCTTGAACCCTTTGAGCACAATGGCATTCCAAAAATTGCCTATGATACACCAAAATTTTTTTTTGCAGAAAAAAAGAGAAGCAAATCTCTGTTCCTGTTGGTAAGCTTCCACTTGTGAGATGTACACAAGTCAACAGCTGATCCTAGCTTATTTGACTGTTTAGATCTATTGGCTTCCATTACCCAGAACGGGACTATCCCTATGACATGTTAGAATTTTGCATAAACAAGAATCAATCTAGGACCCAATCACAAAATCAGGAGACAAATAAAGAATTTCTATATTCAATGTTATGGAGCATTAATTACAAAGTGTAACATACCAATATATAAACATCTTGGATCCATGAATCAAAGAGGTGACATGTCCAAGAGGTATTAGTTTAACTCTCAATCACTGCCAATTAGGAAGTGAGTTAACTCAATCTAACTGAGACAGAGGTGGCACCTAATTGTTATCAATCGAGGATTTGATGAGGCAGTGGTGGCATTTGTGTACCTCAAGTCTAGGTGAACACGTCATTATTATCCTAGGTGAGAATAATTAACTACTCCTATTATCCTAAGTAAATAACTAGGTGCAAAACTATATTTAGGAGTAACATTATCCTAGGCAAAGTAAAATATTTACACCAACAAATGTAAGCTGGGCTACTTGTCAACTTTAAGACTTCTAAAAGTATGATGGCGAGTTTGGAAGTATGTGCATCTGTTTTAGACTGTATGCACTATGAATATGTAAGACTAGATATAAAAGGCTGTTGTGATGTCTTTGTGTTTCTTGTTTTAGTGAATTAATTCCCGTCTTTCACAATTTTATTTTTACATAACTCAATTTTCCAAGATACACACATGCCACATTACACTGCTTAAGGGAGGTTATGCTAACTAGCTACACCATTTGTCTCTTGAATTGGCTGATATTTTTGTTCTGACGTCTGGAATGTTTACAGACAGGTCATTGAACAGCAGGGGAACTCTCCATTTATTTTAAGGAGCGCAGATGTGTGTATTTATGAGGGAAAGAAAATAGTGAATACTGGACAGTAGGATGGTCGGAAAATCTAGTGCAAGGAGTAGAAGTTGAATGTGTAGGGGTTAAAAGTATAGTGAGATAAAGTTGGATTAAGCACTGGATAGTTAAAAACACTGATGCAGAAGAAGCAGCAACTAGTAAAGTAAGAGGAAGCAAGCCTTACGCTGTCATTATAATGTTATAGGACAATTTTGGATTTCTGTAAAATTTCTTCTTAATATTTGTTTTGCAATGTTCCAGCATGATTAACTGGAATCTAATCATGGTTTAAATAAATATTAAATTCAAGAGAACTTCTGATACCAAAGTTTTTTGGCATTTCTATATGATTTACATTGCACTTGGTAGCTTTTTTGTGTTAAGAGAGAAATTTTCTTTTAACCATACAGGTTTTTCAATTTCTTTCATCATTGTTCACCCTAAATTCTAGCCAGAATTTTGCCTCAAACGATTAAAAGCTACAATAGCTCCATATATCCAGATACTTAGAATATAGCTATTTTGATTTGCAGCCTGTCCTCAAGCAGCGGACTGCTGATGCTAGATTTATGTGCTACTTTACAGGTTGTGAAGCCCTTGTTACAAGAAAGGACAAGAAGGAAAGTACAGGTGTTGCAAGGTTGTGGAAGGGATGAGTTATTGAAGGTATCTTGACTTGAACACACTACAGAATTTTGTATTATGTTTTGGCCTATAAATTGTGGAATTATGAGCTCAGTTGTAATGTCACTTTCAGAAGACATGGTAGAGTCCACTTTTTAGGTTTTATAGAATCTAGATAAATTCCTAGTAGTAACTTTCTTGTAAAATGCCATATTTGTTGGCTGTTTATCTGTTTGACTAGCTTGCCTATGATCTTTTTCTGGGTTTGCCTCTGAAACATTAACAGGGGCAACATCTCAACATGAAGCAAATAGGGCTGTTTATCTTTTTTAGATCATTCATGTAGGAATCACGAATGATGGCTACATAAGTCAATTGTGATCGCTTCATAGGATTTCCCTCTGTTTAAGCCTCATTGATGGAGTCTGGTTTTATGTTCATGGTTTGAATATTTTACATATAAATTCTTGTTATAACTTTTAAATTTCTTTTTTTTTTAATGTTTACTATTATTTGGTTGTCCATTCCTTTCGCAAGCATGTTTGTGATTTTCTTTCAAATTCTCTTGCTAGGTTGTTATAGAGGCAATCTATCCAGCATCAAGCAAATAAAGCTCTTTATCTTTGTTAGAGTAGTCAAGTAGGATACAGCCAACGGTGGTTAAATTAGTTATCTGATAAAGCCTCGGGCTTTCCTAGGTGTAAGTCTTGAGGAGGGAAAATCATCAACTCAAGAATGTGAAAAAATGTGCATCTGGAGGGATTATTTTGTTTCTAATGCAATCCAACAAGAGACTTTAGTTACAGACAAATTATGAAGGTTAGAGTATTGTTTTGTTATTCATTTCACCACCACCAAGTGACTGCAGCCATCCAAGTCTCATTTTAATTCTTACATTTCAACAGATTTCTATTCTTCTATTATGTTCGTATTTTTGATTGGCTTTCAACATATTGGCCATTGGGACTTCCTCGACTAATTGAAAGAATAAATTTTCATTAGTGCGTTATTCTGATGTTGGTAAGTTGGTAAACCATCGCACTTTTTGTTTTGGAGAAGATACTGATGCATACTATTCATTATTGCATGATATGATGATGATTTGGAATTGAAAAGTTTCCGTTTTGAACACAATTTAAAATGGACTAAATGTTAAAAAATAAATATTACACTGAAAATTGGAAAATGACTTTAAAATTGAGTTGAATATTTCAGGGATTAGTATAATTGTAATTAAGCGGGTAGGAATCAAACTCTCTCTCCCTCTCTCTCATTAAGCATCCTTTTTCCTGTATGCTTTATAATAGTTTTAGATGAGGTTATATTTTCCAAGACAATTGAGCTATCGTTATTGATGCACAAGATTGTTCTTTGCAGGTAATGGACTATGACGTTCTGCCTCATTTCTCAAGGCAGGAGGGGTCTGGTTCATCCAGACGTAATAATGATCAGACAATAGATTGTTTTTCTCCAAATCATCAATTTCATTTAGAACTTTATGACTACATAAAGCAGCAAGCATCTATTGTGAAGCCTGTTGCACCTGCCAAGATGGGTTCATTTCATGTGGATGTGCCAGAGCAGGATGATGAAGGAACAGTGATCATACAAACTATTACAACTGCATTGCATAATATGGGTGATGAATCAGAAGTTGAGAATGGTATTGCTAATTTAAAAGTAAATGGTGACCAATCTCTGAGATTACAAACGACAGGTAGTAGAAAGCAGGTTCAAGGTTAGGTAAAATGCATTGGATATTCAAAGTACATCATGACATAACTTGACTCAGAGTTCAAGTCTTGTTGTGGATTCAGGATTTTATCCTTCCTATCAGGGATAAGATTGATAATTTCGAACAATCTCCAGCATGACAATTTCTTCTCCAGGCTGGCATTTTGCCCCACTAATGTATTGTAGTAGGTTGTCTATTTTTGTGGAAGTATTTCCGACTTTAAAATGGAAGCCTTGTTTTTCCTACATGAATCGAAGTTGGTGGGAAGGAAATTATATGATAAATTTTGACAAATAACTGTTGCTAGATAGGCTTCTTTGGAAACTTGGGGAAACCAAAAAGAGGCCTACTTTAAGCAGCTTCAAGATTTTCACTACTATTGGGATTTTAATATCCGTATTTTCTTTTGCTGGCAAAATACCACACATTTTGCCATGGAGACATTTTTGAGGATGTACAAACACCTCATGTATGGAGAGAACGTTGAAAGATCTATTGGTAATCATATCATAGAAGTGTGTTGCTTCTATGCCAGCTGATGGTAAAGGCTTCAACTATGGCTATTAATTGAAAAAAATAGTTGCATAATTTATAGAAGCAACACAGAAAGAAAATTGCAGTCTCAGTAATGATGCTGGTCTTTCTTGACACATTTACTAACCATGTGTTGTCTCAAGTCTTATGGTAAATGTTGGCTAGTTGATTTCACAAATCAAAACCCTCAATTTTAATCTGGCTAGCACTGTTTTTCGAGTTTCTTAGCAGTCCATCTGACAGTTGTTTTATTGGGAAAACAGCTAGCTACTTTTCCCGCTAAGACTCATTAGACAGCACCCTACAACTTAATTGATCAACACAAACCATAGTTCCACGGGGATGGGTCCCCCTCAAAAAATGAGCCTTTTCAGAGACGGGGATGTTTCCAAGATGTGGAGATGTCAGGGAAACGTGCCCCTGCCATCCCCCCGTTTTGCCGCCGCCTCTGAGACGTTTCGTTTTTGAGGAGACTTTTAGACATCTCCAAGACTTCCTGACATCCCGCAAAATGCAAGTCTTCTAGACGTCCCCTTTAAAATACAATAAAAAATGATTTAAAAAACAAAAACAAAAGCTAAAATTTATTCGTGGTAGTCTGGTCGAGCTACAGAACAGGCGAACTCCAGGTACGAGGGTTTTTTTGGTTTATTTTTTTGACATTTTGTATGCTTTGTTGGATGTCCATACCCGTCCAAAGTAGCTCCCTGTGTTTCATGCTTCGCTGGATGCCCACACTCCATACCCGTCGATGCAAGCACAGGAGGCATTTTAAGTTTTTATTTTTTTAACTTTTATGCTTTGTTGGGTGTCCTCCATCCGGCGTCCATACTCCATAGCTATCCCACGCACAGGAAGGCACGAGAGTTCTAAACGAAATGCCTCAGAGATGTCATCGCATGGGATGCAGTCTCTGTGTCCCACGCGATGACATCTCTTTGAGGCATTTCATTTAGAACTGTGGTGCCTGCTTGCATTGACGGCTAAGAGTCAAGACAGCATTTTCAATTGAAAAGTAGGAGGATTTTCCACAGCGTGTCAAACTATGATATTGCTATCAGGATTCAACCGTGTAGTTTTCGAGTCAACTCATTGACCCATGTTTCATGAGTAGTGGTTCACAAGAACCCATCTCTCATGATAATGAATGGTCCACTTAGCACTCATTGCATCTAGGTGATGCTCACAGAGGTGAAGCACTGGGCCGTCCCGGGAGGTCACCCATCCCAGTATTGCTCCATCTCTCATGATAATGAATGGTCCACTTAGCACTCATTTCAATGTTATGCATTTTATTTTTTAATTTTTAAATTTTAAATTTTATTTTTTAATTGATACTATCAGCAGGAGGATGCTTGGAAAGGTTATGGAATTTGGCTTTACAACTAATAGTGTAAAGCCAGATTCTACAACCTTTGTCAGCATCCTCTTGCCCGTAATAAAATTAAAAATGGGGGCTTTGGAACAGGGTATGTATTCCACAACCTTCACTAATTCAATGAAATCATTGCAATGTGTTTAAACTAATTTTTCAAGTACTATATGTATTTCAGCGCACTGCTCCCTGTCGCCTCCCTGCCGCTGTCCCCCTGCTGCCCCCAAACTTAGACCCACCGCCCCCACCTCCCTGAAACGCGGCCCCTGCCGTCCCCCTGTCCTTGTCCCCGAAACTCCGTGGAACTATGACACAAACTTTGTACACTTACAATACAGTCTGAATAAGTCGCAGTCCCTGATGGAAATAAGGTAAAATTAGTACTTATGTCTACATGTTTATATTGTCAAGTGCACATTAGCAAAAAAGAATACAGCTTTAACCAGAGGAAGTAAACACACACAACAGAGAACAGAACAGCATTTGACCTCGAGAGAACCCAATAAGGAGAAAACTCTAGAAGGGTGAAGTATTTCTTCATGTCCACTGTGTCAGCAATTTTGTAGGTTTCCTGCCTTCCAGAGGCTATCATGAACATTCTTATGTTAAGAACATGCCCGAATACCTATACAAGTTCTGCAACTTGCTCTTAGCATTTCCCCACTCTGGCTGGAGTAATGCAAATCTTAAACGAAATGCAACCAACCTTTATTTACAAGAGTTCCTAATGGATCTTGTACATCTTCCTCATCTTCAAAATTCAAGAAGGAAGCTGGAAAGACTCGAGAAGGAAAGAGACTTTTGTTGCATTATGAAGGTGTTGAAAATGTAAAGTCTGGAAATTCAGAACATTCTCCTAGGATATCAATGGTTATGTAACAAGAAGTCAATCAAGCATGCTGGATCGATTTTTATAAAAAATATTATTAATTAAAATATAGAAGCTTTGTATATTGGATTTAACAAATTGATAATTATCAAAATAATTATTAGTTAAAATTTTAAAGCATTATTTTGGATTTAACAAATTACTAATTCTGAAAAAAAGTGCTGGCATGCGCGATAGACACAGGTTCACCATTTTGGTTGAAGCATATTTTTTTCCTAAATTGTTAATGAGTTTATTGTAGATTTTAGGTCCCTTAAAAGTTGCATCTTCCTAAGCAAGTCCCAAAAGTCTGGTTTTATTGAAATTCCCCTTGTCGACTTTTCAAAAAGTAAAAGGCAATCAAAATTTGCCCCCAAAACAAAATTGTGCAAGCATCAAAGCCCGTATTCGGGTTTCCAGACTTCCTTTGCAAAGTTGAAGAACATGCAAACTTTAAATTCCAAGCCGTCTTTGGTCCTCTCGAACCTTGCAAAGTTTCTTTCTGCTCTTCATTCGCATTAGATTGCTAGAGTTTTTACGATAATTTTTTCTTGCTTTCTCGTAGAGTTCATTCTAAAACTTACTCATAGATAAACGACACCATGCCTTTCTCGCTAAGGTTTTGATCTTTTTGCAATATTTCATATGTTAATCCTCAATTAAGTATGCGCTAGTTTTAGTCCATCTACACGTGACCATTATGCTCTGAAAACCCCGCTCAAGCAAAATGTATTGGATTTTCCACTCATTTTGTCGAGACTTATCTTCATGATATTGACACCATTGATATCACGGATAAAATTTAAAAGCGAAGGCATTCAACCCCATTTGTTTATTGAATCATAATATGCACCTATGTCATGATGATCTTACAAGGTCTTCGAGGAATAATTCGTTGAAGTGGCACAATTTTGATGTCGAGGATATACAAAAGCGGACTTAAAGCCATAGGATTTTTGTTGGATTCTTTACCAAAAGTTGCACAAGTATGCAATAGGCATTATGTCTTGTAATTGAGAGGAGTCAAAACTTCATTGGGAGAAACCATTCCCAAATTCCACCTTGTCTTCATCTAAATATCCTTACTTAGACTATCCAACATTTTGGAAGAGAGATACGAACAAATGATTTTAGGACATAAAACAAATCATCATTGAAACAAAAGAGGCAAAGGAATCATAGTGATTTTAATGAGGCCCTTTAAGATATTTTTACATTACCAATACAAATCATTTGCCAAGGATGTGAGCTTAGTCATAGGTAGGTTTGGCTAGTAGCACAATTCAAAACAAAATTGGTTGAGACTACAATATTGGAAGGGTTCTCATGTTGGAGACCTAGGTTCAAATCCTTTAGTTGAAATTGCAGTGCCAAAGTACTTATTCTATAGTATCCTTATAGTTGGAGTTGTTTCCTTGCATGTTGAAATTTAAGGTCACAGAATGAACTTGTTATAAAAGGGTTGGACCTTGAAATTAAATCTCCACAAAATAGTCTACATAAACAATGTTGGAAGACTTAAAAAGATGTCTTTCTTTTTCTTCTATGCCATAGTAGATCATTTAACAACTTGACAAAAAGAGGTGCAAACTCTACAAATTGTATGTATATGTATTATTTGATCAAAAGGAGGAAAATGTATATCTTATATCAATAGTAAACATTAAGTTTTCATAGTCCATGAGATTGATTCAAGAGCTTTTGAGAAAAAAATGTTTCAAATCACACTCCACAATCCATCACAAAGATGAGAAACAAATGATAGATAATAAGTGGATTACTATAAAAAAATAGAATTTAATAATTTTTTGGTGGTTTAAGTTGAAAGAGATGAAAAAAAAATCAACTAATAATTACAATCAAGGATTGATATTAAGAATCTCAAGTTGAGTGAAAGAGAATTGTGATAAAAACATGCAAACAATCATGCTATGAAGAAGTTGTTTCATTCAATTAGAGTGTGGATTTGAACATTGTACCTAGAGGCTTTTGAAATGTGTTTTTGGTAAATTGTTGATAAAATTTTGCTAATAGTTGATTGATGTTCATCAATTCTTGTTAGTGAGGCATCAAACAATAGCTCAATACTAGATTGAAATTGCACACTATATATGTAGGAATATTATAGAGGCCATGCGAATGAAAAATTACATAGTTATATACAACTTGTTCTTGTATGCGAAAAAATGCCAGTCATTGAAAGAGAATGGATCATGGAAAGATTTATAGGATGAGACTATATATATATATATCCTTTATTTGGATTGACATCAAACAGTAGCTCAATTTTGAATTGAAATTGCACACTATATATGTAGGAATATTGTAGAAGCCATAAGAAAGGAAAAATACGTCGTTATATAAAACTTATTCATGTATGCAAAAAATGCCACCATTGAAATAAAATGGATCATGGAAAGAATTATAGGATCAAACTATATACATATGCTTTATTTAAAAGATTGTTGGGTTGATTGTGCAGATGATCTTGAGGGAAGGAAAATAGATTATAGTGGAATTGATGAATAAGGGATGCTCTCCCTTCAAATCTAAATTCAAACGCTTTGAAAAGAACAAAAACTAATGTGCAAAAATTTGCAACAAGACTATAGCTTTTATATTCAACTTCTTCAGCATGGTCTTTTTTCAAACTTTAGAAATGCATACAAAACCCATTGAAAATCTAATTACAACAAATAAATCAGTCTCATGGATTGATGTACATCAATATAAATGAGTTTCAAATTGATCTATGATAGGAAATTAACATACTACATCAAAAACTCTTTTCCTTCACATACAAACTCAATCCACAACTTGTAGTGGCAATCTTCAACCTGCAGTTGTTCTTGTCTTGCACAATGATCTCAAAACTTCAAATCGCTGTCTTCAAACCTTCATACCTGCAAAAAAAATGACTTCCAATAGCCCTTGAAGAAAAATCTATGCCTTTCTCCTTCCACTCTCCCTTTTGGCCTACAACAATGAATCCCTCCTCTTTTGCCATGCCTTCCTTTTTGTCATTTTCATCCAAAATGTAACTCCCAAGAAATGCAATGCCTCCCACTTGGAATAAATCTCAAAAATCAAGAAATAAAATATTAAATATGCATTTAAAACCTCCAAAACACTCCCAGGAAAGATTAGACCAAAAATAGATGCATTATGGCTTTTCCACTCCACCCGAATAGTGAATTGAATAAAAAAAGTTGAACCATTTTCTCTTGGGTGCCCAAATTCTTCATGCAACAATTGAGGAACATTAAATGAGTTGCCATAACTTGTAACTCCCTAAATCCCACACCCAAGAAGGCATCTTTGAAGATTTGACCTTGCTAAAAAATGAGTCCAAATCACCATAAAACTGCAACATAACAACTTGTCCAAATATTTATCAAATAATTTAGGCCTTATTACAAAAAATTATTCACCTACAATATTGAAAGATCAAAATTAAGCAAAAACTTAAAATTAAATATTTTTGGTTGATGCAAGATTGCTAGTCAATGTGGATGCTCCTGCATCGGACACCTAATGTAGAATTTTTTTGTGATCTTGGTCTCACAAAATGAAGTTGAATGGTAGAACCATCCTTTCAGGTTGTAAACAACCTTCAACAAACTCCATTACTGAATTTTTTGTGATCTTGGTCTCACAAAATGAAGTTGAATGGTAGAACCATCCTTTCAGGTTGTAAACAACCTTCAACAAACTCCATTACTGAATTTGGTACCACCAATGAGTTTTTTCTCCTCTTCTAGCACCTAGCCGGAACAAGCTTCCTTCTTTGGCAACTTTCTCTTCACTGAACCTCCTGAATGTGGAATCATTTCCACTATAAATTGACCACCTCCTCTAAGTGTATATCACACTCTCCTCTGATCTTGTGGGATTCAACCCACCATAATCCGTCTACCTCCACCAAATTGCACTCGCACTAAACTCTACAATACCACACAAACCCTTCTTTGCATACCATACATCACTAGCCAAATCTTCTTGAACTAACCCATCCATAAATTGCAAATCATCATCATTATCAAATTTAATAAAATATGATTTACTATTTTCTTTTGCTACAACCTCATCACACTCACATCCTTCCTTAGAATAATATTTAGAATTTTTTTTTTTTACCTTAGTTTCATTCACTACTACAACTTCAACCTTGTCTTGAACATGATATGCCACTGTTTTTATGCCTTTAGAAAGACATTTCTGCTGCAAATTGATCTTCCACATTCAAAACAACATTAGGACAATAATATTGAGATTCATTATCCATGTTCTCTAACAAATAATCAAGCTCTCTAACCAAGGAATCTTCATCTTTAATACTTTCAAAAAAAGAATCGTTGGAAAACTCCTCTTTTACCTTCACCTCTTGTTCCCCAATTTCAACCTTCTCAAATTGATTCATTACTGCATAAAACTTATCCATTTCTACATTCTGACCCTCATCAAAACATACTTTAAAATTTGATTTTACCTTATTGCTTGCTGCTGCAACTTTCACTACTATGTTTCTTTCTTTGTTGTCACTAATCGTATCACTCAAACACAAATCAGACTTGGTTCTAACCTCATCAAAATATGATATTCCTCTTTTCCTTACTACTGCAACAAAATTTTCTGCCTCATTCTATCCATCCCATTCATATCATTCACATGCAAACTAGAATCATCGATGAACTCATAAAATGCAAGTTTTACCTTTCCTTTAACTATTGCAACTTGGTTTTCCTCTTCTTCAATTTCCTCCATTGTACTCAACTCTTTTGTTTCTACTACAACCTCTATAATTTCCTCCGTCATGTCTTCCAATAGACATTCCTCAGCTTTAGGTTCATCAATTTCTTCGTATTCATCCTCTTCTTCCTCCTCTATGCCACTTATTTGACACCCCATTGCATCTTCTTTCTTTCTTGCAATCAAAATATCATTAGAAGGATAATCAAAATTACCTTAAACTCTTCTCTTTTCTTGTTTTCTCCTTTCAATCTCTTTTCTTAACTCGTCCACTTGTCACTGCAATTTTATCATCCCAACTCTTATTTCTTCTTGCTCTCTCTCTCTCTCTAATTCTCTCTCTGATTTTCTCAAGTCCAAGAATTTTCAAAATCCATCTAATGACAAAATTCCTTTTCTTCTTTCTCTTTTCCATTTTCAAAGCCTCACAAAGCCTCAACACAAATATTCAAATCATCAAGTTTTACTTATGTAAATTGCCTCCTTCAGTAATCTATTTACAAAACCCTCTTTTAATATTCACCAATATTATTATAAACTACCTCTTTCAATGATCTGTTCACAACCATGGGAACCTCAATTTTTCAAACCATTTGAAAATGTCTTTTTGCAGGTTGCACATCCATCTACAAACAAAATGCACACACTCTCCACCCTCAGGTCTCGGTGCAAACTACCTCCAATCGACGTTTCTACCTGCACTCTCAAGAACTCCCACTTTGATACCACTGATGAATGAGGGATACTCTCCCTTCAAATATGAATTCAAACACTTCAAAAAGAACAAAAACTAATGTGCAAAAATTTGCAACAAGATTATAGATTTTATATTCAACTTCTTCAACATGGTCTTTTTCAAACTTTAGAAATGCATACAAAATCCATTGAAAATATAATTACAACAAATAAATTAGTCTCATGTACTGATGTACATCAATATAAACAAGTCTCAAATTGATCTATGATAGGAAATTAACAAACTACACCAAAAACCCTTTCCCTTCATATACAAATTCAGTTCACAACTTTTGACAATCTTCAACTTGCAGTTGTTCCTGTCTTGCACAATGATCTCAGAACTTCAAATTGTTGTCTTCAAACCCTCATACCTTAAAAAAAATAGGTTTTCAACAACCCTTGGAGAAAAATCTATGCTTTTCTCCTTCCACTCCCCCTTTTGGCCTGCAACAATGAACCCCTCCTCTATTGCCACACCTTCCTTTTTTTCATTTTCATCCAAAATGTAACTCCCAAGAAATGCAACACCTCCCACTTGGAAGAAATCTAAAAAATCAAGAAATAAAATAGTAAATATGCATTTAAAACCTTGAAAACACTCCCAAGAAATATTAGGCCAAGAATAGATGTATTATGACTTTTCCACTCCACTTGAATAGTGAGCCAAATAGAAAAAGTTGAACCACTTGCTCTTGGGTGCCCAAATTCTTCATGAAACAATTGAGGAACATTAAATGAGTTGCCATAACTTGTAACTCCCCAAATTCCATGCCCAAGAAGGCATATTTGAAGATTCAACCTTGAAAATTCTACAAAGATGAGTCCAAATCACCATAAAACTACAACATAACAACTTGGCCAAATGTCGATCAAATATTTTAGGCCTTATTACAAAAATTACTCACCTACAATATTGAAAGCCCAAAATAAAGCAAAAACTTAAAATTAAGTATTTCTGGTTGATGCAAGATTGCTAGTCAACCATGGATGCTCTTGCATCTGTAATGAATCTCCAATATATAAACTCATTAACTTTGAAGGAGACATCAAAATAGTGAAAAATGCCAATAATAATTTCTTATCTTCTAGGTACATGCAAGATATAATTTTCTTGAAACCACTTATATCCTTGATCACAAACCATAAAGAAGTGTGGAAAGGATGAAGACCATGTTAATAGGGCCCTTTTGTGGCTTGACCATAAGATAGTAGAATGAACAACGAGAAGAATTTAGGAGGATGACTGCCAAGGTTAAATGTCATTGAGAAGCTTAATGGTTAGATATTAGAGTTGTGGAATCTCAAAATGGAAGATCTACTTGTAGGCTAGGACCAATGTGATGAGCACATGATGATATTGAGGGGGTGGGGAGAGGGGTGAATCAATATCAAACAATCTTTTACTTTTCAAAACTTAACCAATCACAATAACTACATATATGTAAGATCTAGCAATTAAGAACACAAAGAGAGCACACAATTTATGTGGAAACCCTTGTGGGAGAAAACCAGGACAACATATTGCTTATGTATATTAATCTTCTTCTTGTTGTAGGATCCAATCTACTATTAAAGTATCCAATCTCTATACAAACTAAGCTCTAACTTAGCAAGAGGCTCCAACCTCTATTTGATAGGCTCCAACCCCATACAAACTGAGCTCCAACCCAACAAGAAACTCCAACCTCTATTTGATAGGCTCCAACCTATTAATATTTCAATGGTTGATATAGTATGCTTCATCACATGATCTTCCTCTCACAAATATGATTACAACTCACACAATATTCTTCTTCCTTAAATTTGATTGCATCCCACACAATATCTCTCTTTCTCAATTTTGATTACTACTTCTGATTTTGTATGATGTAAGTCTTTCCTTTTCAAATTAGGTTCACACACAATATCCTTCACAAATCTGAACTCAATTCACAAACTATCTTCTTTCACAAATATGATCCAAACCATGCACACTTCTCTTTCATAAATCTGATCCAAACTTTGTCAATATCTTCCATCAAAATTAGTCACTATGTATATCAAATTTTCTTTATAAATCCACTCATATATTTTTCATTCTATCACACATACTTTCTTCTAGAATAGATTAGAATTTCTCTTCATTTTTCTAGCTCTTCTTTATCTTTTTATTTTCTCTTTTATTTAAAAATTATTCATTACTTTCTTGCTTTGAAATATTGCTTTTACTCAAATTTTATATGCTTTTCAAGGGAGACATCTTTATGAATGTATGCGACCATTTACAATGGACATGTCAACTCAACAAATTGCACCTCTTCTAGAATTTAATCACTTCCTTTTAATTATTTTCTATTACAAATCTGGGCACTACTTGTATGAATCATAACCTTTATTATTTTTCTTTCTTTCAATAGTAGTCACTGCATTATTAATCACTTCCCTTTAATCGTTGGTTATTTATTTTTTGATTATATTTTAACATAGGTGATTAAGTATATATTGTCTTTTTCTTGTATAGTCACAACCTTCATGTAAATTGTATGGCTGGCTAGCATGAGAGTATGGGTCAACCAAACATAATTTTATTTTAATATTGGCACATATATATGAAGGTCGGCCTAGATAAATAAGTTTAATTTAAACTTCAATACCAATGGAGGTTGACCAACATAGATATATAAAGTTAAATCTTGAATTTAACATTTACAACCATCCTTCAATTGTCCTTAGAAGAGAGTCAACCTTGATGGAGATCTATCTCCTTATCCTTCACCGAATATTCTTAGACATAGATGTCTTATAACAACCATAACAATCACTGAATGATAATGATAATATATTTTCCTTCTTTGACATCAATGACATCCATTTCCTATATTCTCCCTTTGACATTGATGACAATATTTCCAACACAATGGCTGTAGTTGTTGGTCAAATTACTTGATGATGAAAGGTGAAAGGTTGAAACTATTGAATGACTAGACATAGTTGAAGAGATCGTAAAGTTTGAGGAGGATGGAAAAGATGTCCATTAAGATTCCTCCAATGAAGAAGGTAAATTCATGCTTCTAGCATCGTCATGTACACATAAATGCACTCATCTCCAATTATTTGATTTAGAAGCATCTTGTCACATGACTGCTCATAAGGATTGGTTCTTTAAATATGAGAAATTTGATGGAGGTGATGTCTTCTTTGCTAGATTAGTTGTCCTTGGTTTCAAAGGTGAAAAGACATAGTTGTCATTGATGTCAACAGTCAAAAGACATAATGTCATTCATGCCAAAAGTGGCATGAGAAATGGGTGTTGGATATGTGCACCAAGTTGCGACACAAAAAAGATGCCACTTTTTGTTTTCTTATCCGAAATGACTATTTGGCGAGCACCAAATTTGACACTCACCAAATGGCTTGGATGACCAAGCCTAAGGCTCAATATTTGAAAATGCAACTCATTTGGCGAGTTACTTTTGGAATACATTTTTTGAAATCTTTCTTTTTTTCTTTGTCTTTGTCTTTCTTTTCCTTTGCCAGAGAAACTGTATACATGAAATACACATTTAAGTATAAGTTGACATTCACATATGAACATTTACTTTCTTATAATTTAAGTTATATTTCATGTATATAGTTTCAAGATGTTTGAGAGTGGTTTCAGATCTCTTGGAGTTATAATGCAAATTTTAGTTTTTGGAAGATCTTATAATTTTTTAGACAGTTAAATTTTAGTAATCAGGAGGTCAAATTTCAGTAATCAACAAGTTGTATCATCTCTCTCTCTCTCACGCACGCGCTCATTGTTTATCTCTTATACACTAGACCTCTCTCTCTCTTTCACTATCTCTATCCCTTTATCCAATTCTCTCTCTCTCCCTTCCTCCCTCCTTCCCTCTCTACTCTCTATCTCCCTCCCTCCTTCCAACTATCTCTCTATCTTTATCTCTCTCTCACCTCACTACATATCTATCCCTCCTTACCCCTCTCTCTCACCTCTTTCTCTTTCCTTCCCTTCCTACCTCTCCCTACCTCTCTCCTTCCCTCTCTACCCACCTCTATCTATCTATTGCTATCTCTCTCTTACCTCTCTCTCTCTCTCCATCCCTACCTCTCCCTCCATCTATCCTTCCCTCTCTAATACTCTCTACCTACCTATCCCTCTATACCTCTCTCTCTCCCTACCTCCTCTCTAATCTCTCTATCACCCCTCTCTCTCCTTCCCTCTCTACTCTCTTTATCTCACCTCTCTCTCTCTCTCTCTCTCCCTCCCCCTCTTTATCTCTCACTCTCTCCCTCTCATTCCCCTCTTTCTCTCTCACCCTCTCCTCTCTATCTCTCCCTCCATCTCTACCTCTCCCTCCCTCCTTCCCTCTCTCTCAATCTGCCCACCTTCCTCCTCCTTTTGTATCACATCTTGGAACATTAGAGAGAGAGAAATAAAGAGACAAAGAGGGGTAGGTTGAGGGATGAAGATGTGAGATAGAGAGAAGTAGAGAGGGAGGGAGAGGTAGGTAGAGAGAGAGAGAGAGAGAGAGAGAGAGAGAGAGAGAGAGAGAGAGAGAGAGAGAGAGAGAGAGAGAGAGAGAGGGAGAGAGGACAGAGGGAGAAGAAGAGAGAGTAGAGAGAATGAGGATAAAGTAGATAGGTAGGTAGTAGAGAAGTAGATGTAAGATTTGATGAAAAAACAAATCTATTAAGCCCAAGAAACCTGCATGCAAAAACCTGTCACAAGGAAGAAATTTGTAGGAAACAAACAAGGGTTTTGCTCTAACAATATGAAAGTTTATTATCAGCAAAAAGAATTAATCAAGAGAGGTGAATACAAGAGATCAATCCTTATAAAAGGAGATCTAAACCTAAAGGAAACCATAACCCTAAAGGTGAGTGCATTTAATAATTAATATTAATTATTAAATGACTAATATATGTGCATAAAGTGAATTCTTAAGAGGAGAGTAAAGTTAATTAATTACTTTACTCTAACACACCCCCTTAAGATGAGCTACAATGCAGCTACAAACAATGCAGAAGAAAGCAAAGGAACTACAAAGGAAACCATAACCCTAAAGGTGAGTGCATTTAATAATTAATATTAATTATTAAATGACTAATATATGTGCATAAAGTGAATTCTTAAGAGGAGAGTAAAGTTAATTAATTACTTTACTCTAACACACCCCCTTAAGATGAGCTACAATGCAGCTACAAACAATGCAGAAGAAAGCAAAGGAACTACAATGCATGAAAGTAAAATTGGGTCCAGGCAACTAGGCCAGATTAGGTACCCAAATACAACCAAATCTCTGTAAAGCAGAGAAAAGGAGAAAACCCAGTGGGAAAAAACTCCTCTCCAAAAAGAGATGAACAAGAGTGAAAGAAGAAGAGAGATAGAAGGAATCAACATGACCCCCCAAGAACTGCTTCTATCACACAATTACAAAATATGGTCCCCCCATAGGAGAGAGAAGAGACTCCAAAGCCCGCCCAGAATGAGAGAACCCGTGTGCTAATGATCAAAACAATGTGTCTCCTCAAAGGAAGAAATAGATCCAACAGTCGAGGAAGAGGAAATCCTTGGATGTGAGGTGAAAATAGAAGTCCTAGATGATGCTCACTGAAGAACGAAACTGCAATAAGAGTGTTTGAATAATAATATAGTGAATCAAACAACTCAAGATGATCCTGAAATGGAATCTCCAATGAAGATGGGATAACATGTGTGCTAAATCTGTCATCTGTGAGGAAAGGAATATTCTCTGATATGGCCTCAACAACTACACGGGATGGCTCGATGAGTGGAGCAACAATGTCAGTCATAGCTGAAGAGGAATCCTGCTGAACATATGTGATCTCAACAGGAGGTAGAGGTGTAGAAGTCTCAACACTAGTCTCATGAACAGATGGAAGAACACATAAGTTCATGTGACCAAACTTCACCTCAGATACTGCATGCTCTCTTGTAGAAAGAGAGGAAAAATTAGACAGTGGAGATGGTGGACCAAAGTGTGTGAATGCATACAAACATGAAGAATGATCAACTGTCCTTGTTGCAACAATGTTTCCAGTCTGAATGTCTCTGATGTGCACTGAATCAGGTGTGAACTCAACTGTTTTCCCTGTCCCACTGTGAGCAATCTGATAGATGGAGCGAAAGTTAGTGGACAAAGATGGAACACATAGTACATCATTGAATGTACCATCATCAATGTCGATAGAACCTTTCCCACATACACTCATATAAGTGTTATTACCCATCAATATGTGTGGTGAGGATGTAGCCTCGAAAGATGAGAACATGTTTTGAGAAGATGCCATATGGTGTGAAGCACCTGAATCTAGTAGCCATCTAGATGAATGTGAACTGGTGGTTGCACATAATGCATGACCCTTATGTGGGGCCTGTTCATCTGTCTCGAATGAAGATGATGAAGAAGAAGACTTGCCTGATGTAGATGAAGAAGAGTGATGAATATTGTTCCTCTCAAGAAGAGCTGTCAAATCTAAAACTTGTTTTGCATATGCATCTATCTTCTTCTCATAACACTTGGACTCATCATGTCCTGGCTTAGTACAATAAGCACACTTAGGTCTGTCTTTCTTCGATGATTCCCCCTTAGGAGAAGGTGAATTAGAGGTGTGCTATGAACTGGAATCGGTCCAATGCTCTGTGGTCTTTGGTTTGTGTTTTTGCTTCTGCTTCCCCTGAGATGATTGTGCTACCAATGCTTGGTTCTGTGAACCTGAAAGTGAATCCATCTACTTGAGCTTGGCTTGCTCACGAGTCAGACGATCACAAAACACCTCAAAGGTAGGAATGACATGGTGAGCACCCAAGGCATCCATGGTGGAATAGAAGGTCGAAGAGAAGATCTGAAATGGACCCCAAAGCTTGGAGAGGATTAGGTAGATGCACTCTGTATCAGTCTTAATCTTGCCACAACCCTGCAAGATAGATCTCTGTTGTTTGAACTTCATAAAAAAGTCCTCAATGGAGGGAAACGAATCAGGTACCAAGGAAGTCAACTCGACCTCAAGCTATAATGCTCTGAACTCGTTGACAGTGCCAAAAAGTCCTTCAAACTTGGTCCAAATGGCTCGAGGAGTGAGACACCCATCAATATGAAATAGGAGACTGTCTAAAATGTGCAAAGCTAGCAATCCCATAGCCTGATCCATTTTGTTCCTGTGCTGCATAATCTCAAAGGCGCGAGTCAACTGAGGCTGAACCTCATCCAAATAGGACCACAACCCTTTTGACCAGAGAAGCCGTGTCATCAGGGGTTTCCATGTGTGATAATTATGAGGGGTCAGAAGTTCTAGACTAGACGAGATCTCGACCATATTTAGAAGGCGTTTCATTTTGATATAATTTCAAGTTTACTGAAGTAAATTATAGAAAACAAGAAATAAAACACCCCCCACAATTCAATAAACCGAAACGTAGAAGCTGGAAAAAGATTGCTTACAATGAGAGGGAAAGAAAAACGTCAAATGAGTATCATGTGTACCTTTGGATTTTTCTGATGAAAATAACCATAGATCTGGATAGCAATCGTAGGTAAAAAAAACTTTCAAGTCAAAGTACGGTGCCCGCAAGGGTTTGAAGTTCTGCCTTTTCAAATCTGCCAATGCAGACGTCAGCTCATGCACGACATTCAGAGGAATAAGGTGCAAGTCTGGTAAACGATACCAGGAAGGACACCACTGTGAACAACACGGAGAAGGACACCAAAAAAATTCCTTTTCACATGCATGCGCTTGTAAAAAATGCTAATTTTTCTTGTTGGGCAAGGAATACCAGACTTGAAAACTACAACTAGAACCTCTCAAATTAGCCGAAGAATCCCAAATTTCTTCTATCAAACCCTTGCTCCCTTTTTTTTTCTTCAAACATGAACAAGCTACAGCAGATCCAACTTTGATACCATGTAAGATTTGATGAAAATACAAATCTATTAAGCCCAAGAAACCTGGATGCAAAAACCTGTCACAAGGAAGAAATCTGTAGGAAACAAACAAGGGTTTTGCTCTGACAATATGAAAGTTTGTTATCAGCAAAAAGAATTAATCAAGAGAGGTGAATACAAGAGATCAATCCTTATAAAAGGAGATCTAAACCTAAAGGAAACCCTAACCCTAAAGGTGAGTGCATTTAATAATTTATATTAATTATTAAATGACTAATATATGTGCATAAAGTGAATTCTTAAGAGGAGAGTAAAGTTAATTAATTACTTTACTCTAACAGTAGAGATGAAGGGAGAGGTAGTGATGAAGAGAGGGAGGTGAGAGAGAGCAATAGAGAGAGAGGTAGGTAGAGAGAGGGAGGGGGAGATAGAGAGTAGAGAGGGAAGGAGAGGTAGGGAGGGAGAGAGAGGTGATATAAAGAGAGAGGAGGGGGGAGGGATAGATAGGGAGAAAGAGGATATATATATATATATATATATATATATATAGAGAGAGAGAGAGAGAGAGAGAGAGAGAGAGAGAGAGAGAGAGAGATGATACAACTTGTTGATTATTGAAATTTGAATTTCTAAAATATTATAAGATCTTCCAAAAACTATAATTTGCATTATAACTTGAAGAGACCTAAAACCACTCTCAAACATATTGAAACTATATACATGAAATATAAGTTAACGTATAAGAAAGTGAACGTCCATATGTAAATTTCATTTATTTCATGTATATAGTTTCCTTGGCAAAGGCAAAGAAAGAAAGAGTTCAAAAAATGTATTCCAAAAGTAATGTTTCACATTTGGCGCTCGCCAAATGAGTTGTATTGGGAAATACCAACCTAAAGGGTTGGACGACCATTTCATGCCGAGGACGTGATTTTTTGAAAGGGTAAAAAAATTTCACACATTTTTGGCCGTGCTCTCCATTAGGTTTGCACCCCTTTCAATGAAAGTTTATAAAAAATCATGATGACATTAGACTCTCTCTTAGCTATCTAAATATATATTTTTTATGTTTTGATTATGTTAAGGTTTTCATCTATAACTTCTCTTGTTAGTGCCTCTGGCTTTTGTCAAAAACAAACATGTGCTAGTTTAGGTATAGATTTTTGCTTGTTCATCAAATTTTGAAACAAATTACATTTTTATAAACTAGATTCTATTCTACACGTAATGATTTTTTTATTATTTTTGATTAGTTTTCAAAAAAATTAGGGGGGAGCATGCTCAAATTTCAACTCTTCAGGATGTGTCCACTTCGAAAATTCATAAAATATTATATATTTATTAAAAAATTAGCCGAAAAAGTCGGGATTAACTACATGGTGTTAGCTAATTTCTCATCATTCAAATTTTTGAAATTAAAAAAAGGTTAACAAAAAAGAGGGGGGCCCATAGACGCTATGCTATATATATATTTTTTAAATAGGACTACTTTTTGCCCCCCCTTTTGAAACCCTTATTCTTCATTATTTAAAAAAAAAATAGTAGCTTAGAAAGTAGATTCAGAGCACTACAACTCTTGTTCTTGTTGCATCTTCAAATTTTGAGCATAACTATCTTCATTTTCTTGTGAACATCAAACTTTGCTGATTTAAAAAAAAAAGGTGGCATCTTAAGAGCCATTTTTGTGTCACAACTTGGTGAACTTACCCTTGAGGAGGTTGTTATCACGATGCCATGGATAGATTGATTACACTATTTAGTGGGATCTTGTGACAATGATGTTTTGGCAGTGTTGTATCTTCTTGGTTTTGGAGATTATGGTTTGTACTCTTCCCTTTGGGAGCTCAGTGTTGAGTTCTTTGATCGTGCTGGGGCCACATATGATCTTAATTTAAGAGATTGTTGTCATGATGCCATGGAGATCTCAATATCATGATTTAGTGGGATCTTTTTGTGATGATGTGGATTTATCACTTGGTGGTGGATGATCTTCTTAACAGGAGACTATTACCTTCATGTACTATGGAGATGTTGACATCTTGGTTAGCCACGGAGGACTCTTTAGTCTTTGGTTGAGGTGTCATAATTTTTCATTTGACATGTGATCCTTGTTTGATAGGATGGTTTTATTATTATGTCATGATGTACTGCTGATTGCACATTAATTTTTTTGCATGATACAATGTTGTACTTGATATGTGAGACCATGAACATATCATGATACAAGTACATGATATGTTCATGATTATGTATAATATTATATGTTATGCAAGTAAATGATATGTGAGATCATGGTGCCATGATTGTGTTTTTGATTTGCGATTGGAGTTTTGACTTTGATCTTGGTTGGTTCTCTTGGTATTGAGTACAATGGTCATTTTCTTGGGAGCTTCATGATGGTGCTATGTTGCATTTAGAGTTTAGTATGGATTGATCTATTATAGGTGCTCATGGATACTTGGAGACATAGGTGAGGCTAGGAGATCTCTTGTGATTAGAGACATTTTTTAGATGATTACTTTTTTGATGAGGTTTCAGTAGGAAAGTTTGAGGAGCCTACACCTTATTTGGATGTGAGTTCAACATTGAACTATGAAGAGGTTGTTCTTGGAAGAGTCATGATGACTTGGATATCTTGGAGGAGCATTCTCATTCCCCACTCTTGGTCTACTTGGCGGTTAATCATCTGAGAGGTGTTTCCTATTATTATTTTTAGATGCATTAAGTTCTATGCTTTTTATTCTCATGGATATGGATCTTGAACTATATATATGTAATTCTGGAGGGTTCACTTGAGGGATGTTGGCATGTTTATCTCCTTATGCATTGTGAGATTATTCATTGATGTTGAGTTTATGAGATGTTATTGGGCTTATTCCCTTGGTTTTAGAATATATTTGGTTTGAGATGCATTCATATTATTCATGGTTAGATGTGGATGGTTCTATTGTTTTTAGGGTTTTATGGAGGAGATCATGCTTATTACAACTTAACATTTAGAGGTATGTGTAGAAGGACATTCTACAATTTTTGATTTGCACGTTCTCTCTTTGGTCTTGTTCTTCTTCCTGAATTTTTATTTTTACATGACATTAGATTTGAGGTCTTGTGTGGAGCTATGGTGATAACTATGTTTGTGGTCATGTGTTGTTCATTATTCTTTGGTGACAATACAAAGGTTTCTTTATCTCTTTATTTTGTTGAGTGTGAAGAACTTGGGAGAGCTATGGAGACTTGTGGTGAGAGTTGCATTGTAGCATATTGGTTTGCAGGATTTTCATATGTTTGTGGATTTTCCTTGGTACTACATGATGGTGGTTATACCTTCTATGCGATACTATCATTGGTGGATCTTTGATGCCTTGATCCTTTTCAAATTTGACATTATCTATGCAGTGAGAGTTCCTAGATGTGTATATTTATCATATGACAGGTTTGACACTTGGAGTTTGTGATAGCATGTTGTATGGGTTGTATATGTTGATGACATGAGGTTTAATTGTTATGTTTTGTATACCTTTGAGGTATGGACAGTTGGACGTGTTCATACTTTTTGTGGGTTCTATTTAAGCTATGGTGATTATATCTTGACAACTACTGATACATACTTGTTACCTTTGGATTGAGTGTTTGTGTTTTGGGACATTGGTTGGAGACAAAACTTATGCTTCTTTGTGACAGATAGTGTGACATCTCTTTGGATGGTTTCTTATCTTTATGCATTAGCATGATGGAGGATGAGAGCATTCATGCTTGAGATGGTGGTCACCTTGATTCTTTTTACAAGTATCTTGATGGAGCACATGAAGCACTTTGATTCCTTGATGGTATATGTGGCTATAGGGATTATTCTCTTGTTGATTGTTGAGTTTACTTGTTTACCCCCTATGCAATGTATACAAGTGGGAGAATATTAGGATATGACATGTTGTCCACCTTGCATAATGTTATAATATAATATTTTATTATTATGTGGTGCACCTAGGGGATCTAGGGGTCTGTGCATCACATGGGTTAGCATTCTTGGGGCCACTTTTTAATGTTGTATGTGACATTGTGATAAATATTTAATGCAAGGTTTCACATTGGAAAAATATTTAATATTGGAAAAAGTTAGTACCAAAAAGTAAATGCGGGGGTTAATGGTTTTATAAGCTCATGGTATTAGTCACATGGTTTTATGTAATACCACTTGGTGGTTTTGTGTGAGCACGAGTAGTTGTCTAAGGTTGGCTTGTTGGCTAGTTGGCTTGGATATTTGGCTAAGGAGTTGAGAGCATCTCTTGTTATCATTTGTGAGGTTTGAAGCATGACATGAGATTTTTGGTTACATGCTTGTTCACTAGGAGTGCTTGTAGAGGGATTGATGTTTCAAGGGTATTCATAGAGAACTATGAAGATGTATTGTAATTGTTGGCAACATGAAAATGATGGTGTATGGTATTGTCATTGATGGAAACCCATTGTAGAAGTGATGGTATATTAGTATGTATGTAGTTTGGAAGTTGACCAAGTGTGTTTGAGGAAATCGACTATCCCAGTGCATTTTCAATATAACAGAGGAACAATTTTGTGGTCCACATTGCTCTGGTTTGCATCATATTGTCATGTGGTTATGAGATAATAATGGTATGTATTGAAGGTATCTATATCCAAATTTTTAGGGTTCTATGTCTTCCGTAGTTAAAGATATTGATGACAAAGTATCAGGCTTAGTAGAAGAAAAGTTACATGTGTAGAGTGCATATTGGAATGATCTGTATTCCACCACAAATGATTATTATGCTATTTAGTTTTGAGGAAGTGTTTGAGGATGTAAAAAGTGTATGCACTTGAAGTGGCAAGTGATTTGGTGGTCCACATGTTGAGTTGTGGATGAACAGTTGGTTCATTCAATTGTTGCTTCACTGATTTTACTATGTGGTGCTGACCTAAGGGTTTTGGGGTCGTGCAAAGTTGAACTGTGTAAGGAGAAGATTCATGGGAGTAATTATAGGTCATGCCAACCTATTTTGGCAAAGAACACATTTTGGTTCCTTTTGCAAGGCGTGTATGATATAGTTTTGAGCCAACAAGTTATGGTACTATACGATTCATGCAATTAGGCCGCCCTAATTGATGATATGTTTGTCTGTGGAAAATGTATGTATATATAGGTCAATTTAGTTTGAGTGATATGAGTAATACGAATAATGATATGAGATGAAAATGAAGATGTGATGTAGAGTGAAGTGCGAAAGTTGATAGTGTTGAAGTATGAAGTGTGTAAAGTCAACTTTCTAAGCTTAATTAGAATTGTATCTTCAACATGTTGTAAATGTATTGTTAGTAGTTCAAAATTTGGAAGTGATCCATTCTTCTACTCTCTTTTCTATTCTGGAAAGTAAGCCCTTAGCAGTGAGCCATTCTTTCTAGACAGCGAGTCCTCCATTTTGTAATCCATTGGAACTAGTTATAATATATTGTGAGCTAACCCTCACCGTGGTTTTTTCTTTTCAAGGGTTTTCCACATAAATCTAGTGTTCTTGTGTTTATTGATGTGATGCATGTAATTGTTCCTTTCCATTTTTGAAAGTTTGATGAGATGATTTGAATGTATGTTTAAGTTGATGAAGTTAATGAATTTTAGTGAATACTGATTCACCCCCCTCTCAGTATTCTAGGTGTTCAACAATCGATATCAAAGCTTGGTTCCTTTAATTGGCTTAACTGCTAAGGTAGATCTTGGAGGTGGAACACATAAAAAATAGGAGTTATCCTATCCATCAAGAATAAATTATGATGGAAGGGTTTACTGAAGAATATTGTGAAGTTGACATGTAAGGAGAACTCATATTTTCTCTTGATGATCTGGATAAAACAAAATGTGAGAATAGAGATTTGAAAGAAAATGTTAAGGAAGCATATGAGTGCATCAAGAAGTTGAGGGATCAAATCAAGAAAGTTAAAGAAATACTCAAGGAAACACATGCGAAACTCAAAAAATCAAATGAGACAATCACCGGTATGAAAGTGCAAGTTGAAGAAGGAAAAAGAGTTAAAGATTGCTTGACTACCCAATTGAAAGATAAGTCTATAGAATGTTCAAGACTTGAAGAAGTTGTGTCTTTGAGGAAAGATCTAGAGAAAACAAAAAGTAAAGAGGATAAATTAAAGATCTCCACCTTGCTAGATGATATGCTTGTTAGTCAAAAAGCTTAAAAGGAAAAAGAAAGATTAGGGTTTGAAAAAGGAGAAAGTTCAAAAGAAAATTAGACTCCAAAAAATGATGAAAAGAAAAATGATGAACAAAGGAAGACTAGAGATGAGAAGAGAAATATCAAACATGTATGAAACAAGAAGATAGATTTCAAAAGACCACCTATCAAACAACTGGCTGCACAAAAGTACCCATCTTTTAATGGCTATTGCTATTGTTGCAATAAATTTGGACATAGAGTTGTAGAGTGTAGAATCAAAATGAATAAGAACATTCAATCATTTTCTATCCAATGCTATACATGGAATAGATTTGTTCATAAGGCTAGTGATTGCAAAAGTTAGATGATGAATGGCTAAAATAATGGTACGATGTTCCAATCATTCAATGGTTATTATTATACATGCAATGGGCTTGGGAATTGTAAGGGTATTGAATGCAGATCTAAAATGGAAAGAAGTAAGTTTGTTCAACAAAAAGGTGTCATATGTCATAAATGCAATAAACTAGGACACATAGCTAAGTTTTGCAGAAGTAAGAATGTGAAACCCTCTGGTGAACACAAAAGAAGATTGATCTGATAAAGGTCGATCCAATTGAGATGAAGAAGGATACGAACAAGATATGGAAGAAAAATGAGGTAAAGAATGAGTTTGTGCCAAATCTCGGTGTAGATGTTTCCTTTGGAAACTAGATAGAGAGCATTGGCTTAGGGGGAGTTTTAGCAGAAAACTCTTCAACCCCATACCAAAGGTGAGATGTTGATGTCTTTAGCATACTGGTACATGCATAGATTGATGTGCTTGATTTGTTGGTGAAATCTCTGTTGAGAAGTCTCTTATTACAAAGATTTACATAATGTTTTGAGGTTCTTGTGATGATATTGTAAGGGTTTGACAACTTTTGACCTAACTTTCTCTACTACAATTTCAATGCGCATATTAGGTCACTGGAAAAGGGTTTATAGTTCATTATGCACATTCTAAAAGTCATTCATGTTTAATAATTTGAAGAGGAGAGTAGAGAAAAAGAGATCTAAAGCATTTATGAAGTGTTGTGTGAAACCCTACCAGTGAAGATTCACAAGGTATTTACTATTTCTTGCAAAACCCTAGTTTCAAAGAAGTGCAAGATGTTTATTCCATAAGTTATTGATGTGCTTGAGAGGTTGAGACCTAAATTCAAGAATGAACCTTACAAATCCATGGAGATGGATAAGGAATGCGCATTTTCTAAGGTTCCTTTGAACATGTTGCACGCAAAGAATGTGCATATTTACATTCATTCAAAGTTGGATGAATATGATCACTCAAAGATGGAAAAGTTTAGGGATAAAATGTTAACTGGCAATGATTTTGAGCTAAAAACAGAGTATGCTAGTTTGACAGAGAGGAAGCTGGACGTGTCAAACAAATTTCCTAATTTTACTACGATAATGAGTGGGTGAAGTATGTGCTCAGTAGAATACATGAAAAATTTATGTGGTTGGACTTGCCGCATATGATAAACAAAGAGGCAATTAGGGTTGTTATTGGATTATGCTCCATTGGTCCTATTCCGACATTGAAGTTAGTAAAGAATGAAGTTGTAATGAAGCTTACCAAAGTGAAGTTTGACAAGTGTGCCCTAAATGTGAATGCCATTAAAGATCCAACAATCAAGTATGCTTCTATAATGATTGGTTACAAAATATTTTTCACAAACAAATAGAATTCAATTTCTGCCATTGCAATACACATATCCCATCAGATGGTGAAAGAGGGAAAATATTTTGATCTTTGTGAGCTCCTAAGATTGCAATTATTGGAGAATCTGTAGAAGAAAAAGGAGTCAAAATAACCTGTCCGATATGGCACTCTTATCATTTGCTTGATATTTTACTTTTTGAATGAGTTACCTGGAGCAAAGAATGTAGTATGGCTAGATAATGTTCCTATAGCCGTGCTCAAATTAGAGATCATTTAAGAAGATTCCTTGCTAAAGATTCTTGTGATTGTATGTTATGGGGATTCTTTAAACCTTTTTAATCTTGGATGCAAGAAAGAGGATTCCTAGAAAAGTTGTAGAAAAACATAGGAATGATTTAAATTTTATGGTTAGTAGAGATTACTGCTATATGGAAGCAATTGAACCCAAAACTATTTGGGTTTTAGAGCTACCTTATGAGGTAGATGGGTCTATATGCATTGGTCTTGCATAGATAGTGTTGAGAAAACTTAGAGATTCAACAGTGTAAAGGTATTGTACCTATGAAGAGAAAAAGATTCAAGTGAACTTGGAAAATGACATAAAAGAAAAAGTTGAAAAGATGAAGGCTGATTTGGAAAGAGAGTTTGGTACCCCTGAGAACAATGTAGAGAAATATATAGGTACATCTACTCCTCTGCAGACTACCCCACAAAATTCAAGGTTAGGTAGGACCTCAGTTCCCACATCACCTACTGTTACAAAGCCTTCTGGAAGTCCTCCTTCTGAAACAAAACCAACAGGTGGTTTGAAGAAGAAAGGTACATCTAGTACCTTTGTGCAACATAAGTCTCCCAAGAGAAGAAGGAAATAAAAAAAAAAGAGAGAAAAGAATATTAGTTGTGAAGATGAAGAAGGACACCAATTGGTCCAGAAAAAGAAGTCTCAAGTCTCTCAGAAAGAGACTGGTACAAAAAGAGAAAAATACTGTGGTGGATATAGAAAGTGAAAAGGAAGTAAGATTTAAGGAAAATAAAGCTTTCATTTTTCAAAGAGAAAAGAGTTCTAGGTTAGGAGAAGAAGAAGGATCATATAAAGATAAGGCAACCAAAGAGGGAATAGCTAAGAAAAATGAGAAGACCCCTTCCATCCAAAAGTACATAGTCCTATGAAGTTAGATGCATTGCTTAGTGGTATTGTAGAGTTTGGTATGCTAAAGGAAACTACTAAAATGTATTCGGATGCAAATGATGAAGACAAGGCAACAATTGAGGAGGCCATAGTCAAATACATGGGGACATTTATACTCGCCTAGGTGAGATAAAAGAACAATTTCCAGATGATCTAAAAGGTGTAATGAATGCAAGAAGACAAGAGGCTATTGGAGAGGATGGAAAGATGAAGAGTTCCTCCAGGTGATGAAGATTAGATGCAACAAGACACACCCCTCTTGGAAATCAATGAGCATGCTAATAAGCAACATGAGCAAGAGTATGAGAAAGAAGATATGTTGATAGACAACACTCCTTCAAATGTGGAGATAATTGCTGAGCAAAATAAAGAAGATAAGCAAGATGTCTTAGAGAAGACCGAAGCACAAAAAGAAGAAACTTTGCCTCCTCTAGAAGTTGAGAAGACTATAGAAGAATTCTCTGCTAGTGGAGAGAAGGAGAAAATTGTTAAGAATGAAGAAGAAATCACTAAAATAGGTGGTGAATCCTTCGAACCCTCTGGAGATTCATTAAAAGATCTGTTGGAAATGTAACTACAATTTCAACCGGTGGTATCTACACAACTCTTGTAGATTCCTATGCAACAAGGTCAAATGGACTTGGATAAGACTTCCCCTCTGCATAAGATGCACCTTGGTGATGTTTTTCACGCCTCTGCGAGAAAGGAGGTTCTTCAAACTCACCAAAAGAGTACTGAGTTGGTGGATGAAGCTGCGAAGGTATTGCAAGAAGCCCTTCCTGGAATAACTATTGGGAATTCTTTATCTAATGTGCAACAATTGAAGTTATTGCTTGATTCTTTTAAGGAGTGTTATGCTAGTTTGGAAGAAAAGATAAAGAAGGAAATGGAAAAGAAAGTCAATGATAAAAGGTTAGTTGATTTTTCTGTTAAGTGTGGTACTGCACATGCCAAGTTGTAAGGTAACTTGGAAGATGCTAAAAAGTGTTTGGAAGAATCCAAACAATTATTTCAATTCTATTTGAAGTGGCTAGTTTCTACAAGGATCATTAAGGATTGGATGGACTCAATTGAGTCTCAAATTTCTCAGGTCTCAGGTGTTTATGATCTGGTGAGTGATGCAAATGGAGCTACAAGAGTTGTCATTAAAAATCTACATGGTCAATCCTTTCTACTACAAGAACAAAAGGAGAAAATAATAATGTAGTATAGTTAGCTCAAAGATATGGTAAGTGCAAGGCTTACTCCTTTAATTGAATTTTTAGCTGATGCTGAGAAGATTGTGCAAAAGAATCTAGTGCCTAGTTCTCCAGAAGAAGGAGAAGACCTCCATGTCTAGTTTGAAAAATAGTGCTATATGCTTTCCTTTTCCAAGAAGGATTGGGAGGTTGCAAAGAAGGATTGGGAGGCACACCTTACAAAATCGAAGGTTCCTTATGAGGGTATTTTACCCTCATCTAGTTAAGGTACATACATTTTTGCTTTTTATATGTAATTTTCTGATTTTAGTGCACATGTGATGTGTGTATGAGCTAGTCACACCATGTATACGAGATGACTCTTGAGTGTATCACTATGTGTACATGTGATGCATTTATGAGCTAGACACTATGTGGTTTTATGTTCCTACTTCTTGTTGACATTGTACTAACATCTATCTGGGATATGCTTAACACTATATTTATTGAATTTCGAAGCTTAAACTCAATTTATGGTTGTGTTATAAAAGAGATGTCATAGATCTCATCCCAATTGTGTGAATGAGTTCTTTCTCTATTTTGGCATACAAACTATAGAGCCTCTAATTTCCAAAAGAGAGATATGTAGGCAAGGCCTTTCAAATGAACCCTCAAGGAATAGGTTTGGGTTTAGGAAATGGACATGATATAGAGAGCTTGCTTTATTTAGGGAAAGAATGTGAGTTGTTACGTAGAGTTGTTTCCATTACTATGGTTTGATAAGATTATGAAACTAACACTTCTAAATTGGAAAGAAGTTGCTTGGTTGATTCAGATGACATTTAGGTGTAATGAATTTTATTTTATTTTTAAATAGTAGTGATCAAAGGTAGATATTAAAACCTTGTGTAGGAACTTCCCTTTTTGCATGTTTCTTTATTTTTGAGTGATGAAAGGTGTAAGATGGTCAACTTAGATTATTTTTTTTTTCATTGATAAGGGACCAAGTGAGTTTAGATAAGGGATCACTTGGATATCAATGTATTCTCTTTGATATATTGAAAGTGTAAGATATCACAATAAATATATACAAAATTAATGTTAATATTTAAATAGTAATTTTTTACACTTTATAATTTTGAATTGAAAGATTTTATGGGTGAGGGCCCAATAAAACTCTATAAACATTTCCAAAATTATTGTTTATCTTTGAAAAGAAAATTCAAAAGCCTTTGATAACGAGATTGCTTTAGGTTATTCGATTCATACGTTTTCATATTTAGAAGATAGCCATGACAGTAACAACTAAACTGAATTCTTTATATGCCATGTATATCATTTGAAGGTGAAGAAATAGAAACAGAGAACCATGTATATCATTTGATTTTGTATTAATGATAAATTCAAAACATGAAAATTAAATGAAGGTAAATCATGTAGCCACTCAGAAAAGAAAAGAAAACTCTGTGATGGTTGAATAACATTTCAAAACATTAAAAAGGAGTAACCACAAAAGAGTCATCTAAACCCATTTGCATATAAGCATCATTTCCTACATTGGCAGTCAATTTTTTTATTAAACAGCAAGTTATCAAGAAAACATCAAGATCAATCATCAAAAGAAACAAAGCCAAGAAGGATACATTTTGAGAAATTGCAGTATATCTCTTGTCAATCGGATTGCTACTGCACCAAAACTATTTTGGTTCAATCTTCTCATATAATGGGTTAAATCAGAATTAGTAACAATGTGTTCAGAGAGTGAAAGAAAAATCTCTTTTCTTGCTGGATAGAACCGGCAGGGAGTTGAATATCTTGGAGAAATTCTCAAGATTAAACCAATATCTCTGGTCAATCAGATTGCTACTGCACCAGACAACTTTTAATGTTTCAATCTTCCCATCTAATGGAATAAATCAAATTGGAAATTCCTTTATTGCTAAATATAGAGCAGACAGGGATTTGAATATCTTGACAAATTCTCAAGGTTTAAACGAAAACATATTCAAGAATTGTTTTAAATGCAAGAATGTGAGCTCCATCAGCAATTTTGAATATGCCGTATCATACACTGGATTAAGTTGCTCAAAATTAAATATAGTATCAGTCCTGCCTTCCATTATATACCAAGAAGAGCTTCCAGCAAATCTTCTATGGGTGCTCTGAATCCAGTTGATTTGTTAGAAGGTTTCCAGCTTTGTTACCCTGGGCCCTCTTTGTTCTCGACGTTAATAGGCTTGCCCTTATCCTCATCACCCCTCTAGTTATTTCCATCTGGGTGTATTTTTCTCTTTCTTGAATTTCTTTGGGGATCATTGTTTATATTGGGTGGGTTTTCGACCACCCCTTCATCATTCTCGGCTGCAGCCATTAGTGAAGTTTGTTCTTGTAATATCATATCTGCTGCAGCAGTTGTATCACCATCCACCAGTTGCAGCACAGATCTAATTCGACTAGCCCCTGTATTATAACCTGTTGCATACATAATGAACTCCACCAAATCATCATCATACTCCTCTGAATTCTTCATTTTACATTTTCCTTTGTAAGATGTTCCCTCTTCATCTTTGGAAGAATCATACTCTTTGGTGTGCAGGCTATTGTAGTGGGTGCCACTATGATATGACAAGTAGACAGCATCTTCATCATTAAAATTCTTTACGTCATAAACTGATAATCGTCCTTGATCAAACCAGTAGACATGAATATTAATATAGAAGGCCTTTGAAGCTGCCTGAAGCTCCAAACTACCACCCCATGCTGCATCTTGAGACATTTTTGTACAATATTCTTCAAAACTCCCAGCGTCTCCTGCAGTGAAGAAACCTGCAAACTCTTCTGGATGTTCAACTAAGTATTCCACCACCATCTCACGACACTCTGCATATGATTCTTGGTCACCACACAGCTGATCTGCCAGAGCTCTGAACAAACAGTTGCCATCTCCTCTGATGTGCACAATTTTTAGCCCCAGTTTATCCAGCTGGGCTCTAAATTCCTTTAGATTAACCTCCTTCTCTTCATCTTCCACATCCACCATTTCCCCTACTTCTTCCTCTTCCTCCTCTTCTTCTTCTTCTTCCTCGTCTTCTTCCTCTTCCTCTTCCTCTTCCTCTTCCTCTTCCTCTTCCTTCTCTGCTTTGGGCTTCTCCTTTATCTTCCCCTGAATGTGTTTTCCTTTCTCCTCCTCTTTCTCCTTCTCTTTCTCTTCTTTCTCTTTCGCTTCCTCCTCTTCTTTATCTTTCTCTTCTTCTTCCTGGTTTTCAGGCTCAGGAAGAATTCCGGGTTTGGCTCTGGCAGCCTTTTTAATCCTGGCCATACTGAAATCTTTTAAAAATGGTGGAATTCTGTCTATCTCTAGAGCATTTTCTTTGCAGATCAACGGGCAGAAAACTCACCCAAGAGCGTTGGAGGAAGCAAAATGACAAAGAACCACACAAACCTATGATTTTTTTTTAATTTAACCAATATCTCAAATTCTTGAGTAGCGAAGAGCTCCACACCACCACATAAGAAGTTAATTCTCGTTAGTATATCAACAAACAAAGCCCGAGTAAACTTTGCTAACATTTTAAAGACTGCAAATATTTTCTGTTGGAATTATTGTTCAAAAAAGTAACAAAGAATATCATTCTCCCAGTCTAGAGGATTACATAAAATTTGAATGCATCAATGAATTGGAGAATGAAAGGAACCTTGGCACTCATAAACATTTAAACTACCAATCCTTAGGTTTTAGCGATTAGTGAAGGCTTTTACCTTTCCGACCCATTCCACTTATCAGTACGACAACTACATCAGATTTGGGTGACAAGCAGTTTGCCATTCAAATCTATAAAATGGTTTGACATTCAAATCTATACTAAGTATAACAAACATATCCATTCTTGTAATTCTAGGTCCTCTTTGTTACTCCATGCCACAATTATAATCTTTTATATTACCAGACAAAGATTTGTGGCATAATTGTGCTTGCCATTAACATACATATCCAACTCATAGTTACAATTAATCCAACTCATATTACAATTAATAAAGACAAAATCTATATTAATATGAAAAAGAAAGAAGAAGAAAGAGATTATCCTCCCTTTTATAAGGGCAGCACTAACCTACTAAAATATGGAGCCAAACACAAGCAATTGAGCATTCATAAAATGTTTCAACTACAAGTTTTGGTAAATATTTTTGTATTTTAAATATGAAAGGTTAGAGAGTGTATTAGTTATGTTTTCCTAATTTTCATAATATCAAAATTAACAATAAATACTTCATAAAAAAATTAATAATATCAACCCATCAATATAAAAAGATAATGACACTATTATATAAATATTTTATCTTATTAATGCAAACAATTGATCAAAGATTCCAATGAAAGGATGTGTGGTTACATGACCTAAGATCTACTCTCACAAAATAAAATAAACGATAAGGAGCCTAGAGTCTCGAGACCCAAAAATTGAATCTCCACTTTGTGTCTCAAATTATATGGGCACTCAAGATTTCAAAAATCCCACTCTCAATTTGTCTAGCACCCAAACACCCTTGTCTTTAAATCAACAACCTATAGCTTGCAAGAATTGTGCTATGGCTCTATGTTTCCTATCAATCTTGTGTCAACTTCTAACACTGCAATCCCAAAGATCTATTCTAGCAGCTATCAATCCATCTTATTGGTTTGTAGCCAAAGGCCATTGACTGTCTGTGCTTGTCACTTCATCCTTTCCATCTTGCCATCGCACCACTACACCATTGTCATGGATCTAGTGATCATTTACCCTGTACCCTCAAGCATAGAATTGCACACTCATCTTTCTTCATGCCATAACCCATGCATGTGATCTCCATATTTGTACCCACTGTGCAATCTCCATCTAATGTGCAAGGATTTGCACATTTACATGCTATCGCTTGCACATCTTCTTCTTTCTACTCCTACATGTCTGTCATGCCTGTCCATCTCTATGTGATTTCAACAATGCACTTTCTTCCTTGGAACGAGGCTTCCCTAGTGCAACCCTTCTTAGTGTCAAGGCTCTAAGAATCCATAAACACATGCCCTAGTTTATGGCTACTGTCTGACCTGGGATGCCCCTACATCAAACTCTCTAGGTACCAAAGAATATGAGTCCTTGAACCTTCACAAGAACAAGTGGTAGCACCACCCTTAGACCATTTAGATAAATGGCCCTGGCCTTCCCTAGACACTTACACTTTTCAGATTTCTGCTCTTCTTGACTTACTCTTAATCTTGATTGGTTAATGAACCATCCTTCTCTCAAACTTGGTCTTCTTCCTCAGAGGTGTACAATTCACTTGTGCTTTAACCTTTGTTGTGCCTTCCTTGAGGTACCTCTATGCAATAGAAGTGTGCTTATTTTCTACAACATCATGTCCCCATGAGACATGTGTACAAAGTACTACTACCTTCTTTTCTTCTCTCCTCTTAGCTCTGGTTGTTGCCTTCCATAACACACAAGACTATGGGACATCATAGGTCTCATCTTATCACCTTTCTCATATATCATAGAATGTGAGTCTCATCCTTTGTATTGGTGTAGTCAACTCCTACACATGCACTATCCCAAGCTTCCTCCAATGCCTACAATGAAATTATGTCCACATTCTCTTCTCTTCCTCATCCTCTATGAGGATATCTTCTCCTTTCACAAATTTTGGGTAATCCTCCTCATTGTCTTTCAACACCCTCACAACGCCTTCATTTTTGGCTAGTTCCTATTCCAAATCACCCTTCATTCTATCCTACACTTTGCATGATAGCTCTGTTGGAGTATAGGACCACTGAGAAGGGGGGGGTGGTGAATCAGTGGTCCAATAAAACCAATTTCAATATTCAACACACCTGATTACACAAAGTCTCTAGATGTTGTATGTTATCAAAATCACAAAGATGTGCAAATCAGAAAACCACATTTAAACTAGGAATGATTAGCCATGAACAAAGCAACACATCATCAAGAAGAATCAAGACACATGATTTATGAGTGGAAAAACCCTAAAAGGGTGAAAAAACCACTCTAAAGAATTGCTTTATTAAGCCACACTGGCCAAAAACTTGTTTACAAATTGTATACCTCACTGGCAATACAACAAGCCTCACTAGCTAACAGTCAAACCTCACTGACAATCATTCAAGCCTCACTGGAAAATAACACAAGCCTCACTGGAAATACAACAAGCCTCATTGGCAAATAACACAAGCCTCACTTGAAATACAACAAGCCTCACTGGCTAACAGTCAAGCCTCATTGACAATCATTCAAGCCTCACTGGCTGATTCCTATGCCTCATTGGAAAAACATCCATGTCCCATAGACACTCTTCAAAAGAAAAATAATAGGTTATAGAGGGTTACCCTGTTTCACTCCAAAACACTGCTAAAACAAAGTTTCAACTAAGATTATCAAGGATTTTTAACACCATTCTTACATACTGTCATCTCACATACAGCCATCATGTCTTTAAGCTCTGACAGAAGTCAGCATCATCTTGTATTTGAAGGGTGAGAAACTCATATCAACTCTGTCACCTTCTTTCAATGAAAAAAAAACTATACTTTCTCTGTTAAAACCTTATTCAAATTTACAACATATCTCAAAACCTTGCTCTGTTTTCAATAAGAAAACACCTTTAGAACCTTCCTCTGTCTTCAATCAATTTGACTATAAGTTGCAGCCACCATTCTATGTACATAAAGACTCCACATCAAAAGGATACATCAAAGACCATTCCTCACTGCATAACATCAGATTTCTGTTATATTTTCAAGATAAATTCATGTCAAAGCCTCCTCCAGTAACAATCAATCAAGAAAACTACATTGAATAGAAGATAACAACCATATTCAGTCAAAATCTCTGCATTGAATAGCAGGTCACAATCATATTCAGGAATACTGCAATAAGTTCATTGAACACCACAAAGAAACTTTCTAAAAGCTCAAAAATCTTTTTTTTTTTTCAACATTTCGCACCACTAACACCTTCACCATGCAAAAAGAAAAAAGCATTCCTTTAGAATTAGCGCCAACCAAACATCCACCAATGACTCTTCACATTCAAATAGAAACAAAACTGTAAAAGCAACTTGACGTTGTCTCCTGTCTAAGTAACTACCACAGAAAGTAACCGTTGGAGAATTTGAATATAAACCCTCGATCTTTGTTTGCCACCAAACCCAACTTTTAAAAGGATCCATAGATCTTTATTCAAACGAATTGCACAACGTTCTTAACCTGCTCGAAAGGTTTAAACTAAATAGAGAGGCCGGTAAAACAATGATATCAAATCCTTAAGATGCTCACTTAAGTTACTAGTGACCGGTGACTATAAGTCACCTCCAAATAAAAACAAAATTAACCTTGCTGTTTATTTTGCATGATAACCAAATACTTAGGTTTTTAGAGGCAATATTTCTAACCAAGAAATTAACCCTAAGCTCCTCAAATGACCTTGAATACTAAAAAAACCAACACCTATACAAGCCTCTGATGCAAGATACAATGCAGAATACAATCCCACTAATGATCACCAAGAATAATAAACTTTGATGCATAGATAGGGTTTTGATCCTTTAAAGCTTTGATTCTCTTAGGGTTTGATGCCTTGAAAGCTATTGAACCTTTTGCCTTGATGCTTGATGCCTTGAATACTATTGAATCATTTTCCTTGATACCTTGAACCTTGTTTGTGATTGCTGTGAAGCTTGATGCTATTGAACCTTGCTCACTCATCAACCAAAACCAATGCAAGAACTTATCAAACTTATATGTCTTGACAAGATTGAAATACCTTTGACATCAATGACAAAACAATGCCACTGCCAACAAGGTCCTCCTCCATATCTTTGCACTTCTAGCTTGTGCAAGCTCACGTGCAATGCATGTACACTCTCTCCCAAAGTTGGGATGATTACCTTGTACTAAGGGAAGATATGTTTCTCCTTTCCCTAACTCCTGCAGTTTCTTCTTTTGCATATTTCTTGAGCCTCCTAGCTTCAATCCTCTAGAAATGCTCTAATTCCACTCTTGGGTGCACAACCTTATGCATCATTTTGGAGGCCATTGAATCACACTTTTATCTTGCCTTGGCACTATATGCACTCTTAGAGATCTCTCCGCCTTTTGTTGCATCATCCTCCTCTCTAGAAACTTTGACATTTTAGGGTTTTCAATTCCTCCTTAAGCAAAGTTGTGCTTCATCTCCAACATCTATTCCATCAACTCTAGGCCTTCTCTATTTGAGAATATGGTTGCATTTGTGCCAAACTCTTTCCTTAGTTAGCTCTCTTCTCCTTTTGTATTGGTCTCCTCTAGAGTGCATCCAATTTGTCTATCATCTTTATGATTTTGGCCACCAACTGCAACTTATGATCACTCTCCACCTTAGCCCTCTATTGAGCCATTTTTTTTAGAACAATCCCCTTCAACACCTTCTACCCAATGTTCATTGTATTGGAAGATGTGTGGACATAGTTGCCCTATTCTCAACTACCGTAGGTTGATGATTTTTTTGTTCTTTCACCTCTTAGCTCCTCCTTTTAAAACTCACACCAAAATTGTACTTTACCTAACCTACAATTTATTATTTATGTGTTTTTTATGTGTTTTCTCCATAAATCAACTACTTGCAAGCTATTGGAATAGGTGTTGAAAGGTGGGGAAATGGGATCTAGGTATAATAGCTACCTAAATCACATATTCCACCATTTAACATTTTTGGGACACAAAAATGATAAAAAATACTACTTGGCTACTATCCTAAAGGAAGAGCTAGAATAGTTGATCAAATTTTTGGTTCCCTTTTTGTTGTGGATGATGGATTGAATGATGTGATGCATATGATTGATGATGCAAACTAGTTGGAACAATTTAAGAGAAGCAATAAATGATTTAAAGGAAGGGTTGAATGTTGGGTGCCAAGGTTTAAGAATGAACAAATATTGTCACAACTCCAAAATTAATCACAGAGAATAGTATTAAGATCCAAAATATTATAAAAAACCATAACAAATAAACCACAATCGCAAAGGTAAATTTGTATATCACCTTTCAAAATGGAGAGTCAAGTATCAATGATACATTTGTGTATAGAAAAAAAAGGATTGGAAAAAATCCTTTAAATCTTCCAATCAGACCCTTCTCAATGAAAAAGGATTCATTTTCAGCCACTTCCCTATTAACTTCATCTCCAAAATATATTGTAGGGGATGTTTTGGAATATTGGAGAGGTATGGTAATTTGGGAGAATCTACATTCTAGATCATCGATGCCATTTTTCTTGATAAGGATGGATTCATGGTCACGAACAACTTACTGTGTTGTTGGTAGTGTAGATCCCAAGATGCAAGCTCAAAATCCCTATCCATCTAAAGTTGCATGCCTAAATTTGGATGAGAGCCAATTACCTACCACAAAAGGGAGAAATCATGAACCTTATTCTAATTTTTTTGTACGATAACATGGCAAAAAAATTAGTTGAGCTATATATACGTATATTTATATGTATGTACATGTATACATATGTACACACACATATATGTATACATATATATAAATACATACATACATACATATGTATATATGTATTTATATATATATATATGAATGTATATGTATGTATATGTACATATATGTATGTATATTGTTGCTTTGGTTTTGTGTTGTGGTCCTCAAAGAATTTATTCGGGTCCTACCTCTATTACTATCTATTCCATGTTTCAAAATTACTATCTAATTATCAAGCGTCAAAGGCTTGTTCAACTTTTGATAAAGTTCTTAAAACCTTGTCGGTTGTCAACGAGGTTAGTCTAACCATGTAAGAAGCTGATGGAGTTTTTGTAATCTATATTTAAAAAAAAGGCCTATCTTGTGTTATAAATTCAAGGTGTTCAAAGTCTTCCTCTTTTATTCATATTACTATAAACTTTTGGCATCAAAAGAGGTTATCAAAACCATGTTGAAAGCCAATAGAGTTTCTAAAATCAATCTCTTGAAGCCAAAATTTTTATTTTCATAAAAGGGGCAACAATTAGACATGTGATATTTCCAAAGGAAGAAGAGAATGAGCCTTGATGTTTTGAATTGTTGAGATATGAAGAATCTTAAAACTTGTTTCGACATTGGAAGAGGTTCTCAAAATCGTTTCAGAACCCAATGGGGTTCTCAAAACCTTGTTGGAGGCTAACAAGGTTCTCAAAACCTTGTTGGAGGCTGACAAGGTTCTCATAACCAATTTCAAATCTGAAAATGTGTTTTTGAAAGGAAGAAAAATGTGGTGTGTGATCCAAGATGGACTAACCAAATGGATGCAACCTATCTTCCTAGTTCCACTCAATTATGAGGATTTTAATGTGCAAATGAATATCATAAACCAAACCTAACCAATATAGCAATCAAAAGGTAGGTTTTAAGAGGGTCCAATGATGTGTACTTGTTGCAAAAAGTGCTTTTTTGGGCTTCACTGAGGACTCATTCGCCTAGTGGCGAATGGGTCATGGCTAGGGTTATGAAAAAATGCTTTTTGGGTTCTGTTGCTCAATTTCTACTCCCAAATCCTAGTCAAAGATTGTCAAAAACCTAGAAATAAATTTTGTAGCTCAGTTTCCATGATTTTGCAAGAAAGGTGACAACATTGACAACTTTTCAAATTTGACAACTTTTGCTCTCCAATTGGTCTTCAACCTAAAACCTGCAATCACACATCAAAGAGGAGAAAAATGTTATTTGTTAGGGAATAGGGGTTTTCCTTGGTCAAACCCCATTTTAGTAATTAATCCTTGAAATGAAACAATGCATAAATGAATGATGAATGAAAAAAATGCAATGTCACAACTCACCAAACCTCAATTGAACCTTAGAGCACAAATTAACAATCTTACATGAAGTGGCCTAAAAAAATGTAGATCTTGATCACAACACTTGATTAGAAACAACACCTTGAATATGCTTGAATTGATCTTCAATGCTACATCAACACATTAGCTCAACAACATGCATGATGCACTATGCCTTTGACATGATGCACTATGCCTTTGACATGATGAAATGGACCTTGATTGCTGCAATATTCTTCTACAAATCTTCCTTTGAATGCCTTATAAACGCTCTTGAATGCTCTATCAATTCTCTTGTGAAATCTTAGGATGCTTGAATTAAAATTGCTAGGATTGCTTGAAAGTCTTAGGATGAAACTATGTGAAATAACCTTATATTTATACTTATCTTAACATAAATTCTTGAAATTCAAATAACACATGCCGACATTAGATCTAGGATTTGAAATCATTAAAATACCTCCAAAAAAATATCCCAAGGGGGGGTCCTAGGTTCAAGTGAGGACCCATTCACCATGTAGAGAATGTGTCCTAGCACACTTAGCTAGGACACACTTCAGGGGATGTTAAATGTTATATAAAATTAAGGTCCTAGGACCTAGTGAGGACCCATTTGCCAGGTGGTGAATGGGCCCTAGGTCACCAACCAAGGACACACACCTTATAAAATTAAGTGTTGTGTAATATCATTTATTAATTTCAGGCTTTATCCCTTGAAATTTGCAATTAATTAGACTTGGATTTGAATTAAAAGGGTCAATTAAGCTCAATTAATTAATAAAGCCCTAGATTAGTGTGAAAGTGTAAAGATACACTTTAAAACACCCTAAATAAGGCACCATTAAGTCCATTTAGTTTATAAAGGATCCTAAACTTAATGATAATGTGTAATACACATTACAACACTAAATCATGGCATAATCAGGCTCATTTTAATATTGATTATTCCCAAATTAAGTGTGAAAAAGGGATACTTTTTGCTACACTACATTTAGCCTCCACTTTAGTGAGAGTATGAATCCATGTCAAACTCACACTAAAGTAGACATTAAAAACACTTATGTATGAAACAATGAAAAAGATACACAATCATACAACATCAAAGACCAAAATTGTCCAACATGATGTGGAACACATCTAGACTATCGGTTTTGTGCTCACTCTGGGGTAGTGGAACCTTAGGCCATCCACTAAGTGAGTATCCCTCCAGGAAGGTGGATTAGTGAGAAATTCATGCCTGTGTGTCGACTCTCACTACACTTACCTTACCAAAGCTATCCCTATGATAACTCCAATAGGGCGCCACTCATAGTCTTATTTTGTGCTTAAAAATGTGTCTTATACTAAGCACCTATGCACATGGCAAGGCTCTAGAGGCAAGCAAGGTGTGTTATGCCAGGTGGCCTTGAATTAGGGTTTTGAGCTTCACAAGGTCAACAATTTGTGTTATTCCAAACACTTATGAACAACAATGCTAGTAAAAAGAATTTTCAAAGTATTTTGCTTCATTTTTGTAAGGTATTTTTCTTAGGGATCATTGTGCCTAATGTCTCCAAGAGAGGACAAATCAAGAGTAATAGGTTGCAACTTAGGGGATGCCGCGTGTCACATCAATCCATTGAGATAAAGTCATATGCTAAGAAATATTGTACTCTTGGAGGACATCAAACCCAATGACAACCAAGAAAAGGATGCTTCACATGAAAAAATAAAATCACACCATGAAACATGCAAAAATATCAAAAGATATTATCGATGTATGTGTCCACTTTAAAGTGGTTGCTAACATCATTGTTGTGAGAAATTTCTTTAAAGTAGCAAATGTTTACTCCTAAGACATGAGAGCTTCCCTCGGTAAACCCTATATGCCAAGTCATATGTTTCCAAAATAAAGCTATGCCATGAAAAAGGAGGGAGTGGTTTCCCCCTAAAAATACATAATGGATCTATGGATTCAGGGTTAGTATGTCTTTGCTACAATGTTGTCATAGAGCTCAAAAATGACATCATTCCCCAAATACTCATAGAACTGGAAGAATGACACATAAAGATAAAAAAAATAAAAATCCTTTCAAGTCAACATGGAAGAGACCTAAATATCTCGATGCCTTGCATCATCCCTAAAAGGAAAACAAAAGACAAATGAAAAATGTAAAATTTTTATGACATAGAAGAATGTAGATACATATAGAGGAATTCACTAAAAGAGAGAGGAAGACATCAAACAAAACAACACAAGGGATCACATTACACACATGCAATCACATAAAGAAGCATGAAAAAGAAAAAAATGGAAAATACTAGTAAGGCACATACGAGTCAACCTATAGTAGGTCATCCACATCCCAATCTTGATCACTAGATACAAAAGGCAGACAACTAGCCAAAGGGACAACGACAAGTGCCAAAATAGGATATATACCAAGTTCAACACTCTTATTAGTAGGATTGTCATTTAAGCTCATAGAAGATGAAAACAATGTGTATAGGAGTGAATTTGCACCCCTTAGGAAAATTCCCCTTTCACATACCCTCACCTTAGAAAATAAAATCCGAAGGAAAAATTCCACATCATCCACCTGCCTTCCATCCACTTGGCATCTATCCTATGTGTTGGTGAGAGAATATTTGTTAGGGAAGCACACATGGTGCACATAAAGATACGCAGTGCGCTACCGTCCCTAATGGATTCTTGTGTATAACGCTGGAAGAGGTGTTACACACCCAATTGGGGTCGAATTGTAATGTCCCTCTTTGACCAATTGACCCCAAAAATGGATTATTCTTCTTCATTTTATCTTCAACTTTATCCATTCTCACTTCATTTGACCCTCTAGCAATTCTCTTGAACTCCCTAAGTGATTTCTCTTCTCTGTTTCATTTTCAAGCAGTATTCTAGCACTCCATTTGAGCATTGTAGCAAATTTTGCACTCCATCAAATCCACATCGCAAGTGTGAGGAATCTTCAAAAGTGTGGGTTGGAGTCTTGCGAGACCTCCCTTCATAATTTTTGCGACTGTGGTGACTTTGCCAAGTCCATATACCTCACTTTCTCCTTCCATTGGCTAGTGAACTTTTGGGTGGAGGTGGTAATGCTTCACTCCTCTCCTTTGTGATTTGATTGAGGAGTATAATATTGTTTGTAGTGTTCTTTGATTCCTTTTCTTTCCCTTATCACATATTCTACTCGGTTGCTTTCTAGCTATCCATGGACGTGGAAACACCAAAACGAGAGTCTGACTGAGGCAAACCCCTATACAACCCTCAACAATTTTCCCTCTTGCTTGTGTGTAGGAGGATGTAAATTTGGAGCTAGCTGGAAAACTAACGCTTCTGTGAGATTATCTTCACCACCCTAGCTTTTATTTACTTGTTTTATCATTTGCACCTTTACTTTCTGCATTTCATTATTTTTTCACTTTCGTTAACGTCCATCAACTAGGTTGTCAGTATGTTCTTAGGCATTATTTGTTGTGTCTTATGTTGTCTGGCCATATGGACACCATCGTTCCTAGAGACGCTAGCGTTCCATGCTATCATCCCAAAACCGCATTGTTGTCCTTGGACAAAGAACTGTCTGAGGTACAATAGTGATCCTAAAAACTAGCTCACCTAACCTAAACCTGAAATTTAGGTTTGTAGAGTGACATAAGCATGTCATAGTGCTCTTCAGTCTTGATCCTCATCCTAAGAAATATTTTAGAGTAAGGTAAGTTAGGGTAGCCCTCCGCTCTCAGCTCTCCATGACCTGAAGCCTTGATGTGGTTGGTACCCCTCTCTTACGCTTTTGGTGAACTCTACATGAACCATTTTGGTTAATTTCTACAATACTGAAAGTTCCTTTCCTCATGTTCTAGGAGAATTGTAGGTGTGAGTGTTGTGAGGCCTTTTCCTTACAACCCAACCTACAACCCCTAGTAGGCATAGTTGGAGGGTTTTGTAAGTGTTGCATTGCAAAGCCTTAGTTGGGTCATGGTTTGATTGTAAACCTTTGGGGAGCTTTGTGAGAGTATTGTTTAGTGTGCATGATGGCCTCTTTCCTACACTTGCCTATCCCCTCTATGTAGCCTGCGAGTAGTGGTCCAAGTATAAATTTCACTTTGTAGGAGCCGTTGATGGGTTTCAATAGAGAATTTTCTCCTCTTTATATCCCTATACGGATCAATGAAAATACTGTAGCAAGTGTTCTTGTTGACCTGATGTCTTAGATGAATATCATAATCGAGGAGATTATGTTAATTAACTTCCAATATAAAGATGGGTATGATGCACCTATGAGCACCATCTGTACGCATAATGGACTTTCCGTACCTCCCCTTGGTAGTTACGTTTTGTCAGTTCTTGTCGTACCTAAATCTGTGAACTTACTATTTGACATAATCCCTGAATCTAAACTCTTTAGAGTGAAGCTAGGTATCCCCTGACTAACAGCTATGAATGCAGTTCCCTTGGTTGTGCACAAATGCTTGAAGTTTATCCATGAGTGTTTTGTGCATGTGATTCATGACACTAGTTACAAAACTCCAATTGCATGTGATAGTTATTCCTTAGACCACTTTTGGCTGACACTCGTTGGTCCTCTCCCACCTAGGATGGACCTCTTGTACTAGACATATCAAAAGTACAAAAAAGGGTGCTTAATGCCTAGATTGAAATACCCTCCATCACCTTATGCCATTTCGCATAGGGCATGCTTAAAAGTTGATAGTGATGACACCAAGGCCCATAGAAGAGAAGTGTTCCCGAGGTTCCTCTTCTTCCTTTTTTGTTGTCCATCCTGACGCTTCGTCTGGCCCTGCTGTGATGCCATTAGATTTTGTTTTGCGCTTGCACCTGATAATCCTATGGTGCTTGCTTGGAAAAAGCCCAAGCATCCCTCGTTTGAGCTTCCTATTTTGCCCACAGATCCTAGGCCCATTCAATATGGTAGAAGGAAGGGTCCTCATGGAAAATCCTCCATGTCTCAGCCTCCATGGCCTCCCATCGCTTCTACCCCAAAAGCAGTAAATGGGAAGAGGCCCACCGCCAAGGCGCTAAAGTTGACTCCCCCTACTGTTTCTCAATCACTCCCTCCTGCTCCCATTTAGGAGTCTATCCCTTCACAAAAAATGGCTGTGATGGACATCTCTATGGTTGAGCAAGAGCCTTCTGTCCCTTCGCAGCTCCCAACCTCTAGCTCAAAGAGTCACAGAAACTGCCTTGCACGTTAGCACAAGTGCCGGTGAAAGGATTTAGCGGATGAGTAGGTCGCTTTGCAGAAGAAGGAAGAGGATATGACTATACTTTTGGGCCTCTTGTTGTGTCCTCCTCTCTCTTGCTCTCTGATTTTGTTCAGTTGAGCTCAGTCTCATTTCTAGCTCATGCTGCGAGTGTGAATGAGCCTGACCCCAAAAAGGTGTAGGTGTTCATCGCTCCTTTGGTTGAGCCACCCTTGTTGATGTCTCTTATGGAAATACGCCATTTCCTAAACCTGTGGACATGCTGAATACCTCGGTGGTGTCCACTATGGTTTTCTCCTCCTCCTCCTTTACACCTCTTGCCTCGTTTATGAGGAGTTCACATCACCCAACGAAGTAGAAGGTGGAGGTTGGCCCTTCTAGCAATGAAGGGTGTAAGAGGATCCCACCTTCTCTGAAAGATGGTCCAGAGCTAGCTTGTTCCATTTTAGTGACAGAGCAAGTTTCGGCTTATCCTGAGTTTGTTAACACTCCTAAATCACTCGGTGAGCCAAGTGGTGAATCTCAGGCGCTATCCTCTTCATCCATTGAGGTACAACATGGCACTCCAGTGAAGTGCATGTTCAACTCTTTGGAAATTTTTTTGACCTTGTCAGTGATCTTCACAAAATCATTGACCATAGCTCCACAAGAGCCGAGTGGAGAAGACCTTGTAGGGCCTTCTTCCTTAGCCCTTGTTGCAGGAGGGTCAAAAGCTCCTCCCCTTAATATTCCACCATTGCAAGATCATCCGCCTTCCCCTTACAATGATCTAGATTGGGAAGTGGATGACCTCTTGGTCGATGAGTGTTAGGGGGAGGCTTCTTCTTTATATTTAGATTAGATGTGTGTGTGTTGTGATGTGTTCCCTCATGCTCATGTTATGTGTTCTTGGATGACCCTTTTCACCCTTGTTGGTGCTTGGATACATGAGTGATTTTCTATCGTAAATTGTCTTCTATTTGTATCATCATTCTTCCTCTGTTATGAGTTTTGACTTTTGGAAAATTGGGGATGATGTAAAGCATTGGGGCATTTAGGCTTCCCTTCCATGTTGACCCAATTTTTTTATTTTTACTTTGTTTTCTGATGCATTCCTCACATGGTCTGATATAGTAGGAGGTTGATGATAGTTCATTTTTATACTATTTTTATACTTATATTTATATATATTTATGAGCAGCTTTGACCCCAAAATATCAGATCACCCCCGTGTCTCTTGTTCATTATCTTGCTTTTTCTCTCTTGCTTTTTTCTTATCTTTCTCTCTTCTTTGCTTGAGTTGTCCTCTCATGTGTGAAAATTCCATTTCTATGATGCTTCGAATTTCAGAAAACACATTTGTTGCTAATGAATCTTTTCTTGAAAATCTTCACAAACCTTTTTTCAAAAATCACATTCTCGACATGGACCCTAATGGAACATGTTTCCTTCATCACGAGTTCGCAGATAAAGAACTTGAGAACTTTCCTTTGGGGTAGAAGCAACTTTTCCTATGGGAGAAGCCTCGACCTTCCCTTGCAAGGTTGAATTTTCTTCCATTCAAATTCCTTGATGAAGTGAATATCTTTCGAAAGGATTCCTTGATGATGAATTGATTTGAGAAAAAATGTCTCTTTTGTACTTTCAAACAATGCGTCCCTTGAGTGTACCCATTTTCTTTTGAAGGGTTCTCGAGGGATCCCTTTGAAATCCTTCCAACTTGTTAATGGTCTGTGTGACTGTCCGCTTGATTGCTTGCATGGATGCTTTGTTTTTTGACATGTTTTATCTATGGATTAACATGTCGCTTTGCATGTGTGCCTGTAAATCCGCTTTCCAATCCGACTCTACGGAGTCCCCTTTCACTAGGTTTCCCTCATGTGAGAGAACTTGGGGGATGCTTCCTTACAGGTTTTTAGGACTGTAAGGTTCTTACTTCTTTTAGTTTCCCTCATGAGAGAGAAATTGGGGGATGCCTCCTTGTAGGTCTGCGGGCCTATAAGGTGCTTGCTTCTTGGGGCTTCCTTCATGAGAGAGAACTTAACGGTTGCCTCCTTGTAGGTCTATGGGCTTGTGAGATGCTTTCATCATGCAGGATTTGTCCATCGTTGGTTTGAGGGCCTTCTATGTACTTTGTGAAACTTCATAGTTCTGTAGAGCTATGGAGTCCTTTTGTTTGAAACTCCCTAGGGAGAGTGCTTGTGGAATCCTTTGCCTACCCTGTACTTTTGAGTTTTCTAGATCATGATTTTCCTCCTTAATGGTTCACGTATACATTACTATCTCTTCAATCTACTTTACTGAGCGTTCATTAGTATTCGTGCTCGCTAAAGTGGGGGAAAAAGTTATAGGAGCAAATTTTCACCCCTTAGGAAAATTCCCCTTTCACATACCCTCACCTTAGAAAATCAAATCCGAAGGTGAAATTACACATCATTCACTTGCCTTCCATCCACTTGGAATTTTTCCTATGTGTCGGTGAGAGAATATTTGTTGGGGACACATGCACAATGCGCAGACGTCCGTGCGGTGTGCTGTCATCCTTGACAGATTCCTGTATCTAAAGTTGGTAGACGGGTTACACACTTGATAGGGGTCGAATTGTAACATCCCTCTTTGACCAACCAGCCCCCAAAATAGATTATTATTCTTCATTCTACCTTCAAATTCATCCATTCTCACTTCATTTGACCCTCTAGCAATTCTCTTGAACTCTCTAAGCAATTTCTCTTTACTCTTTCATTTTCAAGCAACATTCTAGCACTCCATTTGAGCATTGTAGCAACTTTTGCACTCCATCAACTCCACATCGCAAGTGTGAGGAATCTTTGAAAGTGTGGGCTTGGAGTCTTGCGAGACCTCCCTTCATCACCACTATCTGTGGTGACTTTTCCAAGTCCATACCTCACTTTCTCCTTCCATTGGCTAGTGATATTTTTATGGAGGTGGTAACACTTCACTCCTCTCCTTTGTGATTTGATTGAGTAGTATAATATTGTTTGTAGTGTTATTTTCTTCCTTTTCTTTCCCTTACCGCATATTCTACTTTGTTTCTTTCTAGCTATCTATGGAGGTGGAAACACCAAAACGGGGGTCTGACCGAGGAAAACCCCTATATAGCCCCTAAAATTTTTCCCTCTTGCTTGTGTGTAGGTGGACATATGTTTGGAGCTAGCTGGCGAACTAGCACTTCTACAAGATCATCTTCGTGACCCTAGCTCTTATTTACTTGTTTTATTATTTTCACCTTTACTTTCTTCATTTCATTATTTTGTCACTTTCATTAAAGTCCATCAGCTAGGATGTCAGTATGGTTTTAGGTATTATTTGTTGTGTCTTACATTGTCTATCCGTGTAGATGCTAGCGCACCGCACTATCATCGTAGAACCACGCTGTCATCCTTAGACAAAGAGTTTTCTGAGGTACAATAGTGATCATAAAAACCAGCTCGCCTAGCCTAAACCTGAAATTTGGGTCTATAGAGTGACAAAAGCACGTCATAATGCTCTTCATTCTTGATCCTCATCCCAAGACATCTTTTAGAGTGAAGTAAGCTAGGGTGACCCTTCACTCTCGACTCTTTGTGACCTGGAGCCTTGACATGGTTGGTCCTCCTCTCTTACACAATGAATTCAACTCGTTATGCACTTGCTCATCAATCTTTGCAATATCAATGTTATCATCTTGATTAATCACAATAAGAGGCTGCATGATAATGTCCCTAGAAGGTTCTTGTTTACATTGCAACAAGGGTATAAAATCATCACTTCAGGTAAGTTCGGATTTTGATTTTCTATGTTGTTCTTTTCTTCTTTAGTTTTTAACATACCAACAATAGCATGATTTCTACACCTAGGCTCTCTAGCATTTCAATTTTGTTTCAATCTATTGTCAATTTGTGTTTATGTAGGAGCGATTTTTTCAATCATAGGTTTCTTCTCTTCTTTTAGGGGAGGAACGGAAGGAACCATAGGAGGTTCAACCACTTTCTCTTTAGCTTTGTAAACTTGTTTGACTTTAGGAGGCACAACGGGGTTGCTTTGGTTGTCTTGCGATCTCTTATATGAAATGATAGGAGGATTTGTCATAGGTTATTCCTGGATATTTGGAAGGGATTTTTTGTCAATCATTGTTTCATCAAGGATAGGTGGCTCAATCACAGTTTGAGGCATGTTTTTAAGGGATAATTCTGCTATGCACTTTTCCTTAAACTTTTGACATGCTTTGAAAAAATAGTCCTCAAGAGGTCTAATAGGTTCAATAGGCTCGGGTGAAAATAAATCCAATGAAAAGTTCCCTCTGGAAGACACATGATTAAAGCCACTATGATGCAAAGTAAATATTTCATTACCAAAGGGAAATTTTAAACATTTATGCACAATCGATGGGATGGAATTCATGGAGCAAAGCCATGGATAACCTAACTTCACATAAAATTGGTCCAATGACGAGATGATGGTGAATGAGACACTTATGTTTTCAGTCCAATTTTTAGAGGGAGGTTTATCGAGCCCATCACAGGACAAGAAAAACCATTATGCATTTTGATCCATGCTTTCAGCTTTTCATATGTATCTTGATAAAGTTCATGCACAAATATGAATTCTTCAGTAATTAAATTCTCTACACAAATGAGATCAATTAATATCCCATTAGTAGGCTTTTCATTGATTCTTCCAGCTATGTAAAGAGGACCATCAGGTGCACGTTTATGTATTTTTGTGAGAAAATCAATATCAAGAGGCATTTTGGTTGAGCCCTTATGAGGTTTAGCTTTGATAAATTTCACTATTTTAGCTGGTTCATCTACATTTTCATCTCTTGTGTTTTCATCATCCGTTTCAACATTCATCACATCATTCTTTGTTTCACTAGCTTTGACAAATGAAATGGTATGTTTCAAAATGGGATTTGTAAAAATTTATAAGTTTTGGTTAGGAGGAGCTACAAAATTATTACCCTAATCATTCACACCTCCAATTAGAAGATGATTAGAATCAATGAGGTCTTGCACAATATGTTTAAGATGCTTACAATATTTTGTATCATGTCTATTTTGTCGGTGGTAATGGCAATAAGAATTTTGTCTAAAGTATGCGGGTAATGGTTTATTAGGATCAGGAGCTCTAATAGGAAGTAGGGAAATCATATTCTTTTCTACAAGCTACAACATGACATCGTGAAGAATATTAGGTAAAGGGGTAATTTTCTATTCCTATCCACAAAGGCATATGAATTTTTCATCTTTATAGTAGCCACTTGGTTAAGCTTGTTGATTTGGTTGAGGGAATTAAGTTGTAAAAATCCCCTATTTTGTTTCTTGAAAGGTTGATAACTATTTTGAGTTGCGGATTCAGACTTTTTAGGACGGCTAGGTGGATTTTTCACATCACGACCATAAGCTGAATTTCAATAATCACGAAGGGTTGTACATAATTGTGTGAAGGATGCGAATTTCAAAATCTCAAGCTTGTTTATGATTTTAGTTTGTAAGTTGGAAATAAAAAATTATTAAAGGTCGACATCTAGAATCTTAATGTTTATTTATGAATAAAGCATTTGATATCTCACTATGAAATTAGTCACTTCCTCATCATCCTTTTTCTTACATGTCATTAAATAAGCTAGGGTCATCTTGGGACCCATGTGAATGTGGAAGTGGTTGTAAAAGGCATCAATAAGATCACTGAATGAATGAATTGAATTATTCGACAAGGAGAAAAACCACTCTAAAGCAACATCATTTAATGACCTAGGGAATAGTTTAGCCAAGAGCTTATCTTCAAAGATGAAGTTACTACATAGGGTTGTATAAGTGGGCACATGGATAACATGATATCCTTTCCCACCATATTTCTCAAATTAGGAACTTCTATACCTTGTGGCATTTTCTCTCTCAATATCTCCAGGGATAATGGGTTGGTTTTGATGTATTGTGAAGATTGACCATTGTTGTTTTGATTTAGGGTTGCGACTTGTTATTGGAGGGATGCCATGCTTTTCAAAAGTGTGTTAATGATGGCATCATTGTTATTGTAAGGTGGAGGGGAGTAAGGTGGAGTGGTGTATGTATGTGGAGGGAAAGTTACTTGTAAATTTGTGAGGGAAGATGGTTGAGGAGATATTATATTTGAATGCACAAAGCTAGAAGGATTCCTAGCAGAAATACCTAAGTGTTGACATTGCTAGTAGGATGGATTGTTGTGGTAACTTGAGTACTAGTGTATGTAGGAATGGAAATGGGTATTGTAGAATGAGGAATTGAAGCTCCACCTTGGCTTTGGGTATACCCCAAATCTTGAGTACAACTAGTCATGGTAGGGATGGTGTTGTTAACATTATGCACATTGGTTTTAGGTATGGAAGTCATGGGAAATGAGGTATGCATGTTATGATCCATAGGGGGTTGATTATCAACACTATTATAAAGAGAGTTAGAAAACCCAATATCCATGGTGAATGGTGTATCATGGGATGACATGTGCCTCGAACTACATCTCACAATAGTATTGCTAATAGGACACCAAGTTGTAAAGCTCATACAAGTTTCACAAACTTAGTGTGCAAACCCAAAATGGAAAGAGGCTTAAAATGCGATGCAATGACCTAAAATGTAATGTGTAAATGCAATTTTTAGATTCTAAACAAGGTAATTTGATTATTACACTATACAAAAATCTAAAAAATAAAATCTTGTAAATAAAATTTTCAAATCACACAATGCCCTAAATTTACCAAATTAGGCTAAATATGATCAAACTAATGAAACAAAAACTCAACAAATTGTAACAGAGATCTAATAATAGAAAACAAAAACATATCATAGAATATTTTAATTTCTAGAAATGCAAATCATTGCCTGATCAAGGACTCATTCGCCCTATGGCGAATGGGTCCTAGATTAGGGTTTCAAAATTGATTTTTACAAAATTTTAGGTGTTTTTTAGTGGTTTTCATATTTAGTTTGTAACAAAAAGTTTCAATTTGATTTTTTGTAGATTGTAATGTGAAATGAAAGTGCAAAATGTGGCAAAATAATGACTTAAAATACCTAGTTTGATATGCAATTTTTGTTTCAATTTTTAAATGCAAGTTAATGTGATGTATATGATATGCAAAATGACTATTTTTTTTGTGTTTTTCAAATTTAAAGAATGCAAACAATGCAATCCTAAAACCCTAGATGAGATGTAAATTTGAATGCAATCCTAAAACCATAGATGAGATGTAAATTTGAATGCAATCTAAAAACCCTAAATCAAATTAGAATTCAATGCAAATGAATGCAATATCTAAATCTAGGTTGAAAAGGACTCCAAAATAAAAAACCTACAATGTTCAAAAGGTCGGGTTCACCAAAATGAAATGAAGAAAAATGTTGTGTGTGATCCAAGATGGATTAATCAAATGGATGCAACGTATCTTCCTAGTTTCACTCACTTATGAGGGTTATAATGTGCAAAAGAATGTCAGAAATAAAACCTAACCAATATAACAATCAAAAGGCAGGTTTTAAGAGGGTCAAATGATGCGTACCTTTTGCAAAAAGTGCCTTTTCAGGCCTCACTAAGGACTCATTCGCTCAATGGTGAATGGGTCTTGGAAAAATGCTTTTTGGGTTCTGTTCTTAAATGTCTGCACTCCTAGATCCTAGCCGGAGACTGTTGAAAACTCAAAAATAAATTAAGTATCTTAGTTTTCATGATTTTTCAATAAAGGTGACAACTTTGACAACTTTGCAACTTTGAAAACTTTGCAACTTTGACAACTTTTTCTCTCCAATTGATCTTCAACCTAAAACCTACAATCACACATCAAAGAGGAGAAAAAAATTGTTTATTAGGGAATAGGGCTTTTCCTTGGTCAAACCCCATTTTGGTAATTAAACCTTGAAATTAAACAATGCATAAAAGAATGATGAATGAACAAAATGCAATGTCACAACTCACCAAACCTCAATTGAACCTTGGAGTACAAATCAACAATCTTGCATGAAGTGGCCTCAATGAATGTAGATCTTCATCACAACACTTGATTAGAAACAACACCTATGCTTGAATTGATATTCAATGCTACATCAACACATTATCTCAACAACATGCATGATGCACTATGCCTTTGACATGATGAAACAAACCTTGATTGTTGTAATATTCTTCTAAAAATCTACCTTTAAATGCCTTAAATATTGTCTTGAATGCTCTATTAATGCTCTTGTGAAATCTTAAGATGCTTGAATCAAAATTTCTAGGATTTCTTGAAAGTCTTAGGATGAAACTATGTGAAATAACCTTATATTTATACTTATCTTAACATAAATTCCCGAAATTCAAATAACACAAGCTAACATTAGATCTAGGATTTGAAATCATTAAAATACCACTAAAAACATATCCCAAGGGGGTCCTAGGTCCAATTGATGACCCAATCACCATGTGGCGAATGGGTCTTAGCACACTTAGCTAGGAAACAGTTCGGGGGATGTTAAATGTTATGTAAAATTAAGGTCCTAGGATCTAGTGAGGACCCATTCCCTAGGTGGCGAATGGGTCCTAGGTCACTAACCTAGGACACACACCTTGTAAAATTAAGTGTTGTGTAATATCATTTATGAATTTCAGACTTTACTCCTCAGAATCTACAATTAATTAGGCTTGGATTTGAATTAAAGGGGCCAATTAAGGTCAATTAATTAATAAATCCCTAGATTAGTGTGAAAGTGTAAAGATACACTTTACAACACCCTAAATAAGGAATTATTAAGTCCATTTAGTTTAAAAAGGATCCTAAACTTAATTTGATCCTAAACTTAATTTGAATGTCTAAAACACATTACAACACTAAATCAAGGCATAATTAGGCTCATTTAAACCAAATTAAGTGTGAAAAAGGGACACTTTTTTATGCACTATAGTTTTAAAAGTACTTTGTGGGTGGAATAATAAGATTTCAAAGCAACCAAGATATCCAATATGTTTTTAGAGAAATAAGTTGTTTTAAAAACTATGTCGAAGGTTTCTCAAGTTATGAAAAACTTAAATAAAGTTTCAAGTAAACAAAATTTGAGGAAACGTGTATGTTTGAAGGAAATGAAAACTAGAAAATTCTAACATTTAAGGCACAATTAATATAGATTTGAAAAGAGAAAATATTTATTATCCACTTATAAAGAATGATTCTTTCCCTAGTTGAGGTTTATTTCATAGAGAATTTCAAGGAGAATGTGAGATCAAAGAGTATAAATGCAAGTGTGATCGAGGAACAATTTGAACAAAATTTCAGACTTTGTAGTACAAAATCTTCCTTGACCAAAGTTAAAGCTACATAATTCCTCCATAGTATTCTATTTAAAGAAGAATTCACATCAAGAAAGGGAATTTTTATGAATAATTGTGAAATACACAATTATTTGCTCAAAATTTAAAATACTCCGGATATAGTCATTTATTTATTGAGAAAATTAGTTAAGGTATTTTATAATATTATTTCGGAGAAGATGAAGTATACATATCTTGGATATGAGTACCTTTCTAGTATGAAGAGCTCACTACCCAAAATTGGAGACACCAAGCTAGGGCATGTTGACTTGAAAGATTTTTGGGAAAGGATGAATGGGGAAAACATACCCCCTGTTAGTCAAAGGTTAATGGAAAGTGAATTTTTGTAGACTACCAATTTTCCTGTTGAAAACAAGGGAAATAGGGGGCTCTATATTTTGGGAGATAAAACCATTAGGGACCTATTTCACCTAGTTTCACTTAGGAAACCGTAGACATCTCAATCCAATGATGGAATGAGGGAAAGCAATCTACTAAAGGTTGTCCTAGCTGGGTATGATAAAAAACTTAAAGGGGTTCACCACCAAGCTAGGGCTTGGAAAGACTAGTAACATGCAAGATCTAATGAAAAAACCTAATGCTATGTAAAACACAAATGAACAACCTAGAAATGAATGCAAATCAAAACAGTAAACTGAGAAATTAGAGAGGTGCACCTGGAAATCTGTAAAAGCTCAAACAAGGTATGAAATGTTTAATTTAATGCACACTAGGAATCATACACCAGGCTGGGAAATTTAGTCCCAAACTAGGGTTTCTAGGAAAGAACATAATTATGCAAGTGACAAGTCTGGAACTCCTGAAATCTAGAAAAATCACTGTACTAGGACTCATATGCTAGAAGTGGCATACCAATCCTATTTAGCTTTTTTGAAAGGTCAAAGTCTAAATCTACTCTTCAATATTTCTCTTCCTCCTCAATCTAATTTCTAGATCTGAAATGCTAAATTCTGCTCTGTAGGTGTCTTTTAGTGATCTTTTAAACAAGGTGACAGCTTTGACAACTTTGTAAACTTGAAAAATTCTTTCCAATCTTGCTCTCCAATGTATCTTCAACCTAGATCTTCAAATAAAACACTAAAGAGAGGGAAACATGTTATTTTGTCAATGGATAGGGGTTTTCCTTGGTCAAACCCCGTTTTTGTAATCAAACCTTAAAATGAAATGAAATAGAAATGATGAATGATGAGGGTGATCCCATAATAGTGGTTTACAATTTTTGGCCAAACTGGACACTGAAATTATTATTTTTAACTAAATCTTCACATTTGGGCACCTATAGCAGCCTAAACTGTGAGGAATTTGAAGATGGTGCAAACTAGAGTCTCATCAAATTTTGTTTGTAGATTCTAAAAATATTGTTTTCAAAATTTTTGAAATCAAATTGCACTTCTTTTTCCATCTCCCACAAAATTGATTTTTTTTAGGAAAACAACATTTTAAAAAAGTGGTATATGAATAACTTTTTTTCTATGAAGGATAAAATTTTAATTCTTTCAAATTTAGATTTTAACTTTGATATCTAGTGCTTCCACTTGGTTAGATAGTTTTCTATTGAATATTTTTTCCTTAATCAAGTTTTTAAAAAACAAATTACAATTTAGACATAACGGATATAGTAACTTTTTTTTTGTATGTAAATTTAATTTAATTTTTTTGTTGGATCAAGGACTTCCATATCTAGTGCACTCATATTTTTCAATTTTTTTTTTGATAATCTTCTATTTTTCCACATGTGAAGAACAAAGAAATTCATTTTCGATGAAAAACCTATGTTTAATAAAACTTAAAAAACAAATACATAACAAAACCAAAACATATTAAAATTATATTCATTGGATAGCTTGTTCTGAGGAATACCATAATCATTTGAAATAGATTTCAAATGAATTCATTTGATCCCCAAAAGCTAAATCAAAAGTGATTTTTTATTAGCATTTTGATAGGTGTAAAGGAGATGCATTTATAGGTATGGTTTAAAACTAGCGAGGTTCTATCCAAGGGGGTTTGATCTAAGGTGATTTGATCAAACCCTCTTCAATTGGAATCCTTAAAATGGAACTTTTTAAGGCTTAAATTATTATATTTTCTAAAAATATGTGATTTCAGCAAAAATTCGTTCCTCTTAGGAATTGTAAACCACTATTGTGACAGCACCCATGAATGAAAAAAATGATGTGTCGCAACTCACCAAACCATAGGAAAAAAAGGCTACAATATTGTATGTAATGGAAACAATGGATGTAGATCTTGAATCTTGCTTGAATGATATGGATCTTTATTTGAATTCTTTCTTGAACCATAAAACCCTACATCACAAATGTTAGCTAAAAAATAAACATGATGCATGATGACTTTGACATGGTGCTTGATATTTGAATGATGCTCTAAAACACTTGATAATAAACTCTTGAATGCTCTTGTGAACTCCAATTTTCTATTAGGAATGCTCACATGAAAATCTTAGGTGAAAATGAGTGAAATAACCTCGTGTTTATACTTTTTTATGCCAAATTTCTTGAAATTACAACACTACAAGTTGACATCAAATCTAGGAGAATAAAATCTTGCCAAGAATTTAAATTTAATTTAGGTCTAAGTTAAGTGGGACTCATATGCCAGTTATGGAATATGGGTCCCATTAGGCCAAGCTTGGGACACATTTTCAAGGAATTCTTAGATTAATGTGAATTTTAGATCGGGGCCCCAAAACCTAGGTGGGATCCATACACCCAAGGTGGCGTATCAGTCCTAGGTCACTAAATTTGGGCCATAAGATCCAAAAACACATGAATTATGATTGAATATTGGTAAATTTTATGATTATCGTCAGAAAGATGCATTAATTAAGGCTTGTAGATGCAAAATAAGGCCAAATAAAGCATGAAGAAGCCTAATTAATTAATAAAACCCTAGATTAGTGTGAAAGTGTAAGAAAACACTTTACAACACCCTAAAAAAGGCACAATTAAGTCCATTTAGTTCAAAAGGGGCCAAACAAGTGTGAAAATATAGAGGGGTATATTTTCCTACACTACATTTAGCTCCCACTTTAGTGAGAGGAGGAACTTTCTTCAAACTCGCACTAAAGTGGATGAAACTCAAATCAAGAGGGGTTATAATGTACTAGTGATAGTAAGATAAGATGACAATGATCAAGAGGGTTGCACAAGCCCCTAAGATCAATATCCTATGGAAAACCAACATAGGCACAAATGGAACACATAAAAGTAATGAATGAATCAACAAGGCACAAGCATACACTACCAAGGAAAAAGAGAAAGAAAAAAAAAGAAAAAGAAAAATAAAAAACAAAAGGGGTAGATCAAGCTTCGATTGTTTGTCCTGTATGCTGTGGATTAGATCTAAGTTGTTTGTCTAAGAAACATTTACAAGTGGAAAATGATGTCCACTATGCAAACCAAACACATGCTCACAAGGGCTAGTGGAACTTCAGTTCGTCCACTAGGTGAGCCCCCAACGAGACACATACACACACAGTCAGTATGTGCTCACACAAAGAAAAAAGTGGTTATGGGAAAGTCACACCTAAGTTCAACTACCATACGGTAACCATACCAAAGCTACACCTCATGATAAATTTGATAAGGTGCCACACAGTGATGAAATTTGAGCTTCATGAGGCAAGAAAAGCTTCGTATGCTTAGTACCCATGAAAAAACAAGATGGTTCCACAAACAAGCAAAGTGTGTTATGTAAGGTGGCCATATAACCGAAATTGTAAATGCAAAATAGTGTAAGGAATGTTCAAATAAGTTTTCTTAGTTCATGTAAGGTCTTAACTTAGGGAACATTGTGCCTATTGTATCCAAGAGATTACCAATCGAAGAATAGAAGATTCAAAACTTAGGGGATGCAATGTGTTGCATCAAGCCACTAAGAGGAATATAATATGTTAAGAGAGATCACGCTCTTGAAGGACATCACACCTAATTTCACCACAAAGTGAAAGATGCAACACATGAAGTAAGAAGACTACACAAATAATAATGCCAATGTATTCCCCACTTTAAAGAAATTGCTAAACACCATGTTGTGAGAAATTACTTTAAAGTAGCAAATGATCAATGCTAACAATAAAAAGGACATGAGAGCTTATTTGGGAAGCCCTATGCCAAGTCATATGTTTCCAAATAAAGCTACATCATGAGGAGGGAGGGGTTGCCCCCAAAATGAAACTCAAAACACATGAGGGGTCTATGGATTTGGGGTCAGTATGTTCTTGCTACAATGTTTTTTATAAGGAGCTCAGAACTGTCATCATTCCCCAAATACTCATGGAACAAGAAGAATGACACAAAGAGTGAAAAAAAAGAAAAACCCTTTGGGTCAACATGGAAGAGATGTGAATGTCTCGATGCCTTGTGTCATCCCCAAAAGGAAAAAAATAAGACAAATTGAAAAGATAAAGGAAAATATTTTGGGTCAACATGGAAGAGACATAGATGTCTCAATGCCTTATGTCATCCCCAAAAGGAAAAAACAAGACAAACGAAAAAGGTAAAATATTTATGACATAGAGAGGAATGTAGATACAAATAGAGGAATATCACAAAGAGAGAGACATCAAACAAAATGACGCGAGGGATCACATTATTCCCATGCAATCACACAAAAAATGAAAGAAAAATAATGCAAAGGACTAGTAAGGCACATGTGAGTCAACCTATTAGCAGGTCATTTGCATCCCAATCTTGTTCATCATATATAGAAGGAAAAAAACTAGCCAAAGGGACAATAACAAGTGCCAAACTAGGTTCATTACCAAGTTCAACACTCTTCTTAGGAGAATTATCATTTAAGCTGATAGAAGAGGAAAATAATGTATTCAATTCATTATGCACTTCTTCACCTTTTTTAGCAACCTCATCATTGTCATCCAAATTAATCACAACGGGAGGTCAAATGATAATGTCTAAAGAAGGATTTATCTCATGATGCGGGATAGGATCTTGTTGTTGCTGTAAGGTGGGAGAGTCATCGTGTATTGCTTTAGTCTATTTTGAATTTTGATTTTCTTTGATGTTTTCTTTGTTTAACTTCCGAGCAAGAGCATGACGTCTACGCCTATGCTCTCTAGCATTTCAATTTCTTATGGTTCTATTTTCTAGTTGTGTTTGTGTAGGAGTGTGTCTATCAACCATAGGTTTATTTTCTTCCCTAAGAGGAGGAACAAAAGGAACCATAGGAGGTTGTTCAACCACTTTCTCTTTAGCTTTGTAAACTTGTTTTATTTTAGGTGGTGTGACGGGATTGTTTTTGTTATCTCATGGTATTTTATTGGAAATAGGCAAAGGATCTATCTTAGGTTGATCTTGGTCATTTGAAATGTATTTAGGTTCAATCATGGTTTCATCAATGATGGTAGTATCAATCATAGGTTGAGGCATGTTTGTAATAGATAATTTTTCTATGCACTTTTCCTTAAACTTTTGATAGGATTTAAAAAAGAAGTCCTCACAGAGTTTAATAGGTTCCATAGGCTCGGGCCAAAAGAAATCTATTGAAAAGTTCCCATGGGAAGACAAAGGATTAAAGCCACTATGGTGTACTATAAATATTTCATTATCAAAGGGAAACTTTAAGCATTTATGTATGACCTATGAGACAACTTCCATGGAGTGTAGCCATGGGTAACCAAGCTTCACACAAAATTAGTTTGACGCCGAGATGATGGAGAATGAGACATCTAATTTTTTCGGTCATGTTTGTAAAGGAAGGGTGATCAATCCCATCGTAGGGTAAGTGAAACCATTATGTGTCTTTATCCATGCTTTTAGTGTATCTTATGTTTCTTGATAGAGTTCATGCACAAGTAATAACTCCTTAGTGATCACATTCTCTCCATAGATGAGATCAATTAATATCCCATTAGTGGGATTGTCATTGATTCGTTTGGCTATGTAAAGAGGACCATTAGGTGCATTACTAATTATATCTTTAGATGCAAAAGCAATGTCAAGAGGAATTTTTGTTCAGTCCTTACGATGTTGAGTTTCGACCAATGCAACCAAACCATCGATAGGATTTGGTTCAATAGTATCCATAAAATCTTGTTTATCAATATCTACATTCATTACCTCATTCTTCTTAGTTTCACTAGCTTTGAAAAATGAAATGTTATGATTCAACATAGGGCTGGTAAAGGTTTGTAGGTTTTGGTTAGGATGGGAAACAAACTTATTTCCTTGATCATTAACACCTCTAATTGAAAGTCTTGCACAAGATGTTTAAGACGCTTATAATGTTCCAAATCGTGTCCATATTTTTGGTAAAGGCTTATTAGGATTGGAAGTTGTAACAAGAGTTAAAGTGATAATTTTATATTCTAAAAGTTGTGACATTGTGTTATGAAGGGTATCGAGTAAGGGAGTGAATTTTCTAGTAGGATACCCAAATGAGTAAGGAGTTATCTTCCTTATAACAACCACTTGGGTATCTACATTTTGTGTTTTTTATTGAGGGGGATTAAGTTGAAGGAATCCTTTATTCCACTTCTTAAAAGGTTGATATTTTTTTTGGTTTGTGGATTCAGAATTTTTAGGTCGGTTAGATGTGGATTTTGTATCACGAACACTAATCAAGTTTTGATAATCATGAAGGGCAGTGCACAAGTGTACGAAGCAAGGAAACTTCATCATGGTAAGCTTATCTTGTATCTTAGTTTGAAAATTATCAATGAACATTTGTTGAAGGTGAGGATTGATAATCTTTACGTCAATTTGGGAATAAAGTGATTGGTAGTGTGAAATGAAGTCAATAATTTTTTCATCATCTTTTTTCTTACATCTCATCAAATCGGCTAAGGTTACTTTAGGAGTCATATGTACTTGGAAATGGTTTATAAAGGCCTCAACAAGTTCATTGAATGAATGAATTGAGTTATTCGGTAACAAGGAAAACCATTTTAAGGCGGTATCTTTCAAGGATCTAGGGAAAATCTTAGCCAAGAGCTTATCTTCAAGGAAAAAATCACTACATAAGGCGGTGTAAGTGGAAACATGGTTAGAAAGATCTTCTTTCCCCCCGTATTTCTCAAATCTAGGAATCTCTAGACCTTGTGGTATTGGTGTTCTCAATATCTCCAAGGATAAGGGATTGCTTTTGACATAGTCTATAGGTTGGCCATTTTGATTTTGGTTTATGGTGGAAACTTTATTTTGAAGAGATGAAACAATTTGAAAAATTTGATTTATGATGGTGTCATTGGTTGTATTTTGAGATGGAGGTGAATGTGGTGGAGGTGTATATGTGTTCAAGGGAGTAGTGAACAAAATGCTTATGGGAGGTAAAGTGGTAGGAGAAATGACATGTGATTCCAAAAAGGTACTAGGAATTCTAGCGGAAATACCCAAGGAAGGAATGATATTAATAGTAGGTTGCATTCTTGTGGTAACATGAGGGTTGGTATAGGTAGGAATAGAGGAAATTGTTGTGCGAGGAGGAATGTGAATTCCTCCTTGGTTTGGGACATTGTTCGAAGGTAAAAAAACAACTAGTGGTTGAGGTAAGATGTATTCCAAAGATCTAAACTATGTTACACACAAGGTCAATGTTGTCTTCGCTTTCAATCTTGCTATGTATGCTTTCTATGGTAGGGATAGTAGTGGTTGAAATGTTTTTGGTACTTATTTGATTTTGTAGGTTGGATAGGTCTTCATGGATTTGGATTATGTTTTCTTGTGGAATACTAGCAACCATTGTCTCAACGCTTATCACAGTACTTGAAGGCAAACAGTTGTTAAGGGTATGGTCCATACCTAGTGGACTAGTGTCAAAACTAGTAGTGAAAGAGCTAGATAACCCAAGATCCATGATTATTGTGCTATTGTGGGATGACATGAGTATCAAATTTCATCTCACTATAGTATTAGCAATAGGACACCAAGTTGTAAAGCTCATGCAAGGGACAATCAAGGAAATGCAAGATGCAATGAACACAAGGTAAATGCTATTCTCAAATGAAATTAAGCTAGATGCAATGAAATGAATGAAACAATTTTTTTGTAAATTGAAACAGATGCCTAATAGCAGCAAACAAAAACATAGAAAAGAAAAATTTAATGCTAGAAAATGCAGTTTAAAATATGAAATGGGACTAAATCACCTAGAGGGGTGTATGAGTACCAATTAGGGTTTTTTAGGGATTCAAATACTGAATAACAATCAACACAAAATACCTAGAAATTAGGAAAAATAACCTGTACTAGGACTAATTCGCCCAGAGGGGTGTATGAGTCACAAATTAGGGTTTTTGCATAAATTTTAAAAAAAATTGATTGAATGTTATGTTTTCTAGTTTGTATGATGTCTATATGCTAAGTGCAATTATAATTTTTAGATGAAATTCAATGATAAAAGATGCAAAAAAGAAACATATATATACTTTCACTAATGCAAGATTTCAAAACCCTAGATGAAAATTAACTAATGCAACACCTAATGCAAAGTTAATGCAAGCTAGATCTAGGACTATGATGTACTCCAAATCAGAAATAAGGTGTTCTAAAATGTAGGTTCACGAAAATGAAATCAAGGTAAATAGGGGGCTCTATCTTTTGGGAGATAAAACTATTAGGGACCTATTTCACCTAGTTTCACTCAAGGAAAACCTAGAGATCTAAATCCAATGATGGAATGAGGGAAAGAGATCTGCTAAAGGTTGTCCTAGGGTATGATAAAAAACTAAAAATGGTTCACCACCAAGCTAGGGATTGGAAAGACTAGTAACATGCAAGATCTAATGACAAAACCTGATGTTGGAATATGTGCCTCAATCCTTATTGACATGGAACTCTTGAAGGGAAAATTCGCTGTGACATTGTTCATGTCTAGCCGACTAACTGTTGTAAATCTGCTTGATAAGTTCATGTCACCAAGACAGAGTAGATGTCTTGCTGAAAATGTCTATCACTGTGACTTTTTGGGTTCGACGTGACCTTTTGGTGAATGGAGATCTTTGAGCGATAGTTTGATCTTATCGGGCTAACTCACGGGCGTCAGGGAGAAGTCCCATCGAATGGTGTAAGTCTCGCCGACGTTGGGCTAAGACAAGGTTCATCGGGGATAGGTCTCATCAAAGAAAGTAAGTCTTGCCGATGGGAGTTTCCCTTGGTGTATTCGCGGTGACAAAAGACTTCACTGAGAAGTCTTGGCGACTTGGATAAGTCACGCCGACAGGAGTATTCACATGGTGTCTTCGGTAAGACATGGGGCTCTCGGAGAAAGGTCACGAAGAAAGACATGAGTCTTGCTGATAATAGTATGACTTCGATGTAACACAAAGTGGTCAGTGGAAAGTCTTGGCAAGAACGAAGTGTCACGCCGACAATCTTCGGGATAGATTTGGGCGCTTGGAGAAATGTCTTGGCAAAGGGCATAAGTCTTTCTGACTCGGTAAGACTTGGTGATGCCCGATGAAAGGTCCAAACAATGAAGAGCAATCTTGCCAACTCGGTGAGACATGATGGAACTCGATGAAAGGTCATAGCAAAGTTGAAAGGTCTTGTCGACAACAAATGCTCATCGATGTAACATAAAGACTTGGTGAGAGGTGTTGACGAAGATTGGTATGTCTTGCTGAATGGAAAACACACAATGGCATGACTTGAAGATTTTGGCATAAGGTCTTGGTGATATATGGAAGTCTTGCTGATGGTTTCTCTGAGTTCGATATGACTTGTGTGCATTCAATATGAGTCTCGCCGATAAGGGAAACTCTTGCCGATAGGAACGAAATGGACATCGATGGTTTCGGTATGACATGTGACACTCGTTATGTTGTCTTGCCGACTGCTGGAGAGTTAAGCCGATATCAAAGTGATTACTTTGTGGCATCGGGGAGACACTGTTAGTGTCTCACCGATATGCCAACAAAGTTGAATTCCCTTGACCAGATTGACCATCCTATGTGGCATCCCGCTGGACCAATCAGAGCAAGCAGATTTCAAACGGATGACAGTTGGTTTTTTGCATCAGTTGCAATGCTGGAGAAAAATTGCATGCAAGGAAAAATCTGAAAAGGCATGGAAAATTTCTTCAATGGGGCATTGGCAGATAAGGATCAACAAGAGGATAAAAATTAGAATTTGATAAGAATTCTAATATGAGTCTTTCGAGTTGTTAAGAGCATTTCCTGTGAAAGAGATTGAACAGTGATGCTACTGTGACTAACACCAGAAAGTTGTCTTTCTGATTGTATGTAATTTTCTTTACTGTAATACAAAAAGATTCACCTTGGTGTGGTGGGTTTTTTCCCGATAGGGTTTTCCCACGTAAATCTGGTGTTCAATTTGTCTATGTGTTTTTATTCTATTTCTGTTAATCTTTGTGTGTGTCTTAATTGGTTGGTAATTTGAAAATTAAAAGCCCTGCATTGCATTCTTCCCTATGGATCTGACGTTAGGAAAGTGTTTTTGCACCTCTGCTTTCCTTACAAGTGGTATCAGAGCCTGGCCAATTGTGTTATCCTTGTGAGTGGGTTGGGTTTTTTGTGTCAATTCTTTTTCAGTGGGAGTCTGGTAGAGGTCTAATAATTTAATTACAGATTAAGATGGCAAGCACATCCAGAAAGATGGAGATAGAGAAATTCAATGGTAGCAACTTTGAGTTGTGGAAACTCAAGATGGAAGATCTGTTAGTGGACCGAGATCTTTGGAATGCTGTGTCTAGAACAAAACCTCGGGCCATGAAGCAAGAAGATTGGGACCTGGAAGATAGAAAATAAAAAGGGCTGATAAGGCTCTGTTTAGTTGACTCTGTTCTTCTGAACGTGCATGAAGAAAAGACTGTAACCTCTTTGTGGACAAGACTAGGTGTTATTTATCAAGGAAAGTCCTTGGTGAACAAGTTGTTCTTGAGGAAGAAGCTGTACAACTTGAAGATGCAGGATGGAGTTGATGTTGTTGATCACTTGAATGCTTTCAACATGCTGATTGCTCAGTTAACATCTATTGGTGTGAAGATAGAAGAAGAAGATCGCTGCATGCTACTGTTATGTTCTTTGCCTGATTTGTGGGATCATTTGGTGATGGCTATTGGGAGTACAACATCCTCATTCAAGATGCAAGATGTTTTTGCTTCTCTATTATCAGAATAAATGAGAAGAAAATCTTCTAAGATGGAAAAGGAGGCTCTGGCTGTTAGAGGTAGATCAAAGGAGAAAGGTAAGAAGAAGGACAAGAAATCCAGATCGAAATTAGAAGGGAGATCAAAGTCTCCTGGCAAGAAGTCCAAAGTGAAATGTTGGAATTGTGGGCAACCTGGTCATGTCCGAAAGGATTGCAAGGAGGAGAAAAAGAAGAAGAAGAACTCTTCTGGAAATGATTCTTCTCAGAGTGATGCAGATGCCTTCATTGCAGCTTTGGCTACACAGGCATCAGATGATGTCTGGCTGATTGATTCTAGAGCATCTTTCCACATGACATCTCATAGAGATTGGTTCACGAAGTATGAAGAATACAATGGCGGAAAGGTGTACCTAGCAAGTGATTCATCTTTGGAAATTGTTGGCCGTGGAAGAGTCATAATTCAATTCCCTGATGGAAGAGTGAACTAAATCAATGATGTAATGCACATACTAGGTCTGGCTCGTAATTTACTTTCTATAAGTAAGCTGAATGATATTGGAGTGCAGGTCACGTTCTCTGGAAATGGCTGCAAGATGACTAGAGGCTCTATGGTGCTGGCTAAGGGTGCTCGGATTGGTACTCTGTACAAGCTGGATGCACTGGCTGTCCAATGTAACAGTGTCTCTGAAAAGTCACTTAAGGCTACTCATGAAGAAAAGAAGGAAAATGTTCCTGATGGAGTAAATTCAATGGAGGTTAAACTTCCAGCAGAGAAGACCATGCTTTGGCATCATAGGCTAGGCCACATTGGTGAGAAAGGTTTTAAAACCTTGAAAAATAAAAGCCTGGTAGAAGGGCCTGAAGATTGTAACCTTGAGCTCGATTTTTGCAAACATTGCATATATGGAAAGCAACACCGTGTTTCATTTTATTCTAGTCCTCACAAATCTTCTGGTTTGCTTGATTATATTCATTCTGATGTGTTTGGTCTAGTGAATGTTTCTTCTTTGTCTAAATCAAGATACTATGTGTCGTTTATTGATGATTATTCAAGAAGAGCATATGTATATTTTCTAAAAAGAAAATCAAAAGTATTCAGTCGGTTTAAGGAATTTAAAAACCTTGTAGAAAATTAGACTGGTAGGAAAATAAAATGTTTAAGGATTGACAATGGCGGTGAGTTTTGTTTGGATGAATTCGAAAGGTACTGTAAGGACCATGGGATTAAAAGGCATAAGACTACACCTTACACTCCATAGCAAAATGGAGTTGTTGAAAGGTTCAACAGGATAGTAATGGAAAGAGCACAAAGTATGCTGAGCAGTGTTGGCTTGGAGGAGAAGTTCTGGGCTGAAGCAGTCTCTACAACATGTTACTTGGTAAATCGCTCTCCTAACTCTGCTCTTGTTGAGAAGACATCCTTGGAAGCATGGTCTGGAAAGAAGCTCTCTCTAAGACATATTCGTGTCTTTGGCTGTGAGGCATATGCATATGTTCCATTTGAAAAAAGATCTAAGCTAGAAAACAAAGCTGTAAAGTGTATTTTTATTGGCTATAGTGCTGGCATAAAAGGATACAAGCTTTGGAACCCTGAGACTGAGAAGGTTTTATACAGCAGAAGTGTTATCTTTCGTGAGCTGAAGCCTTCAACATTGGATTTGCAGTCAGAGAAGAAATCAGAAAATGAAAAGGATGTAGCAACAATTCCTCCGACACCAGATAAAGAGGAATTGAAAAATCAAAATTTACCTAATACTGAGGAGAACTCAAGTAGTTCTGAAAGTTCTGATGAAGATGAAGAACCACCTCAGCCTCAGCCTGTGAGGAGGTCAACTCGTGAAAGAAAGCAACCTGATAGGTATGGGTTTTCTTTGATTGAGTCTACTTGTGCCTATGCTTTAATTTCAAGCACTGATGAACCTAGGACTGTGAAAGAGGCATTTAAAATGTCTGATGCAAACTCTTGGTTGGAAGCCATGAATGAAGAAATGGCATCATTAGACAAGAATGATACCTGGAGTTTGGTGCCATTGCCTAAAGGCAGACAAGTTGTGGGCTGTAAATGGGTGTTTAAAAAGAAAATAGGTCTGGATGGCAGTGTGGAAAAATATAAAGCAAGGCTGGTTGCGAAAGGTTATTCCCAGGTAGAGGGAATTGATTATGGAGAAATCTTTTCTCCTGTAGCTAAGCTGACATCTATTAGATTTCTTTTGTCACTTGCAGGCGTATGACTTAGAAATTGAGCAGATGGATGTGAAGACAACATTTCTTCATGGTGATCTTGAAGAAGAAATTTATATGTCCCAACCAGAGCACTTTGTGGAAAAAGGTAAAGAAAAAATGGTCTGCAAGTTAAAGAAATCTCTGTATGGTTTAAAACAATCCCCTAGAATGTGGTACCAAAAGTTTGACACGTTTGTTTTGTCATTGGGATTTGTAAGATCAAAATGTGATCACTATGTGTATTACAAAGTTGAAAGTGATCAAGTCCTTATTATTGCACTCTATGTTGATGATATGTTGTTCATAGGCAATAGTAAACTAATGATTTCTAATCTTAAGTCTCAGTTGTCTGTAAAGTTCGAAATGAAAGATCTTGGTGCAGCAGGGTATATTCTGGGAATGGAAATAACCAGGGATAGGAAGAATAGAAAGCTTTGGCTCAGTCAGAGTAAGTATGTCAAGATTGTTCTGGAGAGATTTTGTATGACTGATTGCAAACAACTAGTTGTTCTAGTTATGCAAGGAACGAAGCTATCTGTTGAGGATTGTCCAAAATATTATTTTGAGATGGAGGACATGACCGGTGTGCCTTATGCAAGTGCAGTTGGTAGTCTCATGTATGCAATGGTCTATACAAGGCCAGACATTGCCCAAGTAGTGGGAGTTCTTAGCAGGTTTATGGCTAATCCTGGAAGGACACATTGGGATGCTGTGAAAAGAGTGTTTAGGTATCTTAAGGGAACTTTAGACTATGCTTTGTGTTACCATGGAAACTTGGTTGAATCACAGAGGACTCTCAGTATTCATGGTTATGTGGACTTTGATTGGGCAGGGGACATTGACAACAAAAGATCCACCAGTGGATATATTTTCACGATGAATGGTGGTGCAGTGAGTTGGATGAGCAAGCAGCAAGTTGTAGTCGCTTTTTCCACAACAGAGGCATAATACATGGCAGCAACACATTCCTGTAAAGAAGCAATTTGGTTAAAACATTTGTGTTCTAACATTGGTTTGATGCAGGAAGAATTACTATTTACTGTGTCAGTCAGAGTGCTATATGTTTGGCAAAGAATCCTACTTTCCATGCCAGGACAAAACATATAGATGTACAGTATCACTTTGTACGAGATATGGTGGAGGATGGGAAGGTCTCTTTGGAGAAAGTGGATACTCTAGAGAATGTTGTAGATGCATTGACGAAGCCTGTGAGTACAAAAAATTTCAGGTGGTGTGCCAGTTCGATGGGCCTCTTGGCCCATGAATTTTAGTAGTTTTATTATGCTCTGGAGGTGTCAGTAAGATCTTCATCAAGTGGGAGCTTGTTGGAATATGTGCCTCAATCCTTATTGACATGGAACTCCTGAAGGGCAAAGTTGCTGTGACATTGTTCATGTCTGGCCGACTAACTATTGTAAATCTGCTTGATAAGTTCTTGTCGCCAAGACAGATTAGATGTCTTGCCAAAAATGTCTATCGTTGTGACTTTTTGGGTTCGACGTGACCTTTTGGCGAATGGAGATCTTTGGGCGATAGTTTGATCTTATTGGGCTAACTCACGGGTGTCGGGGAGAAGTCCCAGTGAATGGTGTAAGTCTCAATGACGTCGGGCTAAGACAAGGTTCATCGGGGAGAGGTCTCATCGAAGAAAGTAAGTCTCACCGACGAGAGTTTCTCTTGGTGTATTCGTGGTGACAAAAGACTTCGCTGAGAAGTCTTGGCGACTTGGATAAGTCACGCCGATAGGAGTATTCACATGGTGTCTTCGGTAAGACATGGGGCTCTCGGGGAAAGGTCATGGCAAAAGACATGAGTCTTGCCGATAATAGTATGACTTCGATGTAACACGAAGTGGTCAGTGGAAAGTCTTGGCAAGAACGAAGTGTCACGTCGACAGTCTTCGGGATAGCTTTGGGCGCTCGAAGAAACGTCTTGGCGAAGGGCATAAGTCTTGCCGACTTGGTAAGACTTGGTGGTGCTCGATGAAAGGTCCCAATGATGAAGAGCAATCTCACCGACTCGGTGAGACATGATGGAACTCGATGATAGGTCGCAATGAAGTTGAAAGGTCTTGCCGACAACAAATGCTCATCGATGTAACATAAAGACTTGGTGAGAGGTGTTGGCGAAGATCGGTATGTCTTGCCGAATGGAAAACACACGACGACATGACTTGAAGATTTTGACATAAGGTCTTGGCGATATATGGAAGTCTTGCCGATGGTTTCTTTGAGTTTGATATGACTTGTGTACATTTGATATGAGTCTCGCCGATAAGGGAAACTCTTGCCAATAGGAACGAAATGGAAATCGATGGTTTCGGTATGACATGTGACACTCGTTATGTTGTCTTGCCAACTGTTGGAGACTTAAGCCGATATCAAAGTGATTACTTTGTGGCATCGGGGAGACACTGTTAGTGTCTCACCGATATGCCAACAAAGTTGAACGCCCTTGACCAAATTGACCATCCTATGTGGCATCCCGCTGGACCAATCAAAGCAAGTGGATTTCAAACAGATGATGGTTGGTTTTTTGCATCAGTTGCAATGTTGGAGAAAAACTGCATGCAAGGAAAAATCTAAAAAGGCATGGAAACTTTCTTCAATGGGGCATTGGCGGATAAGGATCAACAAGAGGATAAAAATCAGAATTTGATAAGAATTCTGATATGATTCTTTCGAGTTGTTGAGAGCATTTCTTGTGAAAGAGATTGAACAGTGAAGCTATTGTGACTAACACCAGAAAGTTGTCTTTCTGATTGTATGTAATTTTCGTTACTGTAATACAAAAAGATTCAGCTTGGTGCGGTGGGTTTTTTCCCAATAGGGTTTTCCCACGTAAATCTGGTGTTCAATTTGTCTATGTGTTTTTATTCTATTTCTGTTAATCTTTGTGTGTGTCTTAATTGGTTGGTAATTTGAAAATTAAAAGCCCTGCATTGTATTCTTCCCTGTGGATTTGACATTAGGAAAGTGTTTCCGCACCTCTGCTTTCCTTACACCTGATGCCATGTAAAACTCAAATGAACAACCTAGAAATAAATGCAAATCAGAACAATAAACTAAGAAATGAGAGAGGTGCACCCAAAAATTTGTAAAAGCTTGGAACAAGGTCTGAAATGCTAAAAATGTTGAATTTAATGCACAATGGGACTCATACGTCAGGCTAGGTGATTTAGTCTTATACTAGGGTTTCTAGGAAGGAACATAATTCTAGCAGTGACAAGTCTGGAACTCCTAAAATATGGAAAAATCATTATACTAGGACTCATACGCTAGAAGTGGCATATCAATCCTACTTACCTTTTTCAAAAGTTCAAAGTTTGAATCTTCTCTTCAATCTATGCTCTTCTTCCTCAATCTAATTTTCATATTTGAAATGCTAAATTTCTCTCTATAGGTTCCTTTTAATGATCTTCTAAACAAGGTGACAACTTTGACAACTTTGCAAACTTGACAACTTCTTTCCAATCTTGCTCTCCAATGTATCTTCAACCTAGATTTGGAAATCACACATTAAAGAGAGGGAAAAATGTTGTTTTGTTAGTGGATAGGGGTTTTCCTTGGTTAAACCCTATTTTGGTAATCAAACCTTGAAATGAAATGAAATAGAAAGGAGGAATGATGAATGAACAAAATGATATGTTGCAACTCACCAAACCCTAGGAACAATTTAAGGCTTCAATCTTGTATGTAATGGAAACAATGGATGTAGATATTGAATCTTTCTTGAATGATATGGATCTTGATTTGAATGCTTGCTTGAAGATCATAAAATCCTACGTCACAAATGTTAGCTCAAAAACAAACATGATGCATGATGACTTTCACATGGTGCTTGATACATGAATGATGCTCTAAAACACTTGATAATAAACTCTTGAATGCCCTTGAATGCTCTTTTAAATACTTGTATGCTCTTGTGAACTTCAATTTTCTATTAGGAATGCTCTCATGAAAGTATAATTAGGTGAAAATGAGTGAAATAACCTTGTATATATACTTGTTTATGCCAAATTTCTCAAAATTACAACATTAGAAGTCAACATCAGATCTAGGAGAATAAAATCCTGCCAATAATTTGAATTTAATTTAGGTATAAGCTAAGTGGGACTCATACGGCAATTGTGGCGTATGAGTTCCATTAGGCTAAGCTTGGGTCACATTTTTCAAGAAATGCTTAGATTAATGTGAATTTTAGATTGGGGTCCCAAAACCTAGGTGGGACCCAAACGCCCAAGGTGGCGTATGAGTCCTAGATCACCAAATCCGGGCCATACAATCCAAAAACACATGAATCATGATTGGATATTGGTAAATTTTGGGATTATCCTTAGAAATATGCATTAATTAAGGCTTGTGGATGCAAAATAAGTCCAAATAAAGCATGAAGAATCTAATTAATTAATAAAACCCTAGATTAGTGTGAAAGTGTAAGAAAAAACTTTACAACACCCTAAACAAGGCACAATTAAGTCCATTTAGTTCACAAGGGCCCAAACAAGTGTGAAAATGTAGAAGGATACATTTTCCTACACTACACTTGTCATGGTTCAATGCCTAGATTTGGTGTTAGAATGCATCAATCACTATGACCCCTAGATAATGGAGGTGAAGACAGAGGATAATAGAGTCATTACAAAACATTATATGGATACGTTTCATTCTTTGCTAAAATTGACTCATAAAAATGTATGTAGATATGAACATCTTTGTTTCGTATCAACATTTCACAACAAAGAAAAACCACTATTAAAACATGATAACAATGGTTGGAAATTTTGAAGAAGGTTAAATTTTAATTTTTCCCAATAATTTGAAGGTCACATTTTGCAAATGAAATAGGTGACATCATAGTGTTGTTACAAAGATTAATTGGCAATGAATATGCTCATAATTTTGAAGTTTGGATGTACTTTTTCATCATAATTATTTTCCACAAGCAACAGTTATTATTTGGTCTAGCATTATAAGTGGCTATATCCACAAGAAAATAACACAATTCAAAGTCAAACATTTTTATATGTCCTCATATTTATTATAGGCCATTATAATCATGATTGCTTGGTCGAGATTGCAAACTAAAGGAGATTTTAATGAAGATACTCCAATCTATGAGTATAATTAAACCAAATCCAACTGGAAAATAGCTATAGGAATTTTAGGCAGGTGAATGATGCATTTTGTATGTTGGTAGTATGGAAATTACAAGGAGATTTAGGTGTCTTAATTTCCCTAGAAACTGCCCAATTAGTAATTTAGTTTGTGTGCAAATAACCATTTTAGAATGAATATCTATTAATTAAAGACATGTACTTAAAATTGTCTAAAAAGTAACTACCTGTGAGAACTTGTTACCTCTTCTTTCTTTTAAAATTAGTTTTGTCTTGAGTTTACCTTTCCTACCTTTTGGTTAAAAGCATACCCTACAAAATTTAAATTTTATCATGTAGGACAGAGTTGTACCTCTAAAATTTGGAGGAAAGTTATGTGGAGAAAAAAATAACTTGTCCTTCTAAAAAATGTGTGTGTGTACTTGTGTATGTGTATGTGTATGTGTATGTGTATGTGTATGCGTATGTGTATGTGTATGCGTGTGTGTGTGTATATATGTATATGTGTAGTGTCAAAAATTGTCATCCTTAACAATTTCACATTATGTTTTGTCCCCCTTTATTTATTGAGCCTAATTAAGTCCCTAATTTCCTAAATTATGCATTCCAAATCCTATTTTTACCATTTTTTGAAGGATTGCAAGCATTGAATAAATGCAAACAATTAATGTTTTGATCTTGATAGTGAAATTCATGGAAGATAGGGTCGAGAACCATATACCCATGGGCGTATGGGTCCCCCTATCTTGTCAGGGACCAATTTTCAATATGTTGTTGGCGGTATTTTAACATTCAAATTTCAAATTTCAAGTGTCAAATTTTGGGATCTATTTTTTTAGGAAATTAGAACAATTGCATATAACTGCCTAGTCATTATATCATTTCAAATCTAACAAGAATTAACAAGAAAATATTAGAAAAATTATGATCAAGAGCAAGTCAAGAGCAACATTTCAGAGCATTATTGCAGAAATTCAAGGTCCAAGATTATGTCAAATTTTATGTGTGTTCATGTTTTGTGAAGGCTAAACCTTGTTGTATATCTCCAAAGCATTCAAGCAAGCAAGATCCAAATCCTTGAGGTGATGTGCATGACTTCAATCCTTCAACAAAACCATTGGAGGGTGGTGAGTTGTAGCACTTTGTGATTTCATCATTCCTTCCTTTCAATTATCATTTCTATTATTGGAATTTCCATTGTGGAATTGGAAACACTTATACAAGGTTTGATTGAGGAAAGCCCCTAAATGGACCAACATTTTCTCTCTTTGAATATGCAGGTTATAGGTTTGAAGAGGATTGAAGAATAATTGAAGGAAAATTGTCAATTATTGCATTTAAAGCCCTAAAAGTTGTTAAGCCACAAAAATCCAACTATAGAGTTACCTAACGACATTCCAATAAATCTGCAACCAAAAAACAGAAAGCTAGATCTAGCATCAAAGGACTATACAATTAATTTTAGGATCCCCTATTAGGGACCCATATTCCCTTAGGCGTCTATGTCGTCCTCTGCATGTTAGATCTAACTTTTTATGATGGGTGCACAATCTCTAGTTCTTCGATCAAATCTACTTGCAATTTGTTGTTTCAATCTATGTGCTTTGGGATTTGTGGTACAAAATCTTCCTTGACCATAGTTAAAGCTACATAGTTCCTCCATTAGCCTTTTTTTAAAGAAGAGTTCATGTCAAGAAAGGGAATTTTCATGAATAATTATGAAATACACAATTCTTTGCTCAAAATTAAAATTCCTTTGGATATAGTCATCTATTTGTCGAGAAAATTAGTTAAGGTATCTTATGATATTATTTTGGAAAAGATGAAGTATAAATATCTTGGATATGAGCACCTTTCTAGTTTGGAGAGCTCACTACCCAAAATTGGAGACACCAAGCTAAAGCATCTCAACTTGAAATATTTTTGGGAAAAGATGAATGGGGAAAATAGACCCCCTATTAGTTAGAGGTTAATAGAAAGTAGATTGTTGTAGGCTACCAATTTTCTTATCATGGTTCAATGCCTAGATTTGGTGTTAGAATGCATCAATCACTATGAACCCTAAACAAGGGAGGTGAAGACAGAGGATAATATAGTCATTGCAATACTTGATATGGGTACATTTCTTTCTTTGTTAAAATTGCCTCATAGAAATGAATATGTAGATATGAATTTCTTTGTTTTGTATCAATATTTCACAGCAAAGAAAAACCACTATTAAAACATGATAGTGAAACAATGGTTGGCAATTCTAAAGAAGGGGAAATTTTAATTACCCAAGAATTTGAACAAGTCACAATTTGCAAATGAAATAGGTGACATCACAATGTTGTTGCAAATATTAATTGGCAATGAAGATACTCATAATTTTGAATTTTGGATGTACTTTTCATCATAATTATTTTTCACGAGCAACAATTTATTGATTGGTTTGACATTATTAGTGACCATATCCACAAGCAAATAACACAATTTAGAATCAATAAACTTTTCTATATGTCCTCGTATTTATTCTAGGTCATTACAAGCATGAGAGCTTGGCCAAGATTGTAAATTGAAGGGGATTTTAATGAAAATACTCTAATGTACGAGTATTATTACCAACTCTAGTTGGAAAATAGCTATAGGCATTTTAGATGGGTGAATGATGCATTTTATATGTTGGTAGTATGGGAATTACAGGGAGATTTGGGTGTCAGAATTTCCCTAGAAGCTTCCCGGTTAGTAATTTAGTTTGTGTGCTAATAACTATTTTAGAATAAATCTCTATTAATTAAAGATGTGTACTTAAAAATTGTCTAAAAAGTAACTACTTATGAGTTGTTACCTCATCTTTATTTTAAAATTAGTTTTATGTTGAGCTTACCTTTCCTACTTTCTAGTTAAAAGCATACCCTACAACATTTAAATTTTATCATGTAGGAGGGAGTTGTACCTCTAAAATTCAGAGGAAAGTTATGTGGAGAAAAAGATAACTTGTCCAACTATTGATACATCTTTTGCTTGAAGAGGGGAATTATAGAGTTAGAACATTCAATTAGATAGAAAAAAATATGTTAACCAACATATATATATGTGTGTGTGTGTATGTATATGTATATGTACATATATACATATGTATGTACATATATATATATATAAATACGTGTATGTACATATATGTATGTATGTATGCATGTATGTATGTATATGTATATATACATATATACATACATACACAACCATGTGGCTTATTAGCATAGGATGATAATATAATTATCATATATGTTAGCTTTAACTAATGTGACATTTCATATCTTGTGGGACATCCAAATGGGGATTGTAAAGTTCTAATTTGACTCTCTATTTATCATAATGGGTTTATGTGAAGATTTGAACCAATGATTACTTCAATTTCATAAGTATTATGAGTTATATCGTAATGTCATAATATGGCTATCCAAACAAAGATAATTTATGGTTGATAAGTAATAAACCCAGCCTTTGCGTTAATGAGATGACCCTATAATTTTTTGAATTTTTATGTTGAGTTATGAATAATAATGGTGGCAAGGTCTAGTTTGAGATCTTAGCATCCTTTGTTGGATTTTCTTTAGTTTTTTTTTACTAATTTATTGAATAGTGAGTAACATTTTTAGTACATATGATGATATCTATTATTTTGACATTATTGAATTGATAATATAGTAGCTTTGAGTCTGCAAGAATTGAGATGTATGCAATAGAGGTGGACTTAGTATCTCATGCTATTTGGTATTGTGTAACTTTTATTTAAATAGATAGATATTCTTAGAATGGTAGTAGAGAAAATTGAATCTCTAACTTTAGCTTTGAAGATTATGGTTGAGATATTTTGCTTTGGGTTTATGAAATATAGTGTAAGCCCCTTGAGAGATTAAGGTGTGAGTGGAACCACATATGACTTCAATCCTATTTCAAAGTAGGTATTTATACTATCTTTGGGAAAAGGATACCCTTGTGACCCAAGTCTATAGGGGAGGTTTTTAAGGAATAGATCTAGATTTTGGGGTTGTTCCTAAAATTGATCAACGCTCCCTCTTTAGTATGCTTCAACTTGAGGCTAAAATTTATATTAGTCGATTCTGAACTTACCTTTCCAATATATATATGTCACTAGTAAATAGTTCTAATCCAATGAAAGGAAATACATCATCATCAAAATTATCTACTATGAGGTTTCTTTTGTTTGGATTTACAAAATCTACTCTAATCTTGGATTGAATTTTAGAGGCATGCTCATCACGGTCTATCTTTGATGCAAATGTATAAAAACATGTTGGGTTCAAAATAGTTGATGATCTATGGAGGCATGACTTAAAACCACAAGAGTCGTCTGAGTTATATCCATAAAGACCTTTGATATTCATAATAGCATTTTGACCATTATAGAGCTTTTCCTTCCTTTCACAAGTTACATTTCTTTTGTAATTATGAGAAAATTAATGGAGAAAATTGTCTTGATATTTCTTACTTTATGAGTATGTATTTGTTTATTTATATTTGATTGAATAAAATCCAACTCATGTGAGTTCAATGTGTTATTTATGTGTTGATAATTGAACCTCCAAAACCTATAGGAGCATGTGTACATAAATTAATGGATCACTCTATGTGGTATGTAACTAGATCAAGCAATCTAAGGTTTAAGAATTCTTAAGATATTGATTAAATATTTACTTGGCTATAAGATGATCCCACATGTCAAACTGAGTCTAATACATATACAATTTAGCTAGTTGTCACTAGTAGCATGCAAGTGATGGATGCCAAGAGCTAACCATCATATATTAGGACTTAGTCATCTTTCACCAGTAACATGCAGGTGAAGGATGCCACAAGCTACCCATGATACGATAGGGATTTCTTGGTTTTCACCATTATCATGTAGGTGATAGATGCTAGGAGCTATCCCATGTCATGTTGAACCAGTTTCCTCTAGTAGCATGGAGGTTATAGATGTTGGGAGCCATTGACTCAAAAGGCTTAGCAAGCTATATAAATCTTATTAATGGCCTCATATGTTGTGTGTTATTGCACTTATTCCCTTGTCGATGATGACAACTAGTATTGATGCTTGTTCATCATCACAACTAATAGTGAACTAGGGAAAACAATAGGACCTATGGTGTAGTATGGGACACACCAACATTCATCTTTCTAACTCAATTAAATGCTTAGGTTTTAGTGAATCAAGTAAATGAGAAGATTCCTACAATAAGGTTACATCCATTTTTCGTCAATTAGCCATTATGTGTACACGTGATGTGTGTATGAGCTAGTCACACTATGTATATGCTTGAGTTTATCCGTATGTGTACATGTGATGCATGCATGAGCT
>VDFB02270651.1:510483996-510497236 GCA_007258455.2 Sequoia sempervirens
GTTAAGCCTGACCTAGGATTTGTTGTGTGGGAATCCCTTTGCGAAATTCCCATTGCGGGATTCCTCATCGCAGATTCTGGAGGGCATATTTCTATTCGTGGAACTTTGTTTGCAAATTTCCTAGTGCAAAATTTTGTTTGTAGAATTCCACGTCACTGGCGCCATTCACTCTACGGTTTGTGTTCCTTTATGACCCACATCTCACTCTGGCCCATGACTAGGGGAAAACCCCCAATTGTCGCCCATGATCCAATTGTTGTTTACTCCTTGTTCACCTGACCCCCCAATAACTGTTTACATTTTAGTCATTACATTTTTTTAATTATACCACTAAAATTTTACAAATTACACCAATATATGTTCACTACTGAATGTGTAGTTGACAAAAAAAAAACACATTGAAAACTATTGAAAACACCTTAAATTTTTGTGCGTTTTTATTGGTTGTCTAATGAATGGGTATTGGTGAAGTGGTAAAGATGTAGGGGCTGAAGGTTTAAAAACACCCTTTTTGAGCACCTTTCACTTTACGGGTTCCACAAGGCGTGTTTTAAATACCCAGAAGCCAATTTTTTTCTTTTTAAGGTCCTAACTCACTTACGAAGAAGCCCAAAAAATTTGAAATCGGACCTATTTTGCACTCTACACGAATGCGCAAAGTTAGCCTTGGAGGCTATTGGTACGTTTCCCCTAGCTCATCCCCGCATCATGTTGATTTCTACATGACTTGGTTTATGAATCCATGTGTAGGTCATGTTTCTATGGGGTGTCTTTAGGGTTTCTTGGTGCGAGATAGGTTGTTAATACACATTTATTGCACAACAATTTGTGTTGGTTATAAATAGTGGGGGTTGTGAGTTCATTTTTACCTTAGATGGCATTTGGATTTTGGAAAATTTAAAGCTCTTAGCATTTTGGCCACTTCCTCTTGATCATCCCGTGAGATTTTTGTTGCTTATTTAAGGTATGCCCCCTTGATTTAGACTCATAATATTTGTGTTTCCAACTTCGTATCCATTCTTTCATGAATTTCAGATAGATTGGGAGGGTCCAAAGTAATATTGTTTCATAAAACTTTCACATAGTTCATAGGGTCTAAACTTTTTTTTTTGCTTTGCGGATTCCTTGAGTTTGCTTCATGAGGGGGGTTTTCATGACTTTAATTTTTTGACACATGCATCCTTTAAGCCTATGTGGGTTTCTTATGCAAACATTCCCATGCAAGATTCCACTTTGTTGACTTCCATACCTACAACCAATGTGAATGATGTTCATATCCCACAAGAGAACATAAGATTGTTGGATGAAGAATTAAAGACTCTACAAAAATTTACGAGAAATGAACCTATTTCTATCTATGCCATTCACCTTATAGAAAACCTACAAAAGCTACTTAAACATGAACAAGGAATAGAATATGCATGTAGCTTGGCTTATCTCATCAACAAAAAATTGCCTCCTCCTCCATCACCTATGCATAAGAAAAAAGAGCCCACACCTTCCAAACACTTTACCACTCCTAACACATCCTTTTTTGAAAAAGGAAAGGGTTTGCATTTAGAAGAAGAAAGTGATAACAACATAATGATTAAACCAAAGAAGAAGAAACCATGAATGCATGAACATCAAAAGATCAAGCTACAACAGTTGTATGAACCTCTTGAATCTCTTTATAACTCATTACAACTATCCAAAACTAAGACAATCTTCCATACTATTTTACGTTGACAATTGATCAAATTACCACCTAAACATGCAAACTTGAATGAAATACAAACTAATAAGAATGAACCATATTGTGCTTATCATAGATTCTTTGGCCATCACATTGACAATTGTCATCCTTTAAATAAAATATTGAAGAAGTTTGCACCCTCTAAAAATGAAACCTGACTAAAAAGCATGCATCTTGCTCTTTTCCATGTAATAGTTGTAGGATCCTAATATTCTCACTATTAAATGTTATACATTCATTGTAAATAATTCTCTTTATCACAAGGAGCTCATTCTCATCACTTATCTCAACTCACTCTTGTCTTGTACTTAGTGGGGGCAAGGGGTTAGATAGCCTTTTCCTAGTTTTGAAACTTGTTGTTGTCAAGGCTAGTTGTCCACCTTTTGTATATACTAACCGAGATTGGGATGCAAACGTCTTGATATAGGTTGAATTGCATGTGCCTTACTAGTCTTTTGCTTTGTTTTCGTTTCCATGTTCTTTATGTGATGGCATGTGTGTAATGTGATTCCTCGTGTTGTTTCATTTGATGTATCTCTCTCTCTCTTTGTGCATTCCTCTATATGTACCTACATTATTCTATACGTCGTAAACATTTTATCTCTTTTCTCTTGTCTTGTGTTTCTTTCCTTGGGATGATGCAAGGTATCTGTATCATTTAGGACTTTCCATGTTGACCCAAAAAGGTTCTTTTTTAAATTTTTTTTCAATTTCATTTGTATCATTCTTCCAATTCTATGAGTATTTAATGATGACATACTTTTACATTCCATGTCGACATTGTAGTTAGACAATTCCAAATTTGACACTTAATTTATCCAATTTATCCCCTTTCATCTTAAACATCCTCTTCTTTATCCCAAGCATTTCAATTAAGTAATATCACCATTATTTAATTAATTCCCTCTAAAGTTCCTTCTTCTAATCCCCAAGGTAATCTAGTTAAACAATTAAATACCACCTTCCCCTTATCAAATGAATTCAAATAAATATGCCATTTATTTAATTCCTTATGTCACATCCTCCATCATTTTATCTAATCCTATTCCATTCTCATAATTCATTATTAGATGTGCACATGCCTACCCTTGATTAGATGTGTCACATCCTCCAAATTTTGCAAGTTGGGCTCTAATCTCTTGGCCACCTAACCCCTCCTTAATCCTTTACCACCAGCCTAATCAACCTCTCAAGGAATTATTAATTCCTTTTATCCTTCCAAGGAATATTAAACTCCTCTTTCTCTTCCCCGTGTGATCTTTGACTTGTCACATCAAGTCACATGTGAAATCTAACCCTCTTCTAATATGCCACACTAGTCTAACTGGGCACTTAAAAATAACCTAATCACTCACTAGTCATCCCCTAATCCCCATAATATCATTTATGGAATGTGTCCTTAGTCAACTTCATTAAAACCTTTCTTTTTAACAAGGCACTCCATCTCCCCATGTATTTTAATTCACATTTAATCCCCCAATGCATTTAAAGGAATTTTAAATTCCTTCTCTCATCCCCATAAGAATATTTGAGGAATTTTTAATTCCTCACATGTCCTCTCACCCACATAGGGACAAGTTTCCTCCTTTATGAGGAGATATTGTCCAATCCCAAGGTACTATGTACCACCTCCATGTCATGTACTATCCTTCCACCTCATGTACACATCACCCTTTTTAGGCCATATCACATGCCACATGTCAAGATGTTAGGGCTTGTGAGTTCTCAACTCACCTTAGCCCTACATCTTGATCTTGGTGGCTCAATCTTGACCGTTCATTTTCTTAGAGAGTTCTAAAATCTCTATAAATACCCCCTCTTTTCTCTCATTTTAGGGGAGATCATTCATTGTAGCCAAACTCTTGCAAAAAAATTTCTAGGAGCCATACTTAACCATTTTTCACACTTGCATCCACTTTCATCCATCCTCATATCATCATCTAGCTTGCATCTTGTGCCATCCAAAGAGTATACAACACCAAATGATCACAACCAAAGGATCGATTCGAGACAAGGTATAAGGTTTCATTTTGTCATCTTTATTTTGTATTGAATCCAACTAGGCTAATCTTGAGTGTAGTTGTTTTAGTGTTATTTGCATTCTCTCTTGTTTGCTACCGTATTTTGACACATAAATTCACCCTATCACAAGTATAAAAGACATATTGACCCCAAATCCATGATAGATCACTTATGTATTTCCTGGGGCAACCCCTCCTTTTCACATGACAATCTAATTTTATTTCATAAACATATGACTTGGCATAGGGTTTTCTAAGGAAATCTCTCATGTCTTAGCAGAAAACATTGGCTACTTTAAAGAAGTTTCTCACAACAATGGTTTTAGCAACAACTTTAAAGTGGGGGCATACATCGATGATATCTTTCAAAAAAATTCATATTTCATGGTGTCATTTTACTTCTTCTTGTGATGCATCCTTTCTTTGTGGTGGTGTGTCATTAGTTTGATGTCCTCCAAGAGTAATGATACATTCTCAACGCATGACTCTCTTTTAGTGGCTTGATGTGACCAAGGAATCCCCTGTTGCAATCTATTACCTTTGGATTTGTCCTCTCGAGACACATGATAGATCCCTAAGAAGAAGACCTTACATGAACAAAGTAAGATCCTTTTGAACAAGAACCTATAGACATTTTTTTGCATGGGTGCTTGGCATAACACAATGTGTTAAGCATGAGATAGGAATGTGAGTGGCGCCCTATCAGAATTATCAAAGGGATAAATTTGGTATGGTAAGTATAGTGAGAGCCAACACATAGGCATAAATTTATCACTAAGCCACCTTCCTGGAGGGATACTCACCTAGTGGACATCCTAAGGTTTCACTACCCTAGAGTGAGCGCATGCATCATTTGCATAGTGGACATTGTGTTCTTGTGAACATTTTTGGACAAATAGTTGAGACGTGTTACACATCATGTTGGATAGTGTAGGCTTGATCCTTCTCCTTTTCTTGGAAAAATAGTTGACATGTTCCACATCGCGTTGGACAGTCGAGGCTTGATCCACCTCCATTTTCTTCTTGGTATTTAATAGTGTATGATTGTGTATCTTTGTCATTGTTGTATACATAAGTTCCTTGAATGCCTACTTTAGTGAGTTTGACATGGGGTCATACTCTCACCAAAGTGGGGAAAACATGAAAAAAATATCCCTTTCACACTTAATTTGGGAATAATTAATACAAAATGAACTTAATTATGCCTTGATTTAGTGTTGTAATATTTTTACAATATTCGGGCTACTAAGTTTAGGACCTTTCTTAACTAAATATACTTAATGGTTCCTTATTTAGGGTGTTGTAAAGTGTATCTTTACACTTTCACACTAATCTAGGGATTTATTAATTAATTGATATTAATTTGAGCTTAATTTCCCCTTTAATTCAAATCCAAGCCTAATTAATTGCAGATTCTGAGGGATAAAGCCCGACATTCATAAATAATATTACACAACACTTAATTAAATACAAGGTATGTGTCCTAGGTTAGTGACCTAAGACCCATTCACCACTTGGCGAATGGGTCCTCACTAGGTCCTAGGACGCCATTTCCACATAAAATTTCACAATCCCCGAAGTGTGTCCTAGGTAAGTATGCTAGGACCCATTCGCCAAGTGGCGAATGGGTCCTCACTTAACCCTGGGACACCCCCTTTGGAATATGTTTTTGGTCGTATTTTAATGATTACAAATCCTAGATCTGATGTCGGCTTGTGTTATTTGAATTTTGGGATTTAATATTTTAATTTATGTATAAATATAAGGTTATTTCACTAAGTTCATCCTAGAATTTCAAGAAAGCAACCTAGATATTCATAAGCAATCAAGAGCATTCGAGAAAGCATTCAAGGGAAGATTATTAAATTTTATTGCAGCAATCAAATCAATCATCATGTCAAAGTCATGCATGTTGTTGAGCTAATGTGTTGATGTAGCATTGGAGATCCTATTCAAGCATTGTTTCATGTCAAATTCTATGATCAAGATCTACATACATTGAGGCCACTTAATGCAAGATTGTTGATTTTTACTCCAAGGTTTCAATTGAGGTTTGATGAGTTATGACATTGCATTTGATGTTCATTCATCATTCCTTTATGCATTGTTTCATTACAAGGTTTAATTACCAAAATAGGGTTTGAACAAGGAAAACCCCTATTCCCTAACAAACAACATTTTTCTTCTCCTTTGATGCGTGATTGCAGGTTTTAGGTTCAAGATTAATTGAAGAGAAAAAGTTGTCATAGTTGCAAAGTTTTCAAAGTTTTCAAAGTTGTCATCTTTCTTGGAAGATCATGGAAAGTCTTCTACATAATTCATTTCTGGCTTTCGGGAGCTAAACACCTGGAGTTTGGAGTTGTAGACATTGAAGAATATAACCCATAAATTGATTTTCCAAAATCCTAGCCAAGACCCATCCGCCACTGGGCAAATGAATCCTTAGTGAGGCCCTAAAAACACACTTTTTGCAACAGATACACATCATTTAACCCTCTTAAAGCCTTCCTTTTGATTACTATATTGGTTAGGTTTGATTTCTGATTATCAATTGCACATTATAACCCTCATAATTGAGTGAAACAAGAAAGATAAGGTGCATCCATTTGGTTAATCCATCTTGGATATTCACACTCCTTTTTTTCTTTTTTTTGCTAATTATGCTCCAAATTTGAATGTTAGGTTCTAATATTTTGTACTCTAGTCTCCTTCTTTCCATTTCTATACATCAATTTTGTGTTTTTATGAATTTGTGGTAGTTTTTTGCTTTTACATTGTTTCACCTAGTTTGCATCATCAATCATACACATGACATCCTTTAATCCACCATCCATAACAAAAAGGGGACCAAAACCTTGGTCAACTATTTTGGATCTTCCTTGAGGACAGTATCCAAGTAGTTATTAGTGCAGTCATAGTAGGAGGGTTCCAAAAGGAACAACCCAAACCATGCAGGAATGAGTCAACATAGCATAAATAACACAACAAACTGATATATGAATAGAAATATATATATATATATATATATATATATATATAAGTATATATATATATATATATATATATATATATATATATATATATATATATATATATATATATATACTGAATTGATATTCTTACATGCAACATATGCCTCATGGGAAAATATCCAAGGCTCACATGCCTTCCACAGGGGTATTCAACAATACAACTGGCCAAAGGCCTTATTACATTCCCTCAAAGCGTTTATGCTAAAATGTATTGAACCTAATTAATCATGGAAAACTAATTGATGATCTAGGATGGACTATAATTCTCCTAAATAAAGGTCAACATCGGCCACGAGGGTTCATAAACCCAATGATGAACATACATTAAGGTCAGCCTCACGATATGAAAGATAACTCCACATGAAAAGAAATAAATTGTGAATCCCCAAGATAGGTCCCAACAAACCCAAGATGCTTGTATGATGTCTCATTAGGCTCCACATGATCTGGAATAGGTCTGCACTAAGAAATATGGACCAGGTCAACCTCAAATGCTTTGACTCGTAAACATAGTGAAATTTTGAGGGCGAGACAAATGCAAATGATGTGAAATTTGGATATGTGATAGATGTCGATGTGTAGATTCTATATCCTGCTCCACGAGAGCTGAGAAATGAACCTGCAGTAAAAATTGAAATGAAATACTGAAAATGCTACTAAATGCAATGTAATAAAAGAATTATTTTTGGTTGATACAAGATTTCTTTACAACCAGGGATGCTCCTGCATCAGACACCCAAGGTTGGAAGAAAAGCGAGTCCCTCACTTTCCAGGGCTAAGAGGAAAACCAAGATGGTCCACCTTAGCTTGAGATATCCATGATGAATCTTCCACTGGTTTTCCTTTCCACTTCATAAAATATTCTTTGTACTACTTGTTCCTAGTGCTCCTTCTAGTTCTGGTATTCAAAATTCATTCAATCTCCTTCAGTTCTTGATGTGGTAAATGCTCCTTCAAATCCACTTCACTATCATTGCTACTTGAATATCCTTCATGATACTCATATATGTTTGTAACATTGAAAATAAGTGATATACCTAATATCTTTGGTAATTCCACTTCATATGTATTTCTAGAATCAAAATTCCTTAGAATCATATAGGATCCAAACTTCCTCATCTTCAACTTATTGTGTGTACTGACTAGGAATCTCCCCTTAGACACACCATCACTTCATCTCCAACAACAAATTCCTTGTCACTGGAGTTCATCTACCTTCTCCTTATACTTAATGTTCATACCTTCTAAATTCTTTCGTACCTAATTATGTAATGTCTCCATGAAATCTACAAAATATTTTTCCTCCACACTCCTTTTATTCTCCACACTAATGTCCCTTAACTCTACGACTCTTGTAGGATGTCTTCCGGTAACAATCTGAAATGGTGTCTTCCCTATACTCTGGTTTACTAAATTATTGTATGCAAACTCTGCTTGTGGTAAAATTATATCCCAACTTCTTGCCTTATCTCCAACCAAACATATCAATAGGTTACCCAAACTTTTTCTCACTACTTCTGTCTATTCATTTGTTTGTAGGTGATATGATGAACTGAACTTCAAATCTATCTTCATCTTCTTTTGGACAATGTCCTCCAAAATTACCTAATGAATTTAGTGTCTCCATCTGAAACAATACTCTTAGATAATCCATGCAATCTCACAATATCCTTGAAAAATAAGTTAGCAACATGCACAACATCATTAGTATTCTTACAAGGAATAAAATGTGTCATTTTTGAAAAAAAATCAACTACTACCATGATTGAATCATAACCTCTCTGTTTTCTTGGCAATCCCAATATGAAATCCATGCTTATATCTTCCCAAGGTCTATTTGATACTGTCAAAGGCTTATACAATCTAGTATTCTAACTACTCCCTTTTGTAACTTGACAAACTTCAACTCTGAACATACTTCCTGACATCCTTATATATTATGACCAAAAGTAATGTTCACTCACCAAATCTATTGTCTTATCCATTCCAAAATGTCCTACTAAACCTCCACTATGCTAATCCTTGATCAAATTCTCCCTCATTGAACTCCTTGGAATACACAACTTATTTCCTTTGAATAACATACATTCTTGAATGAAATAGTCCAACCATTGGCTTTGTTCTGTCACTATTGGTTCTTTACATGCTTTCCAGGCTTTCCCTAAATCTACATTATCTTCATACATATGCTTCAATTCTTCAAATCCCAACACTTCCACTTTCATCTCTTTTAGAAAATTCCTTCTCCTACTCAAGGCATCTAATTTTTTTTTTCACTTACCACTCTTGTGCTTCAACACAAATGTATAAATCTACAAGAACTCGACCCAGATCTAATATGTCTATAATTCAACTTCCCTTAACTCTTTAGATATTGCAAAGCTTGATGGTTTGCATACAAAAAAAACTGGAAACAAATAATGTATCTACTTCAAGGCTTCAATTATGGCATAGAATTCTTGATCATAAACTAAATATCTTCTTTTGGCATTGTAAACAAATATTTTGGCACCTAAATTCTTTGTGGTCCTTCTAGGATTTTTCACCTAAAAGGGGAAAAAATAGGAAAAATAAAATGCAAACACTCAAGATCAATGTAGTGATGGATGGAATATTCCTAAATATGATGTTTAAATGCAAAAAATTGAAAAGAAAAGATGATTTGTAATGCTAAAACTAAGAAATGCAAAGTGTTGGAAAACACAACTTGTATGCAAAAACACCTAAGAATGCAAGTAAATGATGGAAGAATTAAAAAAAAATAGAGAGAGCTACACCTGGAATAAGAATTCTAATGCAAAGAGGCTCTGGAATCCTACATAATTTACTGGAAATGCTAATTGAGACACTTGTGCCAAGGTGGGCGACCTAGTCCAGTTTCGGGGAAAATCTGTCGGAACAAGAATCTGCCAAATGGGTATCCAGAAATGTGAAAATCAATTTTTAGGCCTAGCAATGGGACTAATTCACCATAGATGGTGACTTAGTCCACTTGGGAATTTCAGGAATTTTGGGGCAGAATTTTGTAACTCAAGGTCTACACTTCTCTTCTTGACAGGTTTTTGAATTTGAATCTACAAAAAATGGGCTGAAAGTGGTCTCCAAGCTTCAATTAGGGATTTTTTGACTTTGATGACTTTGATTACTTTGCAACACCTTTCTCTTTGAAAAATATACATATAAGACCTGCAATCACACATGCAAAGAGGGGAAAAAGGGTTAAGGGTTAGAGTATAGGGGTTTGCTTTGGTCAAGTTCCCCAATTTGGTAATCAAACCCTATGAAATGAAATTAAATATGAAGAGAATGATAAATAAAAAACATGCAATATCATAAACTTACCAAACCCTTGATGTGTAAATCTAAAGATATGCAATGAAGTGCTCCAATGTATGACTTGATGATGCTTAGAAATGCTTGAATGCTTGAAAATGATTAAGAGATTAATTGCTTGAGTGTTGGATGAACTAGGTGTAAAATGAGAGGAAAAACCCTTTATTTATACTTGATTTTCCAATATTTCCCAAAAATAAGATATCGCAGGCCAACCTCAAGGATAAGAGAATAAAATCCCGCTAGAAAATTAAAATTATTTTGATTTTTGTGCCCAGTGTGACTAAGTCACCCCAGGTGGTGACTTGGTCCCACCAGGGCAATTTTAATGGGTGTTGGGAATTAAAGTGCATTTAGTAATGTTTAACAGGAATATTCTAAAAAATACACTAAATTAAGGTCATAAAGTGCATTAAGGGGTCATTTAAACATAAGAAAGGGTTGAATTAGTGATAACAAGTTTAGAAAAGCGTGAGAGTTTGTTTGTTACAAATCTTTACAACACTTTGAAATAAGACTTGGTAAGTGATAAAAATAAGTTATTTAGGTGAATTATAATGAAAGGGTCCTAGAAAAGTGTGAAAGTGGGTTACAACACTTCACAACACTTTTACAAGACATCCTAGGAGTCTTAATGATTCACAAGGGTCCAAGATCTAATGTGAATGTGTTGACCACATTACCTCATTAAATCAATCCAAAGCCCACTAGGAGGGCTTGAATATGAGAAAAAGTAGAAGGGTTACTTTTTTTATGTCCACAATTAGCCCCCAATTTAGTGAGAGGATGAACCTGCTTCAAACTCACACTAAAGTAGTTGATCATGCAACCAAGAGGGGTCTAAATGCACTAATGCTTGGTAAGATGAGACAAAAATAATCAAGAGGGATGATCAAGCCCCCAGGATCAAGATCCCATGGAAAACCAATCATAAAAACAAAGGAACACACATGAAAGTGATGAAAAAGAATGAAGGAAAGTCGGATCAAGCTTCAATCGTTTGTCCAGCTCGTTGTGGATTAGATCTAGGCTTGTTTGTTTGGAAAGAAAATGCATACTCACTTTGGGGTGACATAACTCATGGTTTTCCATTGGGTGAGAAGGCCCAAGTATACTCACTTTGGGGCCATGAAACTTATGGTTGTCCACAGGGTGAGGAATCCACAAGGTGGCTATGGGGAAAAGTCATGCATTGGAATGGGCTCCCCACTCAACCATACTAAAGTTATACCTCCTGATAACTTCAATAAGGTTCCACAAAGGAAAATTTCATTTTGTACTTCATGAGGCAAGCAAAGCTTTGTATGCTTAGAACTCATGAACAAATGTGATGACACTACAAGCATGCAAGTTGTTTTATGCAAGGTGGCCATATAACAAATGCAAAATTCAAAATGTGCAAGATGTTCAAAGGAGTCTTGTTTAGTTCATGCGAGGTCTTTAACTTAGGGAACATTGTGTCTAATGTCTCCAAGAGAGGACCGATCAAAGAATAGAAAATTCGCAACTTAGGGGATGCAATGTGTCGCATCAGGCCACTAAGAGGAATTTAATATGCTAAGAGAGATCACACTCATGAAGGACACTATACCCAATGTCATCCACAAAGTAACAAACACATTGTATAAAGTAACAAGGATACACTAACAACCAAGAAAAGGGGAAAATGCAAATGGATAATGCCAATGTATGCCCCCACTTTAAAGGAATTACTACACACTGTTCTGTGAGAAATTACTTTAAATTAGCGAATGAAAAATGCAAAAAAGAAACAAGACATGATAGCCAACTTGGAAAGCTCCTATGCCAAGTCATATGTTTTCGAGTAAGGCTACATTATGTGAAAGGAAGGAAAAATAAAGTTCAAAGAAAGGGGTTGCCCCCAAAATGAGAACACCAAACACATAAGAGATCTATGGATTTGGGGTCAATATGTTCTTTGCTGCAATGTTTTGATTAAAGAGCTTGGAGCTGTCATCATTCCTTGAATACATAGAATTGGAAGAATGACACAAAGAGAGTGAAAACAAAAGAAAAAGAAAAATCCATTTTGGGTCAACATGGAAGAGACATAGGATGTGTCAACGCTTTGCATTGTCCCCAAAAGGAAAACACAAGCAAATGAAAATGAAAATGAAAAAGCTTTTGGGTCAACATGAAGGATACATTGTTGTCTCAATGCCTTGCATCATCCCCAAAAGGAAAACACAAGCAAAAAAAAATGGAAATGAAAAAGCTTTTGGGTCAATATGAAAGAGACATTATTGTCTCAATTCCTTGCATCATCCCCAAAAGGAAAACACAAGAAAAATGAAAAAGGAAAAGGGGTCTTTTTGGGTCAACATGAAAGAGACATTGCGATCTCAATACCTCGTGTCATCCCCAAAAGGAAAACACAAGAAAAAGCAAAAGGAAAAAATGATATACGACATATAGAAGAATGGAGATACAAATAGAAGAATGTTATGAAGAGAGGAGAACATCAAATGTCATGTTACGGGGGAAGACAATACACACATACACATAAAAGAAAAAGAAAAAGAAAAAGAAAGTGCAAAAGACTAGTAAGGAAAATGCAAGTCAACTGTCAAGAAAGTCATCCACCTCCCAGTCATGTTTATGATGTACCAAGGGTGGGCAACTAGCCAAAGGGACAAGTGCAAGTGTCGAACTAGGGGAAGTACTAGGTTCTACACTTGTTGTAGGAGATGTGTCATTTAAGCTCATGGAAGAGGAAAATAATGTATTCAGATCATTATGTACCTCTTCGTCTATTTTAGTTATCTCATCATCGTCATCCAAATTAATTACAATAGGAGGACGGATGGTAATGTCCAATGAAGGGTGTATTAGGAATTTTGGTTGTTGTATTGGATTGTTTTGTTGTGATTAGGGAGGAGGGACAAGTGTGTTATCATGGGATGCCATGAGTCATGAACTTTGTCTCACTAAAGTATTAGCAATATGGCACCAAACACTCATACAAGGGCTACTAAAAGCAGGGTAGAATGAAAACTAGAAGCAATAAAATGCTAATAACATAAATTCTAGAAACTATAACAGAGATGCAATAATAGTGTATAAGAGTAAATTTGCACCCCATGTTCAAATCCCCTTTT
>VDFB02270651.1:511097336-511296861 GCA_007258455.2 Sequoia sempervirens
GGCTCATTCTCATAATATGTTTTGGCCAAGTCCATGTTTAGAGCACACACAGAAGGAAAATTTGGCATTTCAAAGGCCTGGGTAATAGAAACAGGACTAAAATTCGCTAAGACTCTTCCCTTAGTGTTGACAACCCTTTGTGTGTTGAAGTCATACTGCTGGGCACACTCAAGTATTAACTCATAGCATTGGATTGTAGGAGGGAACCCTGCCACATGAACCAATCCGGACTTCATCAATCCCTGTCTCAGGATCGACAGATCCTTCTGAGTTGTTCTCTCTTTAAACTCCTCATATCTCCATGCTCCAACATTGGTGTCCGAGACCTCAGACCACACCGAAGATATCTTACTTTCAGGGAGTTGACTCTTAGTGTCCAATCTTAATCTTTCTACCTCTGAAATAGAGGACCCCTCCGTGTCACCTTTAGATTTTCCTGTTGCAGCCTTGCTTGATTCAGCCTGCATTCACAAAAGAATGTCATGAGTATCCAATTATCATACATATTCCAATCCAAAGGTTAGCATAAGATCATATAAGGAAATTAAGAACTATCACAAATCACCAATCTTTGAAAATATGGAAAAACAAAGCAATCCGTGAAAACAAGGTAAGCCGGGAAAATCCGGTCAAGGCAGAATTCAAAGAAATCTGACCCAGACAGCTTCTTGCTGCCAACACATCATTTGCAAAATAAATCATTGGTACAGACAAAAGATCATAGGATTACCATGAAATTCATCCATTGGCAATAGGAAATCAGCATCTAACACTTAATTCATTGGTTCTAGCCTCGAGAAATCGAAAGAAATGAAACTAAACAGGAAAAATCAGAAAATTCCGGATAAGACGGATTTTCACGGACAGTTCAAATACTCCAGAATTCACCATACTTCGTGGAATTGGCCGAAACCGGGAAAATCCGGGTGTGCAGAAATTCTGCGGACACCTCGGGAACCCGACGAATGACAACACGCGAACCAACGACTAAATGATCATGTAAAACCTTGCTAATTGGGATTCAAATGATTTCAAAATCGACACCAACCAACAAGATTCAGAATGCACTTGAACTTAAATTTCAAAAGACCTCGAATGACTAAACTTCATGGTGAAACGATGATGCCCTAATTTTGAAGAATAAACCGTTCACCATGAAAACCAGGGTAGGCTCAAGGTTTGGAACACTATCCCTAAGGATGAATCTAAAGCACTCCGAGTCCTCACAAGGCAAGGAACTGGCTTAATACAGGCGCAAGATAGAGAAATAATAGCAAATTCATTAATCTGGGCCGAGCATCGAAAAAACCCTAACCTCACACAATACAACAAATTAAACACTTAGAGGGAAAAAATATGACCTAGAACACCTTCCAAATGGATGCACCCATCATCTAATGGATAAATACAAGTACACATGGCATGGGTGATGAGGTTTCACGAAAAGATGGGTCAAACCCTAATTTGATAAATACAAAATCGTAACCAAGCATAGGCCGACCATCAATCAATCATAGAAAAAACTCAATCATCATGCAAGCATATAAAAGGGCCAGTGATAACCTACCATGGATTAGTCTAGATGAAACTAAAACTTGAAGAAATAACTACAAAGTGAATATGCCTTAGCAACGAAAACCTTAATCCGTGCTCCACCAATCCCCACGCAAGCAGCTTGAAATCAATGATCAAAGCTCGAACAGGGAATGCACTCAGATGCCACGACAGAAGACAAGTGAATAATGAAATAAAAGTGATGCCTAAAAGACCTTAAATCCATCCCTATTCACGTTTGAGCAAAGGTACTTCAAGCATTAATGAGCGACAAGACATGTCTAAAAAATTGGGAAAACCCGAGCCCAGGATGAAATTTCAGAGAAAACCAAGACACGCGGAAAATCCAGATGAACACGAATTCCGTGGATATGGCAGAAACTGGGATTTTAATGAAGTTCAGGATTTTGGCACAGTTCAGAAAAATTCACCAGAACCGAAAAATCCCGGAGTCAAGCAGAAACCCAAATTCGAAAAATTCAGTAATGAACAGACAATGAACCAGAGCCCGGAAAAATCCGTCAGAGCTGGAAAATCTCAGATTCAGGTCAAAACCCAGATTTCCACTGAAACCCAACCTTAACCAATTCAAACCCTAGGGTAAGACCAAAGCCAACAAGACCAATATCTCAAGACCTCAAAAAGATAAATCCAATAAAACCAAAGGTCAAAAGTTATCCCAAAAAGAGGGGGTCCCTACTCCAAGTGGGGCGTGTGTGCAAAACTGCAGAACACACATCTTTTTCATTCCTTCATGAACACTACATTTTTCACTAACTATGAGAATCCTACAATTAAAAATTGCACAAAACTGACCACAAAGATTTTTCCCCATTTGAAACAGCAAAATTGCCAAAAAAATGTGTTTAAAACATGCAAAAAAATGCAAATAAAATCACATTGATTTTCATGCCAAAAAAAATCCATGAGTCCATAGCTTTTTGCTTACTATTATGTTTTGATAATTTTTTCCCAGTATCCATAGCTTTTTTGAAATCACCTGTTTTAGGCTTTTAGCCATAGCAGCAAGACAGTGAACTGTTTGATAAAATGCTTTGGTAGACATTGTATGAAAAATATGGTAGCATAGACAAGGCAACCAACTTTTTTTAAAAATTCATCAAAGAAATGTGGTCTCATGGAAGGCCATGACAAACAAATGCAATTGGCAGCTGCTCCTAGTTACTAAATGTGCAATGTGAAGTAATTGCATATTCGCTTAGGTTGACTTTGTAAAAACTATATTTTAATTGAAATTTTGTCATCTATCAGTTGCATCTAGTTATTAGTTATGCAATGTGAAGAATGCTTAGAGTTTGAAATATGTGTAATGAAATGTAATAAAAAATTTGAATATAAACTACAAAAATCTATTTTTTTACAATTTATTAGTTAAACTCTCTATTTTATTAGCTCTCTACAACTCTATTTCTATGGAAATTCATTTAAATTAAAAAAATAGTTTTTATCTCTTAGTCTACAATTTTTTGTTGCTATGTGTAGAAAATTATAGATGGATCAATGTCAAAGGTTGAAATACCATGCATTTGATGAGAGAATAGTTGATGAGAGTGACATGGACAAATATATGTGTCCATGTAATTACTGTCTTGGTGGAAAGGTGAAAAAAAGAAGTCAAATTTACCAACATATGATAAGATATGGGCATAGTGCTATAAGCCCTTGGAATGCCAATTATTACGAAGATATGATAGAATGATAGAGTGTGAGAGATGAAGAGGCAACAATGTTAGACAAAGGGTATTGTTGATGGGTGTTTTGCACCTTCTCAACACATGTAGAACATAAGTGCTCTACCTCTCTTGAAAGATAATCCCCTACAAAAAAGTTTTAGAAAATTACCCCAAGGTATCTCAGGTGTTAGGTCATGACATGCGTGGAATAATTCAGTTGGTTCAATGTGATTTTGTTGGTAATTATAGGGAAAACTTATGTGAGTTAAGTTGGATGGAGTTGGATCCTTAAATGGAGTTTATGAAATTTTCTAAAGTGTTGCTCTATTGCTGTAAGTTCAAGACAACAATCTCTAACTCCACTTTGATCTTTAGATTTGGATTTACAATGTGCAATGAACTTATCTAAAGCACTATTTAAAAGAAAAGTCAAAAGGGAAGGGGAGAGAGTAAGTTCTTGTAAGGAAAGATAAAGGTGCAAAACAAACTCTCCTAATGTCAAACCTCAAAGAAGAATGTAGATATGTCTTTAAAATTTGCAATTACAGTTCATTATGATGCACATGAAAGGAATAAAAAAATAGAGAAATGAACAGATACACAATTGAACACCAGATTTACGTGGGAAAACCCTTATGGGAGAAAAAACCACCACACCAAAGAAAAATCTCTTTTATTACAGTAATCGAATTACATACAAGTTACAAGCTCTCCTTTTAGATAATTAATCTCATAGCAACAACATTTCCTTGATCAAGCTTGCATAGAACAAATTTTGATCACTTTGTTATGTCTCACTATTACAATGCATATACAACATACAATAAAGAACACACACTAATCATTCAACCATTTAACCAACCAAACCAATCACAGTTATAGTACATTGCAATGTATAGCAACAACCAAGATTGATTCGTTCTCTATACAGACTGTTCAGTTTAGTTTCATATGTTGAGAAACTGTCAAACTTCCCATTCATCGAACAACCATCTCCAAGTTAGCACCATCCTCCACTGATCGACGTACACCTCAACAATCAACCAAGTCTGCATTCATTCACCGCATTACTGCTTGACTACTAGTAGGCTCCCATGGTATGGCAGTATCCGCACTATCGCTAGACAGGTGCGAAGCTCTCATGGTATGGCGGTATACATTGCACTACCACATCTCATCTAGAAGGATCCCACAGTATCGTGGTATACCACACTACCACACCTCTCTCACAGTCCCCAAGTGGTACAATAGTATAAGAATGAAAGTAACACTAATGCAATTCTAAGAAGATTGGTGATAGTACCAGGGTTATACCAATGAGTTTGAGACACATTTTCTCAACCATCTCCCACTTGACGAAGAACTCACTGAACCCTTTTCAATATATGAAGTCACTGAATATTCTAGACCCTAAGGCCCATTGAACTGGCACACCACTTGTACTTGTCTATGCTCACTGGTTTCGTCAATGCATCTGCAACATTTTCTAGAGTATCCACTTTTTCTAAATAGATGTTTCCATCCTCCACCATATCTCATACAAAGTGATACTGCACATCAATTGTTTCGTCCTAGCATGGAAAGTAGGATTTTTCACTAGAAAAATAACACTCTGACTATCACATCAAATAGTAATCTTCCCTGCATCAAACCCAATGTTAGAACATAAATTTTTAACTAGATTGCTTCCTTACAGGAATGCGTAGCTGCCATGTATTCTGCCTCTATAGTGGACAAAGTGACTACAACCTACCGCTTGCTCATCCAACTAATTGCACCACCATTCACCATGAAAATATATCCACTAATGGATCTTCTACTATCAATGTCCCCTACCCAATCAAAATCCACATACCCACAAATGATGAGAGTCCTCTGTGATTCAACCAAATTTCCATGGTAACAAAAAACATATTCTGAAGTGCCCTTAAGATATCTAAACACTCTTTTCACAACATCCCAATGTGTCCTTCCTGGATTTTCCATAAAATGACTAAGTACTCCCACTGCTTAGGCAATGTTTGGTTTTGTACAGACCATCACATATATTAAACTACCAACTGCACTAACATAAGGAACTCTAGTTATGTCCTCCATCTCAGTAGGAAATTTTGGACAATCTTCAATATATATCTTCGTTCCTTACAAAATTGGAACAACTAGTTGCTTGCAATCAGTCATACTAAATCTCTCCAGAACAGTGTTAATATACTTAGTCTAGCTAAGCCAAAGCTTTTTGCTTTTCCTGTCCCTGGTTATTTCCATCCCTAGAATATACCTAGCTACACCAAGATCTTTCATTTTAAACTTTGCAGACAACTGAAATTTTAGATCAGAAATCATTAAGTTACTATTTCCAATGAATAACATATCATCCAAATGTAGGGAAATAATTAAAATATGATCATTCTTAGCTTTTTAATACACACAATGATCATATTTCGATCTTACAAATCCCAGTGACAAAAAAGTCAAAATTTTGGTACCACATTCTAGATGACTGTTTCAAACCATATAGAGATTTATTTAACTTGCAAACCATATTTTCTTTACCTTTTTCCACAAAGTTCTTAGGTTAGGACATATAAATTTCTTCTTCAAGATCACCATGAAGAAATGATGTCTTTATATCCATCTGTTCAATCTCTAAGTCACATGCTGCTACAAGTGACAAAATAAATCTGATAGGCGTCAGCTTAGCTACAGGAGAAAAAATCTCTCCATAAGCAATTCCCTCTACCTGGGAATATCCTTTTGCAACCAACCTCACTTTATACTTTTGAATATTGTCATTTAGACCAATTTTCTTTTTAAATACCCATTTGTAGCCCACAAGATTTCTACCTTCAGGAAATGGAACCAGATCCCAAGTATAATTTTTCCTTAATGATGCCATTTCTTCATTCATGGCTTCCAACCAAGAATTTGAATTAGACATTTCAATTGCCTCTTTTACAATCCTAGGCTCCTCAATATTGGTAATCAAATCATAGGCAAAAGTGGAATCTAACATAGAGAACCCATACCTATCAGGCTGTTTCTTCTCATGTGTAGACCTCCTCAAAGGCTGAGGTTGAGGTTGTGGTTCTTCTTCAAAACTCTTAGAGCTGCTTGAGCTCTCCTCAGATTTAGGTATGTTTTGAATTTTTAATTCCTCTTTATATGGTGTGGGAGGAATTTCAACTACATCCTCTTTGTTTTTTGATTTTATCTCTAACTGCAGATCCAAAGTAGAAGGTTTCAACTCACAAAAAATAACACTTTTGCTATACAAAACCTTTTCAGTCTTAGGATTCCAAAGCTTGTATCCTTTTATGCCAACACTATAACCAATAAAAATATATTTAACAACCTTGTTTTCCAATTTATAATTTTTTCATTTGACACATATGCATATACCTCACAACCAAAGACTCAAATATGTCTTAGAGAGGGCTTCTTTCTAGACCATGCTTCCAAAGGTGTTTCATCAAAAAGAGTAGAGTTAGGGGAATGATTTATTAAGTAACATGCTGTTGCAACTACCTTAGCCCATAATTTCTCCTCCAAGCTAGCACTGCTCAACATACTTTTTTCCCTTTCCATCACTATCCTATTGAATCTTTCAACAAATATGTTTTGTTGTGGAGTGTAGACTGTAGTTTTATGTCTTTTAATTCCATGATCTTTACAATACCTTTTGAACTCATCAGAACATAACTCACCGCCATTGTCAATCCTTAAACACTTTATTTCTCTTCTAGTTTGATTTTCCACAAGGTTTTTAAATTCCTTAAAACAACTGAACACTTCTGATTTACTTTTTAAGAAGTACACAAATACCCTTCTTGAATAATCATCAATAAAGCAAACATAATATTTAGATTTTGATAATGAAGGAATATTCACTTGAAAACACACATCAAAATGAGTGTAATCAAGTATACCATAAGATTTATGAGGACTAGAATAAAATGAAACACAATGTTGTTTTCCATAAATACAATGTTCACAAAATTCGAACTCAAGGTTATAGTCATCAATCCCTTCAACTAGGTTTTTATTTTTCAAAGTTTTTAAACCTTTTTCTCCAATGTGGACAAGTCCATGATGCTAGAGCATAGTATTTTTTGTTGGAAGTTTAATTTCCTTAGAGTTTTCACTATCAAGAACCTTTTCCTCCTTCTCTCCATGAGCAACCTTTTATGACTTTACAGAGACACTATTGCATTGAATAGAAAGTACATCCAGCTTATATAGAGTACCAATTCGAGCACCCTTTGCCAACACCAATGATCCTCTAGTCATTTTGTAGCCATTGCCAGAGAATGTGACTTGCACTCCAACATTGTTCAACTTACTAACATAAAGTAAGTTTTAAGCCAGACCTGGTATATGCATTACATCATTGATTCCCTTCACTCTTCCATCAGGGAACTAAATTCTAACTCTTCCTCAGCCAAAATTTTCTAGAGATGAATCACTTGCTAAATACACCTTTCCACCATCATATTTTTCATACTTTGTAAACCACTCTCTATGAGATGTCATTTGGATAGATGCTCCAGAATCAATCAACTAGACATCATCTGATGCCTAAGTTGCCAAGGATGCAATGAAGGCATCTGCATCGCTTTGAGAAGAATCATTATCATAATTCTTCTTCTTCTTCTTCTTTTTCTCCTCTTTGAAATCCTTTCGGACATGACCAGGCTTCCCACAATCCCAGCACTTCACCTTGGACTTCTTTCTAGGAGACTTTTATCTTCTTTCTAATTTCAATTTGGACTTCTTGTCATTCTTCTTGGCTTTGTCTTTCGATCTGCCTCAAACAACAAGAGACTCCTTTGCCATCTCAAAAGATTTCCTTATCATCTCTTCTGATAAAAAAGAAGCAACACATCTTCCATCTTAAAAGTGGATGTTGTACTCCCAATAGCCATCACCAAGTGATCCAAAGAATCCAACAAAGAACATAACGATAACATACAACAATATTCTTCATCAATCTTCACACCCATAGATGCTAGCTGAGCAATCAACATGTTAAAAGAATTCAAATGATTAGGAATAGATGCTCCTTCCTACATTTTCAAAGAGTACAACTTTTTCCTTAAGAAAAAATTATTCACCAAGGACTTGCCCTGATAAATGTCTCCCAATATTTTTCATAAAGAAGATGTAGTCTTCTCTTCATGAACGTTTAGAAGAATAGAGTTTTCCAAATAGAGTCTTATTAACCCTTTTTCTTTTCTATCTGTGAGGTCCCAATCTTCTTGCTTCATGCTAGAAGGTTTTGTTCCAAACACAAGCCAAAGATCATGATCAACCAACAAATTTTCCATTTTGAGTTTCGACAACTCAAAATTGTTGCCATTGAATTTCTCGATTTCAATCTTCCCTGATGTACTTTCCATTGCCATCACAATCTGTAATTTAAATTACTAGTCTTCTATAAGATTCCCACTAAACAAAATTGACACAAAAAACCCAACCTACCCACAAGGATAACACAACTGGCCAGGCTCTGATACCACTTGTAAGGAAAGCTAAAGTTATGGAACAAACTCTGCTAATGTCAAACCTCAGAGAAGAATGCAAATATGTCTTTAAATTTTGTAATTATAGTTCATTATGATGCACATGAAAGCAAAAACATAATAGAGAAATGAACACATACACAATTGAACACCAAATTTATGTGGGAAAACCCTTACAGGAGAAAACCCACCACACCAAAGAAAAATATCTTGTATTACAATAATCAAATTACATACAAGTTACAGATTCTCCTTTCAGATAATTAATCTCAAAGTAGCAACCTTGTATAGAAAAAATTCTATTCACTTCGTTATGTCTCACTGTTACAATGCATATACAACATACAATGAAGAACACACACTAATCATTCAACCATCAAACCAACCGAAGCAATCATAGTTATAGTACACTGCAATGTATAGCAACAACCAAGATTGATTTGTTCTTTGTACAGACGGTTCAGTTTAGTTTCTTCTATTGAGCAACTGTCAAACTTCCCAGTCATTGAATGACCATCTCCAAGTCAACACCGTCCTCCACTGATTGGCGTACACCAAGCAGTAGTTAACCAAGTCCGCGCTCATTCACCGCACTACCGCTCGACTACTAGTAGGCTCCCATGGTATGGTGGTAACCACACTACTGCTAGATAGGTGAGAAGCTCTTGCGGTATGGTGGTATACACTGAACTACCACGTCTCGGCTAGAAGGATCCATGGTATGGTGGTATGCCACACTACCACACCTCTCTCATATTCCTAGAGTAATACAACGGTATAAGTAGGAAAGTAACACTTATGCAATTCTGAGAAGATTGGTGACAGTACCATGGTTATGCCAATGAGTTTGAAACACATTTTCTCAACATATCCTAAACCTGAAACTATTGATGAATAGTGACAATGGAGGATGCTATAGTGGAAAACCTTCCTAAAACTAAATCCCACTTAACCAGATCACTTCACAGTCTCATGGAACTAGTGACATCTTCTAAGGTCTTTAGATTTCAATCATTCATTCACCATAAAACATGAATCAAAGATAGAATTTAAGTGAAACATTCAAATAATGTTCAAACTAGCTTTACACTATAGTTTATCATCAATAAATAGAAAAAAGCATGAATAAGGAAGGGCATCGACACAACATGATCATTCATGATCAATGAACAACATTAACTAATCTATTAAAGCATGCTAACACATAGAACAACAAAGTTAATCTACTCAAATTCACTAACTAGGAGGAGAAGAATCATGAAACATGAAATTGGAACTCAAGAATCTTCCAAAATCAATGAACTATAAAAATTCTAGCAGCATGCCTTTACAACAACTCAACTCTCTCTTGAAAATGAGAGGATACCCCTTATTTATAGTGTCCAAAAAGAAAAATGAATGGACAAGATTTAATCTCATTGTGTGGCCAAGATTCACTACAAATTAGGGTTTCACCCACCCCCAAATATTTTACAATTTAAAATACATCTCTATCCTCTAGCCTATTTTGTCTTCTTGTGGGAAACACTGTAGCATTTTTTTCTTTTAGCTAATTGCCTTGCTACAACTACTTTGTAAGGAATTCATCATCAATCATCAGATTCCTTTCGTGCTTCTTCATAGTAGCATACTCCACAAACTTTCTGATCAATGCTTGAAGTTTATTCCACTCCATTATATCTGATTGGAGCACTTGAAAGTTCAATTTCTTCTATCGGTCGGTAACTACATCCCAGTCATTATTGCATTGGGAGTGTTCTTTATTACCTGCTCGGATTGAGTGAAGGCTCGTGCAACAAAACCCATAAAATTTGGTGTAAGTGCATATGTGGTTTTGTTCTCCATCTTTTTATGGAAGTGCAACTTTATCTTCTTCGGGTCCATCTCAATGACGGGCATGTCAAAATTTTTCATTAGCTTCAGATACTCTTCACCAGTTGTCCTAATTTCTTTGAGAAAATCAATATCAAGATCCACTTCATGGAGCACCCATTCCAATACTTCTTTCTTGTGGTGAAGGCCTAGCTTCCATGTCTTGATGAGCCAGTGATCATTTTCACCAATGCTAGCTCCTTTTCCCAGGATTTCTTAGGTATCTTAAGGATAGCCTCAAGTTTGGGATATGTAATCCTGTACAGCTTTGGGAAGTTAGTGCAAAATTTTCTTGTTCCTTTAAGCTATTTTTGCACCTCTAAGAATTTATTTGCTGTCCTAATAGCACGAATGAGGCCCATATTCCCATTGTAAATTACTTTTTTGAACCATTCCTTCGTAGCTTTCGTCTAGTTCTTTCTCCTTTCAAGCTTGTCGATGTGGTCTTTGGACATCGACTGTGGTGGTGCTGACGATGTGGTGGGAAATTCTTCTATAGAGGACCATTGCTATATATAGACAATTAAATTTTCCACTTGTACTTTTAGTTCATCCTTAGAGGTCTTGTCCTTATGCATTTGATGCACAATGGTAGCAACTAATCCCTGCAGATGATCAATTTTCTACTCTCTCATGGCTATCCCCAGATCAATAGTGGAGAAATTATAGCTGACTTCATCTCCTTCAACCACCAGAGTAGCTATTTGAATAGTCATGGATCCTGAGGCATCCATTGTCAAGTGAGATCTGAACCTTGGATTCTTTTCCTTCTTTGTGCTTATTTGCACCCGGGCTAGAATGGCTTCCAACCTTGCCTTCAAATCCATGAGTGTAGGGGTCTTCTTCTCTAATTACTTTTCTAGCCATTCAGGCATCTGGGATTCCCATTTTGGTGATTCATGATAACCTTCTTCTTCTTGTTAGGGTTAGAAGCAGATATCTAATAGTTAAATGCAGATTTGATCAATAAAACACAGAAAATTATAGCAGAAATAAGACAACACAAAGAATTTAACATGGTTCACCCAATCTGGGCTACATCCACAAAACCATAGCCATCCAATGATTTTATTATCAAGTGAAAAAATTATTACAACCTCATGAATAATCATTTTTTCTATATATTGTAACCCCCAACCCAACCCCTTATAACAAGCTTTTTGGAAGCTTCCAGAATTAGGGTTTTTACAAAGTTAATTTTTTTTCTTTTTCGGTGATTTTTCTTTTTTTGTTGACAACGTGAAAGAAATGGAAAATACATGACAGGGTGTATAGTATAGCATGATTAGTCACTATATACCAACAATCTCCCACTTGGAGATTGATCCTAGATGACACTGCTGCACTTACAACTTCCACTAGAAATAAGTACCTTGGACCTTGAAGGCCAACTGAAGTTGAAGAGGAACTCAACTTCTCCCTTGTCACTTCCTTCATAAACATATCCGTTGGATTAACAACTGTATGTATCTTGTCTAGCTTGACCTGTCCATCCTCCAACACTGACCGAATGAAATGATATCTCAACTATGTGTTTTGTTTTAGAGTGCAAGGAAGAATTCTTTGCAAGATGTATAACACTCTGGCTATTTGTAAACAAGTAATTTTCAGCCTGTCGTTTTCCCAACTCTTCCATGAAAAGTTGCAACCATATCATCTCCTTTGCTTCCTCTATTGCATCAACATACTCTACCTCCGTGGTGGATAAAGCAATCGCCTTTTGCAATTGAAAAATCCAACTCATTGCTGTCCCACCAACTGTAAATACATAGCCTGTGGTACTCTTCCTGGTATCAATATCCCCTACCAAATCTGAGTCAACATAGCCTTTTAAATCAATATTAGAGTCCCCAAAACATAAAAATTTATTGGATGTACCTCTCAAATACCTGAGAATCCATTTTAGTGCATTCCAATGCTCAACACCGGGATGACTCATATACCTACTAACAACTCCTACAACATGTGGAATATCTAGTCTTGTGCATACCATGACATACATTAAACTACCTATAGCTAAAGTATATGACACCATGGACACTTTTTCTTCCTCCTCTTGTGTCTTTGGACACATATCCTTAGTCAACTTAACATGACTGGGAAAAGGTGTGCTGACAACTTTTTCATTTTCCATATGAAATCTTTGCAACACCTTCTCAACATAATCAGCCTGAGATAAAAACAATTTCCTATTTTTCCTATCTCTTGTAATCTTCATACCAAGGATTTGCTTTGATGCCCCCAAATCCTTCATAGAAAATGAATTTTCTAACTGTTGTTTTAACTCCCTTATGTGATCAATGTTAAACCTAGCTACAAGCATATCATAAAAATATAGACATAAAATAATGTAGCTATCATCATCTAACCTCTTAAAATAAACACAATGGTTTGAATTACACTGATTGTAGCCTTGCTCAACCATAAAACTATCAAATTTAATATACCATTTCCGAGGTGCTTGCTTCAAGCCATATAGACTTTTCTTCAATTTGCACACAAGTTTCTCCTTAACTTTGACCTCAAATCCTTGTGGCCGTTCCATATATATTTCCTCTTCCAAGTCACCATGGAGAAAGGCCGTTGTAAAATCAAGCTATTCTAAATGCAAATCTTCAATAGCCACAATACTTAAAACAATACGAATAGAAGTCATTTTAACAACTGGAGATAATATTTCATCAAAATCAATACCCTTTTTCTATGCAAATCCTCTTACAAATAATTTGGCTTTAAATCTTTTCTTACCTCCATCCCCCTCTTTCAACTTATAAACCCATTTGTTTGGTAAATCCTTTTTACCTGCAGGAAACTTACATAATTCTGAAGTTTGATTATTCAACAAGGAGTCCATTTCTTCTTCCATTCCATGCTCCCATTGAATCTTGGTATCCACCTGCATAGCTTCACCATATCCTTTAGGTTCACCAGCATCTATTAACAAAATAGAATACAAAGAGGGAGAAAATATTTTTGGAGGTCTACTTATCCTTGAAGATCATCTAACATTCATTGAAGTTTGTGGTATTTGTTGTTGCTATTGTTGTGGAGCATGAGGAACCAATGGAACATCACTGTTTGGTGTATTGTCCAACACTACATAATCATTTTCTTTCTTCTCATGCTACTGTAACTGATCTTTGTACAACACTTTCTCATTGAATATGACATCCCTGCTTCTCACAATTTTTTGATTTTCAAAATCCTAAAATCTATAGCCAAATTCATCAATGCCATATCCAACAAATATACATTTCTTTGATTTTGCATCAAGCTTGGTTCTATTTTCAGAATCTACATGTGCAAATGCTTCACAACCGAAGGTCTTGAGAAAAGAATAACTCACCTTCTTACCTATCCATGCTTCCTCTAGAATACCACAACCCAAAGGATTAGAGGGACCTCTATTGATTAAATAAACTATAGTGTTTATAGCCTTTGCCCACATGTTTAAAGGAAACCCAACATGCAATCTCATAGTCTGTGCACACTCCATTTTCTTGTGGAGTCCTTGGAACTATTTTCTGCCTATGAATACCATTAGAGGAACAATAATCTTCAAAGTCTTTGCTACAATACTCACCACCATTATCAAATCTAAGACATTTTAACTTTTTACCTGTCTCATTCTCAACCAAGCTTATCCACTTCTTAAAAGTTTTAAATAAATTATATTTTTTCCTAAGGAAATAAATCCATACCTTCCTTATTACATCATCAATAAAAGTGACATAGTACCGAGAGCCATCGAGAGAAGATACTTGAGCTGGTCCCCATACATCCGTATGCTCAAACTCTAGTTTCTCATCTTTCTTTTGTTTCCCATATTTGAGAAAACTAACTCTCTTTTGTTTGACATACACACAACTTTCATAGAAATTCATATTAACACATTTCATACCTGGTAAAATACTCTTTGAATGAAGCACTTTCATACCTTTTGCACTCATATGCCCAAGTCTATTATGCCATAGTGTTGATTCAGAATCCATAGCAATTGTCTGATTTTATGCCTGCTGAACTGCAACAACTATTCTTGAACATTGATTTTTATCTGCAATAACTAAAGTAGAAGGAAGAGTATGACCTATATAAAGATATAAGGTGCATACTTTCACACCTTTTGCTACCACTAAGGCACCTTTTGTAACCTTCCAATTTTTATCACTAAATGTAACAACACAACCCTCATCATCTAGTTGCCCTACTGAAATTAAATTTTTTTTTAACTTTGGAATGTGCCTTACCTCATGTAGTAGCCAATGAATCCCATTCTGCAACTTAATCTTGATTCTTCCCTTTCCAACAATCTGTCAGGGTTCATTATCTCCCAAATAAACCAGCCCAAAATCCCCTTGGATATAATCAAGAAAATAACTTCTATGGGGCGTAACATGAAATGAAACCCCTGAATCTAACACCTAAGAATCATCAACATTATCAAGGGAAAGAATTAAAGCATCCTCATCAGATTTATTACTTACCACATTTTCCTCTTTATTTCCTTCCTTTTTGTTTCCTCCTTTATTTTTCTGAGACCAACAATCTTTCTTCAAATGACCTGGCTTACCATAGTACCAACAATCCCTCTTGTCTCTAGATTGGGATATTTTGTCCTTTGCTTGTACTCATGACTTCCCATGAATTCTAGAATTGTTTCCTCTCTTCTTTGTTCTACCCCTACTTTCTGCATTCAAAACACTGCCTGATGTGGATGTTCCACCTAAGATTTTCCTATGAATTTCCTCGCTCAAAATAACACCAACAACATCATCAAATTTCAATGTATTTGAACCAAAAACAAAATTACTAACAACTATGACCAAGCTATTCCAGGTTTCAGGAAAAGAACATAGAATCAAAAGAGCCGTAACTTATTCATCAAAGTTTACATTTACAAAAGTTAATTGACTGGTAACTGTATTAAACTCATTTAAATGATCAACAATTGACCCACCTTCTGCCATTTTAATATTAAATAAATGCTTCATAAGAAATACCTTATTCGAAGAAGAAGGATTTTCATATAACTTTGCCAGGGTTTCCATCAACTCTTGAGTTATCTTTGCTATTGTAATATTGAATGCCACTGATTGTGCTAGGCATAAATAAATGGCTCCCAGTGCCTTTCTGTCTAGAAGATTCCATTCCTCATCACTCATTCCTGCCAGTTTCTTGGCTATTCCTCCCAACGACCTCCATAAATCCTTCTGATAGAGATAATCCTCCATCTACATCTTCCATAATTGATAGTTCTTCCCATTGAATTTATCTACCTTTAATTTACCCTTGTCCGCCATTGCTCCCACTTAACCGTGAGACTCCCACTCAACCGTGAGACTTTCCTGTAGATGATAATCAAACACAACCCACTTTGATACCACTTGTTAGGGTTAGAAGAAAATATCTAATAGTTAAATGCAAATTTTATCAATAAAACACAAAAAATTATAGCAGAAACAAGACAACATAAAGAATTTAACATGGTTCACCTAATTCAGGCTACATCCAAAAAACCGTAGCCATCCAATGATTTTATTATCCAGTGAAAAAATTATTACAACCTCGTGAATAATCACTTTTTCTACATACTGTAACCCCCAACCCAACCCCTTATAACAAACTTTTTGGAAGCTTCCAGAATTAGGGTTTTTACAAAGCTAGTTTTTTTTCTTTTTTGGTGATTTTTCCTTTTTCACTGATGATGTGAAAAAAATGGAAAATACATGTTGGGGTATATAGTATAGCATGATCAGTCACCACATACAAACAACATCCCACTTGGAGACTGATTAGGCTCCACACCAACACACTTCTCGAGTATGTTGAATTTCCATTTCTTTGTTGCCTGAAGTTTTATATTCTGCCTTTTCTTCCTCTTCTTCATCTAAATCCCGAATGAATACTATTTCCTTCTTTGGGCATTTAGTGGGCATACGTTCCTTGATGCTATCATCCCCTTCAGATGTCTTCTCTTCTTCTTCTTGTTCACGCCCATGTTCTTCATGATGCTCTATTTCTGGGCTTTTCCTTGTTTTAGCCTCTTTTTCAGGCTTGTCTTCTTCTTTCTCTCCTAAAGGAGGCATTTTTTCATCATGTTCGGGGCTCTTACCCTACTCCCCTATTGAAGGTTCTTTTCCTACATCCATTTCTTTGTCTGTTTCTTTCTCTTCTTCAGAGGGTCGCTCTTCAACTTCTTCTCTGACATCCCTGAGTTGTTTAGTAAGTTCCTTCTCGAGCTCTTAATCAGAAGTATCCATGATATATTTTTCATTAGGGTCTTCAGTGTCTTCCTCAGAGGACTATGTTTCTTCCTCTTCACATACCACTTCATCTATAAATAGGTGTTGATGCTCCGGGTGGTTGTGGTAATAATCCCATTCCTCCATTTCTTTTGCTTCCTCCCTTTCTTTCCTTTCTAACTCTTCAGATATCTACATTGCTACTTTCATTTTTGGTGGCTCAGTTGGAGGAGTAGGGATAGGAAGGCCAACAACAACTTGTGCTAGGGGGCTTGTATTGTAGGATTCATGAATACCGCAAAAAACTCCATTGGTATATTCTGCATGTGTCTAGCAAAGGATTTCGGGAGTGAGAGGGTAGGAATTTATGTTGTTGCAATGGGAGGGTTGTAGATGGAGACATAGAGGAAGAGGAGATTGGAGAAGTGGTAGCAGATGAGGAATCCACAACCAAGATGGGTGCAGTAGAAAAGGTGGAAGTAAGGTGGACCAAAATTTCCACTGCAGGTAGAGAAGAAGTAACTACCACCTAAGAAGTAGGTGGAGAAGCAATAGTAGTTGCAATAACAATAGTGGTTGCAACAAAGGCAGCAGGTGGGGACTTTGTCTGCTTGACTTGTCCTTCCTCTTCTTCACAGAGCGGGTTCTCCAATATAGTGGGCATCTCTATGAAAATGCCTGACTTCTTTGATTTCTTAGAAGACTCACATTCTGAGGCTTTCCTTGAATACACCTTATGATTAGGTTGATGCTCAACCACTTCTTTCATTTTTCTTGACTTGGTGGCTAGAGGGGATTTTGAAGTTTCCCCAAATGGGGTAGTAGCCATAGAGGCACTATCGGTTTCGCTCTCGGGTTCATCCTCAAGCTTGCCAAATGTTAAACCAACTCCTTGAATCTTCAATTGAGCAATCTATCCATCAATCCATTATTTTATCCTTGCCTCTATAGGATTCATCAGAATGTCGAGGTCATTGACCTCTTCCTCATTCCAATCAATTAATGGTTGTGGTAGGTTGGCCATGACATCGTACCTTGGATCAATTATTGTGTTTTCATCTTCAACAATCTGATCTAGTACTGGAAACAAGTTGATCATTTTAACAAAGTACATAGTCATGTGCATGTAATGCCTCATGCAAACTTATTTTTCATCTCTACAATTGGCCCAGAAGCTCTTGACATTGTGGAGGTGGGCATACTCTATCCCCACTACCTTCTTCAACTTTGCATATAGATCCATCAGTGTCTTGGTAGTATGGAACTCTAGGTTATATTCAACTAATTCCTTATCAAAATACTCTACACATTGGGATGCAGGGAGTTCATACATACCCTGACCAAATGTGAGGGGATAAGGGATCCTCTCCCTATGCTTGTCATTTAGAAGGGTGTGTGCATGTTGCAGCTTCTAGGAGAGTTCAAGTAATATCAGCTGGTCATTTGGGTACTAGGGAAACTTATAGGGTTTCTCTGAGAAACCCTCAGCTTAGATGTATGTAAATTTTGGAAATTGGATGAATAGAAAATTGAACCAATGGATGAAAGCGTTGGCACTGTGGGTGACCCACCTCTCGAAGTCACCTCCAAACAATCTTATTATGTGCCCTATGAAAGCATCATTGACGTGACAATAGTCTTTCTTGAAATTTTTGAATTGATGTTAAGGGTATCTATCATAGACCTTCAATTCTCTCCCTAGAGTCTGGCTCCGTGCTACAAATAGTCCTTTGTATTGAGCTTGATCAGCTAGTAGGTAGACCAAGTACGAGGTCATACAAAATTGTGAAGTTTTCTTCACTGCCACAAATTGCTTGTGTAGGTAGTTGCTGATCATTCTTTCCCAATGGAATTGGGTCTTTCACTTGATGATTTATTCTATAAAATATAGCATCCACTCTTGGAAGAATTTTGTAGTTGGAAGACCCATAACCCTACTCAGTAAGGTCACTAGGTCATGGTAATCTTTGTATAAATCACTCCTAAAGAGTTTTTGGGGCACCTTTTTTGCACTTCCCCTCTTCTCCTTTAGCCAATACTGGTTAATCAACTTCTTGCACTTGAGGGAGTTGGCCTTCCACATGCTCTTGACATATTCCTTGGATGCCTCTTCCATTTCATCAAAGGTGGGTATATGGAAAGTATTCCTAATAGACTTGGTGAAGAAATCAGCCAATATGTTGCCATCTTTATCTACTATTCTTTTAGTGTTGTCTTGATATGCTTCTCTGTAGACCATCACTAACTTGGGAGCTATGAGTGTAGGTGGAAAACCAACAGCCTTGGCTAACCCACTTCTTCTTATCCTTCTAGCATTCTCCATAGTAGGGTTGACAATGACCCTCTGCTTGAACTCATTGATGTCGATGTGCCCCAAGTTGGTATCAGAGATCTTCTCCCAGTCTATGGTGACTTTAGATTTGAGTTCTTCCCCCTAAAAATTATACTTCATTTGATCCTTATCTTCTTTTCCCCTTGGTGCTTTGGATGACTTCTTGCCCTTTTCTTTCTCTATGGATGCCTCAGAAGGTCCCGCAACGGGTTCCATATATCCTATAAGCAAAGGAGCAGTAAACACATTAAACCATAACAACATGAGGAATGTTAGCCAAAATACCACAAAAATGATGTCAGATCAAGTAATTCATCATTCAAGGATCCCAAAATGTCTTTCAGATCATCTTTAGCCTTTAATAGGAGGGAATTATGACAATTCCCACCCAGGGGTGTGGACTTCCCTAGGCTGGTAGCCATTCTAGAGGTAGTTGTAAATAGATAGTAATCAGGGCACGATGGCCCACAGGGCTCTACCCACATCAGGATTTGTCCATGAAGTGGGGTCCACTAAGGAGGTCAAGCTAATTTAGAATGTGGGTCAAATCCATTTTGAAAATTTTGGAGTGCTAAGCTCATTATTTAGGTGTACGAACTCAAGGACTATGGGAGCAGGAGTGGGCTTGGTTGTTTGAGGCTCCACCATTATAACGACACTGACAAAGTGGTGTCCCACAAGCAGCATTCCATCATGTGAGACCTATGGCTTTGGAAGATGATGTCACTTTATTGCTAAAGTTCGAACCATTTGGATGTGTGGGCCAGAAGGTGTGGGAAGGCATTGGAAGTTGGCCATTCAAAATGGTAGAGGTGGGATGAAAGTATGAAAAAGTAGACCCACACTGTTGAATCTACAAGAGTGTTAGACATTTCTCATTTGTTGGCAAATAATGAAAGGGAAAGAATGGGGTTAGGTCCTGCGTAGCGGGCTGACAAGAGCCCTTGGTTGTTTGGACATGACGAGAGTGGGATAGAGTTCTACGAGCGACCATCCACATAGAGTGGCTTTCCTAACGCTTCTCATTTAGTTATTTTCATTTTGCAGCTCAGACGAAGGTAACAAGTGTAGGCTTTCCAGGATGGAGAGATGGATGTTTGAGGCCATTTGGAATGATAAACTTGTTACGATGGCCTGCAGATGAAAGTTCGCAAGGAGAGGCCCACAAAAGAGCTGAAACTTAGTCAATTTTAGTGTAGGGGAGATCAAACGACAACGACAGGATCGAGACCCGATCATCAGAATGACCTCAGGGTTTCACCATTTTGAGTAGTCATTAATGCGGTGATGAAAGGGTAGAAAAAATCCGTAAAGGATAGTCCACATCAAATAAGCTTCCTTTGTTTTAAGCTCAGATGATGGTCATGAAGGCGAGGTCCACTAAGTGGAGGGATGAAGTAGGTTTACCATTTGAAATGATGACCACCCATTGGAAGCCTATGAAAGGAAGCTCACAATAGGTGACCCTCCAAAGGGGCTAACAGTTAGGCATTCAACATAAGGAATTTGGACATAAATGGTTGGGGCAGGGCTCGATCATCAGAATGACCTCAAGATTTCTCCATTTTGAGTGATTGTTTGAATGACAGAAGGTGCAGGTCAAAAAATTGCATAGCTAGACTCGATGGGGTGGGAGGCCATCATTTGAAATTTGGTTTTTCTTAAATTTGACTAGTTGTGGCAAGGTGTGGACATCTTTCTATGAATGCGGGTTTGTAGAGGATATTAGCTGAACATCCTAAAGTTTAACATTTTAAGGGATAGATGATGACAACGGGTGCTTTTTTGGTCCATAGGGCATGAATGCTCTGGTTCAAGAACAGTCACAGAGGCCTCAAGTTCCTCAAGCCTCTAGCGGATGGATTTCAAAGGGTTTCAAAATTTCCAAAACAGGGGTTTTGACCGTCGGGGTTTCATCTAACAAATTCCTAAGTTTCCTTCATTTTTTAACAATTTTTTATGGAAATTGAAGGAATCTTAAAATATGACTTGTGGTAGATGACCAACCTATAAAACCCAATGAAATTGATGAAGAGACAACAAATAAAGCTTTTGAATTGGCAAAGGAGCTCCATGGGCATGAAGGCGGCGATGACGGGTGACTCTGACAGACATCTTGAAATTTTTGATGGTGAAAATGATAGGTTGAAATAGGCTATTTATAGAATTTGTAGCATTTAATTTCCACCATTAATGTGGGTATGAAGACGAATGAGGTTGGTGGGTGCATGTTTCAAGAGAATGACAACATGAATGGCAGGGTCTATATAGTGGATAGCTCTCGAGACTTGGCCATCTTATTGGTTGGCAATGGAAACAACAATGGATGTTATGGGTTTCGAAGGGCGGGAGGACATGCTAAGCCAACCATTTGAAACGGTGAAAGAAAGGCTATGGTATGCATAGAGCAGCCTGTAGGGGCAGACCCGTGGGGCTTGGAGGATGGCAGTTTTTAAGTTTGAAGGAAAACTACTAGAGGAACCCCGCAAGGACAAAGGCTTTGAAAATTTGAGGGTGGAAAAGCTTGGTCAACTCAAGATGATTCTTCTAGGGATCCTTGAGCACTTAGGACTCAAAATGAAAGGGGGTACACAAAATGAGGTGATGAAAAAAGTGACCTGACAAAGCGAAAAGAGGAGGTCCCCATTTTGAATGGGGCATGTGTGCTATAGGCACAACAAATGGTGACTCTGCTGGGGGAACGCTCCTAGGAATTCTAAGGAATGATGCTTATTTAGAACTCAAGATCTCTGGTTTCACAAACTAGGGGCTAGTTTCCCAAAAGTGAATTAGGAGACTCGAAGGAGAACAAGATCCTTAACTAAATAAAATCATGAAACATATTAGAAGTGTGTGTGTATAGTGAATTTATTCCATTTCCTTAGAAACTATGATAAATGGAAATTAATCAGACCAAGCAAGCTACATGAATCATCTAACTCCAAAAGTAACCTCGACATTGCCCCACTACTAGTCAAGCATCCATAGCCCTGATGGAGTTGTCGTTGTGACCCCACGAACATTTCTCTACTAATAGCCAAACGTCCATAGCCTTGGTAGAGTTGTTTGCACACCCACACGGTTGCATGATTTCAACATCTTCTTTCTCTTCTTTTCTAATTTTTATTTAATATTCTTTCTTTTGCTCAACTACGTAAGAATTGAAGATTACCATGGGTTTGGAATCACAGTGGTCACTAGAGCAAACTTAAGATTTTCACTCACTCCACCCTCATACCAGTCATTGTACAGTTCTTCAGAAATAATTAATGTGAGGTTTGTGTGAGATCTGAGATGAACATAAAAAGATTTAGCCAAGGGTTGAGTTCTAAGTCAAGTTAGAGTTCAAATAAGGAGACCTTTCCATAGCAGCAATCAAAGATTAATAGTTGGGAGTGCATATTTATCCAAAGAACACTAAGAGAAAGAAGTAAAGGGAACCATTCATTGAATTGAGCAAGACCACTGCATCAAAACAAAGGGACACTCACAACCAAACAAAACTACTGGGAAACAAACAAGACCAGAAGCAATGCAAAAAAACAAAGCAAGGAAACCAAAAGTAACCTAAACTAACCTATATACAAATATTTACATAGATCAAGCTCAAAAGAGCTTAGGAAGGGAAATAATGCTTGAGATGCTACCCGTTGATAGGTAATGGGACATCTTCACCAGTTAATGTCTTGAGGTGGAAAGCATTATCACCAAGGATTTCAACAATTTAAAAGGGGCCAAGACGGAGCTTGTCAAATTTGTCATGTCCTCCTTTCTTTTCATGGGCCTTGTCCCAACATAGGACCAAATTAGCACTATTATAAAGGCCTTAATCTTGGCTCATGGATCAAACCATTTCTTGACCATGCCTTGATGTTTGGAAAAATTTTCAATGGCTCGATCACGTACTTCTTCTAGGTGGAGCAACTCAGCAAAGCAAGCTTCTTGTCGATCCCCTTCTTCATAAAAGGTATTGATGAATTAGAGGGTGGGGATCTTGAGGTGGATAGGAAATATAGGCTCCAAGCCATAAACAAGGTGGAATGGGGAATCACCCAAGGTAGCTTTTTGGCCTGTATAATCTGCCCAAAGGGAAAAATGAAGCTGGGTGTGCTAGTCCTTGGGATTCCTATCAAGCAACATTTTGATGACGGTGATCAAGTTTTTGTTTGTTGATTCAACTAGGCCATTGCCCTAGGGATAGTAGTTGGATGATAATTTAAGGGAAATGCTATAATCAAAAGCCCAACTGACAAATTTGAGTGAGGAAAAGGCAGGGCCATTATCACAAACTAGAGCGTATGTGCAACCAAAATGATTTAAAATGAAACTTTCAAGGAAGTTGATAACTACCTCTGTGGTACATTTTATACATGCAATAGCTTATTTCCATCTAGTACAATAATATGAGGTGGTTAGAATGTACCTATGGCCCACAGATGATGGTGGGCTTACCAAACCAATGAAATTGAAACCCCATTGCGTGAATAGTCTTAACTCCAGAATTGGTTGCAACATGACAACAACATTTCTCTCTTTGGTTGTGGTAGTTTAGTAGATGTGGCAAGTACAAACATGGATGTGTGAATCCTTGAAGATTTTTGGCCAATATTATCCCACTTGCAGGATCTGATGAGTGGTTGAAAGGCTAGATCCATGACCGGTGCCAAACTTATCATTGAATTATTTCAGCACTCGTGCTGCCTCCTCTTTCCCAAGGCACCTAAGGTAGATGCCTTCATAATTCTTCTTGTAAAGTATAGATCCTTGCAACATGTAGTTGCTAATTTTTAGATGGAGAGAATGTTTTTGAACTCATTGTAGATGATGTGGGCACTTGTTGTTCAATAGGTAGTAGATGATATCATCATACCACTCCCCTGGGGAAACATCTTCAAGCTGGTATTGCTGAATCATAAGCTCAAGTCCTAATTCAGCCACTATTTTAGTTATTGTTTAAGTGAGGGCCTATCCTGTTACTAGTTTCATTGGCTGAATTTCCATATTGTACTCTTGCAGAAGGGTCACCCATTTTTCCCTTCTTTTGCCCAACTCATTCTGCATCAATAATGTCTTTACTGCTAGATCAGGCACAATGGTGAACACCTTGTTCCGCAAGATGTAGTGTCTGAATTTATTAAATCCTCTAACTAAGACATACGCTTTCTTTTCCACATTATGGTATCTTAGTTCAACATCCTTTAATGGAGAACTCATGAAGGAAATTGGGTGCTCGTTCCCTTCATCATCTTTCTAAGTCAAAATGTTGGCACATGAATGGTCTGAAGAAAATGAGTAAACATAGAATGGCTTCTGGTAATTAGGACTAACTACCATAGGTGGTTCAACAATAGCTCTCTTGATTTCTGCAAAGGCCTGCTTTGCCTTTAGAGTCCACTCAATTTTGGCATCTTGCTTCAGCATGGAATTGGGTGGCTTAACTATTTCAACAAACCCTGTAATAACTTTTCTGACAAAATTTATCTTTCCAAAGAAAGATTTCAGCTCTTTCTTGCTGCTTGGCAGTTGAATGTTCAAGAGGGATTGGATGTGGGTAGGGTCTATGGAGATTCCTTATTCTAAAATAACGTGCCCGAGCAGGTTTCCCTCTATGACTCCGAAGATGCACTTCAGATTAAGCGAAATCCTGAATTCTCTGCACCTTTGAAATTTTTTGCATAGATTAGAAACATGATCACTTCATTTCTTTGAGAACACTGTGAGATCATCCATGTAGATGATGATGTATTTTCTGATCATATCTTTGAAAGCTATATCCATTGCACGCTGGAAAGTGGCACCAGTGTTGATGAGTTTGAACGACATCCTCTAATAGGTGAAGGTTCCCCACTTAGTGGTGAATATTGTCTTGTGCTTGTCCTTGTACTACACCATAACCTAATTATATCTGGAATACCCATCTAAGAAAGACATTATCTAGGAACCATTGATGATTTGTAGCACCTCATCTAATGAGGGATAGGGTAATTTTCTTTTTTCGAAGCTCTATTCAAATTGCGAAAATCCACACACAGTCTGATTTCTTTGTTTTCTTTTCTAACCAAGACAAAATTATTTACCCATGTGGAATGCCTGACTGGGAATATGATCCTAGTTGATAGCAGCTTCTGTACTTCTTTATAAATGATGGGCTCCAACAATGCATTGATGGGACGCTGTTGTTGTCAAAAATTTTGGACATCCAACTTAAGAGGAATAGTGTGCATAATAATGGAGGTATCATATGTCTTTAAATCTTCATAGCTCCATGCCACTACATCATGATACTTCTACAAAGAATCAATGATTCCTTTTCTTTCTTCTGACATGCATACTTTACCAATGAATACATTTTTAACTTCCTCAGTTGTTCTAAGGTTATGAGTGTCACATTGGTTGTTGATTGAATCCTTCTTTTCTTGTTGATCTTGGTCTTGGATTTGATCTAGGTCAAATATCTGTTTATGTTGAACCATGCCTCTAGGAATGGTGTTTTTTTTAGATTGATGACCCCTTCTATATCCAATGCAGCTTCCTCAGGCTCGGCTTCATCAATTATTTGAGTAGAAAACACATCAGAATTGGTGATAAATTCCAAGATGTGTTTGTCATCATTGAACACCTTGAAATGAGTAACATTGTCTAGCATGAATAGGGTGGAAGTATGCTCAATGGTGAACCTTTTGAGACTTGAAAAAGAGAGAGGTTGTAGTGTGTTGGCTACTTGAGCTAAGGAATCAGTAGTATGGTTTTGGGAGTGAGGGATCAACTAGATATTAATGGAATCTAGGCTTTCTAAAAGATCCCAAACTCTATGCCTATAGTTTGCTAGCCTTCTATCATGGCAGGAGTATAATTTTTTGACTTGTTTTACTACCAATTCTGAATCACTGAAGACTTGGAGCATTGTAACTTTCTTCCTTAAAGACATTAGGAGATCATGAACTAACACCTCTTACTCCGCTACATTATTGGTACAATAGAATTGGAGCCTATGGGCAGCAAAGTAGGTCTTACCCATGGGGCTGATGAGTTCAAATCTATCTCCTACTCCCTACTTGGACTTAGATCCATCGAAGCACAATGTCCAAAACTTGGAGGGTTCCTTAATCTCAGGGCTAATCATACATCTGTTCCTTCTTGGTTGTGTGCTTGTATCCAAAATTTCTGGGATGGGAACTGACTCAATGTGATTGGTGACAAGCTACCCAATCGGTAGCTCCCTTTGGGGTGTAACCTGGGATTTAATGTGTTCCATTGTGGTCTGACATAAGAAACACTCAAAATATGAGTGGGTAACATTATACACTCTGCACCAACTAGGCAACAAGAGTTCTTAAAAATCCATTTTTGTCCCTAGGTTGAGGTGATCTTGTATGCATTTTCCCATGAACTCCTAGAATCCATTTAATAGTCCCAAATTCTCATCATTGTATGCTTCATCATCATCAGAATCAACCAACATTTCCATGCTTTGGGGTGTATAAGCTAAGTTGGCCGTAGGGCTGCATATTACCAAAAATACTTCTTCAGTCATCTCTTTTTCTTGAGTCTCTGATTCTTCTTGATATGCCACAGGAGAATAATTTCCTAGCTCAATTTCAACAAACAACACCTCAATGATGTTGTTGTATTCCGTAATCATGAAATTTATATGTGGCTCTTGGTCTATGTGGATCTAGTTTGGAAACCCTTTCCATGGAAACCATATATGAGAGAAATCAATTGTGGCATACCTATTCAATGCTAGGGTGAAGTCTCATCCCAAGATTATTCTATATGTGTCAGGAATATCCACAGTCTAGATGTCAATAACTTGTTGTACCCTTGGATCTGCAGCAATCTACATGGGGATACAATTGATTTCTCTAATGATGTTCACCTCAATTTTGTCCAGCTAAGTTACTTTTCTTCTAGAAGGTGTGGGTAAAATCCCAAGAGATTTGCATACAACTAAAGGCATAACATTGGTTGACACTCTTGAGTCAATCAAACAATTATGCAGGTTCTTCCTGAATATCCTGATAGTGGTAAGGAAAAGGGGCATTTCAAACCCTCCCTAGAAGAATCCCACAGGTGTGTTAGCCTAGGCCACTTGAACTTTGTCCTTTTCATTGGTATTTTCCTTGGATTGCCCTTGAATTTTATCTTTAGCAGGCTATTTTCTAGTTTCCTAATTTAGAGGGGCATCCCTTTTCTTGCCAATAATTTCATGAATTATGGGCCCTTGTGGTGGGTTTTAGAAAGAAACTCTTTTGGTTGGTATCTCTTGTGTTTCCTTGGAGGAAGGGGTCCCCTTGATAACCCTAAAGAAGGCATTCATAACTGTAGGGACCTTAAGTAATTCAAAGGTAGACAAACTTATCTTGACCTTCTTGAACTCTTCAACAACATACCCATCTGCTCAATTTCAGCCTTGAAGGCTCTAGCTAAGGAAGAGCTGGTTCACTAGTTTTGTGTTTGATTTGGATGTTTTTTCTTGTTGAAGTATTGAGTGGGCACATTGGGGAAACCTAGATTGTTGCTGGCATTAGGGTCAGGTGGGGTGTTAAAGTTATTGGGCGGAGTGGAAGTTGTGAAAGGTCCTCCTACTTGTCTATTTCTTAAATTGTATAGAGTTTCCCTTTGATGAAACATTTGGATCTCATCCTCACAAAACTCTTCCTCATCTATTGGACCATTGTCTACTGAATTAAAGAGCTGAGATAGAGTTTCTTCATTACTTACCTCTTTCACTTCTTCATTATTTTGGGAAGCAATCTCAATTTTTGGTGTGTTGCTTTCGCTTCATGGGAATGGAGGTTGATTGACCATGAGCATAGACGAGTCATAAGGCTCTGATGGGACTAGGTATTAGTAGCTAGCATTGCCCACAACATTTTGAACCTCTACTTGGAAGATATTCGTAGTTGTGAGAAACTTTGGGCAATCCAATTTGGAGTGCCTACTAGTCTTGTGAATCCGACACCAACCGGACAAAGTTGCTTCGGTGAGGTATACCCCACTAGTCATCTTCTTTGTGCTAACCAGCTCATCAAGAGGGGTAGGGACACCCCCATTGTTTGGCCTTGTATTCCATGTTCGATTATGTCATTAAGAAGGTCTCCTCTTAAAATTTTGATTGGAGCTCTGCCCTCATTCATAATTCTGCCTAGACAAGGTACCTACTTCATGGTTATCCTTGTTATCTCAATTTAGGTTGGCTTGAATGCTATGTTGAGAGGCCTAAAACTGATTATTTTGATTTATGAGATGAGTTATGTTTGTGAAATTTTTTTTGATCATCTTTTTCAACTCATCTAACAGATCTTTCTCAGCATTGCTTGGCTGTGTTATTTGGTTTTGGAGAAAGACGGGTTGTGTTGCTAGTTGGTTCTACTAAGCGGGTAGGAACTCAAATTTTTGTAGATATAGGGGCACTTGGGGCTACTACGAATAAGCTTTATGCTATTGGGGCTATAGATAATGTGGCACAAGAGGTACTTGATTCATGGGCTGTCCTGGATGAGGAACTATGGGAAGCTATAGAACCAAATTCAGGAGAGGTGTCAAGTGTTGTAGAGCTTGAGTGACCCCTTGAATTTGCATAGGATGAGCAACCTATCCTAAAGAAGGCAGCGAACCTAAATTTTTTTCCCCAAGTTGGTGTTGGCTATAATTGCCTTGACATAAGCATCCACCAGTCTAGTTGGTGGTGGGTTCATTCTTTTCACCAATGCTGCAGTGAGGTTATCTAAGGCAACTTAGTAGATAGGTAGCACAACGACATCATTGAGCACATATGGAGCTTGTAACCTCGTGTATGCCCAATGAAATTGATCGTTGAAGGAGATAATTGGTTCGTTGACTTCTCTACAAATTTCCATGAATTTTTGTTATAGTTCTAAGGGGCTAATTAGGATCTTTTATTTCCTTAAGAAGGCATTCTTCAAAAGGTCCCAAGTTGTGATAGATCCTGTAGGCAAGTTGATATACCAATAGAAATTCTCCTCTCCCAAAGAGTTAGGAAAAATCTTGCATGCCACATATTCATGATCAATCTACATATTCTTCAACACTGTTTGGAATATCTTAATGTGTTCTTCAACTATCCTTTGTGGATCCCAAGGGTTGAACTTTGTGCAAAATCTCTTCGGGTTCTTAGGCATGTCATGGTAAGCATTGAACATCAATGGAGAAGGATTATTCCCCAACCAAGCCATGAGGGGAGGTGGAGGTGGTATTTTTGATTGAACAAGAACTTGGGGCTACATAGGGAAAACAATAGTTGGGACTACACCTTAGACTTGGAAGGCAGGGATAGGGGAAACAATCCTGCTGTGGGAAGTGAGCAATTAGAAAGCAGTTTGAGGCAGCTGAATGGAGGAAGTGGAAGTGGAAAAGGAAGGATGAGTATGGGGTGAATGGAAGGAGGAGGGAGGTGAAGATGAAGGTGAAGTGAATGGAATGGAGGAGGAAGAAGAGGTTTCGTCCCCTCTTTTAGTCCTTCTAGCCTTGGTAAGGGCTGTAATTATTGAAATTACCCTCTATTTGGCATCGTTCATAAAACTCTTTGGAATCTTTTAGGGGAGAATGAACCGATTTGATCTAGCTTAACTCGAAAGGGCCCTCTTTCTAGCACCAGTTCTATTGATGGGTGTTTTTCACCTTCTCAACATAGGTGGAACATAAGTGCTCTACCTCTCTTGAAAGGTAATCCCCTACAAAAAAGTTGTAGAAAATTACCCCAAGGTCTCTCGAGTGTTAGGTCATGAAATGTGTGGAATAATTCAGTTGGTTCAATGTGATTTTGCTGGTAATCATAGGGCAGCCTTACATGAGTTAAGTTGGATGGATTTGGATCCTTAAATGGAGTTTATAAAATTTTATGAAGTGTTGCTATGTTGCTGTAAGTTTAGGATAGCAGTCTCTAAGTCCACTTTGATCTTCAGATTTGGCTTTACAATGTGCAATGAACTTTATCTAAAGCACTATTTAAAAGAAAAGTCAAAAGGGAAGGCCAGAGAGTAAGTTCCTACACTTGAAACTACTGATGAACAGTGACAATGGAGGATGGTACAGTGGACAACCTTCCTAAAACTAAATCCCACTTAACCAGATCACTTCACAGTCTCATGGAACTAGTGCACTCTTCTAAGGTCTACAAATTTCAATAATTCATTCACCATAAAACATGAACAAAAGATAGAATTTAAGTGCAACATTCAAATAATGTTCATACTATCTTTACACTGCAATTTATCATCAATAAACAACAAAAAGCATGAACAAGGAAGGGCATCAACACAACAGGATCATTCACCATCAATGAACAACATTAACTAATCTATTAAAGCATGCTAACACATAGAACAACAAAGTTAATCTACTCAAATTCACTAACTAGGAGGAGAATCATGAAACATGAAATTGGAACTCAAGAATCCGCCAAAATTAATGAAATTCTATTAAAATTCCAAAAGCATGTCTTTACAACAACCCAACTCTCCCTTGAAAATGAGAGGAGACCCTTTATTTATAATGTCCAAAAAGAAAAATGAACGACCAAGAATTAGTCTCATTGCGTGGCCAAGATTCACTACAAATTAGGGTTTCACCCACCTACAAATATTTTACAATTTAAAATACATCTTTGTCCTCTAGCCTATTTTGTCTTCTTGTCGGTAGCACTGTAGCATTTTTTCTTTTAGTTGTTTGCCTTATGGAGCTACTTTGTGAGGAATTCATCATCAATCACCGGATTCCCTTTTTGCTTCTTCACAGTATCATACTCCACAAACTTTAAGATCAATGCTTGAAGTTTATTCCACTCCATTATATTTGATTAGAGCACATGAAAGTTAAATTTCTTTGATTGAACAGTAACTACATCGTAGTTATTATTGCATTTGGGAGTGTTCTTTATTACCTGCTCAGATTGAGTGAAGGATCGTGCAACAAAACCCATAAAATTCAGTGTAAGTGCATCTGTGGTTCCATTCTCCATCTTTTTGTGGAAGTGCAACTTTATCTTCTTTGGGTCCAGCTCAATGGTGGTTATGTCAAAATATGTCATTAGCTTCAGATACTCTTCACAAGCTATTATGATTTCTTTGATACAATCAATATCAAGCTCCACTTCATGGAGCACCTGTTCTAATACTTCTTTCCTATGGTCAAGGCCTAGCTTCCATGTCTTGACAAGCTAGTGATCACCTTATACCAATGCTAGCTCCTTTTCCTAGGATTTCTTAGGCATCTTATGGATAGCCTCAAGTTTGGGATATGTAATCTTGTACAGCTCTAGGAAGTCAATGTAGAACTTTCTTATGCCTTCAAGTTGTTTTTTGCACCTCTAAGAATTTATTTTCTATCCTAACAGTGCAATCGATGCCCATATTCCCATTATAAATTACCTATTTGAACCAATCCTCAGTAGCCTTCATCCAGTTCTTTCTCCTTTCAAGCTTGTCCATGTGGTCTTTGGACAATAGCTATGGTGGTGCTAACAATGTGGTGGGCAATTCTTCTGTAGAGGACCATTGTTGTATGTAGGTAGTTAAATTTTCCACTTGTGCTTTTAGTTCCTCCTTAGAGGTCTTGTCCTTATGCATTTGATGCATAATGGTGGCAACTAATCCCTGAAGATGATAAATTTTATGCTCTCTCATGGCTAACCACAGATCAATAGTGGAGATGTTATAGCTAACTTCATCTCCTTCAACCATTGAAGTAGCTATTTATACAATCCTAGATCCCGAGGCATCCATTGTCAAGTGAGATCTGACCCTTGGCTTCTTTTCCTTCTTTATGCTTATTTTTTCTCGGGCTAGAATGGATTCTAGCCTCACCTTCGGATCCATGAGTGTAGGGGTCTTCTTCTCTAATTGCTTTTCTAGCCATTCAGGCATCTAGGATTCCCCTTTTGGTGATTCATGATCACCTTCTTCTTCTCGGGTATGTTGAATTTCCATTTCTTTGCTGCCTGGAGTTTTATATTCTTTCTTTTCTTCCTCTTCTTCATTTGAATCTTGAATGAATACTATTTCCTTCTCTGGAGTTTTAGTGGTCGTACGTTCCTTGGGGATATATTCCCCTTTAGATGTATTCTCTTCTTCTTCTTCTTTTTCATGCCTGTGTTCTTCATGATGTTCTACTTTTAGGCTTCTCCTTGTTTCAGCCTCTTCTTTAGGCTTGTCTTCTTCTTTCTCTCCCCAAGGAGGCATTTCTTCATCATGTTCAGGGCTCTTACCCTACTCCCCTATTGGAGGTTCTGTGCCTACTTCCATTTCTTTGTCTGTTTCCTTCTCTTCATCAAAGGGCTTCTCTTCAACTTCTTCTCTAACATCCCCAAGTTGTTTAGTAAGTTCCTCCTCAAGCTCTTGATTAGAAGTCTTCGTGATATATTTTTCACCAGGGTCTTTGGTGTCTTCCTCAAAGGATTGTGTTTCTTCCTCTTCGAGTACCACTTTATCTATAACCAGGTGTTGATGCTCTGGGTACTTGTGGTAATCATACACTTCCTCCTCCATTTCTTTTGCTACCTCCCTTTCTTTCCTTTCTAACTCTTTAGATATTTGCATTGTTGCTTTTATTTCCGATGGATCAATTGGAGGAGTAGGGATAGGAAGGCTGACAACAACTTGTGCTAGGGTGGCCTGAACTACAAGATTCATGAATACCCTAGAGAGCTTCGTTGGTATGTTGTGCATGTGTCTGGAAAAGGATTTGGGAGCGAGAGGTTAGGAATTATTGTTGTTGGAGTAGTCAATGGGAGGGTTGTAGATGGAGACATAGAGGAGGAGGAGAGTGGAGAAGTGGTAGCAGATGAGGAATCCACCACCAAGATGGGTGCAATAGGTGAGGCAGAAGCAAGGTGGACCAAAATTTCCACCACGGGTGGAGAAGAAGCAACCATTTCCTAAGAAATAGGTGGAGGAGAAATAGTAGTTGTAGTAGCAACAGTGGTTGCAATAGAGGCAACAGGTGGGGACTTTAGCTGCTCAACCTATCCTTAATGAAGTGGGTCCTCCTATATAGTGGGCATCTTTGTGAAGCTACCTGACTTCTTGGATTTCTTGGAAGACTCACCTTCTAAGGCTTTCCTTGAATGCACCTTATGATTAGTCTAACACTCAACCATTTCTTTACTTTTTCTTTCCCTAGTGGCTAGAGGGGATTTTGAAGTTTCCCCAGATGGGGTAGCAGCCATAGAGGCACTATCAATTTCTCTCTTGGGTTCATCCTTGAGCTCACCGTATATTAAAGTAGCTCCTTGAAGCTTCAATTGAGCAATCTTCCCATCAATCCATTGTTTCATCCTTGCATCTATAGGCTTCATCAAAATGTCAAGGTCATTGACCTCTTCATTATTTTAATCAATTAACAGTAGTGGAAGGTTGGCCATGACATCGTACCTTGGATCAATTACTGTGTTTTCATCTTCAACAATTTGATCTGGTACTAGAAGTAGGTTGATCATTTTAAAAAAGAACACAGTCATGCACATGTAATGCCTCATGTAGAATTCTTTGTCATCTCTACAATTGGTCCAAAAGTCCTTGACATTGTGGAGGTGGGTATACTCTATCCTAACTGCCTTCTTCAACTTGCCATATGGATCCATCCGTGGCCTGGCAGTATGGAACTCTAGGTTATATTCAACTAATTCCTTATCAAAATACTTTGCACACTACAATGTGGGGAGTGCATACATACCCTAACCAAATGTGAGGGGATAAGGGATCCCCTCCCTATGTCTGTCACTCAGAAGGGTGTGTGCAAAATATAGCTTTTGAGAGAGTTCAAGTAATATCAACTGGTCATTTGGGTACCGGGGCAGCTTATAGGGTTTCTTTGAGAAACCCTAGGATCAGATGTATGCAAAATTGGGAAACCGAATGAATAGAAAACCAAACCAGTGGATGAAAGCATTGGCACTGTGGGTGACCCACCTCTCAAAGTCACCTCCAAGAAATCTTATTATGTGCCCTATGAAAGCATCATTGATGCGATAGTAGCCTTTATTGAAATTTCTAAATTGAAGTAGAGGGTATCTATCATAGACCTTCAATTCTCTCCCTGGAGTTTGGCTGGGTGTTGCAAATAGTCCTCTATATTGAACCCAATCAGCTAGTAAGTAGGCCAAGTATGAGGTCACATATAATTGTGAAGTTTTCTTCACTGCAACAAATTGCGTGTGTAGGCAGTTGCTGATCATTCCTACCCAATGGAATTGGGTCTTTCCCCTGATGATTTCTTCTATAAAATATAGCATCCACTCTTGGAAGAATGCTGTAGTTGGAAGACCCATAACCCTACTTAGTAAGGTCACCAAGTCATGGTAATCTTCATAGAAATCACTCTAAAGAGCTCTTGGGGCACCTTGTTTGCACTGCTCCTCTTCTCCTTTAGCCAATATTGGTTAATCAACTTCTTGCACTTGAGGGGGTCATCCTTCCACATGCTCTTGACATATTCCTTGGATGCCTCTTCCATTTCATCAAAGGTGGGTATATGGAAAGTTTGCCTGATAGACTTGGTGAAGAAATCAGCCAGTATGTTGCCATTTCTATCTACTATTCTTTTAGTGTTGTCTTGATATACTTCTTTGCAGACCATCACTAACTTGGGAGCTATGAGGGAAGTTGGGAAACCAACCGCCTTGGCTAACCCACTTCTTCTTATCCTTCTGGCATTCTCCATAGTAGGGTTGACAATGACCCTCTGCTTGAACTCATCAACTTCGATGTGCCTCAAGTTTGTATTAGAGATCTTCTCCCAGTCTGTGGTGACTTTGGATTTGAGTTCTCCCCCCTATAACTTATACTTCATTTGATCCTTATCTTCTTTTCCTCTTGGTGCTTTGGTTGACTTCTTTCCCTTTTCTTTTTCTGTGGATGCCTCTGAAGGTCCCATAGCTGGTTTCATATATCCTGCAACCAAAAGAGCAGTAAGCATATTCGTGCATAAAAACATGAGGAATGTTATCCAAAATCCTACAAAAACGATGTTAGATCAGGTAGTTCATCATTCAAGGATCCCAAAATCTCTTTCAGATCATCTTTAGCCTTTAATAGGAGGGAATTATGATAATGCGGGCCCAGGGGTGAGAACTTCCCTGGCCTGGTAGCCATTCTAGAGGCAGTTGTAAATTGATGACAATCAGGGTATGACAACTCATAGGGTTCTACCTGCATCAGGATTTGTCCATGAAGTGGAGTCCACTAAAGAGATTAAGGTAATTTAGCACGTGGGTCAAATCCATTTTGAAGCTTTGGGAGTGTTAAGCTCATCATTTAGGCATGCAAACTCAAGGACTATGGGAGCAGGAGTGGGCTTGTCCGTTTGAGGCTCCACCATTGAAACAATGTTGGTAGAGCGGTGTTCCATCATGTGGGACCCACGACTTCGACATAAAATGTCACTTTATCTCTAAATTTTGAACTCTTTGGATGAGTGTGGGCTGGAAGTTGGCCGTTTGGAATGACAAAGGTGAGACAGAAGTCCGCCAAAGGAGACCCTCATAGTCAAATCCATAGGAGGGTTAAACGTTGCTCATTTGTTGGCAGACAGTCAAATGGAAACAATGGGGTTGAGTCCTATGTAGTAGGTTGACGAGATTCCTTGGTCATTTTGATGTGGCGAGAGAAAGATGGAGTTCCACGAGTGGCCATCCACATAGAGTGGCCCGCATAACTCTTCTCATTTAGTTGTTTTCATTTTGGGGCTAAGACAAAGGTAACAAGTGCGGGATTCACAGGACAAACAGATGGATTTCATAGGCTGTTTGAAATGCAAACTCATTACAGTGGCCTGCAGATGGAATTCCACAAGGAGAGGCCTGTAAAAGAGCTAACACTTAGTCAATTTTAGCGTAGGGAAGATTGGAAGACAACAATGAGATCGAGACCTGATCATTGGAATGACCTTAGGGTTTTGCCTTTTTGAGTAGTTAAAGATATCAAGTTTCACCTTTTTGAGTAGTTGTTAGTGCGGCGATGAAATGGTAGAAAAAATTTGTAAATGATAGTTCACATCAAATAAGCTACCTTTGTTTTGAGAATGGATGACGGTCATGAAGGTGGGGTTTGCTAAGTGGAGGGATGAGGTAGGTTTATAGTTTGAAATGGCGGCCGCCCATCGGGAGCCTACAGACGAAAACCTGAAATGGGTGACCCACCAAAGGGGCCAATAGTTAGGCATTTGGTGTAAGGAATTTGGATAGAAATGGCCAGGGCGAGGCCCGATCATCAAAATGACCTCAGGATTTCGCTATTTTGAGTGATTATTTGAACGGCAGTGGAGACAAGTCGCAAACCTGCATAGCCGGGCCCGATGGGGTGGGAGGCCATTATTTGTGTGGATGCAAGTGTTTTTCCTAATCTAAATGTGCAAAACTAACTAGAAATGCAAAATGAAAACTAGAAGACCACCTCAAATAATTAGCCTAAGTAAAGCACAAAAGAAAAGATAAAAATGACAATGATTATACCTTTTGTGCCGATCTCCTTGGTTGGCCCTTGATGCAGCTTGATGTGTAAGCTCCTTGGATGACAATGGGATTAAAAAAAATGGATGCAAGGTGGGGTGAAAACTAAACTAAGTATTCCATGGTGGTGAAATGAAGGTAAGTGTATGAAATGATTTGAATGCAAGAAATTTCTTGATGATGGCTTGAATGTCACACTAGCATAAGGGTGTTACAAGATGCATAAGGTGTTAAAATGCATAAGAAGAGGGGGGTATTTATAGAGAAAATTTAATTATCTAGAGAATTCAATGGCTAGAATTGAGCCACCATGGCCAAGATGAAGGGCTATGGTGAGTTGATGACTCACAAACCCTCACATCTTGACATGTGGAGGATGGCATGTCCAAAGGACATGGTGAGATAACAAGGGTACAAGTGATGTGGATGAAGTACAAGTACTTTGAAATTACCTTGGGAGATGAGAAGATTTCCTCAAAAAAGAACTTGTCCCCAAGTGAGAATGAAAATGACACTTGAAGAATTTTAGAATTCCTTAAAAATCTCCATTGGGAAGAGGAAAGTAGTTGGTGAAATAAATGTGAATTAAAAAATTCACATGATTGGGAGAATCTAATCGATAAGACAAGGTTCTCAAAAAGGTAGGATTTTGACACATGTGAGTGATGTGACAAGTCAAAGGTTCTAGAAGACCTTGAAACATGTGAGTGATGTGACAAGTCAAAGGTTGTAGAAGACTTGGACACGTGATGTGACAAGTCAAAGGTTCTAGAACTTGCACGAGTCTTGGAAGGATAAATGTGAATTAAAAATTCACATGGGGAAGAGAGGAATCTTGGATAAATAAATATGAAATAAAAATTCACATGGGGAAGAGGGTCATTGCTAAATGTGGAAAATGTGAAAGTTGACCAGAAAAGGTATGCTAAATGTAGCAAGGGGATTAGATTAAGGTTGTGCAAATACATGATTAAGGAAATTAATGAGGGATTAGAAGAAAGTGGAAGATTATGGAGGATGTAACATTAATCTTGATTAAGGAGTGCGCATCCTAATGATGGATTAATTAACTTAATCCAAATTAGAAGAGGATTATGGAGGATGTGACAAGGAGAGAGAAAAATAAAGAATTTAAAATTGATCTTATTCAAAAAGGTCAAATGACTAAATTAAATAAATTGATATGTTTATTTAATTTAGAGAGGAAAAGGTGTAAGGTAAAGTATTTAATTGTTGAATTAAATACTTTAGGGACCTTAGGCATAAGGTGAAATATCGTTTAATTAATATTGACAAAATAGATGAATAAAGTATAGGAGTTTGACCATGTGGGAGTGGTCAAATTTGGATGTCTACATTTTGCCCCTCTTCGAAATATTGTTAAAATAATAGTGTTTTGAAGAAAAGAAAATGTGGACGACTCTATAGAGGAAGTGACTATAAAATGATATTTTATCATGGAAGAGGTTGCATGAGCTTCCCAAATAGAGGGAAATGGAGGGAGATGCCCCTAACTTGCAAGGGAGTGAACGTGATGGAGGAATGGGAAAATGGTAGGGTATTCCCCCTTGAGAGGGCAGTTGGGGAAGAAAAAAGGGGCCCTAGGAAACTTATTGATAGGAAGAAATAGAGGGCATGGTTGGATAGAGCTTGAAAAACCAAGTAGGTTTGGATTTTGAATGAATTCGATCAGAGATACAATTTGCAAATGGTGACCCTAGGAAGTTAGGGAATTAGTTGAGCTAAAAGAATTTTAAATAAAGGGGAAAAAATACCCTTCACTTAAAAGGGGTAAAAAGGGAGGGAAAATTTATATAAAGTAATTGGAGAAATTACCACTCTTCATTTGTACTGTAGCAGTTGAGAGAGAGAGAGAGAAGATGAGAGGAAGGAGTGAGGAGACAGGATGCTAGAGGATTACAACTTGGATATCATCCACCGAGGGGGACAAGGTGCAAAATTTTTATCATGAGCATGCGGTTCCATGCCAGGTTAGAGTCAAAACCCTTTATGGTGATTTTAAGCATTTATAATGTATTTTTTAATTTTTATGTTTATTTCAAAAGTTGGGTTTCATTTTTGAGGTAGTTTAGAAAAATGGGTTGGGGGAAAAAATTTGATTTCATTGAATGGGTGGAAAATATAGGTAGTTAGAGGCACGAGAAGGGGGGCATGAATTTTCCCAATCAAAGGGTAAATGTACCCCAAAAATGAAAAAAGAATGACCATGATGGGCAAAGAGGAAATAAGAGAGGGGATGTATGCCCCTAGGTTAGGATTTTTGGGGTGGATTTTCCCCAAGCCGGGGCGAGTCTGCCCCGGATGGGGTGGGCCTGCCCTAGATAGGGGCGTATCTGCCCTAGATGGGGGTGCGTCTACTTCGTGTCGAGGCGGGTCTACCCCATATGAGGGCAGGTCCACCTGGGTGCCAAGCGAGCTCACCCCGTGCTAGGGCAGATCTGCCCCACGTTAGGGTAGGTTCACCCCAGACAGGGGTGAGCTCGCCTCGAGCTTGGGGTGCATTCACTTGTCTAGTCAAGGCAAGTCTGCCTTGGGCCTGGGACGGGTCTGCTCATCGACTAGGGCGGGTCCACCCTGTAATGGGGCGATTGTGCCCAAAACTAGGGGGAACCTGGGGAGAGGGAAGAAACTAGAAGAAATGAAAGACAGGGTAAAAGAAGGAAAAAAATTAGCAAAAATGATTTCCTGGGGCCGGGAGAGGAAAAAGAAAAGGTAAATGGACTGAAATGCGGGTTATTATGGATGCAGACTTTTGACACAATGCGGACCCATGAGAGACACTCAGAGGTGTTGGAAGTGACTAATATGGCCATGAATGAAGCGGATTACCATGCTTTGGAGCAGGAAGGGTTGTTGCACTTACTAGGGTACTTGATGATTAGAGCACACCGAGCTATGCTGACAACATTGATAGAGCGATGGAGCTTAGCAACATCAATGTTCCATCTTCCAATAGGGGAGATGACAGTGACATTAGAGGATGTGTGGTGTATTCTGAGGCTACCCATAGCAGGTCATCTAGTGAGTGAGATGACATTGAGGGGGGAAGAGTTGGATCACACCATGTGGGTGTTGTTTGGGCAAGATGACCTACCTATGTAGAGAGGACAGTTAGATGTGGATCAATGTCTTTCATTGAGGGTGCCACCATTACCACTGTATCTATGTGGACTGATCAGTATATTACTGCTACCAAACTAGAGTAGGTATTTCTATAGTCTGAGGTTTATGGAGGTGATTGGACATATTGTCGAAGGGAGAGAGGGGCAGTTTGAATGGGGTGCATGTGTTCTAGTGTAACTTTACAGATACATGCACATCATTTGTTGTCGGGAGGTGCTTAGTGTGACACATGTGACACTATTGTAGGTGTGGGTTGGGGAACACATTAGTGTCACTAGGCCAAGGATAGTGAGGGTAGGAAAGGTAGATGAGACAACACTTGTAGCTTGGTGGTATGATCAGGATGAGGGCTGGGTTTTGTATCATGAGGGCTAGGGGCATGTAGATAGATGGAGGAGGACTTTGGATGACCTTCGGGAGGGGAATATATTGTGGTGGCCATATATGTTTCAGTGATTTATGAGATGGAGGGAGGATGAGGTGATACAATGAGACTATTTCATGATCAGGTGCTTTTTAGTTGGGAGGGAGCCTCGTATAGTGGAGTCGCAAATGCTAGATAGAGTGGCCATACTATTTGGCATTGTACAAGATATACCATAAGGTCTATACATGTTTTGATGAATCAACTAGGAGCGGCCATGGGGGGAGCCGATTTTGTTGAGGTTTTCTAGAGAGGACTAACAAAAATTACATCTAGTGCTCTACCCAAGGAGGGGTGTTGGGGAGATAAATGCAAGGGTGACAACCCAATATGCCAAATGGTTCCACAACCATTGGTGGGATAAGATTAAACTAGAGGAGCCCATTGTGGGGGCCTTAGGTTTTGGATCAGAGGATGAGCGATGATTGGCTAGTGAGGGCAGAGAGAGGAGGGGATAGTAGTGGAGAGGACAGAAGGCAACTAGGGTAGTGGGGTAGCAGGAGGATGCAGGGGCTGTAGGACAATAGGGTGGAGGACAGGGTGAGATTAGGGCCACAAGACCTTTAGAGAGGATGAGGAGGAGGAGGAGATAGAAGTATGCATAGAGTGAGGATGGATGTAGAGGAGGATATGGATGCAACTCAACAGGGTGATGGGAGAGGTCTAGAGGTTGAGATGTTGGATGTGCTAGAGGTGGAGGTGGGAGCTATGGGATAGCAGATGGGCATAAGGAGTAGAGGAAAGTGTAGGAGAGCTCAGGTAGAGAGTAGGGTTGAGTAGGAACATGTTGAGGCAGTGAGGGAGGAGGGGATAGGGGTTGTAGGATAGCTAGGGAGGGCAGCGAGGAGGAGCAAACAATAGAGGAGGGCCCAGGCAGATATCAGAGTTGAGCAGGAGCTAGAGATGGGGATGGGTAAAGAGAGAGATGAGCCTGAGGGGGAGGTGAGATTCGTAGGATGATAGATGAGGGTGGGGAGGAGGGGACAATTGAGGAGAGTTTAGGTGAGGATTGAGGCTGATCAGGAGTGTGATGAGACAGGGATGGATGTTATGGATGTTGACGTTCACATGGTGGAGCTGTTGGCGGTGGTACCAGGGGCACCAACTGAGGATCCTATTGTATTGTTGAGAGGGGCCCATGTGAGGCTATGGATGATAGAGAAAAGGTTGAGGGTCATATAAGCTAAGGTGCATAGATTGCAGCAAGAGGGACATAGGGATTATGGATTCATTGTTGATCACCTAACCTCACAGGTATAGGACTCAAAGAGGGAAAGGGATGATTTGTGAGCAGAGGTGTAGGGAGCATGTGGTGAGCTAGCCAAGGTGACTTGGGATTGGGACAGACTGCAGGTAGTGATGACTATAGCATAGGTTATGGGACATTAGGAGCTTGGAGGAGAAATAGATTAGATCCTAGTAGAGGATGGTAGTAGGCTGAGAGGGAGATGGAAGAGTTGAGGGTATAGGTGACAGGACTATTGAGGGAGAGGACAAAGCTCTAGGACAGGGTGTCTAGGATAGAGACAACACTTGGGGATCCAAGGGTGAGGGTGGAGGTAGTAGAGGCTCGATTAGAGACTGTGTAGAGAGAGAGGGACATGGTGTATACAAAGGTGTAGGCTCTCTAGGATGAAAGAGAGAGAGCACAAAGATAGGTACAAGTGATGTAGGAGAAGAGGGATAGGGCCACAGAGTAGGTGCAAACCTTACAGGGGGAGAGGGATGCAGTAGTGGCTCAGGTAGAGAGAGTGGAGAGAGATGTGGCACAAAGTGAGGGGGGATATGGAGCTAGAGGTGTAGAGATTGCAAGCACAGATATAGGCTATGTAGACACAGATGTAGGATGAGAGGGACAGGGCCACAGAGCAAGTGGCATAGTTGGGAGCAGAGAGAGATCAACTTAGGCTAGCATAGGATGGATGGACATAGGAGAGGGGAGTCATTAGAAAAGATCAAGACATATACAAGCATAAGCAGAATGCTTCTAGATATCAGGCTATAGAGAGTTTTGGGTACATGAGAGGTGACTTATTGGATGTTCGCTTATTAGTATGTAGTTCTAGATTCTATGCAACACACATTTCATTATGTTTGACAGGCTCCTCTGATGCTGATGCCATCCCAGACATTAGGGACCTGGACCCGAGGATACAATGAGTCACAAGGGACCCTCCCTTGTAGGGGGCTAGTGCCCAACTCTCCACAGAGGTTTGATGTGGGAAACTCATTTGGTAGATGAGGGGATATCAAATTTTGACAGGTGCAAGATGGACAGTACATAGTTTTTGATTTAGATTCTTGTACTGATACTTTATTTTGTGATTATGATGTATACAATGGATAAGTATTTTGATGATATCAATGGACATTATTATGGACTATGTGATGGATATATGATTTTGATATTTATATGATATGCAACAACCCTTATTGACACCATGTTATGCATATGATGGCTGATTCTATTTATTCCTATGTATATGTTTATGATTTTATGATGGGTGATCATGATGATGTGATCAAGTTTATGATGCTATATATTGATACTTATATGGATGCAACTAATGTGTGTAATGCCAGATGTGATCTTTGTTTCATGATCTTATGTATGATGAATATGGACTTAACATTTTGTGATGTAGGTGGTGATGTATGTAATATGTTAATGATATAAATTAAGATGGAAATGTATGAGTCTAAGATGCTTAGAATAAACAATAATGATTAATCTAAACAACTTAATAATAATGCAAATGCAATGAACCTAGCATGTAATGAACATAAGTGTCAATAAGGACTTGCATAGGGATGTGGGTAGATGGTGTGAAATTGCACCTGTCGAAAACCATTGATATATTGAGAAGAATGAGAGAAAGAGAAGGTGAATATTTGCACAACTAAAATCATAGGTTAATGGATAGGGATAGATGCAATGAAATTGATTATGAAATACAATCCTAATTTAAATTTTTCCATCTTTGGAGCATTGATTTTTGCTATAGTATAGGACACCGGGTGCCAGGGTATATAAAACCCAGTCAAGTTAGCATTTAATGAATAAAACAAACACAACAAACAAGGTTATCCCAACACCCCAAAGTGACAAAGACTTTGGTCAGGCTAGACATTGGGATAACCACAAGCACAAAGGGATGTCCCAGCGTAACACAAGATCTCAAAGATCCTAGTGGGTACTACGTGGGACAACCCAGTAGACAACAACAATAAATGATCAAGATATGCCCCTGTGTTAACCCATCAAAACACACCATAATATGATAGATTATGGTGACCTTGACTAGTTGTAATAGGGATCTCAAACAATAAACAAAATCCAAAAGTATTAAAAGATCACAATCCAGTTCAAACGTCCTTTACCATAGGATCAAGAGGATGGATGAGGTTGATGAGGTATGTTAGGAAGGATGCATCCTGTTGAGACCAATGATGGATATTAAACTAAGATGACCCACATGATGTAGGATTTTTGACACTAATCAATTATTTTGATACTAGAGGATCCTATTTGTGATGAACCAGCTAGATAAGGGCATATTTGACAAATAAACACAAGAGACTAGACAAAAGATTGACACATGACTGACACACTCGAGGGTTGATCAAATATTAGCCTTGCCTACTTGAAAGCACAGAGCCCTCGTAGCTCAAGAAAATAGCATGGATAAAAGAGGAAAGAGGACCAATGGAGACCAATGATGAAAGGCACAACTGAAAAATTCCTCGAGGGAGGATCAAATGATCAAGCTTGCCTACGTGAAAATGTAGGGGTAATGTAGTTCGGAAAAGACAAATGACGACTGACTATGGATATGAGTGCAAAGGGGATGATGGAGATAAATGATGGATGACTGAAATGGGACAGTCAAAATGCCTTGAGGGTAGATCAAATGATCAGCCTTGCCTACGTAAAAGCATAGGGGCAATGTAGTTCGACTAAGAACAAAAATATTGACATAACTAGATGAGTTCTACATGGAGAATGACATGATGAAGGATTCTAGATGATAAAAAATTGACAAGATGACTAGACATGCGACATAAGCTTAGATTAGGATAAAATCTTAGGATGACAGATAGCGTATAACCGTTCAATGCTCAATCAAAACATACCAAGTGGCCAAGGTTGGAATGTAGATGAAGTGATAGGATATGATATGATAGATGGAGACATACAATAACTAAGACACAAGGTAGATAATGATCAAGCTCTCTATGGATGACGTCTATTACTAGGTTTTCACCATCCATACTTATCCAAGGCACCACCAGAGGTGGTTTTCAACATAGGAAAAATTTATTTCTCTTTACTATTTTTGGATTTTTCTATTTTTTTAACTTTTTTTTATATTTTTCTGATTGCGGCAGGATAGGACCTAGCTGATTTAAGTATAAAACCTCTTTAGGTGCATTATGTTGATAGGCTCTTCAAGGGGCTCCCCTTCAGGTGTAGCAAGGTGGTACACCCCTGATCCATACTTTGTTGTAATGACATAAGGACCCAACCAATTAGGCTCAAACTATCCTTTCTTGTCTTAGGCCTGTTGTGTACATTGATTCTCTTTAAGAACTAGATCTCTAATGTTAAATTGGCGGGGATGAAATTTCTTGTTATAATTCCTCTTGAGATGATTCTGATACCCCTAAAGGTGATTGTATGCTTCAATCCTCTTTTCATCTAGGAGCTCCAATTGAGCGAGGCGAGCAACCCGTGATTCTTCTTCAGTGATGAGATTTTTTAAAAATATTCTTAGAGATGGGATTTCAACTTCAATTGGAAAGATGGATTCAACACCATAGACAAGGGAATATGGAGTGGCACCAGTGGGAGTATGGATTGATGTGTGATAAGCCCAAAGGGCAAGGTGGATGTGGAGTTGCCAATCTCGACCAGTACTATTGACAATCTTTTTCAAGATTTTGATTAGAGTTTTGTTAGTGGCTTCCGTCTGTCCATTACCTTGAGGGTAGTAGGGCATGGACCACCGATGTTGGATATGAAAGGTGTCACATACTTCTTTTACGTCCTGGTTTTTGAATGGTTTACCATTGTTGGAAATGATGGTGGAGGGGATGTCGTATCTGCAAATAATATGGTAGAGATGAACTTGGATATCTGAGTACTTGTTATCTAGGAGAGTGGTCTGGCTTCCACCCACTTAGTGAAGTACTCAGTGGTAGTGATAATGAAGGTGTGGCCATAATAGGATGGATGATATTTCTTGTTGACTAAATCGAAACCCCACTGAGAAAAGGGCCATGGTGCTACGATAGGTTGCAGATCTTGAGCAGGAGCATGTATTAGGTCTGCATGTTGTTGGCAAGGTAAGCATTTCTTCACAAAGTCACAAGAGTCATGTTCCATTATAGGCCAATAGTAACCAGCCATGAGGATCTTCTTTGCTAAGGCCATGCCATTTGAGTGGGCCCCACAAACACCACTATGTACTATTAATGCAATGATAGCTTTAGTCTTGTTCACACATTGAAGAAGAGTTCCATCATATCCGCAATGATAAATAGTATCACCTATGATGGTGTAATAGGATGTACATTGGGTGAATGATTTACGCTGATTGTAGGTAAGGTCAGTGGGTAGGATGTTGTCATGAAGATAAGCATAGATCTCATGATACCATGGGGATGTAGGACCTACAATTTCGCACACCATCTCACTCTTAGGGATATCGTATGTAGGGAGTAAAATTTTTTCAATTAGGAATTCATAGTTTGTATGATCTTTGGGCATGCCAATCAAGGAACCAATTGTAGCCATTACATCAACAACTTTGTTCTCTATTTTGGGGATCTGGTCAAATTGAATAGAGGTGAAATATTTTTTAAAGTCATCAACCATGCTTTTATAAGGTAGCAACTTCTCATCCTTTGTTAAGAACTCATCATTGACCTATTTGATGACTAATTGTGAATCACCAAAGACTCTTACATAAGTGATATTCCATTTGATTGTGATTCTAAGACCGGTGAGAGGAGCTTCATACTCTGCTATATTATTTGTGCATGGAAAGGCTAGTTTGAATGACTTTGGGATATAATCACCATGGGGGGTGACAAACAAGATGCCTACCCCTGATCTGCTATGTGTGTATGATCCATCAAAATATAGTTTCCATGTGGTGGATTTTGCTACTGTAAAGAATTCCTCATTAGGAAATTCGATCACCAAAGGATGTGCATCAAGCAGGGAAGCATCGACTAACTGATCCGCTATCACTTGTCCCTTAATAGCTTTGTAGTCCACATATTCTATGTCAAACTCACTCAACAACATGACCCATTTAGCCATTCGGCTAGTTAGAGTTGTTCTAGATAGTAAATACTGAAGTGGGTCAACTATTGATATTAACTTGCTAGATGACTAAGCATGTAATGTCTAAGCTTCTGTGAACAGAAAACTACAGCTAGGTAGGCCTTCTCTATTGAAGAGTAGTTGGGATCATAGCCAACTAAGGTTTGACTAATATAGTAGATTGCTTGTTCTCTGGATGACTCATCATGCTATGCTAGTAGTGTCCCCAGTGCCACTAAAGTAGCTGAGATGTACAATAAGAGTGGCTTCCCTAGGATCGAGGGCATAAGGATGGGAGGATGAGCCAGGTACTCCTTAATCTTATCAAAACCTTGCTAGCACATAAGATCCCACTTGAAGGATATATTCTTTTTCAGGAGGTGGGTGAATGGTTGACACTTGTCTGCTAACTGTGCTATGAATCTTCTAATGGACTAGTGCTTACCCTAGAGACTCCTTAACTATTTCAGATTGCAAGGTGGAGGCATATCCATAATTTCTTTGACTTTGGCTGGATCCACTTCTATACCTCTCCTAGTGACAATGAAGCCCAACAGTTTTCTTGACGTAACCCCAAACACACATTTCTTCAGATTTAGATGCAACTTGTAGTGCTCTAACCGTTCAAAGATATTTCTTAGTACTGTAGGGTGTTCTATTCTGGTTCTTGATTTTCCTAAAAAATCATCAACATAGTCTTCCATGATTATGTGAATGATATCATGAAAGATAACAGTCATTGCATGTTGGTATGTTGCCCCTACATTCTTAAGACCAAAAGGCATGACATTATAACAAAATGTACCCCAAGGTTTAGTAAATTTTGTTTTATGTTGGTCCTTAGATGCAATCTTGAACTGATTATATCTAGAAAAGCCATCCATGAGGGACATCATCTCGTGTCCTATAGTTAAATCAACCAACATATCTATGTTCAACAAAGGAAAGTCATCTTTAGGACATTCCTTGTTGAGGTCTCAAAATTTTGTACATATTTTGACATTCCCATTGGGTTTGGCTACTGGCACAATGTTGGATATCCATTCAGAGTAATCAATGGGTCTTATAAATTTGGATTCTAACAATTTCTCCAATTCTTTCTTGACAAATAGGGCAACTTGCAGGTGCATTTTGTGAAGCTTCTGCTTAACTGGTTTTGTATCAGGACACACATCTAGATGGTGTACTACCAAGGAAAAGTCTAACCTAGGAATGTTTGAATTTGCCCATGCGAAATTGATCTTTCTTTCCTTAAGGAGATTGGAGATGGTAGAATACTCTTCTTTTGATAATGCCTTGGCCACATAGGTGATTTTGGGATCCTCTTCAGTTCCCAAATTGATTTCTTGTGTTTCCTCTATCAATATGGATGATCATTCAGACCACTATGTTCCTACAAGGGGAGGATGAACATCCCCATCTTCTGGCACCTCACTAAGGTTTTCACCATTAGATACATCCTTTTTTTTTACTTTTTCTGAGTCAAGAAGTGCTTCAAGGAGGTTTTCACTAGGTGGCCCTTTTGGACTTTTCTTTTTCTTATTTTTGTGACTAGAGAGTTCATCTTCCCCCAATCCCATGAGGTGTACATAGGTATCCATTGAGGTAAGTGAGTTGGTAGGTGTGTTGTCACATAGGTCCCAATCTATGAGTTCAGGATGGTGAAGGGAAAGGCTAATGGTACAAACAGATAGGCATTCAATCATGGAGGAAAGGTCTATGTGATCTACATCATCGTATGCATGTATGATACATTCTTCTTCTGGTATAGCTTCCAAAAGACCATCACCTACACTAACATTGATAGAGGTACTAGTCAATGCTGGAGGACCCTTTTTCTTTTTGTCATAGCCTAAGCCTACATTTTTTGATGTATAGAAGTGTTGATTGACTGCTTTCTTCCTAGCTCTTCTGGACCAAGACCCCCCCTTGATAATTATGTTTCTTAGCGTACTTAGAGGGCCAAGGTTACATCTCTTGAAAGTATTCCTTTAAAGGAGTAGGTTCAAGTTCTTCACGATATATCCATTGACTTATGTCATCTTCAGGCATATATTCTGGTAACATGGGAGATACATAAGTGCTAGTTCCCACATTTTTGGAGCTCAAGGTGACTACCTTTTATTATTTCTTTAGTGCATATTCAGAGGGTTGACCATATGTGTGTGGTGAGGGTGGCATGGTTGCCATGTTCAAAGTAGTATGCATTTCATACTCACCACATCCCTTGTCAATGATCTGGACCTTGGTGATAGTGTAATCAATGTAGAAGATGGGGCGGATGTGGTTATGGGTGATGAATTAGATGATGGATTAGAGGAGGATGCTAGTGGTGGTACCATTTCCACTCCTGGATAGTAATGGGAATGGGGGAACAAAGCCTCAAGTGAACAATAGTATTCAAAGGGCTGAGGATTGACTTGTATCATAACTTCCATTCCATTAAACAAGAGTTTTAAGCATTGATGATAGGTGGACAAAATAACTTGCATGGCATGGATCCATGGTCACTCAAGAAGAAGATTGTAGGGGAGGTATAGATCAAGGACATGACAGGTGGTGTATTGTATAATAGGGCCAACTTGAATTGGAAGCTCAATAACCCCTTTAGAATCCCTTTCTGCATTATCATAAGCCTTTATAGTGATAATCTGATTACTTAAATCAGCGTGGGTATATCCTACCTACTTTATGAATTTTAATCTACACAGATTGAGAGTAGATCCATTATCTATCAAGACCCTCTTTACTTTATGTTGGGTGAGGAGAACCTCTATATGGAGGGGTCGATTGTGGTTGGCGTTGATGGTAGTCATGTCATTTTGACTGAAACCTAGTTGGTAGGTAGATGAAAGATGTCCCACTAGAGCTTGGAACTATGTGGGGTTGATGTTATTAGGGATGCGGGCATCTTGTAAAGCTTTTGTTAAGATTTCTTGGTATACTAGAGAAGACTTTAGCAAATCTAGGATAGATATTTGTGCTACAGTCTTTCCTAGATGGTCAAGGATGTTATACTGAGAGCTCACAGGAGGTGATGGGGCTGATGTTGTGGCTCTAGGATAGTAATACGAGTGCGGCGAGTGGTAACAACACATTGAGGCTCTTTGTCTTTGACATGTATCATAGACACATGCAATTTCACTTGCCCAATATGTGTGATGAGGGTTTCATAGTTGAGCAGGACATTCTTGTAGGTAATATTATTAGTGTTGTTATCCTGGTTGTTATTGTTACTAGGTCTAGGATTTGTGTTGGATGTTCTAGGACCTTGGTTATGCTTAGGGAAAAAAAATTGATATATTTGTAACTGAGCATTGGATGAAAAATCCTAGTTGGCATCCACATGGATATCTCCTCAATCTATCAGATCTTGGATGCATGTTTTTAGACTCTGACACTTATTTAAGGTATTCCCTTTAATCTTGTGAAACTCACAGTATTCTTTCTCTTTAAACCAAGTTGGTTTAGGCTTAGATTAATTGGGTGGCTTGGTAATAGGATATGTAATTAGGTAATTGACCTACAACAATTTGTGGAAGACGGTGCTCAAGGATTCTCCTAATTGAGTGTATTGACGTTTACCATTCCCTTGATTGGATTGTTGAGGGGGTCGAGGTGGCCCTGTGGCATAGATATGGCATTGGGAATGGATGGTTGTTGCCTCTAGGAGGTATTGGCCACTTGAACATGATTAGTATCAGTGACACCATCATTGAATACATTCTTGTTCTTATTCTAGTAATGGGATTTGTCACTGGATGACTTGTCCTTATTTGAGTTATACAGTTTAATTTTCCATTTTGCAACAAGTGCTCTCTCAATGATGGGGCCTTTTTCGATAACCTTTGTGAAGGTAGTGACACAATGAAGATTAAGAGAATGTGCTATTTTAGGATGGGCATTAGCCACAAAAAGAGTGACCATTTCCTATTTGCTAGGAGGGGACTTCATACGGCTAGCGACAGCTCGCCACCTTTGCAGGTATTTAGCAAAAGTTTCTCCATCACGTTGTTTCTCCTTCAAGATGTCTAGAGTGTCAATGTATTTGTCTAAGTTAAAGGATAAATATTTGAAAAACTCTTCAGAAAGATAAATGAATGAAGAAACTATCCCCTTCTTGAGACCCATGAACCAATCTAAGGATGGTCCTCCTAAGCTTCTAGGGAATAGACACCAAAGATAATTGTCATTATGCTGAACATCTTAACATTGTGCATAGAACTCCTACAGATGGGCCTTTGGATCCTTAGTTCCTGTATACTTGTCAAACTTGGGTATCTTGAAATTTTTTAGGAAGGGACAAGCAAAATCGAGGAATCAAACAGATATGGGAAAATTTCCTCAAACTTGAAGGATTTCTTGGATGTACCCGCTTGTAGGTATTTTAATGCAGCTTTGAGTTCTTCCAGATCTTTATTGATAGGTGGAATTGGATTGGATGGATTAAGTGGATATTGCTGATGTGATGCATATGGATCATATGAGGATGTAGGTTGGTATTGATTATTGTAAGTAGGTTGGGGATTAATGTAAGGCTGATAGGATGATGGAAAATTTTGGTAATAAGGGTCAGAGGGTACCTATTATTGAGATGGCTGCTGCTGGTAATATGAAGTGGATGGAGCATTATGTGGAACTTGGTAGTATGTGGAGACCCCTTGTTGATAAGGTGGTTGTTGCTAATAATAAGAGGTGGGCTGAGCACCTTGTTGATGAGGTGGCAGTTGTTGCATGTAGGACATGGATGATACACCTTGCTGATGTATAGGCTGTTGTTGAGCATAATAAGGATTGGCTTGGTAATAATATTCGACATTGGATTGATGTGTGACATGTGGAGGCTTTTGTGGATTAGACTATTGCTAATATGGATTAGTGTGTGATTACATGGGGTTGTGTCTATGGTGGATTCTGAGCAGTCACATAGATGTTTGGATTAGCATAAACAATGTATGTGCTGGATGGATGGTAGAGATATTGCGTGAGAGGATTATGTTGTGCCTGTGTGGGGACGTGTGTATGTGATTATTGATGAAGAGGGTGAGATGGGATGTGTTTTTGTTGTGGGACTATTGGAGAGGCACCATGGGGTGGTTGTTGAGGGCATGATGTTTCTTGATCAGGAGGTTGTATATGAGTGATAGTATGTTACTGTGGGTTTGGAACATTTTACTATGGCATGTTCTATTATGGGGGTTGTTGATGATGTTGTTGTCTAGGAACATAAATGGTAGCGGTATGTTGTGGTGGTACTTGTGAAGAGATAGTTGCATGTTGTGGCAGTGCTTGTGAAGCAATGGATTGATGAGGATTATTACCCTAAGGGGTCGGTAGGATATTTACTATGGGCACAAGTCCTAGTGGTGGAATCAATGAGAGAAAGGGGTTGCCCCTAGTGTTGATGGGTGGTTGATTGGGATAATGTGGTGGGAATTGTGGATTAGACAAGATGCTTTGTGGCATGCCATAGGCATAGGGATCATTAGGATTGGATGGTGCGGTAGGGGCAGTAGATGGAATGGGAGGATAATTGGCAACTTGATGTATCAAAACATTCCCAAACTTAGGATGATACCAGTTATCTATAGGTGTACCCTTGGGAACATGGGAATTTCTTGGAACATTTTTTGGATCCTAATGTATTGGTGGAGGTTGGGTGTGGGTATACTATGACATGTCAAAACCAGATGGTGGTTTCACTCCTTTCATGAGTAGAGTAGCAAGGATCTTATCCCCACGTTTGTCAAGGAGGTGATCTTTCATTTGAACGTTAGTGGGATTTCTTAGGTATTCATCAACGGTAACTTTAGGTTGATTGATCATATTTTCATCACCAGGTAGTCAAGTATTTTGACTGTTGGTGTTTGATTGTAATGAAGTATCGTTATGAGGGTCTTGGGGGATTTTCACACCATTGTTAGGATCCTGAGAGGCGTTCACACTGTTGTTGTGACCTTGGGAGATTTTTTCCTTGTTGTTAGGGTCTTGAGGAATGTTCAACTGGGAACTTTGACCTTGTTGTTGTGCCATTTGCTTCTTGATTTGTAATGTATTTTGTACGAGCATGAAAATGAAAAATGAATAGGTGGAACTTAATGAAATGATGGTTGGAAGATTGATTGGATTGGATAAAGGATTGATTGATAGGATTGATGAGATCAGATGATTGGATTGATTAGACAATTAGATAGGATTGATTGGATGATTGGACTGGATTGAGATTGGATGATTGGATAAGATTGAGATTGGATGATTGGATAGGATTGATTGATGATAGATTAGGATCATTTGATGAAATGATTAACAAGATTAGATGATGGATGATGTAAGGGATTCTAGACCTAGTTCAGAAATCATCCGAGGTGGCTTAAGGTGTTGGTCGATCAGATTGAAGGATAGATAGAAGATCACGACATCTAGTCCACCTCAAGATAGAAATGGATTGATTGGGCCAAGGATGATGACTTAGAGCACCAAATCCACCTCACGATAGAAGTGGATTGATTGGGCCAAAGACAATGATTGATATGTAAGATAACAATAAGATTCAGACGCCTAGGTCAATTTAGATAATAACCTTTAAAACAAGGCTTAGGGGATTTGGATTGAAAGAAAGATGGTGAATGATGCAACCTAGAGATGCTTTAAAGGTGCCTATATGATGTGGGTGATGACTAAGTGATCTTTTGGAAAGTGAAAATGGACTAAAAGATGAATTACGAGTGAACGGAAGAGAATGAAGGTGCGTAGATCACAATAAATGATAATGTTTTGGGTCCCCAATTGGTTTTTAGACTAGTTTAAATCAGAGATGAGGTAAAACGAGCTATCAAAATGGGAAAATGATCTTGAAAAATGGTGAAATAGACTCACTAGAGGATAGAACGAGTTGCCCGAATGGTGAAACGAGACAATGAAACAGATTCCTCGAACAACAAAATGGGTTCCCCGAACAATGAAATGGATTATGTGAATGACAAAATGGGTTCCCTGAATGATGAAACGAGTTCCCCGAATGGAAAAATGGGCACTAAGAATGGGAAATAGAGACTTGAAAAGGATGAACAGATGTTTAGAACGGGTGAAAAAGGGTTCAGAATGGGTGAACAGATGTTCATAATGGGTGAATGGAGGTTCAAAGGTTTGAAATGACTAAACAGGGGGTGAAATTGACTATTTGGAGGGAAGGTATGCCATTTTGGGGAGTAGGTATGCCCTTTTGTAGGGCAGGTACACCCTTTAATAGGGTAGGTACACCCCTCTATAGGCTAGGTACACCCCTCTATAGGATAGGTATGCCCTTTTGCAGGGTAGGTATGCCCCTCTGTAGGAAACTTGGACTTGACTTAGTGAAAAAAGCTATGGAAAGGACTCAAACAATAAGCAATAAGGCTAACTTGACAAAAATTCACTAGTTTTACACAAGAAGACAATTTAGACAACACAATCCTATGATTAGTGTTAAAGGTATGGATGACACAGTCCTTAATCTAGGATAAACAAGGTGTCTAGGGAGTCCTTGATATACTCTCGGTACATGAGGCACACACTATGTACACCAGCCCATCACAAGCATGAGTCAAGAACCCCAACAAGATACTAAAATGCTTAGACCAACTCTTCATGTCTATCTAGGTATCACCCTAATTTCGACGCTCTGCTAGGCACGACATGATTGAATTGGGGTACAACTTTGGCTCTCCCCCTTTCTATACCCCACCGGTACTCGTGGTTGGGATCATCCCTTGGGGTGATGAAATCCCCAAGCAAGTCCTGCTAAGAAGAGAATGCTAACCATATTCAGCTACTCCCTAGTCTCACACGAAGTGCAAGGGGAAAGCTTGAATGGTATAACACCCCCTTGGATAACACAAAGGACTTAGGTAAGCTACAATTTCTCTTCACCCAGGATCACCAAATGGCACAAGGGGATTGTATACGTCAATAGCTTACCTATAGGCACAACAAACAAATGTTTTGACTCCCCCTAATTAAACTATATGCCTAGAAAGTAAAGAAAATGACAAGATTAGCAACTAGATCCATTCGCCTTGCAAAAAATACATTAGGAGTTTTAAATTTTTATCTTCAACAAGCATTTGGAGCTACAAAAACATTAGAAAAACTCACACAAACACCAACAAAATAGGTTAGGGTCAGTACCAATAAAAAATAATAAGAAATATATCCTAAAAATGCAAGTTTCCCCCCTGTTTTTACCTTGAAACAACCTCTGTCAAGGAAGGTACGCCCCTTTGTGTCTGTCAAGGGTAGGTATGCCCCCTAAAGAAAATAGTTAGTAAAAATAACAAAAAAAAAAAAAATGTTGTTCAAGGGCAGGTATGCCCCTTTGCAGAAAAAAGTTAGTAAAAAAGCTAAAAAAATAAAAAACAAAGTGTTGTTCAAGGGCAGGTACGCCCCTTTGTATAAAATAGTTAGTAAAAAAAGAAAAAAATAGAAAATAGAGTGCTGTTCAAGGGCAGGTATGCCCCCCTGCAGAAAACAATTAGTAAAAAAATTAAGAAACAAAAAATAGAGTGTTGCTCAAGGGCAGGTAGGCCCCTCTACAAACTTGAACCTACAAAAAATGAAAACAACAAGAAATGTAAAAAGATAGGAACTTGTTTGTGGGTCCCACCGAGCATGCCAGAATGTGGATGCAAGTTTTTTTCCTAATCTAAATGTGTAAAACTAACTAGAAATGCAAAATGAAAACTAGAAGACCACCTCAAACGATTAGCCTAAGTAAAACACAAAATAAAAGATAAAAATGACAATGATTATACCTTTTTTGCCGATCTCCTTAGTTGGACCTTGATGCAACTTGATGTGTAAGCTCCTTGGATGGCAATGGGACAAAAAAAATGGATGCAAGGTGGGGTGAAAACTAAACTAAGTATGCCATGGTGGTGAAATGAAGGTAAGTGTATGAAATTATTTGAATGCAAGAAATTGCTTGATGATGGTTTGAATATCACACTAGCATAAGGGTGTTACAAGATGCATAAGGTGTTAAAATGCATGAGAAGAGGGGGGTATTTATAGAGAAAATTTAATTCTCTAGAGAATTCAACAACCAGGATTGAGCCACCATGGCCAAGATGAAGGGATATGGTGAGTTGATGACTCACAAACCCTCACATCTTGACATGCGGAGGATGACATGGTGATATGACAAGGGTACAAGTGATGTGGAGGAAAGACAAATACTTTGAAAGTACCTTGGGAGATGAGAAGATTTCCTCAAAAAGGAACTTCTTTTCCCCAAGTGAGAATAAAAATGACACTTGAGGAATTTTAAAATTCCTCAAAAATCTCTATGGGGAAGAGGAAAGTAGTTGGAGAAATAAATGTGAATTAAAAATCCACATGATTGGGAGAATCTAATGGATAAGACAAGGTTCTCAAAAAGGTAGGATTTTGACACATGTGAGTGATGTGATAAGTCAAAGGTTCTAGAAGACTTGGACACATGTGATGCAACAAGTCAAAGGTTCTAGAACTTGCATGAGTCTTAGAAGGATAAATGTGAATTAAAAATTCACATGGGGAAGAGAGGAATCTTGGATGAATAAATGTGAATTAAAAATTCACATGGGAAAGGGGGTCATTGCTAAATGTGAAAAATGTGAAGGTTGACTAGAAAAGGTATGCTAAATGTAGCAAAAGGATTAAATTATGGTTGTGCAAATACATGATTAAGGAAATTAATGAGGAATTAGAAGCAAGTGGAAGATTATGGAGGATGTGACATTAACTTGATTAAGGATTGCACATCCTAATCATGGATTAATTAACTTAATCTAGATTAGAAGAGGATTATGGAGGATGTGACAAGGAGAGAGAAAAATGAAGAATTTAAAATTGATCTTATTCAAAAAGGTCAAATGACTAAATTAAATAAATTGATATGTTTATTTAATTTAGAGAGGAAAAGGTGTAAGGTAAAGTATTTAATTGTTGAATTAAATACTTTAGGGATCTTAGGTAGAAGGTGAAATATCATTTAATTAATATTGATGAAATAGATGAATAAATTAGATGAGTTTGACCATGTGGGAGTGGTCAAATTTGGATGTCTACAGTTTGAAATCTAGTTTTGCTTAAATTTGACCAGTGGCGGAAAGGTGTGGATGTCTTTTCGCGAATGTGGGTCCATGGAGGATATTAGCCGACTATCCCGAAGTTTAGCATTTTAAGGGATAAATGATGGCAGTAGGTGCTTTGTGGGTCCATAGGTCATGAATGCCCTAGTTAAAGAATAGTCGTGATGGCCTCAAGTTCTACAAGCCTCCAGCGGATGGATTTCAAAGGGTTTCAAAATTTTCCAAAACATGGGTTTTGATCGCTGGGGCTTCATTTAGCAGATTCCTAAGTTTCCTTCTTCATATTTTGACAATTTTTTATGGAAATTGAAGGAAGCTCAAAATATGACTTGCGGCGGAAGACCAACCTAGAAAACCCGATGAAATTGATGAAGATACAATGAATAGAGGATGGTAAGCAAGGCGATTCCTTGCATAGAGTGGCTCATAAGGGCTATCCTGTAGGGCTCGAAGGATGGTAGTTTTTAAGTTTGAAGGCAAATTGCTAGGGGAACCTTGCAAAGGCCAAAGGCTTTGAAAATTTGAGGGTGGAAAAAATTGGTTAGCTCAAGATGATTCTTCTAGGACTCCTTGACCACTTATGACTCATAAAGAAAGGGGGCATGTAAAATGAGGTAACAACAAAAGCTACCTGACAAAGGTAAAAAAGATAGGGTCCCCATTTTGAATGGGGTGTGTGTGCTATAGGAACAATAGTTTTGAAGTTGATATAATTTTGAATGAGGTTCTAAACAATGATTGGGCCAAGTTGATGGAGGATGCTTCAAATCCTTTGTATGCTAATTACAGGTTAAGTCATTTGAGAACAATCCTTCAAATTCTTAACTTGCAAGTGGTGTTTGGTTGGAAAAATGAGAGTGTAAATTAGTTATTGGCATTATTAAGTTTGTTGTTACCACTTGACTCCACATTTCCAACAAAATGAAGTCAATGTAGAAAGGAAATCACTAAGTTAGGCTTAGTGTATGAAAACATCCATACATGTGTGAAAGGTTGTGTATTTTTTCACAAGAATCTTGAAAGGGAGAGTGAATGTCTGAAATGTCATGAAGTGAGGTATAGAGAAGTGTTGAAATTAGCTGTGGTTTCTAGAAAGGTTCTTCACCACTTTTTGGTAATCCCACGATTACTCCAACTATATAGGTGTAGAGACATTTCTAAACTTATGCAATGGCATGCCCAAAATAAGAGCACTAATGAAAAACAATGACATGTGACTGATTGTAAGATGTGGATGGAATTTGATAACAAATGGCCTAATTTTTTTGAAGATCCTCATAATATAAGGTTGGGTTTGGCTCTAGATGGGGTGAACCCATTCTTAGATCAAAGTACTAAATGGTTAACTTGGCCAGTGTTTTTAATAAATTATAACTTGCCTCTATGGTTAGAAACTAAACTATTTTTCTTAATGCTATCATTGATTATACCAGGAAATAAATGTGTGACTTCAAATACAATTGATGCTTATCTAGAGCCATTATATGATGAGCTAATGGGGTGATCCCAAAATACTCATTTACAATTTCTGGGAGATCCCAATTTTTGTTGAAATCACATATTTTTAAAGAATATAATGATTAAGCCTTGAAAAGTTTCATTTAAAGGATTCTAATTGAAGAGAATTTGATCAAACCACCTTAGATCAAATCACCTTGGATAGAACCCTGCTATTTTTAAACCATACCTATAACAGTCTCCTTTACACCTATCAAAATGCTAATAAAAAGAACCTCTTTTGATTTACCTTTTGGGGGATCAAATGAATTCATTTAAAATTTATTTTTTGTAATTATTTATTTCTTATTATAAGCTTCCCAAAAAGTATAATTTTAAATAAATTTAATTTTATTATTATTTTTATTTTTTATTTCTTGTGAAAGTAGGTTTTGACCGAAAATAAAGCTCTCTGTTATGCACATGTGGAAAAATAGCAGATTATCAATTTTTTTTTGAAAAATATCAGTGCACTAGATATTGATGTCCTTGATTCAACAAAAAAAATTGAATTTCGATACATATAAAAAAAGTTATGTTTTAGCCAATAAATCATGTCTAAAATGTAACTGGTTTGACTTTGAAACATAATTAAGAAAAAAAATTCAATGAAATGCTATGAAACCAATTTCATGCACTAGATATCATAGTTACAAATCTAAATTCAAAATAATTAGAATTTTATCCTTCATAGAAAAAAAGTTATGCATTAGCCAGTAACGTCACTCTTTAAAAATGGTGTTTACTATTAAAAACTAGTTTTCAAAGGAGATGAAAAAAGAAGTGCAATCTAATTCCAAAAAAATTGAAAAAAAAAATATTTAGAATTTACCAAAAAAGTTTCATAAATTACTAGTTTGCATGATCTTCAAATTCCTCATGGTTTAGCCACTATAGGTGCCCAAAAGTGATAAGTTCAATGTCCAGTTTGGCCAAAAATTATAAACAAGTATTGTGGGATTACCCAATGGAATCTTGGAAAGGAATTGAAGCAATTCAATATTTAAGGGATATTCATTCAATGAAATTCACTTTAAGAGCTTCCTATTTGTTGATGGTGTTTTCTGCACAGCAACAACTCAGACAGAATATGATATCCTATCTCTCTTGAAAGGTTATTTTTTAATAACGAATCACTGAAAATCACCCCAAGGTCTCTCGGGTGTTAGGTCATAACAATGCATAAAACAACTCAGATGAAATGTGAAATTGCTGGTAATCACAATCGGACCTTACTACAAGCAAACTGTACCTTTCAATTTATCAAATCTAAAAATATGATGATCTTAAAATCCTAGATCTAACCGAATAACAAAGAAATCGCAAAAGATAGGGATGCAAGGAAGTAATAAAATCTGAACTACTACAAGGACAAGCAATGCAAATGACTTATATCCGGAATGGACCTATCTCGAATAACCAATTCCTCTTTGACCCACAAGGCAATCTTACAAGAACAGTGCAATCTTCTGAGGAATACAAATTTTCAAATCATAGACTTGCATCTACAACCGAACTTAAGCACATTTGAATATATGGTCCAGGTTGACTTTACCAGCCTACTACAATTAGATAGTTACTGGGAGTATAGACCAGAGATAGCTACAAACATTCCAAATATAAAATCACAAACATCATTTATCCAACCAAACTAATTTATTTCTGAATATTAAACCCTAAATCTTCAAGCAATTTAAAAGATAGAACAAAGGAACCATGCAAGATGAGATAACACAAAGGATTTCACCAGGAATAACCACAATGTCTTCAATTGTATTAATCACCAGAAAATGCTACAACAATTCAACTGTTCTGAATATAGTGTTTGCTTCAAGAAACTTCAAATACTCTAACTATAGCTCTTGCCCTATTACTGTCTTGCTATGTCTATATCCAATGTCTAACCCTTACAATGAGGCAAGAATGCCTATTTATCAAATTTCCCCCCAAAACATGTCGGCCCAGCCAAACATTTTACAAAATAATCAAAACCGCCAAAACAGGTCGGCCAAGGAAACAAACTAAGGCACACATTTAATGCCATCATCCAAGTCGGCCAAGGCACAGTCCCCAAGGAACTCTGGTCCAATGCATGCCCTATAATAATAGGGAAGCACAAATCTTGAAAAGAGCATTAACTGCTACTCCCTTTGCCTTTCCTCTGCGCTGGTGACCCTTGGACCTTCGAGAATATCCCATCCAGCTCAGCAATAGGTGGCAATGGCTAAACCCTGAGTCGGCATTTAATTGAATCAATTCCTTCATTGGACCGCTCAACAGTTTTCTTCTAGTCCCTCCCGCTGGCCATGTATTCGTCTATCACTGCCAAGTAAGTAGCTGCATCATCAAGCAAATGGGAGGTGACAGTTCCATCAGATTCCGGGGCATAAACCTCATGCCACCATTCTTTCAGTTGATCTAGGCTCAAATATTTGGGAGCTATTTTCTTCCTCCCCGTCATCACCTCAAAGAAGGCAATACAACCATCATAGATTGCAGTGAGGTCAGCATCAATTGATTTCCTTCATTTTTGTATCATTTTCAGGCCTCCCTGCCGGATCTGCAATGCCTCGAACCACTCCCATGGTTCATCCAATCTAGTAGAAGGAAGGATTCCATCTTTGCCCAACTGATCCTTTCCATATCCTAGAATAGTCCTTGATTTCTGCAGCAGGAGGTCTATGTCATTCCTATCCTGAGACAAGATGCTCTCCAACAGCTCCTTTCCCCAGACTGCATCCTTTCCCACAGACACGATCTCTTTGATAGCTTCATCCCCTTGCGTCTGGACACCCATCAACCAGTCTGTGGCAACCTGAGCGGAGGCCTTCATCTTTTCAATTCCGGAGATTGTCTCCTTAGGCAGAAATCCCGGAGTAGCAGAGGAAGAAGGATGGAGAGACTGTAGAGGCTTCATTACCTCCTCCAGACATTTCCTCAATCTTTCATTTTCTCTTTTCAGCTCTCATTTTGACTGGGTCTCCTTCTTTAGTCTGTCAACAATTATAGCACTCGACCCTTCAAATTCCTCAATATCCTGCTCCAGGGAGGCCGATCCAAGGTTAATAGTCTGAACATTGTAATCCTGGCCTGTTACCTCATCTCTTGTTTTATCTGCTGCAGGGGTGGCGATGTGAACTACCGGGTTATGCACCTCATCCCTTTCCACCCGGGAAATCACCCTTGCAACCTTCTTCTTCTTCCCTTTGCCAATCTGAGATAACATTTCATCCCAGTCTAAAGGAGTGTCTTCAACAATCACTTGCTTCTTCTTTGCAAGTTCTCTCTCTAGCCAGTCCGGGGCTACAGGATCAGTCCGGATTCCTTCTGTATGAGTTTCTCCCGGCTCTTCTGTCACTTTCTCCCCTTCTGCGGCTACCACCTAGACCTCCTCCTCAGCCGTGGCTTTGTCATCTTCTTTCTCTAGACTCTGCTTGCCTTGATCAGCCTCCTCAAGTCCCAATTCTGGAAGCACCGGTGATGGAGTCCTAGCAGGGATGCTTTCCTCCGGTTCCGGTGATCCGTGGCCCTTATCACTCTCTGGAGAATCCTCGTACTATACCAGGGGAGAAGTGTTCCTTTCTTCTGTTTCCACCTCGAGCTCGGCAGCCCCACTGAACAATGTTCCTTCTTTGAACGGTTCTGCTTCCCCGCTAATTTCCTGTTCATCCGGATTCTCTGGTTCTGGTATGCTCTGTGGAGGAGAAATAGGCCTATCTTGCTCTTCAACTGGTAATGCTGGCGGGGAGTCCTTTGGCTGTGCAACATCCTTGGGAGAAGGGGTTCTTGATTTTCGGGTATATACTTTAGTCTTTTCCCCTCTGGAGCTCTCTACATCAACAATTGGAGGTTCATCCTCCGAAGTGGCCTGATCCTTCTTCTTTGCCACCCTTGCAGTTCTAGCTTTCTTAGGCAGCGGAGGGGCATCCTCCTCTTCAACTTTCTCTACTTCTTCCTCATCTGAGGACTTGCTGATTGTCAGAGTCTTCCACCTGCGCTTGCCAATTGGTTTCCTCTTCGTTGCAGGTTCAGTTCCCTTAGGACTTCTGACTTTAATCTTGAATGGCGAGGTTTTAGCCGTTTTCCCTTTGGGGTCCTCCTCCTCCCTGGATTCTTTAGAAGTGGACATGGGGTTGACATTCCCCATCAAATTGAAGGTACAGGGCACATTGGCATTCTCCAATACCCAGACTTTATGCTTAATCCAAGAAAAGGTGAATCTCAACACAGGAGTCATCAAGTCCTCCAACTCTGTCACCTCAGGCTCACTCCAATCAATGTCAGCAACTGACCTATCCTTTATGGGCTCATAAACATGGTCTTGAACCAATTTTCCATCATCATCCAGCTGATCTGGGATCAGCTTCACATTATATTGTCTAATTGCCTCCACAGGCAGCCGGGAATACCTCCTCTTCCTCGCATCAAGGTCATCCTTGATATTGACCCAGTAGTCTTCCAGGTCCTCCTTATGCCTAAATTCCCGGGTAGCCCTCTTCTGTGCCCCTCCGGTTATGTCAAATTTAATTCTCTTTGAATGGAAAGAGAATCCATAGGCTGCCAACTCCTCTCCTGCAGTGTGAGCCGATTGGATAGACGGGCACATTTCTCCCACTCCAATTCCAAGGGGGAAGTCTCCTCCAAAACCAGTCTTATGCTTTTCCCTCTTCACCACTGCATCAAACTCACAAATTTGTCGTACAACCTCTAGCAGCACCAAATGGTCAGTAGGATACCGGGGCAACCTGTAAGGAGCAGCTGGGCATCCATCAATCTGGAGGTATGTGAAGGTAGGGAACTGGATAAACCATGCTCCGTAATTCTTGATCAGCCCCTTAGCCCCATCGGATAATCTGATGTGCTCTGCATTTTGAAGTGTCCGGGTAATGTGCATTGTGAATGCATCATTGGCCCTCCTGTAATCTTTATGCCCCAAATGCAGCTCTGGATAGACTTCATAGATGATATCCTGCCCAATAGTTCCCATCGGAGTCAGTCCTTTGTAGGGATAGGAGATGGCTAGCGCATACATGACGTAGGAGGACATGGTGAACTTCTTTGCCTCCAGGACATTTCTCAGTTGTTTATCTATCTCTGCACTAATGAGTCCTGCCCAGTGATAATTTGTCCCCTGACTCATCTTGGTGATCACGTGGACCATCCAATTCTCTAATACTCTGACAGTTCTCAATCTAGCCACCCTGCTCAACAGTGTGATGGCATCATAGATATCCGGCCTGAATTTCACCCTGTGCAACTGTTTAGGCAATTTGGAATGGTGAGATTTTGGCTTCTCCAGCCATGAGTTGATGATCTGCTGAGCCTTAACTGGCTCATTCTCATAGTATGTTCGGGCAGTGTCAATGTTTAAAGCACAGACCGAGGGGAGATCCGGCATGCTGAAGGCCCGGGCAATGGAGGCTGGACTGAAGTTGGCCAAGACTCGTCCCTCAGTGCTGACCACCATCTGTGTATCAAAAGCGTATTGTCGGGCACATTCAAGAATTAATTCATAGCACTGAACCACTGGAGGGAACCCTGCCACATGCACCAATTCCGAGTTCATCATTCCTTGCCTCAAGGCTGACTGGTCCTTCTCAGCCGTTCTTTGCTTGAACTCCTCATAGCGCCAGGCACCGATGTTGGTATCAGATACATCAGCCCACACGAAAGATATCCTACTTTTAGGGACCTGGCTCTTCATATCTAATCTCAAACGTTCTGTCTTGGAGATTGAGGCTGCCCCTGCACCGGCTTTGGACTTCCCAGCAATAGCTTTACTTGATTCGGCCTGTACATTCAAGAATTGTCATTAGAATCCAATTATTAAGCTCATATCAATCCAAAGGGTTAGCACACATCATATAAATCCTTCAAAATCTGTTGCTAACTGCCAATCCTTCGAAATCCGGAGAAATTAGACAGTCCAGGAAAATCACGAAATCCGGGAAAATACCGTCGGGGCAGAATTTCGAAAAAATCCGACCCAGACGGATTCCTGCTACCAAAGCATCATTAGTTGAATAAATCATTAATGCGCATGGAAAATCAAAGGATAATTATCAAATGCATTTATTGGCAACAAGAAATAAACATTAGACACTCATTCCATTAATCCTATCATCGAAATATCGAAAGAACGGAGCTAGACAGGAAATCCAGAAAAATCCAGATGGGATGGATTTTCGGGGACAGCTTAAATGTACCGGGAATAACCCCAACCCGCGGAATAACCCCCAACCGGGAAAATCTGGGAGCAATGAAATTCCGCGACGGTCTCGAAAACTTGAAAAATGGCAAAACGTGCATCAAGACTTGAACGACCGCGAGATCTCCACTACCTGAGCTCAAATGATCCCAAAACTAGCAATAATCAACAATCTCAAGTATGCAAAGGATTCCAACTCTCAAAATCCCTCAAAGGATAGATCCCCGTGTTAAAATAATGGTGCCCTAAATTGAATGACCAACTCTTCGCCATTAAAACCAGAGCAAGCTTTAGGGCTCAAAATATCAGTTCAGGATTTACCTAAAAGCCCTCCAATCTTAACAGGACGGGAAGCCAACATGACACGGGACAAAAGTCACTCAAGCATAAAATAAAATCATCGTTCTGGGCCGAACACCAAGGGAAACCCTAATTTCGCATGATAACACATTTCGCGCCCGAAAAAAACAAGCAATCTGACCCAAAATGCCACCTAAAGGATAAATATGCAATCCAATGGACAAATGGAGCTCACAGGGCATGGATAATGGGGTTCCATAATAAAAACGGGACGGACCCCAACTCTATAAATACAAAATCAAAATCAAATCAAGGGCCGACCCAAATTTAGCAATACCCAGTGCAAGAAAACCCCAAATCATCTTGTAAGCAAACGGAAGGGCAATGGATACATACCATGGATCAAGGCGGACGGAATCCAGGCTCAGAAAGTCGACCATGCAACGAACACGCTCAGGAGGTAAAAATACTGGCACTAGTATTCAAGAAATCCTTACGCAAACAAAGCAGGATCAATCCCTCAAAGCTCAAATGAAAATCTCAATTGCCAGAGCAGTCAGCAAGGAAGCAATGGAGTCAGAATGAATCAGAAAATGCCCTAAATTCAACCTTATACCCATCTGAGCAAAGGTACCTCAGCCATTAATGCGCGATAAGACATTTCTGACAAGTCCGGAAACCCGAGCCCCAAGCGGAATTTCAGAAAATCCCAGAATGCGCGGAAATACAGATTTCACGGAAATGCAGAAACCGGGGAAGTTAGGAAGTTCGGGATTTTGACAGAATCCGGGAAAATTCGACAGGACCGGAAAATCCCGAAGTCAGGCAGAAACCCAGAATCGGAGAATCCTGCCAGAAACGGACAAGGAACCAGGGCCGGCAGAATCCGCCAGAGGTGGAAAATCCCGGATCCAGGTGAAAATCCGGACTTGGCCCAAAATGCAATTTCAATCAATTCCAACCTCAAGGAAGGGTCCAAACAAGCAAGACCAACATGCCAAGACCCCAAAAATGATAAATCCAATAAAATCAAAGGTCAAAGACACCAGAAAAAAGAGGGTCCCCACCCCAAGTGGGGCATGTGTGCGAAAACTGCACAACAAATGGCGACTCCGCTGGGGAAATGCTCCTGAGCATTTCGATGACAAACTAGAATCAAGAACCCAGAACTCATGGTTTCAATTCAGATACCTAGCCACCACCCTAAGTTAAAGCACAGAAATTCTCAGCCAATCCGACATTCCTATACTAGGGTCTAAGTGTGTGCACTTGCATATATTACCTACCCTCAGCAGCAAGGAGAACCAGACTGGGTATGAACAGGCTACGTAAAGATTCTCACTCTAAAAGTAACCTGGATAGAGCCTTGCTGCCAGTCAGGCGTCCATATCCCCGACGAGGTTATCGCTATGATCCTCCTGAACATAGCTCTACTGCCAGCCAGGCGTCTATAGCCCCGGTAGAGATATTCAGATCCCCCTGATGAGTTGAATTCAAACCTCGGGATTTTTAAATATATATATTTTTTCTCTTTTTTCCTTTTTTTTTTTGCTAATGTTGCTTTCTTTTCACTTATTTTATTCAACCTGTGAACAGCGAAGTTCACACTCAGGGCTGAGAACCACAGTGGCACTAGAGCAGAAAGAGATTTTTCACCTGGTCAGACCTCGCAAGGATCTTTTCACAACTTCAGGTATGTTTAAAGATTAAAGGTATAAGACCCCAATACATTCCTGTTCAGACGGACTAGAAAACCTTCGCCTTACCACCAGGACAAATGACAGAGGCAAAATAATTCATACCATGGCATGCTGGAAAAATGATCAAAGTTTGTAAGGGAGATATCAGGAACATTAGACCTGCTTTGCCACCATTACCATACAGATGCACCCACAATCCCAAAAGGAGATAGGACCAAAAGCAAGAGCAATGTCGAACAAAACAAACAAACCCAAGCAAACCTACTCTAACCAAACAAAACCAGCAAAGCAAGAAGGGAAACCTACCCCTAACCAAAGCAAGCAAAACAAATAAAGAAAGCAACCTAACTAACTATTTACAGGGCAAAGAGCTGAGAACAGCTCAAGATTGGAAATAATGTTTCAGATACTACCCATTGACAGACAATAGTATGTCCTCTCCTGTGAGATTCCTCAAACGGAAGGCATTATCTCCCAGAATTTCGGCAATCTGGTAAGGACCAAGCCACAATTTATCAAATTTTCCATGGCTCCCTTTCTGATCATGCGGCTTATTCCAATACAGGACAAGGTCAGAAATCCTAAAAGCCTTAACTTTAGCTCTTCTGTCAAACCATCGCTTGACTGCCCCCTGATGTTTGGCAAATTTTTTCAGGGCATTGTCCCGTTTTTCTTCAAGGTGCAACAATTCAGCTAACCTGGCTTCCCTTCTATCTCCTTCATCGTAAAACTGGTTGATAAACTGTAGAGTTGGGATTTTGAGTTGGATAGGGAAAACTGGTTCCAGACCGTACACTAAATGATAGGGAGAGGTACCAATGGAGGACTTAACCCGAGTACGATCTGCCCAAAGAGCAAACCGAAGCTGGGTGTGCCAGTCTTTTGGGTTCCTCTCTAACAATTTTCGGATGACAGTTAACAGGTTCTTGTTAGAGGATTCAGCTAGACCATTCCCCTGGGGATAATAATTAGACGTGAACTTTACAACAATACCATGATCAAAGGCCCAGTTTGAGAATTTCAAAGATGCAAAGGCAGGACCATTATCACACACAACAGCAACAGGACACCCAAACCGATTAAGAATGGCAGATTTTAAAAAATCAATTACTACCTCTGATGTACACTGCCTACAAGCAAAAGCTTCAGTCCATCTTGTAAAGTAATCAGTCATGGTAAGGATATACCTGTGTCTAGCAGAAGATGGTGGATTGATGGGGCCTATGAAATCCATACCCCATTGAGTGAAAGGTTTTACCTCAATCACAGACTGGAGCGGAAGTGCTGCACACCTTTCTCTCGTTGCTGCAGTTTGACAAGTGTGACAGGTCTAGACATGATGATGAACATCCTTGAATAGGGTAGGCCAGTAGTACCCTGCCCTCAAAATCTGATTCGCAGTGGCAATGGCAGAACCATGACCAGTGCCATATTTCTCATGAAACTCATTTATTACTCTTTCAGCTTCCTATCTTCCAAGGCACCTCAAATAAATACTTTCATGATTCTTCTTGTATAGGACAGCTCCTTTCGGCATGAAACCATCACTTTTCAACCTCAATGCTCGCCTCTGAACTGCATTTAAATGACCAGGAGCTCGCTGATTCAGCAAATAATAGACTATATCATCATACCAGCCATCTGGGGAAACTTCTTCAACATCATAGTTATGAACAGACAATTCGGGGCCTATCTCCGCCATGGTCTGGGTGAGTCCTTGTCCTCTTACCAGCTTCATTGGCTGGATCTCAATGTCATACTCCTGAAGCATGGTCACCCATTTAGCTCTGCGCTCCCCTAACTCGTTTTGCATCAGTAGCAACTTAACTGCAGAATCAGGAACAATTGCAAACACCTTATTTCGGAGGATATAATGCCTAAATTTCTTTACTGCTCGCACCAGGGCATATGCTTGCTTCTTCACACTCGGGTACTTCAGCTCAACATCCTTCAATGGTGCACTCATGAAAGCAATGGGATGTTCATTCCCCTCATCAGACTTTTGTGTCAGCATCCCAGCACATGAGTGGTCTGAAGCAAATGAATAAATATAAAAAAGGCTTACTGTAATCTGGACTCACCAACACTGGAGCATCAGCAATGGCTCTCTTAATCTCTGCGAAGGACTCCTTCGCTTCTGCAGTCCACTCGACCTTGGCATCTTGCTTCAACATAGCATTTAACGGCTTCACAATCTCAGCAAATCCAGTGATGAATTTCCTGACAAAGTTAATCTTACCGAAGAAGGACTTCATCTCCTTTTTGCTAGCAGGTGGTTGAATTTTCAGGATGGCTTCCACTCTCTCCGGGTCTATAGCAATTCCTTTCTCTGATATCACGTGCCCCAACAGCTTGCCTTCTGTGACCCCAAAAATACACTTCTTGGGATTCAAGGAGATGCCAAATTCTCTGCACTTCTGGAACACCTTACGCAGATCTGAGATATGATCACCTCTGTTTTTGGAAAAAACAGTCAGATCGTCCATGTAAATGATAATGCACTTTCCTATGATGTCCTTGAAAGCGATATCCATAGCTCGTTGAAACGTGGCTCCTACATTGATGAGCCCAAATGGCATCCTCCTGTAGGCGAAGGTTCCCCACTTAGTTGTAAAAGCAGTCTTATGTCTGTCCTCATACTGGACCATCACTTGATTATACCCTAAATATCCGTCCAGAAAGGACATCATTTGCGATCCATTAACCACTTGTAACACCTCATCCAAAGAGGGAACTGGATAATTATCTTTCTCTGATGACCTATTCAGATTTCTGAAGTCAACATAGAGCCTAATTTCACCGTTCTTCTTTCTTACTAGAACTAGATTAGCCACCCAAGTAGAATGCCTGACAGGAAATATGATTCTAGCGGACAGCAGTTTCTGAACTTCCTTCTGTATGAGTGGCTCCAACAGTGCATTAATAGGTCTCTGCCTTTGTCTAAAAGGCTTAGCGCCTGGCCTGAGAGGTATAGTATGAGTTATGATGGATGTATCATAAGTCTTCAAGTCTTCATAACCCCAGGCCACTATGTCGGGAAAGTCGTATAGGGCTCTGATTATTCCTTGTCTTTCTTCAGGAGTACAGACCTTACCAATGAAAATATTTTTAATATTGTCTTCAGTACCCACATTATGAGTGTCACACTATCCACTGATAGACTCTTTCTTAGATTCCTATTCCTGGTCTCTGATTTTGTCCATATCAAAAATTCTCTCCAGCTGTACCATTCCCCTTGGAATAGTATTGGACTTCAAATTCAGCACACCTTCTAGGTCCAATTCTGCTTCTTGGGGTTCTGTTTTGTCAATGATCTGTGAAGCAAAGACATCCGTGTTCGTGATAAAGTCAAGGATATGTTTATCATCCTCAAACACCTGAAAATTAGTCACATTGTCAGGGACTGACGGGACAGGAGTTAATTCAACAGTAAACTTCTTCAATCCTGACAAAGACAGGGGTTGTAAAGTACTGGCCGCTTGAGCTAGGGAGTTAGCAGTTCGATTCTTTTTCCTTGGGACCAATTGGATGTTAAAAGCATCGAATCCCTCAATGAGGTCCCACACTCTATGTCTATAGTTGATCATTCTCCTATCGTGACACGCATACTGCTTTCTTACTTGTTTGACCACTAATTCTGAGTCACCAAATACTTGCAGGACCTTGACCTTTTTCTTGAGTGCCATAAGGAGTCCATGAATTAATGCTTCATATTCAGCCACATTATTTGTGCAATGAAATTGGAGCCTATGAGCTGCAAAGAAACTCTTACCCTTTGGACTGATCAGCTCGAACCCAACCCCAGCTCCTTGCTTAGACTTAGACCTATCAAACTTGAGAGTCCAGTATTCTGCAGTGGTGGTCTTCTTCATTTTGTCTTTTGGCTTATCAGTATTAGAGGCTTCCTCAGCCACAACAGATTTCCGATCTTCACACTTTACTTGCAGATTCTGCTCATCTGTGCTAACCACCTAAGATGGATTCATGCTTTTTTGTACTTCTTTCACTGCTGTCTGGCATAAGCAACATTCCAACTCTGAGTGAGAAGCATTGTGAACTCTACACCAATTTGGCAAGAGTAACTCCTTAAAGCTTGTCTTCCTTCCCAAGTGAGTTTGATTCTCCACACATTGCTTAATGAAATCTTGAAAATTATCCAGTAAGCTGATCTGTCTATCCGCAAGTTCTTCTTCTTCCTCAACTGATTCTGTCGGGACTTCAACAAGACTGGACCCTGTTTCAGCATCTACTGGCATCATATGCAACATCAGTACTTCCTCTACATCTAATTCTTCATATGGGGCCGATAGCAAGTAGTTTCCCATTCCAGCCTCTGATATGAGAACTTCGGTTGAAGTCTTTTGGTATTCTGTTATCATGTACTTCATTCTAGGCTCCCTCTCAATCCTTATCTGATTGGGCACTCCTTTCCAGGGAAGCCACATGTGAGAGTGATCAGTGGACACATACCCATTCAGAGCCTTTGTAAAGTCCCTTCCTAAAATTAAACCGTATGCATCAGGGATATCAGCCACCTGAATGTTGATGACCTGTTGGATCCTTGGATCAGAGGCTATCTGCATCTAGATCATATTGAGTTCCCCTACTAAACTCACTTCGGTTCTGTCCAACTGAGTGACCTTCTTCTAGGAATCAGCAGGTGTAATTCCTAGAGCCCTACAAACTCTGAGAGGCATCACATTGGTGGAAGCACCCGAATCCAACAAACAATTGTGAAGGTTCTTACCAAAGATTCTGACAGAGATCGGAAATGGTGGAGTCTCCGTCTTCCCTTGAAACAAAGTGGGTTGAGTATCCATCTGGGCCACTTGAGTTCTATCATTTTCTTTTCCTCTATCTCCAGGGGGTGGATTGGTCTTATTTTGTGTCTGACTTTGTGTGTTCACAGACTAAAAACTGGAAGTCTGGCTGACATGCTCACCAGAAGGCTTGTCCAATGTCTTTGAATTTGCATCATAAGTACCTAAGATGACTTTCCTAATTGCAGGAAATCTTAACAACTCAAATGCAGAAAGGTTTACCTTTAGCTTCTTAAATTCCTCTGCAACATATGAGGCCATCTGCTCCTCACTCATATCAGTAGAAACCTCCTTAGATGGCTCCTCTGCCTTATCCTTTCTTGCTTGAGCAGTCCTTTCCTTCTGTGGTTCTGCTTGAGCTTGTCTATCTTTCGAAAGGTATTGCTTGGAAACCTGTGGATAAGACGGATTGTTGCTCGCATTAGGATCTGGAGGAGTACTGAAATTGTTGGGAGGAATGGAGGTAGTGAAAGGCCCTCTGGGTGGTGGACGCCTGTGAGGCATATCCCTCAATCCTTGTCTCTGGAACATCTGTACTTCTTCAACATAAGCTTCCTCCTGATCGAGGGGGCCATTATCATTTATTTCTTCGTTGAATAGCTGAGCAACCTCATCTCCATTACAAATCTGGTATGTTTCATCTTCATGGGAATCAAGTTCTTCTGGTACATTTTCTTGGCTGGCTAGAAAAGGAGCATGATTCAATACCAACACAGGAGAATCGTAGGAGTTAGAGGGAACAATCTCTTGTGTATTCGCATTATTCTCTACCTCATACTGAAAGATAGAAGCAGCAGTTTGGAACTCCGGACATTCCAATTCTGAATGCTGGCTTGTCTTATGGAGTCTGCACCACCCTGATAAGGCTGCTTCTGCCATATATACTCTAGTAGGAGGCTTATCTTGACTGATTGGTTGGTTTGCAGACTGATTAACAATCTGATTAGCTGGCTGATCCAACGGGGTAGGAACTCCCCCATTATTGGGCCTTGTATTCTAAGTTCTGTTCTGTCCTTGTGGTGACCTTTTATCAAATCCTGACCCACTTCCTTGGCCTCTGTCAAAATTCTACCTCCTTTCATTATTGAAACCTCTGTCATTGTTGTAACCCCTATCCTGGTTATATCCCCTATCATTGTAGAACCCTCTGTTATTACGCTGTCCCTTGTCGAAGTTCTGTCCTTGTGAAAACTCTCTGTTCGGATTAGATTGCATTCCCTTCTGAGCAGCTTGCAACTGACTATTCTGATTTCTCAGGTAAGTCACTTCCAGATTTAACTTCTTTATTTGTTCGGCCATTTCATCAATCCTCTCCCTATTAGGATCTTGGTAAGGGATCTGGTTTGGGTTACTCTGAGGGGGAATAGGCATTGTGGCGGATCCCAAGGACTGGTGCAACACCTCAGAATTCTGCAGATAAGCAGGGAATCTATTCTGCTGTGGCTGATACATGGGTTGGTTCACTTGTTGTTGAGGGAAGTTTGTCATAGGAGAGATTTGGTTCATGGGATGATCGGGGTGTGGTACTATGGGTAATTGGGGAACTGGGTTCATAATTGGGGTATGATTGGTGAGGGCCTGATTTACTGCCTGAATCTGGTTAGGATGTGCAGCTGGTCCCATAGAAGGCAATAGCCTAGTCAAGTGTTGCCTCAGATCCGTACTGAGCTTGACAGCCTCTGTATAAGCATCGGTCAGGGTGCCCGAAGGGTTGGGTCTCCATTTCAAAAAGGTTGCGGTTAGGCTATCCAGAGCTTCATAATACACTCCCAGGGCAGTACCATCATCCAAAACATATGGGTCTTGTAATCTGGTGAATGCACGGTGAAACCTATTATTGAAACTGGCTATGGGTTTGTTAACCTCTCTCTTAACCTTGATGAACTGCAGGTATAACTCATTGGCACTGATAGGAATCCAGAACTTCTATAAAAAGGCCTTCTCTAGGTCATTCCAATTAAGAATTGAACTGGCAGGGAGATGGTTATACCAATAAAAGGCTTCTTCTCCCAGTGAATAAGGGAACAACCTACAAGCAACATCCTCATGAACTATCCCCCTGTCCTTAAGGCAAGTCTGGAAAATTCTCAGGTGTTCTTCAGCAGTCCTGTTTGGGTCGTTAGCATGGAATTTTGAACAGAAGTGTTCAGGGTTCTTGGGCATAACATTGTAGGCTTGAAAGAACAAAGGTGATGGATTGTTGGCAAGGAAAGCCATTGGTAAGAGCGGGGGTGGAGGTGGTGGTAGGTTATTGACTTGCTGAGGCTGCTGAATGGGAACGACTTCAGGGATGGGTATGGCCTCAACTTCAGGATGTGAGGATATGGACGATGTGGGTGAAGGGATGGGTGATGAGGATTCTCCCCTTACTCTGGTCCTCCTTGACCTATTGGGGAACTGTAACTCTTCTAAATCCTCCTCTCCTGTGGTGGATCTGGTATTTCTTCTATATCTCTCTGGAGAGATGGTGTTCAAGAAATGATCCAGTGTGCTCATTCAGGCCCTCCTTCTAGTGCCAATCTGTTGATGGTGTTTTTTGCACAGCAACAACTCAGACAGAATATGATATCCTATCTCTCTTGAAAGGTTATTTTCAATAACGAATCACTGAAAATCACCCCAAGGTCTCTCAGGTGTTAGGTCATAACAATGCATAAAACAACTCAGATGAAATGTGAAATTGCTGGTAATCACAATCGAACCTTACTACAAGCAAACTGTACCTTTCAATTTATCAAATCTGAAAATATGATGATCTTAAAATCCTAGATCTAACCGAATAACAAAGAAATCGCAAAAGATAGGGATGCAAGGAAGTAATAAAATCTGAACTACTACAAGGACAAGCAATGCAAATGACTTATATCCGGAATGGACCTATCTCGAATAACCAATTCCTGTTCGACCCACAAGGCAATCTTACAAGAACAGTGCAATCTTCTGAGGAATACAGATTTTCAAATCATAGACTTGCATCTACAACCGAACTTAAGCACATTTGAATATATGGTCCAGGTTGACTTTACCAGCCTACTACAATCAGATAGTTACTGGGAGTATAGACCAGAGATAGCTACAAACATTCCAAATATAAAATCACAAACATCATTTATCCAACCAAACTAATTTATTTCTGAATATTAAACCCTAAATCTTCAAGAAATTTAAAAGATAGAACAAAGGAACCATGCAAGATGAGATAACACAAAGGATTTCACCAGGAATAACCACAATGTCTTCAATTGTATTAATCACCAGAAAATGCTACAACAATTCAACTGTTCTGAATATAGTGTTTACTTCAAGAAACTTCAAATACTCTAACTATAGCTCTTGCCCTATTACTGTCTTGCTATGTCTATATCCAATGTCTAACCCTTACAATGAGGCAAGAATGCCTATTTATCAAATTTCCCCCCAAAACATGTCAGCCCAGCCAAACATTTTACAAAATAATCAAAACCGCCAAAACAGGTCGGCCAAGGAAACAAACTAAGGCACACATTTAATGCCATCATCCAAGTCGGCCAAGGCACAGTCCCCAAGGAACTCCGGTCCAATGCATGCCCTATAATAATAGGGAAGCACAAATCTCGAAAAGAGCATTAACTGCTACTCCCTTTGTCTTTCCTCTGCGCTGGTGACCCTTGGACCTTCAAGAATATCCCATCCAGCTCAGCAATAGGTGGCAATGGCAAAACTCTGAGTCGGCATTTAATTGAATCAATTCCTTCATTGGACCGCTCAATAGTTTTCTTCCAGTCCCTCCCGCTGGCCATGTATTCGTCTATCACTGCCAAGTAAGTAGCTGCATCATCAAGCAAATGGGAGGTGACAGTTCCATCAGATTCCGGGGCATAAACCTCATGCCACCATTCTTTCAGTTGATCTAGGCTCAAATATTTGGGAGCTATTTTCTTCCTCCCCGTCATCACCTCAAAGAAGGCAATACAACCATCATAGATATCTGGCCTGAATTTCACCCTATGCAACTGTTTAGGCAATTTGGAATGGTGAGATTTTGGCTTCTCCAGCCATGAGTTGATGATCTGCTGAGCCTTAACTAGCTCATTCTCATAGTATGTTCGGGTAGTGTCAATGTTTAAAGCACAGACCGAGGGGAGATCCGGCATGCTGAAGGCCCGGGCAATGGAGGCCGGACTGAAGTTGGCCAAGACTCGTCCCTCAGTGCTAACCACCATCTGTGTATCAAAAGCGTATTGTCGGGCACATTCAAGAATCAATTCGTAGCACTGAACCGCTGGAGGGAACCCTGCCACATGCACCAATCCCGAGTTCATCATTCCTTACCTCAAGGCTGACTGGTCCTTCTCAGCCGTTCTTTGCTTGAACTCCTCATAGCGCCAGGCACCGACGTTAGTATCAGATACATCATCCCACATGGAAGATATCCTACTTTCAGGGACCTGGCTCTTCATATCTAATCTCAAACGTTCTGTCTCGGAGATTGAGGCTGCCCCTGCACCGGCTTTGGACTTCCCAGCAATAGCTTTATTTGATTCGGCCTGTACATTCAAGAATTGTCATTAGAATCCAATTATTAAGCTCATATCAATCCAAAGGGTTAGCACACATCATATAAATCCTTCAAAATCTGTTGCTAACTGCCAATCCTTCGAAATCCGGAGAAATTAGATAGTCCGGGAAAATCACGAAATCCGGGAAAATACCGTCAGGGCGGAATTTCAGAAAAATCTGACCCAAACGGATTCCTGCTACCAAAGCATCATTAGTCGAATAAATCATTAATGCACATGGAAAATCAAAGGATAATTATCAAATGCATTTATTGGCAACAAGAAATAAACATTAGACACTCATTCCATTAATCCTATCATCGAAATATCAAAAGAATGGAGCCAGACAGGAAATCTGGAAAAATCCAGATGGGACGGATTTTCGCGGACAGCTTAAATGTACCGGGAATAACCCCAACCCGTAGAATAAGCCCCAACCGGGAAAATCCGGGAGCAACGAAATTCCGCGACGGTCCCGGAAACCCGAAAAACAGCAAAACGTGCACCAAGACTCGAACGACCGCGAGATCTCCACTACCTGAGCTCAAATGATCCCGAAACTAGCAATAATCAACAATCTCAAGTATGCAAAGGATTCCAACTCTCAAAAGCCCTTAAATGATGGATCCCCATGTTAAAATAATGGTGCCCTAAATCGAATGACCAACTCTCCGCCATTAAAACCAGAGCAAGCTTTAGGGCTCAAAATATCGGTTCAGGATTTACCTAAAAGCCCTCCAATCTTAACAGGATGGGAAGTCAACATGACACGGGACAAAAGTCACTCAAGCATAAAATAAAATATCGTTCTGGGCCGAACACCAAGGGAAACGCTAATTTCGCATGATAACACATTTCGCACCCAAAACAAACAAGCAATCCGACCCAAAATGCCACCTAAAGGATAAATATGCAATCCAACGGAAAAATGGAGCTCACAGGGCATGGATAATGGGGTTCCATAATAAAAACAGGATGGACCCCGACTCTATAAATACAAAATCAAAATCAAATCAAGGGCCGACCCAAATTTAGCAATACCCAGTGCAAGAAAACCCCAAATCATCTTGTAAGCAAACGGAAGGGCAATGGATACATACCATGGATCAAGGCGGATGGAATCCAGGCTCAGAAAGTCGACCACGCAACGAACACGCTCAGGAGGTAAAAATACCGGCACTAGTACTCAAGAAATCCTTACGCAAACAAAGCAGGATCAATCTCTCAAAGCTCAAATGAAAATCTCAATCGCCAGAGCAATCAGCAAGGAAGCAATGGAGTCAGAATGAATCAGAAAATGCCCTAAATTCGACCTTATACCCATCTGAGCAAAGGTACCTCAGCCATTAATGCGCGATAAGACATTTCTGACAAGTCCGGAAACTCGAGCCCCAAGCGGAATTTCGAAAAATCCCAGAATGCGCGGAAACACAGATTTCGCGGAAATGCAGAAACCGGGGAAGTCAGGAAGATCGGGATTTTGACAGAATCTGGGAAAATCTGACAGGATCGGAAAATCTAGAAGTTAGGCAGAAACCCGGAATCGGAGAATCCTGCCAGAAACGGACAAGGAACCAGGGCCGGCAGAATCCGCCAGAGGTGGAAAATCCCAGATCCAGGTGAAAATCCGGACTTGGCCCAAAATGCAATTTCAATCAATTCCAACCTCAAGGAAGGGTCCAAGCAAGCAAGACCAACATGCCAAGACCCCAAAAATGATAAATCCAATAAAATCAAAGGTCAAAGACACCAGAAAAAAGAGGGTCCCCACCCCAAGTGGGGCGTGTAAGCGAAAACTGCACAACACTATTGTTTATGATTCATGATCTTCCAACATATGGCACATTGTTTGGTCTCAGTGTTCATGGATACCATGGACGTCCTGCTTGCAACTTTAAGGATTTTTTGAGGCACTCAAGAAATTTTCATAAGTGTATTTATTGTGGACACCATGCTTACCTTAAAATGGATCATCCATATCATCAACAAAAAACATGGTTTAATGGTCAAGAAGAGAATCGTGAAGCACCATTGCTAATAACAAGTGATTACATTGTTGAGAATGGACAAAAAAGAATGTCATTTTTTGAAAATGATGGGATTGGTGGTAGTATATATGATCCATGTAATGAAAGTGGTGTAAAAAGGTTGTGCATATTCTATAAGTTTCCATACTTTAAGGATATAACCATTAGGCATACTGTTGAATTTATGCATACTGAGAAAAATATAGCCTATATATGCTATTATATAAACTCTTTTTGGTGCTTTTATACTATTTCATCATGTGAAGACTTTCAAAAGCTAAAGATTCATCGAAATATTTGGGTTGAAAAATATGATGATGAAAAATATAGAAAACCTAGTTCTCCTTATGTTTGTACAAAGGAACAATGCACACAATTCTTATAGTTGATGTCTCATACTCGCTTTCCCACTGGATATGTAAGTAGTAGTATTAGAAGCCAAACTGACATTAATGGATTAAAAGGCCTCAAGATCCATGACTATCATTTCATAATGGAGAATATTTTACCTATTGTGGTAAATATATTAAGTTTGGAAAAGGGGCCAAGATTGACAGCTATAAGGTTGTGCCTAATATTAAAGAGAATGAGTTTACATGTATTAGATCATTCAAACTTTGATAGTTTGAGGGAGGAGGTTGCTGAAGTCCTTTGTCTATTGGAATGAGAATTTACACCAGTAATCTTTAACATTTCTATGCATCTTTTGGTATATCTACAATATGAACTAAAACATTGTGGCCTTATAAGAACAAGGTGGATGTATCCTATAGAATGATATATGAAGGTTTTGAAAAAAAATGTTCATACTAGGGAAAAACTAGAAGGAAACATGTCTTAGGGATATTCAATGCAAGAGGCCATGGGATTTTGCATAGAATATATGAAGGATTTTAAAAATGTCAATCGACATGTATGGGATGATGAAAAAGAAGACACGGTTGCAGGTGAAGTATTAAAAGGAAATGGATGTCACTTCAAGCTATCACATCAACAATGAAGTGTGATACATGCCTATATTCTTCAAAACACATCTTCATTCGATAAGTAGCACAAGTTAAAAAAAATTACACAATAACTTATTTACTCAATTGCATTTACACATTTATATTATCAATATTACTATTTATACATTAATATTCTATGTATAAAACATGAAGAATATAATCAAGCTTGGATGCAACATCAACCTCAAAGGCACAAATGTCATGTTGGTTTGATTTGAGGTGGTTCTTTTCCAAATTTTTAAGAATGGATTGCTAATGTAGTCATTGATGCAAAAGAAGAAGGTCAAGATATAACAATGGAGGAAAGTGATCTTTCACAATCTCCACATTTATGGGCTACGCGTTTTAGTGGAATATGGGCCTATGGTAGTCATTTAAGAGTGCAAGTAAAAGACAAAGGAAAGATAAATCATGATTGTATTGTTAGTGCTGAATTTCTTCATGAAATTAAGAATAAATTTTATGTTGGATTCATCCAAAAAATTATTCTAGTGGACTATGGTGAAAATAGTCCTATATTATTAAAATGTAGGTGGATCTGACCATCTATAGTACAATTTGATGAGTATGGATTTGTATGCATAAATACAGGATAGTTTTTATCAAAGATGGATGAGCTGTATGTTTCCCCTCTTCAAATTAGCCAATCATTTCTAATTTATGATGTAAGAATCCTAGGATGGTCGTATGTCATTCAAATAGAGTCTCGTTCAAAATGAAAATTTATGGAATTTGTTGATATAATGTCTGACGGGAAATATGTTAATTTACAAGAAACATTCAAAGAAGTGGATGAAGATGATGATGGAGTGTTTGAAGATGAAATTTTTATTACCAATGAAGATATTGGGAGAGAGAATGCATTGCATGTCACTGATGAGGATGAGGACGAAAATCAAGCAAATGTAGATGTGAATGATCAAGATTCTGATCTTATTGGAAATGCAGATGATTATAATGATGTTTTTTCACCTTAAGAGGTTAGCTTGTCAAATAAAATTTGGTTATATGTATGGTGTAATTTATTATTTAATGTAATAAAGATCTAAGTATAGGTATGCTTATTCACTATTGTTTTACTGATACATTTCTGAATGTAATCATCATTATTGTACTGGTACATTGTATACAAAACTTGAGATGTTCACTGCTAATTTGAAGTGCATTTAAAGTTAGGTTCAATCATTCTTCTTAATTTTCTTACTTTGTTTGTAAAATTAAAATTAATTTTGTTTAGTTAGAATATAATTTCTTCTATGTCCTATATGTTTTCTAGATGCAAACATATAATGAACATTTGTGATTTAATAATACATATAGATATATTAACATTACATGAACTAAGCCTCCCAATTACAAACAAATAAATGATCTCTTAGGTATAAATGACACTTAAAACTACTGAGAGACTATAAAATTAGAAAATTGTTCAATCTTTTCAATAAAATGATATCTAAAAGATTACATTCATAATAAAATCCAATAATGCACTACCACAACAATCAATAGAGGTATGCGCGGGATGGAAGGACATATAGGTCAATGTAAAAATTCTTACCAAAATACTGCAACAACCAAATATGAATACCGTAGGGTGGTGGTGAGATCATCTTAACAACTAAAGTAAACTGTAGCCCCACAAGGGGTACACATTGACATTGCAGTATGGCAGTGAACAATCACTCAACTGATAGAATTAATTTGCTATCCCACGAGAGTCCAAAGGGGTGTGCATGGGGTGGTGGTACTTTTACCCCTACCCCACAATGGTCTTGATATGATAGAGTGGTATGGTGATACTTCTCCTGCTAGCCTATAGCGGTCTTGATATGACATAGCAGTATGGTGGTGACAGTCACTCAACCACTAGAATTAACCCACTTTCCCATGAGAGTTCAAAGGGGTGTGTGTGGGGTGGTGGTACTGCTAATGCTACCCCATAGCTATCTTGAAATGATAGATTGGTACTGTGGTACAAGCTATCAAAGCATTGAATGATTACACTGTTCTATTTCCCAAGATCAACGACATGTATTCAAACTTTAAATATGGGTAGATTCTAGAATATTTTGCACAAATTGACATTAATAGCAAGGTGACTGAGCTTAGTAGAAAATATTACTTGGGACTTGATGAAATTTTGGAAATCATTCACAAAGCTTAGCATACTAGAGGCAAGGGAGTTAAAGTGGGAAAACTTTGCAACTATTATTTCATTGGGTAAGTTCACAAAAACCCTCAGTAACAACTATATAAGAACTGAATTTGATTCTACAAGTAGAAACTTAAAAAATAAAGTAGGAGTAAATTATTCATCATACCACCCAAAAGAAGTCAACTTGCAAGTAAAAAGGAAGATTCCACAGTTTCTAAATCAAAGAAGAGGTCCCTGCAATAATCCATTTTAGATGTTTTACCTAATTCTGTAGACAAAGGATCCAAAAATGTGTTTAAAGATACAACCCATGGATGCAGAGACCCAATTATCCCTATCTCAAGGTGAGATTATTTTTGATGCTTCTATGAAAAAAGGGCTGAGAAGATACCAGTTTCAAATCCTTGGACCTTAGATTTGGCCAAATTGATAGTCCCAAATGTCTTTGTAGATGTTGAGTTTATTAAAGTATTGGCACAATATTATCCCTTGACTACCAGGACTATAAGAATTCTAGATGGTTCACCATTAGTGGTGTTGACTAAAGAAGCAATTATAGAGTGTTTTATGTTAAACAAGCAAGCTATCACTAAGATCAACTTGGAAAAAAATTGAGGATTATAAGAGATTGAGAAAAACCTATAGGAGTGATGAAATTACTTTACACATGAAAAATTGTGTAAACAATAAGAGGATACATATCTCCCCCTCCCAAAGTGAGCCATTTTCGATAGAATGCTTCCAAGTATATTTCAAAAGAACTTATTTTTCTTTGTGCCAAGTGCTTGGAAAATTGTTGGCGTAACAATTAATACCTCTAGAGTGAAAATTGGTATAGATAGCTATGCACACTGCATGATGGGTGCTCTTCAAATTAGGAGGGGAAGCTCCCTCATTGTGTGGAAAAATAATTGAAAAATTAAACTAAACTAATTCCTATCTTTTTGTCTCAGCTGAAAGAGGCACAAGGTTAAGAATAAACAATGAATGTTGTAACAAAGAATTTTATGGTTTCACAGATCTTTAACTACAACTCAAAACTAACTAGCTTATGCTATCCAATCCCCTCAATAATTCAGAGTACGAGGAAACAAAGTGAGAATGATTTATACAATAAACTCTAAGATAGAATTTCCAAGGAGGTGAGGACACCTATCTGAGGTGTAGGCTGAAAGAAAGGTTATTGGCAATGACATCAAATGATGAAATATACTTCTAAATTCCCAAGAAGGTGACAACACCTATCTGAGGTGTACACATGAAATAAAGCTCATTAACACAATAACAACAAATGATAAGCCTTAATTCTAAATTCCCAAGGAGGTGATGACACCTATTCGAGGTGTAGATATGAAAGAAAGCTTATAAAGACAAGAACATGAAACAATGATCATCCAACCAAAGTGAACATATACAAAATAGCAATATTATAGGAAAATATGGCTCAACATATATTACTATCGCATGAAAAAGTTATTTACAAATGAGCTAAAAGCTCTTATCTATAGACATCGAAAGGTGTAGGGAACCCTAAAATCACCTCGAGTCAACTACAATCTTGTAATGCATGCAAGATTTTATTGCTAAAACCTAATAAATAAACTATATAGTTAACTGGAAAGCTACCATTAATTAACCAGTACATCTAATCTAAATGGAAAATGTGCAGGCATGCACGTCCTTATTGAAAGCAAGTTAACTGGAACACTATCATCTGTTAACAAAAAACCTAAATGAAAAATCCAACTGTAGAAAGATGTTTCTAAAATAGACATGCATGAGATGAGGAGCAACAAGTTAAATCAGAAAGAAGCATTAAGTTAACTGCTGAGTCTGATGTCTATCTTGAAAGGTGGGAACTGGATTTCACTTGTCATTATTTCGAGCAACTAGCCCCTCCACGAGGTTGTTGACTATGTCACTATCTAGGGCACTGATACTCTACTGAAGTATACTATTTCTATGCAACATGTCCTCACCACCTATGATCTAGCACTAAAATTTACCTTTACTCCTAACTACCTCATCAAACAACTCTAACATGACTATAAGTCGATTCATCTTATAGCCAACAATTTCCCCACTAAAAATACAATGAAGGAGTGCCTGTAGCTCTGGTTGAACGTCAACAAGCTCAACATATGCACCACCCTCAAGTTGATACTCGGATGGTATGTGAGACACGAAAGTTTTCACATACCAAAGTGCACTAGTGACATGCCTAGAACAGAGCCACCATCGGTGGAAGCTTCACTACCATCCTCATCTAAACCTAAACAAAAGAAGAGGAGTAACCCTCCTAAGAAGAATAATGTCCCTAACAGTTCAAAAGGGAAGGAAACAACCAATGAAACACACATGGAGCCAGTTAGAGTGCTAGTTCAGAGTTTACCAAAGCTCGAGGTTTAGCCTCGCATGCCATCACCAACACCAGAACAGTCTTCAGTTCCAATTCACATTGACTTGGACCTAGACTCACCACCTCATAGTAATGCCTCTACGCATTCACATTCATCATAACCTCTCATGACTAGCACAGATCCTTCCAATGGGATTAGTCAAGACTCATCTTGGCTTGAAAATCAACTGGGTAGGAAGAGGAGGCAACCATCTTATGTACTTGATCATTTAGATTTTGATCATGTCTACTAGGATGCGCTAGACAAGAGGATTGAGAAATAGGTTCATGTTGAGAGGAATGCGGACAAGGAGATTGCCATAGAGATTGCTGCACCTCTAGAGGGTAAGAGTCTGAATGAGGTTGAAGTTCAAGAATTCGAAGTGGTCACAGTCAACCTTGGTAGGAGCACCTACCAGACAGAGGTTGATCTCCTATAGGTTGCAATGAATAGTTCAAGGGATAGAATACTAAAAGATAAAGAAGACAAGGAAGCTCTCAAGGCTAAAATTCAATAGCTTCATCAACACATCTCTAGCCTTGTACATAGGATAGAAAATATCACCACTACACTCCCACCGATGTTAGAGCCACTAGCAGAATAGGGCTAGCTTAATCAACTAGTTGCATACGACAAGCGTTTGGAGGATTGGGAGGAGTTTTTCACTAGAGGCCACTTTATGCTTGCAGAGTTATATTGGTTGTGGTACAATGCACGTGAAATTCGTCTATGTCTCCAGGATGAGGAGCGAGATTTGGTGATGGATAGATCCAGAGATTAGATCATGATTACTCACTTGAGAGTGGCATATGAATTAGTCATAGATGCAGAAGAAAAAGAGGCTATCTGCATTTAGAGGAAACAATTAATCTTCAAGGAAAAGATAGAGGAGATAATGGCATCAGAGTTGGTTGAAAGTAGAGAGCACATCACTAGTGCACTCTGGTACATGAGAAATTTTGTGTCTCAAATACCATGCTAGTATTAGCTTGAGGGTGGTGTGTATGTTGAGTTTGTTAACATTCAGTCAGAGCTCCAGGCACTCATTCATGGTATTTTTAGTGGGGAGACCATTGGCTGTAAGATGAATAAACTTACAGTCATGTCAACGTTGTTTGATGAGGTAGTTAGGAGCAGAGGTGAACTTCAGTGCCAGGTCACAGGCGGTGAGGAAATGCTACATAGACATAGTATACTTCAACAGAGTATCAGTTCCCTAGACAGTGACATAGTCAACAACCTCGTGTAGGGGCTATTTGTTTGAGATAATGACAAGTGAAATCTAGTTCCCACCTTTCAGGATAGACATCAAACACATCAGTTAACTCGATGCTTCTTTCTGAGTTAACTTGTTGTTCCTCATCTCATGCATGTCTATTTTGGAAACATCTTTGTATATTTGGATTTTTCATTTAGGGTTTTCATTAACTAATGATAGTGTTCCAGTTAACTTGCTTTCAATAAGGACGTGCATGCTTGCACATTTTCCATTTAGATTAGATGTATTAGTTAACTAATGGTAGCTTTCTAGTTAACTGCATAGTTTCATTTATTAGGGTTTAGCAATAAAATCTTGCATGCATTGCAAGACTGTAGTTGACTCAAGGTGATTTTAGGGTTCCTTACACCTTTCGATGTCTATAAATAAGAGATTTTTCTCATTTGTAATTAACTTTTGCACATGATAGTAATATATGCTGAGCTAGATTTTCCTATAATATTGCTATTCTATATCTGTTCACTTTGGTTGGATAAGCATTGTTTAGTGTTCTTGTGTTTATAAGCTTTGTTTCATATCTACACCTCAGATAGGTGCCATCACCTCCTTGGGAGTTTAGAATTAAGGCTTATCATTTTTTGTTATTGTGTTAACGAGCTTTGTTTCATGTCTACACATCGGATAGGTGCCATCACCTCCTTGGAAATTTAGAAGTAGATTTCATCGTTTGATGTCATCACCAATAACCTTTCTTTCAACCTACGCCTCAGATAGGTGTTGTCACCTCCTTGGAAATCCTATCTTAGAGGTTATTGTATAAATCATTCCTACCCCATTTCCTCATGCTTTGATTTCTTGAGGATATTGGATAGTATAAGCTAGTTAGTTTTTTGTTGTAGTTAATATTTTCAAAACCAAAAAATCCTTGGCTGCAATATTCATGGTTTTTTCTTAACCTTGTGCCTCTTTCAGCTGAGACAAAAAGATAGGAATTAGTTTAGTTTACTTTTTCAAAGAATTTTTCTATACAACAAGGGAGCTTCCCCTCCTAATTTGAAGAGCACTCATTACTCAATGGGCATAGTTGTCCATACCAATTTTCACTCTAGAGGTGTTAATTGTTACACCAATAGTTTTAGTTGCCAAGATAGCTCATGATGATGGCAATGAGGATACAAAATTGTAAAGTCAGCATTGATTATGGCTTTGTTTCTGAAATCGAGAAAGGGATACATGAGGGATTTTTGCAAGTAAGAGAGAACTTAGCTCCCATCACTTTCAGGAAATACTCTCTGCTATGTCATTTAATATTGTAACAAAATAGAAACAAATGGACTAAAAGAATATGTTTGGGAATGACTGATGATGAAGGGAATAGGTTTCCTATAAAAAACTGGTGTTACATCTGGGATAGTAGATGTAAAAATAGTGATTATACAATTTTTCATGATGATTTCATAGTAAAGGTCATGGTCACTTTTGGTCATATTTCACCAAGATTTCCTAATAAAATCATGCAAGTATTAAGACCTTTAGCATTGAAGCTAGAGTAGGGGCACACTCACAATTTCGGTGACTGGTTCTTCTTAGCAAAACAAACAGTAATAAGGGTCTATGGGTGTCCTCAAGCCCCACATGTTTTACCTAAATATGTTTCTATTCAAATTGCATTTTTAGAATTTATGTGGCAAATGTTATGGATGGAATAAGATGTTATGAAAAGATAGAAAAAGGGGACATTCCTCCTTGACCTAACTGAATGTGAGGAGCTATCCATTGGGTTTGACACTCTTGAAGAACTGCAAAACTATTTGAAGATGTGGTATTCATTGAGTTCACAAGGAGAAAGGGTCTTTGATCCTGAAGGGAATATTAATTTTATAAAGAAGAAAATTCTCACTAAAGCTAGGATTACCCATGTAATGGGTTATGAAGATGTAATAAAAAATTGTTGTACACCTGATGAATTTTTTCAAAGGAAGATGAAGTGGGAAATCATAAACAGGCTTGAGGAGGAGAAGAAGAAAAGGGACACTGAATTCGAAGGATTCTATGTTGAAGAAAAGGATCCTATCAAAAGGATGAACATAATAATTGACAACTTTGAAAGATTATATGTTGAACCAGAAAAAAAAACTAAGGGTCAATCTTTGAAACCCTCCAAACTGCCCATCCAACCAAAGGGTATTGTAATCACAGAGCCCCTACCAGACACTACCATAATACAATTAGAAGCATCCCATGAGCAACCAAATCCTAAAAGGCAGAAGACACATGGAGTGGCCCCCTTAGTAGCATATGAAATAAGTGAAGGAGTAGGGGATACTAAAGAGGTAGCTGATGTAATTTTGAATTTTAATGATGATGAAGTTGATCAGTCACCTCCTAAGCTTGAAATTGATGCTCACAAACTAGAAGAAAGAGTGGATGTACATGGGCATAATGATCAAGAAGTGCATGATGATGAAAGGGTGATTGATTCCCTTAGATTTATTGAAGATGATGAATTTATTCAAACTACTGAGTTTAAGGATTGTTGGTTTAAGATGAAAATGAAATAATTTGAGGAGAGACTCCAAATTAATAAGATGGGCACTAAGGAGTCACAACATGACTAGATTATTGCCCACTCTTGAAGAGATTAGGATAAAAAAATTATTGTTAGCCCCCAAGAAGCAATAAAATTGGTCTTAGAAAGCAATATACTAATTATTCCTAGGATGGAGTTAAAAAGATATTCTTACTATATCAAGTAAGAAGCCAAGAATATCCCATGTTAGTTTATGAATTCAATTCAGATGAGGGAATGAGTGGCATAGGTTACGATCCAACATTTGAAACCCTAGCCTTTTGGACAAAGAAAAAAAGAACACAAAAACCAAGATTGCTTGATGTTGTAAAAGAAATGAGAGGGATTGGCATGCTAAAGAAACTTCAAGACACATTGGCATTGGAGGAAGCTATTATGACAATGCACTCAACAATGTTTACTAGGGATGCAATTAAAGCTATGAAGCTTAGATTGATAGAAAATGAGAAAGAAAAAATTGATCTAAATGATGAAGTGAATAGGTTATTCATAGAAAATGTGAAATTGAAATAGCAGTTGAAGGGAGCAGGTCCTTCCCAAAGCACAAAATTAATAGTATACTAGCCCCTTGTCATCTAGACTGATACAAATGAAATCACTATTGAACAAGTTAATGTGCTAAAACAAGAAATTGAGAAGTTGAAAAAGAGTAATGAAGAAACAAAGGAAAGAGCAAAGAGAGAAACCCTTAGAGTATTGGAATAGATCTTGGAGCATAGGGTTAAAATAATTGTGGAAAAATTGGAAAATGTGTATGAATGTTACTTTTCCTTGTCACAAGAAGTTGATTAGATAAAGGCCCAGGTACCTATATTGGACCCCTTATTCAAGAAATGAAAACCTATACATCACATCTTAACGAATATGTGTAGGATTTTACAAAGGAGTCTTGAGGCCCCAAAAAATTTAAAGCCTACTGAGCAAATGGTTCAAATAGTCATAGATGAATTTCAATACATATCTGTAGAAGACCAAAAGATCAAGGCAAGACTGGATTCATTTCACACACTAAAGTAGTGGTTCATGCCTAAGATACTAAGGGATGATGATCAACTGAAAGGATCCAAGGATTGAACATATGAGTTTAGCAAAATTGATCCCAACTGCCTTACTTATATATAGAAGGATGGTGACATAAATATTCACCACCTTAATTTAACCTTGGATGGAATAATTGCATTGGATGCTAGGTACTCAAAATTCATCATGGATACCAAAGGGTTATTAGACAGCAGATGGAAGAGTCACTTGGCCAACACAAAAAAATCTAGGAGTACAAATGACCTCATCATTACGCGGTGTGCCAATAGGAGCAAACATATCTAGCTCCCCTAGAAGAATATGCCTTACAGTGAAGTACCAAGCCTTGTAGATACTATTGTGGAGAGAGGAACTTTCTAGATCTGAATGATCACATGTACCTTAGGATGAGTAATGGACTTCCATATCTTGTGAGTGCTATGGACTTCAACATCTGATAAATTCTCTTCACTTCTCATCTTTCATTACTTTATAATTTTTATGTAATCCTATGTAATCAATGATAATTAAGACTTTTTTATTTATGTTAAAAGTGTATAACTGACAAGACATTTTTTGACATGTCATTTGGGACAAAATTTTGAAACATATTGTAAAATATTTTTGAAGATCAATAGAATGAAGTTATAATTGGTGGCCGAATTATGGTTTCAATTGTTTGTTGATGTGAATTAATGAATGTTATCTTGTTGTCTCTAGTTTGATCTTTCCTTGTTATTTAAATCAATATATCAATGGTATATCTAGTTTATCAAAATACATTTGCTGCCAAACAATTAATTTTGTACTACATTTTGGTGTCAAATCTTTGGAAATTATGGTTAGTTTCATTACATTCAAATTTTGAATTCTCAGAAATTATATACAGTAAATAGATTGATGGTTGTTTGGATAGTGAAATTAACTCTCTTAGAAATTAACTGAGATATCTTGTCTTGAAATATCTAGAAGGATTATTTTAATTAAAGAGGATTTCATGGTTATTTTTTAACAATGATTTTACAGTGCAGCTAGCTTGCTATTTTCATTCAAGATACAAGTCATGATTAGTGTCAAGCACATACCAAGAAGATGGTACTCTAATTCAAACCCTCAACCTCACTTAGTTTAGTCTACTTACATGGGGATATTAAGGAAGTTGCTAAACAATTAATATATATCATTTGTTGTTTGTGAAGGAGAATCATGTGAGATCTAATATGGCATTAGATCAATATCCAATTTATTTTTTGCTAATAATGAATGAGTTTAGGGTGTTGCAGCAACCAAGACATTATAGTTGTTGGCAAAACAAGGGAAAAAAACTTAGAGGGGGGGGGTGAATCAGTTGTCACATAATTTCAAACTTATTTAACTTATTAACCTTATTGTCAAATCTGATTAATAACCATGAAAGCATAAATCAACAACACATTAGAAACACACATAACACCAATATTTTTTTTTACGTGGAAACCCTGTTAGGGGAAAAACCATGGTGGAGGTCAGTCCACAAGATTATACCCTGTTAAAATTATAAAGAAATATGAATGGGGAATGCACAGGCATTAAGGCGCACTGCCTAGAGCTCATTGCTCAAATACATATAAGATTACTTCCCAAAGGAAGACACACTGTCTTAAAAAATATTGAATTACATCCACAAGATTTGAACTGAGAGAAATAGCATCTGCTAATGCCTGATTATAGTTATGGTTAAGCACATGAACACTTCACTCTTCTTCACTCTTCTTCACACTTTGCTTTTGCGTTCATGAACAATATTCACACATAGGGATCACACACTTCACACACTCACTACCTCAAATGATAAAGCAATCACCCTTATATATCTGCAACAAGAAATTTCATTGCTACATGTTGGCTTCAACAAAATAATAAAATGAATACAAACTGTCAGCCCAAAACATTAAAGATTATTAATGTGAATCAACCAAGGTCAACAAAACATAGTGAAGACCCAAAATAACATCTTTGAACATGAACCACCTATTGGAAACTCAAGGGAAAATAAATGAGAGTGGGGGTGAATCAGTTGTCACCGAATCTAAAATTTATTCAACTTATTAACCTTAATTTCAGATCTGATCATTAATCATGAAAGCATAAATGAACAACAAATCAAAAGCACACATAACACCAAGATTTTTTATGTGGAAACCCTGTTAGGGGAAAAACCATGGTGGAGGTCAATCCACAAGATTATACCTTGTTAAAAGTATAAGAAAATATGAATGGGGAATGTACATGCATTCAAGCACACTACCTAGAGCTCACTGCTGAAATATAACAAGGCTCATTGCCTAAGGAAGAGACACTATCTTACAGAAAGATTCAGATTAAAACCATCTAGATTTGAATTAAGAAAATAGCATATGCTAATGCCTGGTTACAGTTACAATTAAGCATATGAACACTTCTTCACTCTTCTTCACTCTTCTTCACACTCTACTATGCCTTTGAATGATCTAAACTTTATTCACACATAAGACTCATACACTTCACATTCATACCCACACTCATGCCTTCAAATGATAGAAAAATCTCTCTTATATATCTGCAAAAAGAAATTACATTGCTATAAGTTGGCCACAAAAGGATAATAAAATAATTACAAACAATCGGCCCAAACAAAATAAATATTATTCATGCAAATCAACCAAGGTTGGCCATAACATAGTGAAGACCAAAAAAATCTCCAACAAAAAAAAATTCAATTAATTTCTCCTTGAAGATCCACAAAACGATTCAACACCTTGTCGTCCAAGAACATGAAAAACATGAACATACAAGAGAAAATATCAGATCACGAGCACAACGATCAATGCAGATTGATGAGCCTAGTTTTTGGTCTAGTTTGGGTAAAATCTATAGTCTATTTTCTCATTAATTTCATGGATTTTAATGCTTAAGTGTTGATATTGGCATAGTGTTTCCCTCAAACCATTGAAATTTGACATTACACTATCTTTGTAGGCTTTAATGATATTTGGCATAATATGTGGGTCATCTATGTTGATTTGCACATGATTAATAAGTGTTTCTTAAAGTGGTTCTTGATGTACAGTTATTGTGCCTACTAACCTTGGATTGCAGACTTAATACATCAAGTTACGGAGGACACTGCTAGCTAGGCATGCACCATAATGTCCAGTTGAGAAGCTACTCCAAGTCAAAGGAAGCTGGCAGCAGAGATTCTTCATGCAACCGAATGTAACTACCTTGTAGTGGACCTTAATGATCAAGCATGCATGGGTGTTACTGTTGTGTTGAATCTGTGCTTGACTTGCATGTTTGACCAGATTCCATGCACACGTAACCACCGCCGCTCCACTTTCTCCTACTTTCCGTAAATGGTGTCCTCCCATTCGTGGAGTTGATTGAATTGTTAGTTGTAGTATAATTAATAATTTGATGCTCCTTCTTTAGGAGGTTGCACGATTCTACATTATACTCTCATTTTCTAGTGATACAGATACATTACTCTTTGTATGCATGATTTATAGTGAATAAAAATAAAGTTCAAAGTCTGAACATCTGAGTTATTATTAGTTTAGAGGATACTTATCCAAGGGGGTCCACTTGGTGAGTAATCTATTCTCTTAGTTTAGCATTAGCTTAGTATTACTTCGTTTGAAATCTGGCATTGACTGTTCCTACAACCACTAGAAGTCCATTCTGTGTCTGTTCTTGCAGCCAAAGCAGACAAAGTATTTCATGTTTGTTGCTTAGATCTTTCTTTCTTGCTTTGCATTTTAGTTCAACATAGTTTTTGGTTGATGGCTAGTATTTGATTTACTTCATTTTCAACAATTTACTTTCAACATTGTGTTTCTTAGCTGCAGAATACAATGACTACTTGAGCCCCTAGTGCACATACAATGCTGACCCATTTCAAGTTTCACGTCCTTGGGTTGACAAGTTAAATGAACCTTCATAGTGGCTAAATGACTATTCAGGTTAGATGTCCAATCTCTGAATTATGATCGTAGAAGCCTAGTTATGAAATCATTGTAGGAGGCAAACATTTTTAACACTGTTGCTAGGGATGGTGTCAATCTAAGAAGTTTTTGAAGTCATTGGTAGTTTCACTGTAGTATCTTTGGAAGTTGTTCTTAGCATAATCTCGTATAGGAAGTAATGAACCTCCTGATTCCTTACAAATTTTTTTGTTTGAGCTGACTGATAGTGAGTGATACCACATGCATAGAGGAATGAGAAGGGATTCTTATGGGAGATTTCTTCCTAACAATCCTCATCCATTCTAGTTAGTTGAGTACTAGAACTTATCAGAAGAAGAAGAAGATCCACACCCCTTTGCAGATGCATATCTTGATTTGACTAGTTCTGAAGTCTCCTCAGAAGATCAAAATAAACTTGAGAACCCCTTTGTCCTTGAACCACATGAAGCAGGCATGGGTGATGCAAATGGGAATAGACAAAACCAACCAGCTTTTCCCTTCCCCATTGCCCATCAAAATGAATTTGACAACATTAAGAACATCCCTGCCTCAACACTCCCCAAGTTTTATGGGATTGTGATAGAAGATCCTAATATCTTATTATTTAAATTTGACATACTCTACATGAGTTATGATTATACTAATGATGCCCATAGGCTTAAGTTATTTCCCATCACTTTGAAAGAGGCTACATTAAGATGGTTCATGAGCTTAGGTAGAGATACTGTGCAAACTTGGGAAGATATGAAGACAAAATTCCTTGAGAAGTACAAGGAATACTACAAGGGTAGTGACATGAGAGGAGGAGACATTTTTAGGATGTAGCAGAAGGAGGATGAGAACCTAGAAGACTACATTGTAATATTTCTATTTTTCCTACAAAAATATCCATACCATGCACTTAATGAGGACTCACAAAAGTGTCTTTTCCTAAGAGGAATCAATGATGGCTACACTGATGCTTTGGACCTCATGGTAGGAGGAGATATCTCCCAAGTTCCTTTGGAAGATATCAAGAAGATACATCATAATTACTCCAGGGCAACTTCAAAGAAAGGGAGAGCTTATCAATTATCCATGGGTAAGTCAACTACTAGTGGAGTTTTAAGAATGGAGATCACTAATTTGTTGAAAAACTTCAAGAAAGATATTATTAACAATCTAGCTACTCAACTAGATACACTTTAGGCCAAAAAGAAGCAAGAGGAGGAAAAAATGATGTTGAAAAAGTATTGTCTTCATTAAAGACAAAAGAAGAGGGACTACAGATGTAAGATGGTCACTAATATGGAAAGTAAGCATATTTCACCTGAGTTCAAGCCAATTCAGATTGAAGAAGACCAAGTCTACTATGTTGCACAAAGGAAGCCCTGAGCTCCAAGATAAGGTATGCCACCAGATCCACTATCCTATGCTAGGCCATATTTTACCTATTATTCATCTAACAACCAATGGAAACCCCTATATCCACCCAGTTATAGAGGATATCCACCACATCCTTGGAGTAACCCTCCAAACGCTTGGCCTAACAAGCATAATCCTCCACCTTAGGGGAATTGACAACAATTTCAAGGGAACTAGATACCACCTCCAGGAAATTAGCAACAAACAAAACAATGGAGAGGAGGGAAGCAATGGCCTACCTAGAATACTACCTACATGCAACCACCTTCTTAGTCCCAACAACCTGTTATAATTCCTCCACCTACTAACCCAAATCCTAATACACCTAAACCAACTTAGCTACTAGCTCATCCCACACCCAATCCTAATAATAAGCCACAACAGTAGCCTATATATTCTGTTGATTCAAACCAATTTCTTGCATATGTTGTGAGTGTAAGGGATATCCATTTGTGTTTAGGAACCAAGCTACCAACCCCTTCCAAGCCCATCATTACTAAGATTGCATTGGAAGAGGAGGAGGAGCCCTTGAGTGATCCTATTTAGCCATATATACCTAAATGTCCTAAACTAGTCCAAGCCAAATTGACTGAGCAAGAATCACCATTTCCTCAGAGTCTAGAAGTTTCCAAGAAGAAGGAAGAAAAGGAGGATACTACTTTTGACATTCTGGATTAGCTAAAGCATATATGCATTCAAATACCCCTGTTTCAGGCCATAAAATATGTTCCAATCTACGACAAAGCCATTAAGGAAGCTTGTCTTAAGAAGCCAGGAAGGAAGAAGAAAGACCCAACTACAGTTCGTGTGGTGGGCGAGCTAGCTGATATCATGTTGGGAAAAGTGACTATTCCCAAGTATAATGACCCAAGCAGTCCTATGGTAGCAGTTGTCATAAATGGGATTCAAGTGAAGAATGCTCTGATTGATTTAGGGGCAACAATCAATGTAATGACCAAAGACATCCCACAACAACTAAATATTGCAAGCATGAGATCTACTCCTATAGACACCTAAAAATGGTTTGGAGAATCTAATTAATTAAATACGACTTATTTGATTAATTTATCTTAAAATCATCTACTTAGTAAATAAATAGAAATATTTATTTATATTAAGTTCATTATTAATTCTTCCGTTTCATCATATTACTTCTCTCTTAATTAAATAAACAAAATTAAAAACTTTGTTTTATTTAATTATTATCATTATTACTTCTTTTATACTTCTATCTTAAATTAAATACACAACTTAAATAATTTGTGTTATTTAATTACCTCATCACATTTCTTCTTAATTAAATAAAGATATCCTAAAATCTTTTATTTAATTATCATTTTCCCTTTGTTTTAATTTAATAAACAAACCCTATAGTTTGGTTTATTAAATTATTCAATCCTCTTTTTGCTAAATTTAAATAAATTAAAATTATTTAAATTAATGCATAAATCATTTACCACTATTCACTCACCAATAAAATTAAATTTTTCAAAATTTAATTAATTCTACTATCATTCACGGGAAGAGCTTTAGGGACAAACCTGCAGGAAGTTCTCTCACCCACCTTCCCTCTCTTCTTGCCTGGTGTTTTCATGGGGAGAAACAATCCTTCATGATCAGCTCCATCTTCTCATCCCATGCCATTCAATTCTCCAGATTGAATCCCAGCCTCTTATCCCGTATCCCTGTGCAAATGTGCTGCCGTGAAAGCTATAAATACAACTCTTGGGTTATAGGAAATGGCTCCCAACTTATTCAATCTTACTTTGTAGGTTTTCCAAACATCCAACATTCATCTAGCATTCAAGCATTCAGCATTCATCCAACATCCATCAAGCATCTGTCAAGCATCCAACATTTGTAGTCATGGCTGCAATCATAGTAGTTTTAATTATTAAATCATATAGGAATAGAATAGTTTAATTCTCATTCTCTAAGTGTCATTTCAATAGTCTAATTAGCTTCTAGAATTTGAGAGAAAAGTAGATTAGAGAGATCTTTAGAGTTAGAGAGCAATAGGATAGATTTCTGAAGATTTTTAGTTTAAATTAGTTTAAATTTCTTAAATCTTAGATGCAATGTCCTATTTAGAAGTGTAGAAGCATGTTTAGTTTAGTTTCCTCATTCTACCACTTACAAATTGGTGCCCACCATGGGGCATAACCCCATATTTTGCTTGATTTTTGAGAAAAGTGTCCTATAGGTATCGGCGTGATAGTTTTCGCGAAACCATGACTTTTTGTAGCGTGCCAGTTGGATTTTATAGCGCACCGGTGGTCTGTTTCAACACGTCGGGTTTCTGTTATAGCGCACCAAGTTACTATTTCAGTGCACCGCTTCACTATTTCAGTGCGCCACGTCATTGTTTCAGCGTGCCACTTCACTGTCCTTAAAATCATTTTTTTAATCTGGATCCGACGCGTCCGTGGCTAGATTTTGTTTTTGTCTAAATTTTGGATAAAATTTATCAATCCTAGGATAGAAATGGATAAAATTTATCAATCCTAGGATAGAAATGGATAAAAATTGATCAATCCTAGGATAGAAACTTCACATTTTCTTGTGGGATTAAAATTGAACATTATGTTGTTATGGAGCAATATCTCCATATAGATTAGCTAACATGTCATTTGGGTTTTTAAAAGTGAACAAAATTTCTCTGCTGTGATTGGGTGATAGGTTTATGCTCTCCCCTTTACTGGGTGCATCAAAATACCAGACTCACTTTTCTTTATACATTTTAAAGCTTTTTAAAACCTTTAGACAGGCCTGTCGTAGTGGGAAAAAGTACTCACCCTACGGGAACGACCTGAGTGGGGACAGCCAAAAGCCATGGTATTCCAACCCACTTAAAAATTTATATGAATTTGGGGAAACCCTCTTTCAACGGAAGTGTGCAGGATAACCATCCCCAAAATCTTTGTTCTAAAGATTGGGAGGTCTCTCGAGGGAGTTTATCCATTTTCCGCTCTGAACGGAAATCCTATCTAAGAACCTAGAAATAGAAGCACGCTTGTCAGTTTCTAAACATTGTAATACTCGGTGGTGCAGGGGCGGGGAAGAATCTACCCTCAAGCACTCACCATATAATTTCCAAGGATTTTTTGCTCAGGGGATCCAGTATCCACTTCCGTCACTCTGAGTATGCACCTGGAAAAGACAAAAACATAGGCACCCTCTAGGGGGTGACATGGCTGTGTGAGTCGACACAATTCCAAGCTATGGGCTGTTCGAGTATATAACGATGACCTTTTGTCTCTAGGAGTGAGTCTATCTGAAGTGTCTTATCTGTTATAAACCAGTGAAAATAAAAAAGAATCATGCTTGATTCTTAAGAACATACACTATCTGTTTAGATTCTAGGATTTTTAAATTCAACCATTCTATTCTTGCTTGCTATGTTTTCTCTCATTAAATTCAGATAAGATCATCACAAAAATCTTCAAAATCAAAACACTTGTGGAATTCTCATGATTCGAGATTGGGTATCCACCAAGTTTGTCAAGAAATATCTTGTCAAACGAATCAAAAAACCAAAGAAAACACTTGCATACAAACAACTTCTGAGAAAGCAACGATTTCTATATCAAAGCAGGAAAGTTCTACTCCAACATAGGACTTTTATTCATAGGTATCATGATTTCTCTAGAGGTTATACATATGACTATGCTGTAGCTCCCTTAGATTCACAAGCATTTTATCAAAGAAGGGCTCTTAGGAAACACCACAATCACAGTCAAAGAATTCATCTAGAATACATCCCACAACTAGCCATACAATACGATAACAGACCAAGTGAGTTTCATAGAATAAGATAGTTCTGTCTTAGCACATCATGGTTCTGTTTTAGCGCTTTGGGTCTTTGTTCCAGCACGTCAGGTCTCTATTTTAGCGCTTTGGGTCTCTGTTCTAGTGCGTCAGGTCTCTGTTCCAGTGTGTCAGGTCTCTGTTTTAGTGCTTTGGGTCTCTGTTCCAGTGCGTCATGTCTCTATTTTAACACTTTGGGTCTCTGTTCTAGCGCGTCCCTTCCCTGTTTTAGCGCTTTGGGTCTCTGTTCCAGTGTGTAGGGTCTCTATTTTAGTGCTTTGGGTCTCTGTTCTAGCGTGTCACTTCTCTATTTTAGTGCGTCATGTCTCTGTTTTAGCGCTCCAGAAAGTAAGAAAAATAGAGAGTTGGTAAGACAGTTGATCAGTTTGCCCATATCGATAACAAGGTTTTCATCAGTCCAAAAAAAAATTTCACAGTCCAAAACACTTGGGTCATACAAAAGGAAAACTTTACCATTACACCTAGATCTTGAAACATCTTGCAAAGTGTCCTTATCACCAAATCTGAGATTTTCTATCAAAGTTTCCCTATCAAGGATTTTTATCATCCTTCTATCACAAAAATAGACACGACTAAATCAGATTTTAAATCAAAAACCTCGACACTTATCCAATCAAAAATCCAAGATCAAAGTCTAGAGTAAAAAGTTTGTATGCCTATTTTTACACGATCAACATATCAAAGACAACAACAAGAACAAAATGAAAGAATAGCAGCCATGGATGAAGAAAACCCTTGGGGACGATATAGCAACACTGATCCTCTCACTAATTCACACGAGAAAGAAATAACCACAGAGGAAATCGAGAAAGTTCAACAAGACCCGCATTTCCATAAATTTATGGAAAAGATGCTAGAGCAAGATATGGAAAATTATCTTCTATTATTAGCTTACAAAGGTGCTAAGCTTCCTAAAGACTTTGATGTCAATCAACTCAAGGAAATGACCACACCCCAGACAACTAGTATGGAAAACCCAAATCAAATAGATACTTTGACAAAACAAATCCAACAATTACAATTACAGTTCCAAAATATCCAACAAGGGCCAACAAAAAGATATTCCTTACAAGACATTTGCCCTTATCCATTCGATCCAAGCATTAACATGATACCATTTCCATGGTATTGTGAATACCCAATGTACAAAAAATACAATGGAAGAATCGATCCATTTGATCACATACGGGAATTTCGAGCCATGAGCATAGAGTTCGCACACGAGGACTCTTACTATGATTATTTCCAAGAAGCTTAGGAAACACTTGCATGGAGTGGTTTTCTAAATTGGAACCCGGGATTCAATCTTTTGAAGAACTGATCAATAGGTTCATAACGCACTTCTCATTCAACATCCAACATGGGGTAACCTTAAAAGAACTCTACAACACCAAACAAGCAAAGGGTGAAAAGTTTCTTTCCTTTCTCCAACGATGGAGAAGGCTATTTGCTAAATACCCTAGATCTATTCCTAAAGAGGAGAAGATAGAGATGTTCATTGATAACTTAGTGGATGACATAAATTACAGATTGGACTTACAATGTCCATCTACATTTGAACAAGTTATCGAAAATGGGCTCAAAATCGAAGAGGCTCTAATCAAAAGAGGAACAATCAAACACTTCATTGAAGGTTCAAACAATAACAATTCCTCTAACAACAACAACAAAAACCCAAGATTTTGGAAAAAGAATAAGAATACTGATACCATGATCAATACACACACATCTAAACCAGTATTCACCTTTATGCCAACCCCTACAAACAAACAAAACAATGGTCTTAATGTCAAATAAAGTAGTGATCAAGGGAATAATCAAAACAGTGGAGAAACAAAAACCCAATCATTCCAACGACCATCCAATAAACGAAAATTCACGCCATTAGGACAATCATTGGAATCAGTCCTCAAAGAACTTTTTGATGAAAAACTCATTCAAGTACAAGAGGCTAGAAATTGGGACCCTCAAGTCAAACCATCATGGTGGAATGACTTACACTACTGTCACTACCATCAAAATAAAGGCCACATGACTAAAAATTGTTGGTAGTTAAAACATGCGGTACAAGACCTCATAGATCAAAATAAAGTATTTGTAGAGGGACACCAAACAAACAAAGATCATACGACGTTAAAAAATCCTCTACCCAATTATTAGAAGGGAGAATCCTCTTCCGCAAACACCAAATGTAAAAACGTTGGTTATGTTTATGACACAATGATTCTTTGTTTTTCTGCTGCCAAGGAGGATGAAGAGTTATGCAACCAAATCAATCAGAACAATGACATTACATCTACCAATTTGGTACAACATATGGACAAATATGAAAACCAAATTAATGTAATCACACTCAAAGGGAAACAAGAGTACCAACTGGTTAATGCCAAAACAAGGGCACAATCCAAAGTTATATTGAAAGGAGCATCAATATCATCCCCATATGTGGATCCTCCCTCTAATCAATATAATCTCATCGATCAATTGCAGAAAATACCGGCACAAATATCCATCTTGGAACTTTTAAAGATTTCCCCATCACACAAAGAGGTTCTTGAACAAGCTCTTGTATCAACCACGGTACCTAAAAATTTGGATGTGTGTCAGTTCCAAGCTATGGTGGGACATCTATCTACACCTCATTTCCTTTCATTTTCTGAACATGATGATGTATCACTCACCCATCCACATAATTCCACCCTTCACATTGAATTCCTCATCCATAAACACTGTGTAAAGCGTGTCCTGATAGATGGAGGGGCTGGTTTAAATATTTGTACCTTAAAGTTGATTCGTGCACTAGGATACTCAGATGAAGCCATTGATACAAGACGAAAAATCACAATCAAAGCATATGATGAAGAAGAAAGGTCCTCTAAAGGGTTGATCATATTACCCATTCAAGTGGGACCTATTGTCCAAAAAGTGGTTTGCCAGGTCTTAGATAGGGAACTGACATACAACATACTGTTGGGACGCCCTTGGATCCATGATATGCAAGCAGTACCTTCTACCTATCATCAATGCCTAAAATTTCTCGTCAATGGACAGGAGGTAACAATCACAGCAGACTATAATGACACCCAAGCTTGTCATACATTGAAAACATCTCAGGATACATTCATACCTCACAATAGAGAAGTTAGCACATCAGATGGTGAGCAATAGCAGAACTTCATATCAAAGTGGCTTCCAAAACAACAAAAATCATAAGAGATAAGGGTGGCACAATCTAACCCTTCAAATGTTGAAGAACAATTGGCTCCACTCTCACATCAATTCACCAAGGAAGTACAGATAAGTGATGAAGGAATAAGTGAATATGGTGTTGGACACTCATTTCATCTATCACAAATGTTACCCTCCTTACAAACGTATGGATAGCCATCTACAATCACCCAAAATTCAGAACAATCTACAACAGCATTAGATGGCAGCTTTGTAAAAGCTGGGAACTTAGATGAAGAATCAGAAGATAAGGCCATACTAAATTGGCTTTATAAGGATGAGGAAGCTTCCACTTCCACAAGTAATATCATAGAGACAAATCTATATGGAAAGGGAAAAACTATTCTGAAGAAGATGGGATATTCAGGACAGGGACCTCTTGGGTTAAGGAAACAAGGCATAACCGAACCAATCCAGCCTCTTACGCTCCAACATAAGGATAAAACGGGACTAGGATATGTAGTAGAACAAGGATCTCTTGACCGAGGGAAACAAAGTGTAACAGAACCAATCCAAGTCCTCACAATTCAGCAAAATGGCAGAACTGGACTAGGATACACTGAAGAAGCAAGAGCATAAATCATCAATAAAACTGAGGAGCATATTCTTCAAATACAAGATAACTCTGAAATGGATTCAAATGAATATGAGTGGGACAACTTATCAGATGTTTCCTATGAAGATATTCAGATCGACATTATCAAAAAGTATACCCCCAAACGCGAGGAGGGTCAAAGCTCAAGTTTTAATCCTATTGTCTTTGAAACACAAAATTTCGATGACTCAAGTGAAGATGAATGAACATCAATTGAGATAAATGATGTGGAAGAAAATACCTTTGTAGGCCTCGACATAGCCACTAACAACCTAGATGACATTTACGTCCGAGCTTTCACAATTGTTGACCTCAACCCATCTAATGATTCATTTCCTTTACTGCATCCCGAGCTTATCGAATGGGAACCCCAACACCCTATCGATCTCCCTATTTTTGACAATGATTCCACCATTATTAACTACCTTTGCTGTGAGGAATCCGATACTTGTTCTACCAATACTTCTTTTAACAATGCTTTTAGGTAGGAGGATGCCAAGCCTTCTAGTTGCAAAAATATGAAAGTAAAAAATGGATCTAATGGTGAAAACCATTCTATGGCAGTATTTGATCCTAAAATAGTAAAAACAAAGAATGCATCCAATGGTGAAAACCTCATTGAGGCACCAAAGGATGGAAGGATTGACATTCTCCCACAACATTACCATGAAAGATCATCAGTGTTGATAGAACCCACACAGTCTATTGATATTGGCACAACAGAGAAAGTAAGAATCCTACACCTGGCAGCATCCAGGACAGATACAGAAAAGCCAGATTTTATCAAATTCTTTGAAGAACAATGCATCAATTTTGCTTGGTCATACTCTGACATGCCAGGCTTAGACACAGATCTCATTATGCATCACTTATCCTTACCAGCTGGCACTAAACCAGTAAAACATAAGCTGAGAAAAATGCATCCACATGTTGCATTATTAGTAAAAAATGATTTGAAGAAACTACTAGATGCTGGATTTATCAGGTCTATTGATTATGCAGAATGGATATCCAATATTGTGCCTATTTCAAAACTAGATCACACCATTAGAATATGTACTAATTTCTAAGATTTAAATAGAGCATGTCCAAAGGATGATTTTCCTTTGCCGAACATAGACATGATTGTAGATCTAACAACTGGCCATCAAATGCTATCACTCATGGATGGATTTTCAGGATACAATCAAATCAAAATAGCTCCTAAAGACCAAGAAAAGATAGCATTTACATGTCCATGGGGCACCTTTTGCTAGAACGTCATGCCTTTTGGGTTAAAGAATGCAGGAGCTACATACCAGCGAGCTATGACAACAATCTTCCATGACATGATGCACACCTTCATGGAGGACTATGTGGATGACATCTTAGCCAAATATTACACCAGAGAAGGACATCTTGAGATACTGGGAAAAATATTTGACAGGTTGGAGAAATTTAAAGTCAAATTAAATCCCAAGAAATGTGCCTTTGGAGTAACATCAGCAAAACTCCTTGGATACATAGTTTCTACAAAAGGAATTGAAGTAGATCCAGCAAAAGTTAAAGCCATTATGGAAATGCCACCTCCTAAGAATATCAGCACATTGAGATCTCTACAAGGCCGACTACAGTCCATCAGAAGATTCATCTCTCAACTAGCAGATCGGTGTCATCCATTCAACCATCTTTTGCATAAAAATGTGTCTTTTAAATGGGATGAACAGTGTGAGAGTACTTTCAATCAAATCAAGCATTATTTGATGACACCACCAATCTTGGTGCCACCCAGTGAAGACAAGCCATTGTTGCTATATATCACAACAACATATATCTCTTTAGGAGCCTTGCTAGCACAAGAGGACAGAGAAGGAAAGGAACAGGCAATATACTATATCAGCAGGACACTCAATGGACATGAAGTAAACTACACCTTCATTGAAAAATCATGCTTAGTAGTAGTATTTGCAACACAAAAATTGTGACACTATATGCTCACTCACACTGTCAAGCTCGTTGCAAAAATTGATCCCCTCAAGTATTTACTGAACAAAGCAGCTTTAACAGGAAGGTTGGAAAAGTGGGTCATGCTCCTCAGTGAGTTTGACATTCAGTATGTTGAAAGGCAAGTTATCAAAGGACAAGTCATCGTTGACCAATTAGCAGAAGCTCCATTGTCAGACTGTCATCCTATGACCATGGAATTTTCGGATGCGATATCCTCAACGTTACAACACAACCATGGCAACTCTACTTCGATGGATCCTACACACAACATGGATCAGGGGCAGGAATTTTATTTGTCACACCTCTTGGGCACACAATTCCATGATCTTACAGGCTTACCTTCCGTTGCACTAACAATGTGGCAGAATATGAAGCTTTGATCCTTGGAATTAAAGTGGCTATTGACTGGAAAATCACAGAACTACAGGTGTATGGAGACTCCCAGTTAATCATCTATCAAGTCAACAATGATTACCAAACTAAGGATGACACACTGATTTTATACAAGAGACTGGTAGATGATCTAAGAAAATACTTCATAAAAATCAAATTTGAGCAGATACCAAGATCAGAGAACAAAGCAGCAGATGCCATGGCCACAATAGCATCTCTTCTACAAATTCCTGAAACACAAGATCGTTATCAATTTATTGTAGAACAAGTGTCAAATCCTACATACGCAAATCCAAAATCCCAAACCATAAGCCTTTTGGATAGTGCCCAATCTTCCATTTATGAAGACATTTATACTTATCTAAAAGATAATATCTTACCGCCAGATCTTTCTCGCAACCAAAAGCGCAACTTCATACGCCAATCCGCCAAACATACCATTATTGCTGACACCCTTTACCATCGAGGCATAGATGGTACTCTTTTGCATTGTTTAGAACATAATGAATCCGCTTCTGCTTTACATGAGGTCCACGAAGGAATTTGTGGTACACATTCAAGCAGATTATCTTTAGCCAAGAAACTCCTTCATTTGGGGTATTATTGGCCACACATGGAGCAAGAATCTTATAAGTTTGTCAAGAGATGTCAAAAATGTCAGATTCATGGCAATCTTATACATGCACCAGCATAGGAGCTTCATCCATTCACAACTACATGGCCTTTCTGTCAGTGGGGATTGGACTTGGTAGGGAAAATTAACCCATCTTCATCTAATGGACATAAGTTCATTATCACCGCAACAAAATATTTTACAAAATGGGTGGAGGCAGTTCCCTTAACCACAATCACTGGGAAGCAAATATCATCTTTCATACTTAATTATCTCATTTGTAGATATGGGATACCCCAGTCAATCATCATAGATAATGGCAGGCCTTTCAAGAACCAAGAGCTGTGTGAAAAGTTCCACATCCAACATCGCTTTTCAACCCTGTATTACCCTCAAGGTAATGGACAGGCAGAAGCTTCAAACAAAAGAATCCTAAAGATTCTCAAGAAGACTGTAAATGAGGTAGGGCATGATTGGCACGTTTAGCTTAACCCTGCTCTTTGGGCTTACAGGACTAGCATCAGAACACCAACAGGAGCTACACCATATGCTTTTGTCTATGGATCAGAAGCAATATTACCTATCGAGGTAGAAATTCCATCCCTTCGAGTTTCACTAAAGGGACTCATTTCAGATGAAGATTATAGGATCTCTACACTTCAAGAATTAGAGCTACTTGATGAACGTCGACAACAAGCTGTCAATCATTTGACAGCCTATCAACAAAGAATGTCTAGGAACTATAATCATAGGGTTAAGCGTAGAGTCTTCTAGATCGGAGACTTGGTCCTACAGGAAAACCCTAGAAATCAAGCAGACAGAGAAAAGAAGGGAAAGTTTGAACCTAACTGGATAGGGCCTTATGTCATTATCTCAGTTTATGGATCAGGAGCATACTGGTTGTCTACACCAGAAGGAGACATGTTGGAGGAACCCATGAACAACATTCATCTCAGGCGATTCTACACTTGAAGATACCTAGTGCACGGTCAATAAAGTTGTCTTGATGAAAACCTGGCAAACAGGCGTCATGATGATGGGAAAACAGGAAAAATAAAAAATAAAAATACAAAAGAAAAAGAAAGAGGACACAATAAAAACAAGTGATGAAAACCTGGCAAACAGGCGCTACTTGTGATTTTCACTAGCTCTTCTATCTATTTAGATACAATTTTGTCACGATTGTTTCCTTTCGGATCATTTCCGTCCATCATTTGAGATAATCATTATCACTATCCATATCATAGTAGAGATATCATGTTTTACCCTAGCTTGGGGGCAACATCCTAGTGTTATTTGGTACAATGGACTTTCAGCTTAAATGGAAAGGCAATCAAACATAACGACACCAAGTGACGATACTTGAAAAAATCCAAAAACATCAGAAAATCCATCAAAATCCAAAAACATTAGAAAATCCATCAAAATCCAAAAACATCAGAAAATCCATCAAAATCCAAAAACATCAAAAAATCCATCAAAATCCAAAAACATCAGAAAATCCATCAAAATCCAAAAACATCAGAAAATCAAAATCCAAACACATTAGAAAATCAGAAAATCCATGCAAAAACATTCATAAAATTGAAAATACAAAAATAGAGTCTACATCAATTAAAAGTGGAGTCTGTGTCATTTGAACTACGTGGTCTCTGCGTGTATAATGTAGGCAAGACTAATCTTTGATCAGTCCCTGAGACCCCTAGGATAGGTCTTTAGGTTACATCATTTGGTCAAATGTCTGGGAATATCATGCAAACATCAGCACACACATTTCAACACTGATGATCTAATCTGAATAATGATTTGAAAATACATTAAGTAGAATTTGAATTGTTGTGCTTTTTATTTTATCATTTTCTTATCGTTTCTTTGGAGCTACTCGATGATGTATTGAACTAGAGAAGCAAGGAAGGAGAATGATACCTTTTCTTTGTTTGTTGTTTGTGAGTTAGTCATTATTATTTTGTGAATTATCGCGGGAAGTGCTCTACCAAGTATCATGGATGACATTCCAATTCACTTAAGAAAATGATTAATTCTTGTTTGTTTATGCAAGAAATGCTCAGGTCATCATTGGTCTATCTTATACCTTGATGCTTGTGTTCACTTGCAATATCAAATATCATGAAAGAAATACTCAGGTCATCATTGGTCTATCTCATATCATTTATGCTTGTATTCGCTTTCAACATTTTAATAAAAAAGCTTAGTGATGATACATAGCAGAATAAAATGATTATTGAAATGACACTTAGGTTTACATTGATAAAATAGGTTTGCATGGTAAACATAGATTGCATTCATTATAATACATCTGCAGAGTACTGGTTGCACAAGTTACAAAGATTCATTCACAAATAATGTTATCTTTTCTTATTAAGGATTGAGTATACTTGACACATACAATTTTCATAATGACATGCATATAAAATCATTTCTTCATCTCATCATAAATTTCACAATAAACATCTAATTTCATGGCATCATATAACACGTTATGTTACATCATGCATTTACGTCTCATCACATTTTCATTATCATGTAGTTGCAAAATCATCATCCATTGCATACATATAGAAGACATTTTACATCATTTCATTTACATCTCATTTCATATATCATATACCCATACATCATTTTATCTATCACATGACATCTCATTACACACATCATTCATTTATATCTCATTCTATATTACATTTTATCCATTATCATTTCATTTACATCTCATTTATATATTATACATTACATTTTCATCATACATCATTACATTTCATTCGTACATCATTCATTACATTTTCATCATACATCATTACATTTCATTCGTACATCATTCATTTACATTTCATTCATACATCATTACATTTCATTCGTACATCATTCATTTGCATTTAATCCATACATCATTCATTTACATATTATACATTACATTTTCATCATACATCATTACATTTCATTCATACATCATTACATTTCATTCATACATCATTCATTTACATATTATACATTACATTTTCATCATACATCATTACATTTCATTCGTATATCATTCATTTACATTTCATTCATACATCTTTCATTTGCATTTCATCCATACATCATTCATTTACATTATATTTCATTAGTACATCATTTCATCTCATTTTTTTACATCATACATTACATTTTATCCATTATCATTTCATTCATCATTCATTTACATCACATTTTATTTATCATACATTGCATCTCATTACAAAAAAAAATACATCATCAATATCATATCACATCATCATTAATGCATCCATACAAGCTAGTAAAATAAATCATCATAAAACAAAAAAATTAAAATGCATCCATCACATAAATCATGTAAAACACATCATGAGATCAATGCATCCATCACATAAATCATGTAGAACATATCATAGATCAATCGAACCGCTGCACATATATATCTCATCAAGTGTCAAGTATACAATGAAGTATGAAAAGGATGAAAATAACATCATGTCAAAAATGGTTGTATATATCCCTCGAAGGGTACACAAATAATCTCAAGTGGTACTCGCACCGGAAGGAGCAGGTCTCGCACCAGTATCATGACCACCACCAGATGTCCCAGGATCTCTCGGATCTCTCGGATCTCTCAAAAGAGGCTATGTCACACCTCTGCTCATTGTCCTCAAACGAGTCCTCTCTGAGCGAGACTGGGCATAACTGACTCTCTGCTCTGGGGGGCAAAGCTCATGATAGCGGCTCCTATAAAACTCAATCTCAGCACCTACCCGCATGGCCTCTCGCATGTAATCTGCCACAGAGGTCCCATCTGCCACTCTCTACAATCTCTCTACAGTAGCCTGTGTTGTCTTTGTTGCTTGTCTGATAGTGTCTTGCTCTGCAGTCAAGGTTGTGATCTATGCCTGGGTAGTGGTCAACTATGCTCGTACACCTGCTAGCTGAGCCTGTGTTGTCGCTGCTACCTGTAGAGCCTCATCTCTCTCACCAATCAGAGAGGTAATTTGTGTCTGTGCAGTAGCTAGCTGTGCCTGCATCTGAGCCTGTGTCTATGCTAGTAATCCCTGCACCTGTGCTAGCTGTCCCTGTAAGGTCTGAACCTACACCTATAAACTTGCAACCTCTGATCACTCTGTCGACGAGGAAGCAACAGCCTACCTCTTATGAGGCGCACTAGTAGATGGCTCTGTAGTACTTGCTACACTCGGTCTCCCCCCATCTCTGCCATCATCATCACTGCTACCATCACTACTATCCTCATTGCTATTAGTACTCTCATCACTGTCAGTCTCCTCGCTGCCCTCCACGTCCACATCTACATCCTCCTCTCTCCCCTATCTCTGACCAACCTGACCACCCCCTGCTGGTGCTGGTGCTGGTGCTAGTGCTGGTACTGGTGCTGGTGCTAGTACTGGCTCATCTAGATTAGTAATACGTGGAGGAGGGTGCAGAGCCAAATACTATCCATACTCGAGAGTAATAGGTACCTTGAAAATGTCTCATTGCATATCCCATGCTGATGGCTGTAGAGCATGATAACCCTCAACAAGTGCCCCATAAGGAAAACTAGGACCCCAATCACTGACATATATCCGTCGTTGTCCATAATGCGCTACTCCCTGTGGCATACATTGCACAATACCATACTACCTATAGACGCGACAAAATAGAAATCGCTCCAAGATCCTGGGGCTCTTCCTGATCAAATACATCGAATCGGCCAAGAACCCCAGCTCAATATCATCATCATCCCAGTCATCACAGTCTAAATAGGGGCACCAGGTCACTGTTTCCACATCATCAATAATCCACCTCCAATAATCTAGCTTACCCATCATATGCTGGGTAGGCCTTCCTCTGTAACGAAACATATAGGGTCTCGTTGCTGGTCTCGATAACACCGGCATGGGATGCGTAATAGCAATATGCTTCCATGCCCATACCTGAAGAAGGGTAGCACCCGCCGATAAACTGCTGCCTCCAAGGTACATGATCTAGTGTAAATCATGATAGAGCTGAGGAAGCATGCACATGCCCCAAGCATATCTCGTCCTATGTACTACCAGACCCTCTAATACCCGACCCCATCTGAGAGATAGACCCTTTAACCTCTTATCAGGACAAAGGAATCCACCAATAAAGCCGGCCAAAACTGAAGGAAGTGGAGCATATGAATCATGCATCTCTACCCATGGAATCCACTCTCCTGCAATATGGGGATCCTGAAAAACTCTCCGCATAGACTCTACCCCACCAACCTCCTCTGAATAATGCACGACAATCTCCCCAACAAAAAGAATGCGAAGAATACGCCATACATTCTCTGGTGTTACGGTCATCTCGCCAGTAGGTAAGTGGAAGGTGTTGTGGTCACTATGCCACCGCTCTGCTAAAGCTATCAATAGACCCCTATTAAGTCTAATATGGGGCATATCCAGTAATGTCGCTAAACCGCAATCAGTAATATGCTGTCTCTTATCTAGTGAAAGTCACGGTATCATATCAAAAGGCCAGGAAAACTGCTCTCGTACCTGGATAACATCTAAATGCTCCTATTATCATACACAAAGAACATTTTAATCAGAATATCAAACATTAGGAGGTCATCAAATTTTGAAAAATTGTGCTTTACCTATCAAACTATCAATTTATCAAGAAGGAACCCTCATCTATCAATCAGGTTCATTCCTTCAGAAATTTTAATTATTCCTCGCCTATCATGAGGGTAATTATTATCAATCAATGGATCTCACTCATTATGAGATCATTTACCATTTATTTAGTCACGATCAAACTAAAATAGATGGAATCAACAACCAATCAACGAAATAAAAATCAAAGTGCACAATTCTTCATTAGTCTATACTTCCAAACGCTACAAAATTTTACTGAAGCGCTACAAAATCTACCTAAACCGCTATTCCTAGTGGCGCGCTACAAAATCCTCCTCATGCACTGCAAAATCAACCTAAAGTGCTAAAACTACTGAAGCGCTACAAAATACCACTGACGCGCTGCAAATTTGACCCTGTGCGCTAAAACTCTGATGCACTACTCTAATCTATGGACACGCTATAGAATTCGGTTGGCGCACTGCAACAGATTATGGATGCACTAAACCGCACCTGCCACGTGCTAAAACATAAAAACATGTGCAAAAAGACATAAACAGTAAGGGCGCAAATCATGAGGAAGATTTGGGGTATGTACTGGAGGTCCATAGTCAATCGGACGCTGGTGACGTCGCACATGCTCGAGTCGGTGGGTATGGTAAGGGATCGGCATCCTGAAAGCTCTAGCACTCTAAGGGTCTCTATCACAAGATTGTCAAATTCAAATGCACAAATGACTTTTGAGCATTTATAGGTTATTTTTGTGGGATTTTCATGGGATTTATTTATTTTTCCTTCTGAGGAATTAATTCTTATCTATCACAGGGGCATTTTTGGACAATTTTATTAGGAGATAAATTATTTCTTCATCAAATCATCATCAAATCATCAAAAACATCATAAAATTTCAAAAAAAATTGAAAAATCATAAAAAAATTCTAAATTCATCAATTTATCTCCTGTGGGGGCATATATCGCTATCATTTCAAAAATCAACATCTGGGGCAAATCAGGGGCATATTTTAAACTTTTCGTCAATACTGTCAGCTGAGACAAAAATCATTCTTTGAAGCAATGCGTGAACACATCACTTCAAAGAGGGGCAAAATGTAGACACCTAAAAATGGTTTGGAGAATCTAATTAATTAAATACGACTTATTTGATTAATTTATCTTAAAATCATCTACTTAGTAAATAAATAGAAATATTTATTTATATTAAGTTCATTATTAATTCTTCTGTTTCATCATATTACTTCTCTCTTAATTAAATAAACAAAATTAAAAACTTTGTTTTATTTAATTATTATCATTATTACTTCTTTTATACTTCTATCTTAAATTAAATACACAACTTAAATAATTTGTGTTATTTAATTACCTCATCACATTTCTTCTTAATTAAATAAAGATATCCTAAAATCTTTTATTTAATTATCATTTTCCCTTTGTTTTAATTTAATAAACAAACCCTATAGTTTGGTTTATTAAATTATTCAATCCTCTTTTTGCTAAATTTAAATAAATTAAAATTATTTAAATTAATGCATAAATCATTTACCACTATTCACTCACCAATAAAATTAAATTTTTCAAAATTTAATTAATTCTACTGTCATTCACGGGAAGAGCTTTAGGGACAAACCTGCAGGAAGTTCTCTCACCCACCTTCCCTCTCTTCTTGCCTGGTGTTTTCATGGGGAGAAACAATCCTCCATGATCAGCTCCATCTTCTCATCCCATGCCATTCAATTCTCCAGATTGAATCCCAGCCTCTTATCCCGTATCCCTATGCAAATGTGCTACCGTGAAAGCTATAAATATAGCTCTTGGGCTACAGGAAATGGATCCCAACTTATGCAATCTTACTCTGTAAGTTTTCCAAACATCCAACATTCATCTAGCATTCAAGCATTCAGCATTCATCCAGCATCCATCAAGCATCCGTCAAGCATCCAGCATTTGCAGTCATGGCTACAATCACAGTAGTTTTAATCATTAAATCATATAGGAATAGAATAGTTTAATTCTCATTCTCTAAGTGTCATTTCAATAGTCTAATTAGCTTCTAGAATCTGAGAGCAAAGTAGATTAGAGAGATCTTTAGAGTTAGAGAGCAATAGGATAGATTTATGAAGATTTTTAGTTTAAATTAGTTTAAATTTCTTAAATCTTAGATGCAATGTCCTATTTAGAAGTGTAGAAGCATGTTTAGTTTAGTTTCCTCATTCTACGCTTACAACTCCTACTGTCCTGCAGCTTGTAGATAGCTCTACTGTTAAGTCTGATGGTGTAGTGGAGGATCTTGTGGTAGTGCTAGACTCCTGGGAATATCCAATAGAGTTTATGATTCTTTCTCCTAAGGCCATACTAGGCGGGTATCCCATTATCCTTGGAAGACCTTGGTTGGAAACCACATATTCCTACATTGGATGTTAGTTAGGTGACATGACCATTTCAGATGGAAGGAGTACTAAATTTTTTGTTCTTTATCCACCTTCTTAGCCATCTCATGATGAAGAAGATTTTGTATGGCCACAAGTTGGTGAAGAGGCTGAATAAGTTAATTCTATGGCACAACTTATGATGCTAGGAAAAAGCTATTTCATGCAGCTCCAAGACAAGGATGAGGTGTTGGCTAACATAATTCAGAATCATTATGGAGTGGAGGACACGCCATCTTCTAATTTAGTCCACACACTTCTTCCTGTTCTTCTTGTAGCCACTGTTCCTGTAGACATTTTTCCTACAGATGTTGTTCCTGCAGCCATTGTTCCTACAGACGTTCTTGCATACAAACTTCATGTAGCAACAAGTGTGTTCCATACATTGCTACCGTGTGAACTAAAGGTACCATGTGTTAATGAAGCAACCATGGTAGAATTAACTACACAAATACAGGTGTCGGAAGGAAAATATTTGAATGTTAATAATAAATTGAGTGAAACACAACAACTATTGTTGGAAAATATATTAAGAGCCCATCAACATGCATTTGCATGGGATTATCATGACCTGAAGGGACTGGATCCTAAAATTTGTACCCATAGAATTTATATTAGAAATGATTGCACTCTAGTAAGACAGCCACAAAGGAGGATTAACCCTACATTGAGAGAAATTGTGAAAGGAAAACTATAGAAATTGCTAGATGCAGGATTTATCTATCCCATTTCAGATAGTCAGTGGGTGTCTCCATTGGTGATTGTTCCCAAGAAAGGAGGGAAGTGGTGATTTTGTGTTGATTATAGAGAACTTAATGCTGCCACCAAGAAAGATCACTTTCCTTTACCTTTCATTGATCAAGTTTTAGATACACTTGTAGGAAAGAAATACTTCTCTTTTCTAGATGGATTCAGTGGCTACAACCATATCCAAATTGCACCCAAAGACTAGGAGAACCACATTCACCTATCCATGGGGGACCTATTCCTATTCAGTACTCCCATTCGGCTTGTGTAATGCACTTGTAACCTTCCAAAGGGAAGTCATTGGTAAATTTTCAGACATTTCTCGTGATTGCATGGAGATTTATATGGATGAGTTTACTACTTATGGTGTTAACTTTGATCAAGCATTGGATAATTTCAAAAGGGTCTTACAAATATGTGAGGATCAAAACTTTTCCTTAAATAGTGAAAAATGCTTTATGATGATGCAAGAGGGTTTAGTTCTTGGCCACTACATCTCCCATAATGGAATTCAAGTAGATCCTACAAAAATAGAGGTAATCACAAATCTTCCTACGCTTGCAAAACAAAAGGATGTTAAAATTTTCTTAGGTCATGCAAGATATTATAGGCGATTTGTCAAAGATTTCATCAAGGTAGTAGCACCGTTGTATACCCTTCTCACTAAGGATGCTGAATTTCAATGGACTGAAGCTTGTGACAAGGCATTTTCTGCTTTGAAAACAACTTTGACAAATGCTCCTATTCTTAAGGGACCCAATTCGGAACTTACTTTCCACATTTACACTGATGCATCAGATTATGCCATAGGAGTAGTCTTAGGACAAAAAGAGGGAGCTGTTGAAAATGCTATATACTTTTTCAGAAAAAATTTGCAAGGAGCTGAATTCAATTATACTATGACAGAGAAGGAAATGCTAGCAATATTTTATGCTCTAAACAAATTTAGACATTACATAACGGGCTATCAAATCTTTGTGAAAACTGATCATGCAACCATTATATATCTCATGAATAAACCTTTGATCATAGGGAGATTGGCAAGATGGTTATTATTGATGCAATATTTTGATATAACTATTGTAGATAAGTCAGGAAGAGCTAATGTTGTTGCAGATTTTCTTTTAAGGCTGACTACATTAGAAGACAACCAGCCCATAGATGACTCTTTTCTTGATGAGCATCTATTCTCCCTCAGTGTACAAATACCTTGGTATGATGACATAGCCAAATGCTTGGTCATAGGTAGATTTCCTTCTCATTTCTCCCCAAAAGAGAGAAGGGAACTCATTGAAAAATATTTTCCTTTCTCTTGGATTGCTGGATGTTTGTTTTACACTGGACCTGACCATGTCATGAGAAGATGTGTGAGAGAAGATGATACTTATGACATTTTTCATGCATGTCATAATGAACCATGTGGAGGAAACTTTGCGGTCAAAAGGATAACAATGAAGATCTTGAACTTAGGGTACTACTGGCCAACACTCCATAGAGATGCAGGAATGTATACCAGAAAATGTGATAGATGTCAAAGAATGGGCAGACCAACCAGATCTGATGAGATGCCATTGTGCCCTCAAATAGTGATCACTCCTTTTAACAAATGGGGATTAGATTTTGTGGGACCAATTGACCCTCCATAAAATGGTAAGTCTTATATATTGGTATGCACTGATTATGTAACAAAATGGGTAGAGGTCAAGGCCATGAAGCATGCAAAGGATAACAAAGTTGCAGATTTTCTTTATGAGGATATTTTCACAAGATATGGAGTTCCAAGAGAAATAGTGACTGACCAAGAGCCACAATACACATCAACTCTTGTTTCGGCATTGGTGAATGAGTATAGCATTAGGCACAAAAAGTCTACTCCTTATCACCCCCAGGCTAATGGCCAAGTTGAGGTGACAAATCAAGAAATTGAAGCTATTATGACCAAAATGGTAGCTATTCATAGGAAAGATTGGGCGAACATATTACCTGAAGCTATTTGGGCCTATAGGACAACATGGAAAACAACTATAGGCTTCACCCCATTTGAGTTGCTGTATGAAAAGACCGCTATGATGCCAATCGAATTTGAACACAAAACTCTACAAATTGTAGTGGATTTAGGGATGGACATTTCTGAAGCATAGAGAGAAAGAATCAAGCAACTAAATGCTTTGGATTAAATAAGGAGAGCAACCCGACAACATACTAAAATAGTGTAGAACTAGAGAATCAATTGGCATGGCAGATTTATCAAAGAAAAGAAGTTCAAACCAGGAGATTGGGCCTTGCTCTATGATTCTAGATACTAGGACAATGCAAGAAAAATGCAGACAAGATGGATAGGACCCTACGAGATTGTTGAGGTATTTCCCAATGGAGTTTTCAAGCTTACCACCATTGACCCTGTCAGGTTCAAATTACTTGTCAAAGGTCATCACCTCAAGTTATATCATAAGCCAGCTTCTAAAGAAGAATTCCTGTAGCAGTTCACCCTACACTCAGAGCTTCTTGTAGCTGAAGGTGGTGGACCTAGTTTCCCTCCTTCAGCCTAATTGAGGTACATATTGTAGATAGGAAAAAAATCAATAGATTTAATATGTTGAAAACAATAAACTAATTAAATCCTATCAAGCACCATGAAGCACAAACTAGAATGAAAATATAAATAAATGAAAGAATGTGTAAACCAATTTTCAAACTAGAGTTGATTGATCTCCATGGATTTTCTCCACCTGCATGAGAATGCAAGATTTCGAAGGTTGATTGTTGAAGGAATGTTGGTTGCTCAATTCTGCAACATAATGTCCTGATGAAGATGATAGATGACGATGGATAGAAGATAGAAGAAGGATTTTGATAGCATAAGGATGTTTGAAGAATGTGATCTAAATGTCTTGTGAAAGGTTAGATTTATAGATTTTCGATGTGGATAGAGATAAGATTTGATAAGATTGATAAGGATTTGATTTTTGACAAAAGAGGAAATACAATGAAATGAGATAAGATTTTCAAAAGATAGAAAGATTTTGATTTATTGTTTTAAAGGAATTAAAACAAGATAAGATAAGATGTGAAAAGATAGAAAGATTTTGATTCTCATTCAAAGGAAATAAATCCTGAAAAAGATGAGAAGGATAATTGATGAATTATCTAATTAAATAAATTAATTAGATGCACATGAGTTTCAATTTTGGAAAGAAAGCGAGAAGATATTTTTAAGATTTTATTAATTAAATAAATATTTGATTTATTTAATTAATGTTGGATTTATGATATCATCAATTAAATAATATAAATTATTTAATTAACATTAGAAGAATTAATAGAAATGATTTAATTAACATTAGAGGAATGAATGGAAATTATTTAATTAATTAAATAATTTAAATAATTTAATTAACATTAGAGGAATTGATGAATTATACATAGGAAGGGAATAAATGAAATTAGTCAAATAAATAAGATTTATTTAACTAATTAGATGATGACATGGGTACCTACGGAAAAAAATGATACAAGGTGTCTAAATGATGCAATGTTGTGACAAGGTATCGTAAGAGGACAATTTTTTGATGTCTACATTTTGCCCCTCTTTGAGATGATGTTTGAGATGATGAGATTTGTGTCGAGTAACATCATTTCAAAGAAGTTAAGGTATGGATAGAGGAAATGGTTAATGATAGAAAGATTGGATGATGATGGAATGATGATGCCCCCTTGAGAGGATAGGCGGGTTGAACAAACACGGGTAGGCTCTCAAAATGAAATGATAAGGATAGACAAGATGATGCAAGATAGAAAGTGGATGGAGATGAATGATACGTTATGCTGCAATGAAAGTGAGAAACCATGATGTTTGATTTAGCACTAGATGTTATGCACCAAGATATAAGGACCAAGGTGACGATATGTCTCGTGCCCCAGCATAATACAACCTTGTCTAGACGTATGAGGAAGTAGACTTAAAGCATTAAATTCCTAATGCACAAAAGGTATGATGTGACCTTAGATGCAAAGGATAGTGGAAAAAGCTACTCCAACATACACAAGATATGAATATTAGCTAGAATGATACAAATTTGATACAAATGCAAGATAAAAATGATAACACACACAAGCAAGCAAGCAAGCATGCACAAATGATACAAAAACAAACAAGGTATTGCCCCCGCCAAGCTATAAACCGATGATTGATTGATTGATTGATGATGATGATAGTGTTGTCATTGAGGGGAGTGACATGTCCATAGAGAAACACAATACGTAGAAATGATGATGTTTTTATTGCTTTTTTGGTTAATAGATATAAAAATGGGTGTGTCATCATGTTGATATGGATAGAAAATCTGATTGATAACTTTGTTTCCCAAAATAGAAATCAAAGAGTAGATAGCTGATAACTTTGTTTCCCTTAAACGAAAAAAACAAAGAGTAGATGATTGATAGGACTTCTAATAAATTTGTTTTCTGTGATAGAAAAAAAATAGTTGGTGATTGATAGAACTGCTGATAAATTCGCTTTCTGCTATAGAAAACATATAGTAAATGATTGATAGAACTGTTGATAAATTTTCTTTCTGTGATAGAAAACAAATAGTAAATGATTGATTGATTTTTGATAAATTTTCTTTTTGCGATAGAAAACAAATTGTAGATGATTGATTGAAAACATATTTGCATTTGTGATTGAAATACAAATAGGATGATGTTTTGATTGTTGATAAATTTTCTTTCTTGAGAAAGAAAACAAATAGGATGATGATTTGATTGTTGATAAATTTGCATTCTTGAGAAAGAAAACAAATAGTAATTGATGATAGAACATATTGATGTGATATTCAGATAGATCGATTTAGCATTGAGTTCATGATATGAGTAACTTAGATAGAGCGCTTGATATGGTTCACTTGATATGGGTCACTTGATATAGTTCACTGATCTGGGTCACTGTTATGGGTCACTGATATGGGTTGTGATATGGGTCACTAATATGGGCCATTGATATGGGTCACTGATATGGTCACTTGATATGGGTCATTGATATGGGTCACTTGATATGGTTCATTGATATGGGTCACTTGATATGGTTCACTGATATGGGTCACTTGATATGAGTCTGACGAGTATGTGTCACTAATATGGGTCACTTGATATGAGTCTGATGAGTATGTGTCACTGATATGGGTCATATATAGATAGGCATGAGTCAGATTGATTTAGCTTGATTAAGATTGAATCATTGATATGATGTTGATTGATTGATGATGATGATAGTGTTATCATTGTGGGGAGCGACATGTCCTTAGAGCAACACAAGGATGATGATAATTGATTGATTGAGTGGTTGAGTTGGTTTACGACAAGATTAGGATCAAGACCAAAGGATGTGATTGGATAATTTGACAAGATTGATTGACTTGATTGGTATGGATTAAGGATTGAATTGCATTTGGATTATTGCTTGGATTGATTCGATTGAGTTGATTGGATGCAATGGTTTTGATGAAGATGATTTATTTGGTTGAATGGTTGAATGATTGGATTGATTAGATGAAATTTAGAAGAAGTGATTGGATGTATTGATTTTATTGCTTGGATTTTTGTTGTCTATTTGATTTTTTTGGATTTTTGACATGTTTTGATTTTTTTGTATTTTTGGGTATATTTTGATTTTTTTGGATTTTTGAAATGTTTTGATTTTTTTGGATTTTTGAGATGTTTTGAATTTTTGGACTTGTGAAATGTTTTATTTTTTGGAATTTTAAAATGTTTTGATTTTTTGGAATTTTAAAATGTTTTGATGTTTTTTTTGGATTTTTGAAATGTTTTGATTTTTTTGTATTTTTCAAATGTTTCAAATTTTTTGGATTTTTGAAATGTTTTGAAATTTTGGATTTTTGAGATGTTTGGAGGTGTCAAAGGATGAAAATTTGAGTAGCCTTTGTGCTAGATACCAATGACAAGGGGAAAACCAAGTCTAGGTGCAAGGAGATAAATGTGATTGATGGTGATGGGAAAAAGGCTCATAATATATGGATGGATGGTAAGAATAGGTCATAGTGAATGGAATGGATGTATGCCTCATAAGAGAGCAAGGATGTGATTTCCAAAGACTATGTCACATAGGAATAACATGCCCCATTCTAAGTACAAGACTTAGGATTTTTCTGGACAAAACTTATGACAATATGATAATGATAGGCTTCTTTGGAAGGATGAGGTATATCAAGAGATACCCAAAACATGTTTCAACATTTTTCCCCTATATCTTCATCAAGATCAAAAGGACTCAATATGATAGGTATGTATGAATAGACTCAATATGATGGCTAAAGATGGCAGGTAAGATGGAAATGACAAGACATGAAAATGATAGGTTGGATAGATAAGACATTGTGCCCCAAAGTGTAAGTGACATAGAAGATCAACCTACACATGATGCCTATTTGCTAGGTTTTCATCATGGTACTTATCTAGGGCGCCTGTTTGCTAGGTTTTCAACATTGGACGAAGGGATTTCTCTTTACTATTTTTTTCTTTCATTTTTGATTTTTTTTTTTTGACTTTTTGGATAGGAGAAGGGGAATATGGATAGGATGGACTCAAGTGTCTAGTTGCATGAAAGGTGATAGTCCCACTAGATATGGATGTCATTGCATGGACCATGTCAAGTGCTCATAGATGTTGGTAAGGAATTGCATGAGTGTGAGATGGATTAGGTAGATGGAAGATTATGAGGTGGATTATGAAGGAAAATAGTTGATTATGATGTGGATTATGTAGGGAAGATGATAGGGATTATATGGGACTTATGAAAAAGATGAATGGGGAGGCTTAGCCAGAAGAATGGACCATAGGAAGGTGATCAGGAAGATATGTAGGATAGTAGTTGAAGGATGGGGAGATGGAGGTATGTGGGATTGTTGTGAAATGGAAGGGAACCATGACCAATGGTTGCACACACTGTGATAAATGTTGAAGCTTTTGATGTGGATGGGGTGTAGGAAGCAATGCAGATGTTTTCTTAGGAGATGGTGGATGAAGTGTTTTAGGTACCCACATAGACTTAGTATTTTTATGATTTTTATTTGGCTTGTGGGTTTTAGGAATTTGAGACTTTTGAATGGAATGAGAATGTGGGGTGGAAGTGGATGGTTGGGATTTTTGTGATGTAGATGCCTCTTTTCCTTTTTCTTAGGTACCCAAACCAATTTAGTTTTGGCCATTACTTTTGGAGGTATGGGCTTATATAGCTTTTTAGATGTACTTGGCTTTGTGCAATTGTATGCTATGGCATTAGGACCTTTAGAACTTTTGAATTTATGTGTAGAGGCATCCCCATTTTTATTTTGGAATCCCTTGGGTTTGGTGGAATGAGTGGAAGCTTTATGTTTAGACAATGTGTGCATTGATTGGTCATGATTAGGAATTTTAGACGATTTATGGATGGAGGAATAAGGGGATTGGATAATGGGTATATTAGGTGTTGGGAGAAGTGGAGGTAGATTAGATGGAGGGATATTAGGAGTTGGAAGCAATGGTGGTAGAGTGGATCAAGGGATATTAGGAGTTGGAAGCAATGGTGGCATATTTGATGGTGGAAGGTGTATGGTCACATGCTTTTGACATTTGTAGGATGATGGAGGTGGAATGTCAACATATGTTTTAGGGATATGATAGGCTTTATGATGGAAAGTGGACTTAGGATGGATGGAGGAAATACCAACATCTTTAGGTTGTTTTCCTTGGGGTGTATGTCCAAGGCCATAAGAGCGTGGAGGGACTTTGACATGGATGGGCTCCCAAATACCTTGTTCATGAAGGTCTAGACCTTTACCTTGGTGGTTCATATTTTGGAGTGGGCAATGGATAATGGGACTAGGTGTAGGTGGAACACTAGACACTAGTTCCTTATTGGATGGAGAAAATGAAGCAAGGGAAGATAATGGTTGTTGTTGTTCTAAGGAGGAACATTCATGAATGAGGGTGGAAAGACCAATAGGATATGATGGAGGACTTTCAATGGGGTCGATAGTGGGTGACAAGGGCTCATTAGGATCTTGCTTAGCATTGTGTTCACTTAGATCCAAGGAATTTGTTTGATCTTCTATGTTGGCTTGGGAGGCATGTCTCTCATCAAGGGAAGTGGATGTTGATAGATCATGGATAGGACTAGGTGGTGGTGAATTTGGAATATCTTTCTTATGGATGGGTATAGGAACAAGTTGCTCATGGATAGGCTCTTCATCATTATGGATATCATCTTGATCATAAAAAGGATATAGATTATGGATAGGTTGGATGAAAATTATTTGATCTTGATTAGGACTAGGGCTTGATGTTTCCACATGCTTGGGAGTAGACTCTTGACATAACTCTTGGGTTACTTGAATGGAAGTGGAAGGGGATTTCTCATGGAGAGTTTTGGCATGTTCTTGATGGTCAACAACATAGGAGCATGAAATAGGGTGACTTGGACTTATGACGGGGGACTCTTGAATTGACTCGAGGGATTGTGGATGACATGGTTGACTTGAATGAATTGGCATGATGTTTGAGGAATATTTTGTATGTTCAAGTATATGTGTTGAATGACATGGCGATGTTTGATTCCTTGCTTGCAACCCTTGGATCACATCCTTTGGAGGTGTAGGGGTGGAAGGTGTTGGCTTAGGATTTTTATTTTTATTGTATAGTGGTATGATATACTTAGAGAGTGCATAGCCTATATCAGTGTTCCCCTTGTGAATGGTTGCATTAGAACTTAAAGGCTCTTGATTTTGTTTCCTAGGTGGACTTAAATTCACATGTGTTTGTCATGATTTGGCTTGATAGGTTGATGTGGCATTGTCATGCGAAGAATGGATTGATTAGATTGGTATGAGGTGGAAGGGTGATAATAAATGGATAGGGGATGATGTGGTGGTTGTTGGATTTGACAAGTGGCCATGAGGTATTGGGCTTGAGCTAGGAGGTGTTGGATTTGAGGTGACTTGTGTGCTTGAAGTTTTTGTATTACATCATGGACTTCGTGAATGATTTGTTGGGGCAAAGGTGTTTGAATTGTTTTAGTTGTGTCAAGCATGTTAACAACATCTTGTGCTAGATCTTCCAATGTTTTCATGGTGTAAAATGTTTTTGATTGGATTAAAGAGATGATGATGATTAGGATATGATATGGAATGACAAGATTGTATGATTTGGATGATGTGGAAATTCTTTATTCGAACTTTGATTGGGCACTATCAAACACAATATTTCACAGGTAAATGAATGAACACACACACCAAACACAATGATAAATTTGTCTTTGAAGATTAGATGTTATGATTAAGCAAACACTTGAATACACAACAACAAGCCCTATGACTGGTCAAGTGGGGTATGGCCAATTAGATCTTGAGCTAGTTTGCATAGGTTTGACTAAGGAATGATTTGAAAGCAAAATCTTGCCACACAGCCGGGAGAAAGCGGTAACCCACCCTTCACCTTCACTTTCCAAAGGTATAAAGTTCTTTGGGGCTTAGCCAAGAGTGACAAGATTTTAAATTTCAAACAAGCGTGTCTTTCGATTCACACTTCGATTGAGGTCATCCTCAGGGGTGATGAAATCCCCTAGTAGGCCTCCTATGAAGGGTTTGACAAAAGCAAACCAAGTGAGGTGTTTGTGATCACACACGCACTTGATTCACACTCACAATGATTAATTAACCCTTTAGAAAATTGAAATGTTTGCAAAATAGTTCAAGCACTTATTTTCTTTAGATCCCAAATCAAGATGTGATAGAAGACAATGGTTAATTTTAGCCTCAATTTTTGATATGTGATTGAAAACAAGATTCGTTTTAAGAGCCCAAAACCAAATGTGTGACAAACAATGATTAAGAGGTGAAAGATTAAATGAGTGCACCTAGTTATTTTCGCTTTCCAAATTGTTGTTGTGAGTGATATTGCTGCTACTATAGCTCCTTATGATCACCTACAAGATCAAAAAATAATATTATAATGTAGCCAAAGAAGAAAAAAAAAGCAAGCTCATCAGAAAATTGCAAATTCAGATACATGTTTTTGACATAGCCAAATTATATTTCATTATTTGATGATTTTATTGATCTGAAAAATGAAAAATAAAATAAGAGATCCTAGCTAATTTTCTGAGAGCTTTCTAGAAATGTAAAGAAATCAGAAAAATTCCCTGTTTTGCTCTCAAAAATGCGGATTTGTGAAAACCATACAGAAAATGAAGATTGGATTTTTTCACATTGTATTTGACCTCCAAATTAAATCTATAAATCATAGACCCCCATTAGAATTTAATTTTTTTTCCAAAAATGTAAAAATTTCTGAAACATTCACTGATTTGCGTCTAGAAAACCAACTTTATGAAAAAACATAAAATTATGATAACTCCTACAAAATTGATGATAAATCTTCAATTTTTTTACTGTAGCCTCTTGAAATGATGTGAAAGACTCTGTAAAAATATTGTAGAAAAATTCTTAGCTATGTAGAAGATATGTAGAAATTGGTAAAATTTGGGGTTTTTATCCAAAAACTATCAGATCTGCAAAACAAAGTCAATAAAACCTGCAAAAGCACCATTAAAAGCCTTGTATGCACTACATAAACTCTCATATGCACTATAGAAACCCTCAAATGTGCTAAAACAAGAATTTTTGTCAGAAATCTGAATTCTAGAATGTGAAATCCTGTTAGAAAACCTGCAGATAAATATTAAAAACGGGGCAAGGCCCCATGGTGAGCGCCAAAATGTAGATAGGAAAAAAATCAATAGATTTAATATGTTGAAAATAATAAACTAATTAAATCCTATCAAGCACCATGAAGCACAAACTAGAATGAAAATATAAATAAATGAAAGAACGTGCAAACTGATTTTCAAACTAGAGTTGATTGATCTCCATGGCTCTTTTCCACCTGCATGAGAATGCAAGATTTCAAAGGTTGATTGTTGAAGGAATGTTGGTTGCTCAATTCTGCAGCATAATGACCTGATGAAGATGATAGATGACGATGGATAGAAGATAGAAGAAGGATTTTGACAACATAAGGATGTCTGAAGAATGTGATCTAAATGGCTTATGAAAGGTTAGATTTATAGATTTTCGATGTGGACAGAGATAAGATTTGATAAGATTGATAAGGATTTGATTTTTGACAAAAGAGGAAATACAATGAGATGAGATAAGATTTTCAAAAGATAGAAAGATTTTGATTTATTGTTTTAAAGGAATTAAAACAAGATAAGATACGATGTAAAAAGATAGAAAGATTTTGATTCTCTTTCAAATGAAATAAATCCTAAAAAAGATGAGAAGGATAATTGATGAATTATCTAATTAAATAAATTAATTAGATGCACATGAGTTTCAATTTTAGAAAGAAAGCAAGAAGATATTTTTAAGATTTTATTAATTAAATAAATATTCGATTTATTTAATTAATGTTGGATTTATGATTTCATCAATTAAATAATATAAATTATTTAATTAACATTAGAAGAATTAATAGACATGATTTAATTAATTAACATTAGAGGAATGGATGGAAATTATTTAATTAACATTAGAGGAATTGATGAATTATACATAGGAAGGGAATAAATAAAATTAGTCAAATAAATAAGATTTATTTAACTAATTAGATGATGACATGGGTACCTAGGGAAAAACATGATACAAGGTGTCTAAATGATGCAATGTTGTGACAAGGTATCGTAAGAGGACAATTTTTTGATGTCTACACATACTTTTCATAATAAAGACTATCACTTGTGTGGAAATCCATTTCTTCGTCATCCACCCATCCACCCATTTGTACCATGCTTCTCTCTCTTCCATAACTTCATTCCATCTCATTCCATTCCACCCCATCTTCATTCATTGCTCAATCCATTTTCTAGCAAGGCGAGTGTTACTTATCCATGATATTTGTAGTAAATCTTCCACACATTCAGGTATGTGCACATTAATTGCTATCTTAATAATCTTTTAAATACATTTATTTAATCATTTTATGTTAGCATAGGTATTCACATAAATGCCATCATTGCTTGAAAATTTCCACTCCCATCTCACATGTGTGGACACATCCAAATTTAGGTTGGGGGGAGTGAAACAAAAAAGATGCAAATATTTTATTGTCCATGTGTTAAACCATATTAGGTTGCGTTAAAATTTTAAATGAGCTGATTGCATGAGTGAAATGATAGTAACTGCAGCTGCCAATTCTTCCTATCATAATTTCCCTCTATCACTTCTTTTCTTGCTATTATTGCCCTATCCTAATCTTGAGTTGCAAGCAAGAAGACCAAACAAAAGAAAGGAAATACAGTCGATGTAGCTACTGTAGGGAAGCATATTTAAGGGGATAATTGCAGAAAAAGTTGAAAGGAGTTGTAGAGCATTTGTTTGATTGCAGACAATGGGAGGTGGGTTAGTTCGAAACGAACCCATGGTGCATGATATTTTACTATAAGATGCACAATGCCTGGCTGAATTTCAAAATTGTGGATGGATAGACTAATTTTTGAAATTGGATGGTTTTGATGAAGGCGTTGCCCTTGAATTTTCCCAAAAATTTTCAGACGAAAAAGTCATAGTAAAAGGGTTAGAAGTTGTAGCAATAGAGGAAAGAATTGTAAAAGTTACAGGGTTACCTAATGATGGTGAAAATTACCCTATTTCCAAAGATGCCAGGTCATCTATTGCTGAATTCATAGAGCCAAACGACACCCCCATTGACCATAGACAAGTAGGGCACAAAAACAATGTCTCTGCTCGAGCCATGGAAATAGATAGTTGTGTATGTCATCAAATACATCACTTGCGAAGGCCACCAGTCAAACTTACATTCTGTCCACTTCAAGATTTTGAACCACATGAAGCATAGGAAGATGATGAATGTACCCAATGTGATGTACAATCTTCTCTCAATCATGGCAGCCGAAACCCAGAAAGGTAGAGATAATTTTTTTCCCACCATTGCCTGATTAAATTGCTAGTTGAAAAATCTCTGTGTGATGTTTCTAGAATGAATTGGGAAGAGTTTATTAAGGTGATCAAGATTATCTCTAGGAGGAGTTTGTCGATGTTGAACATTTTCCACCTAGGGCTATACCTCAATCTCGTAGGTCTAGCAGGAGGGTAAGCACATTGGAAGCCATTCCTAGCGATTCAACCTATGGTGTTGGCTCTGGCATGAATCCTCCTATAGCAAAGGAAACCATCAAAATCAGTTCTTCTAGAACTGAGCAATCAAAAAAATAAATCTCTTCCTTGGATCATAATGATGATGAATTCCCACTCGAAACCCTCATGAAAACTAGGGCACAACAGAGGGAGGTAGAAAATAAGAAAAGGAAAGGCTAAAACACAACTTGTGGAAATAAAATGTTCCAAGTCCAAAAAAGAGGAAAGCTGATACTATTCCTCTTGTAGCCAAAGGAAGATGTGAAGGACCTACCAGAAAATCAAGGCCAATTGGGCTTGTGCACAAAATCCTTAAACTTGATGAGACCCCACATGAGGACCTTGAAGCTCCAATGGAGTAGGAGTGTGTTGAAAAAGAAGAAGAAGAAGAAATATTTAAGGGAGCAACAAACATAACACTATTTGATCTTGCTAGCATTGTAGGGGAATTGGAGGAAAATCAAAACTTCCTGCAACATGAATAAGAGGTCCTGCAGTAACAACCAGAACCAGAGCAAGAGTCCCTACAGCCGCAAAAAGAGAAAGAGTCCCTATAGTGAAAGGAAGAAGAAACAACACCCTTACAGAAAGAGATAACTAGAATGCTTGAGTCTATGCAAATAATGCCATTTGAGGAGCTTCCATCAACTAAAATACTGGTAGGCATTCATAATCCTCCTGATTTTTTAGTACATGCAAAAATTTTGAATCTTTGGAAAGAGATAAAAAGAAGGGAGGAAGAATGGAAAATGGAAAAATGGAAGTTAAAGGAGGAAATTCAAAAGAAGGATGAAGAAATTGAGGAGAAAAATGCAGAGATTTCTACCCTAAAGTAGAGGGTAGATGATATGGCAGCTTTGGCACCAAAGATTCTGGAATGTAGAGAACTCTTGAGGGTTTATGCTCTACTTCTAAAAGAAAAGTATCTCTCTTTTAAGATGTCAAGACTTTCCTTAGGTTTTAATCCTTTTGTTGATACCCCTATGGAATTTTTCAATGCTTATAGGATTTCCTCCCCTGAAATGAAGAATTTGTTGTGTGAATTTTATTTACATAATTATGCTATCACAAAAGACCATGAGTGGAACCCACTGTTGTATGTTGGAGATGTTCAATTGAGAGCATTCATGTCTTGGGTGAAAAATAAAATTAGTTGGGGACAAAAACATGGTGCTTATAAATAGTTGGAGTATGATATCCCTTTGCATGTTAGAGTTGAATCAAATAACCCAAGGGATATTTACAAAGAATGGCATAGAATGCTACTCAGACCAAGCTATGGCAATATGATTATGCCTTGGATTGAGGTAGGTTACACCGAGTATGAGGTAAAAATAGTAGCAAAAGAGGAAACCATGAGGAGATGTTTATCCTAGAGATGGAATAGTTTGACCAATGAGCTGAAGCAAGCTAAGCCTCATTCCATCCACAATTATACTACATTGTTGAAAATAATTGAGAGACATATTCAGATTGGAATAACTCGAGGATGTCATTGGCTTCCCCTGACTTTTCAGCCACCCATGCTCACGTGGCCTATTCCAAATTTTAGATTCTACTAGAATGATATTGCCATAGAAAGGTAGAGATGGGATAGATTTGACAAATTGGGAGGATTCTATTGGGATCTTGACTCATGCACTACAAGCACTAATGTTGGACAACTCTCAGTTGCAAATTTTAGAGCTTTGACCAAGGAAAAGAATAACTCTTCCCCTGCTGGAGGACCAAAAAAATGTTAGGTTGGGGAGAGTGATGAGCATAGTTTTTGGTCTAGTTTCGGTAAAATCTATAGTCTATTTTCTCATTAATGTCATGGATTTTAATGCTTAAGTGTTGATATTGGAATAATGTTTCCCTCAAACCATTCACATTTGACATTACCCTATCTCTATATGCTTTAATGATATTTGGCATAATATGTGGGTCATCTATGTTGATTTTCACATGATTAATGAGTGTTTCTTAGAGTGGTTATTGATGTGCAGTTATTGTGCATACTAACCTTGGACTGCAGACTTAATACATCAAGTTATGGAGGACACTGCCAATTGGGTATGCGCCATAACGCTCAACTGAGAAGCTTCTCTAGGTCAAAGGTATCCAATAGTAGAGATTCTTCATGCAACTAAATGTAACTTCCTTGTAGTGGAGCTTAATGATCGAGCATGTATGGGCATTACTACTATGTTGAATCTACACTTGACTTGCATGTCTAACCGGATTCCATGCACACATAACCACCGCCACTCCACTTTCCCCTGCTTTCCCTAAATGGCTTCCTCTGAGTCATGGAGTTGACTGCCTTGTTAGTTGTAGTATAAGTAATAATTTGATGCTCCTTCAGGAGGTTGCACGATTCTACATTGTTCTCTCATTTTTCAGTGATACTGATACACTACTCTTTGTATGCATAATTTATAGTGAATAAAAATAAATTTCTGAGTTCAAACATCTGAGTTGTTAGTTTAGAGGATAATTATCCAAGGGGGACCACTTGGTGAGTAATCCATTCTCTTAGTTTAGTATTAGCTTAGTATTACTTGTCATTTGGTACTTAGTTTGAAATCTAGCATTGATTGTTCCTGCAGCCACTAGAAGTCCATTCTGTGTCTGTTCCTACAGCCAAAGCAGACAAAGTAGTTCTTGTTTGTTGCTCAAATCTTTCATTCTTGCTTTGTATTTCAGTTTAGCATGTTGGTTGATGCTCAGTATTTTCTTTACTTCCTTTTTAGCAATTTATTTTTAGCATTGTGTTTCTTAGCTATATAATGCAATGACTACTTGAGCTGCTAGTGCACATATAGTGCTGACCCATTTCAAGTTTCATGTCCTTGGGTTGACAAGTTAAATGTACCTTCATAGTGGTTGAATGACTATTCAGGCTAGATTTCCAATCTCTGAATTATGGCCATAGGATCCCAATTATGAAATCATTGTAGGAGGTAGACACGAACATGCCACAAAGATAGAGAACAAACTAGAAACATCCACAAGCATCATGAAACACCAGAGAAGCATCTGTAGCAACTGAACTTACTGAAATCACATAATCTTCAATTAGGAACACTAACTAAAGTGACAGAAATTTTTTGTCAGAATGAAAATCACCATAACTTACTCAACTCTTTATGTGGATCTCTGAAATTCAATGTGGATAAACTAGACATACTCAACAAGAAACCCTTTAGTCCACAACCTCAAAAAAGCAATGTACTGAACACACAGAAAAAAATAACTTCACTTCAGCACTGACAACCTGTAGCACTTCTTATTACAATTTTCTCAATATCCTCGACATATATAGCTTCTAATGAAACAATGCTAATAGTGTTGAAATCAATGACAACCACATATCAGCAACACAACCACAACATCCAACACCACCTTCAAAAATTAATCTTTGAGGGTCCACAACATGCTACAACACCTTGTCAGGCAAGAACATGAAAAACATGAACACGCAAGAGAAAAATCTTGAATCATGAGCACAACGATCAATGCAGATGTGTAACACAGATAGAACATGATCTATAAACATCCAAAAACATTATGAAACACTAGAGAATCATCCGCAACAACTGAAATTGCTAAAATAAAATCATTTTCAGTTAGGAACATCAACTGAAGCAATAGAAAAACTGTTAGAATACAAATCTTGATAACTTGATCAAATCTTAGCATAGATCTCTAAAACTCAATGTGGATAAACTAGATATACTAAAAAATAAACCCTTTAATCCACAACCACTGATCATCAATGTACTGAACTCACTGAAAGACCGAACTTCACTTCACCACTGATAACCTGCAACTTATTTCATTACAATTTTCTCAATATCCTCGACATATATAGCTTCTAAGACATTAATGCCAATAATGTTGACATCAATGACAACCATATATCAGCAACACAACCACAACATCCAATAATATCCCCCTTTGGCATTGATAACAACACATGATGTGAAAAACACCATCAATGCAACTATCTTCAACACTTACTCCCCCTTAGGTTCTAACTCTTTTCTCCTCAACAACTCTTCTCCCATATGACTCTTCTCTTCACAAGGTTCTTCTCCCTTAGAATTTTTTTCACATTACTCTTCTCCCCCTTTGAAATCAATGACAAAGATCTCTTTTCTCCACATGAGCTCTGAACCAAATATTTGAACATCTAACTACTCCCCCTAAGTAGTAGCCACCACAACATCAATCCAGATCAGAATATGATCATGAAATGCATGAATTGATGGAAGAAAATGCATATTAGTTCTAATTAGGAGGGGTAATCACCCCTAGCTTCCCTCTGAGATACTCAAAATTATCCTTAGGAAACGAATTTGTAAAGATGTCTGCAATCTATTCCTTAGTAGGCACATACTCCAGTTTGACTTTCTTTTCATTCACCTTCTCTCTCAAAAAATGAAACTTGATAGATATATGCTTGGTAATTGAATGCAGCACCAGATTCTTCGAAATGTTAATTGCACTTGAATTATCATAGAATATAGCAATTGGTTTATCATACACAACTTTGATATCCTTCAACATTTGCTTCATCCACAATACTTGAGTACAATTATTAGCAGAAACAATGTATTCTGCCTCTACAGTAGACAAAGAAATGGCATTCTATTTCTTACTTAACCATGAAATCAACTTTTTGTTGGAGTGAAAATGACACTGAGAGGGGGGGTGAATCAGTGTCAAAACAGATTTGAACAATTTTCATAAAATTAAACCATAGCTTAGATTTTATCTCAATATTAAAATGATTAATGCATTCATAAGTTGAATGTAATCATTCAGAACCAGAATTGAGAAATTTAATAACCAATCAATGAACAAAGCAGTAACAACTTAGTAAAGTAGTGAGATCATAGAAGTACAAAGAGACACAAGATTTTGCCGAGTGGAAAACCCTCCTGGGGTATAAAAACCACTCTTGAAATGCCTTGCAAGCTTAATCTTTTAATCAACTGTTCACAATGCCTTATGGGCTAATTTTTGAGCACCTACTCAAGGAGCACCAACCCCTTATTTAGAGATATCAATCTCAAGGAGTGCCAACCCCTCAAATTCTATTTCTGAACAATAATAATATTAGAGGATCTCTCTATTTTTAAGTAAGCTCAAGGATCTCAATATTCTCAACTACCTAATACCCTAAGACTCCAAATGTTAAATCCTTAAAGTATTACATAGAGAAGAATTACAATATATCTATGCATCTTTTGTTTTTAAGATTTTTTCTATAGAGTTTTTCAATACATTTCTTGATACAACCAAAGAAAAAAGTTTCATAAAAACAACCAGAAGTACTCACAGTGTTTACAACACTAGTTTTAATACAATTTTTAAGTATGTCTTTCAAAAGAAAGTTTTCAAAGATGTGTTTTTCAGAGGAATCTAAAACTCTCTTGCTAATTTTTGAATGTGTGCCAGAAAGTAAATGTCTGCAAGAGTAATGCCTGAACAGTAGGATATAATTAAACTTTTTCAAGGATATATCACATCTCCTTTTCAAAAACTGCAAGTGCTTTTAAAAAAGAAACCAGATCAAGTGCAGTCAACTTCATAATAAAGACCATTTGAACCTTATTCAAGAATACCCAAAAGTTGAAACTATAAATTCTGCAAAGAATGAAGAGATTTCAAAATTGCATCTGATACATTTTTTCAAAACCATGACTGCCCATAGTTGAAAATCATAAGCCCTCAAAACACAAAGAATATTCTGCCATGTAACCATTTCATTTAAAAAATGAACACAATAATCATTGATATGAGTGAGTCAAAAAGCATTTGCATAAATTTGATCATGCAAAAAATAAAATGTCTTTAGCAATAAAGACTTTTCCAAAAAACCAATAAAGCCCAAGGACTGCCATTTGCAAAAATATAAACACCAAATAATGATACCTTATTGTGCAGCAAGAAGATCAAATAAATACCAGTCAGAATTTGCAGCTCCCACAATTTCCCTTGAAAGAATAGAATCTTTTCATGCACAAAGAAAGAACTATATGTAGGTTGAGCTCTCATGATGAGTTGTTTTTGTAATCATAGAAAAATGATAGAGAGGGTTGAGAGAAAAATCGAAGAAGAGAGGAGATCACAAGGATCTCATGAAGGCGGCTAGGATAGGGTTTCTTACCTAGCCAAAAACATAAACCATGAATTTTCCCTAACATGCTTTCTTTTCAATCGATGAGTTTGACAAATTATAATGTGATTTGAAGTCCACTCAAAGTCAAGAAACATAATAATAATCAACTTCAAAACTGATTTAATTCACTATCCAAAGAAAATTCTGACCACTTTAAGACCAGTAGCATGCTCAATGATAACTCATAATACTTACAAAGTGACTTTTGATATTTGTCAAAGAATCTCATAAACTTGAAATAAGCTTATGGAGAATGATGGCTGTCGATGTCTTTACCCAAAGTTAAACATTTAAGAATGAAACCCAAAAATCATTACCTTCTCTTATATATGAGACAAGATAACTTTAGATGCCAATCAAGGCTCGTGCAAAAGTGACTTCATGTACATTGTTAAAATCATATGACTTAAATAAAATTCATTTATCAAAACAAACTCACCAAAGTCAATCACTTTTGAGCCAATTAAATATGTGTGAGCACAGAAGATCATGAGAGTGATATAGCAATGCAAATGTATATACGAATATGATGTATCATTGAAGTGAATTGAATCATGTAAGGAGATCATAGTAATGAAATCTGATAGTGCTATCATATGATAATGACTGAATTTTCCAATGAAGCAAGCAAGATGAATACCATGTGAAGGAGTATATGCAACAATAGTGATAATAAAAACAAAAATAAGATATACCTTCACACTGAACTGAACATCACAAACACTTGAAAGCATAAACAATGATTTCCATTTTTCTACACATGGAATTGAGGCATCAGTAAACAATAAACTAAATCAATTGTGAAGGCACACAAGGTTGTCCATGAATAAGTGTAGAATATCAAAACCAACTGAAACCATCTGAATATAAACCAATTCCAAAAACCAACTGAAACCATCTGAATGTAAATTAATGCCAATGTCATCAAAGAAGTACCATAATAAAGCATATAGATCCAATCTGAGATAGTCAACAACTAAAAGTGGTTTTGTCATCAAGGACAAACCATAAAAACAACTGAGATCCAACAAACTCGCCCTTTGTCCTTGATGGAAAAACACAAATGACTCTCCCCATTTTTGCCTCAATGACAAAGGATAGAAGAGAAGAATGTGCATTGCCATGAAACACAACTGAGAAGCCAACCAGTACCATGAGAATCAACCACAAAAATAGAGTAAAAGTGCAACTACCATGATTGTAGGAGAGTTGTAGGTGAGTAAAGATTAAAACATGCTCCCCCTAAGCCAATGCTTGTAAAATCAGAGAAGTAAGGATTGAGAGACAACTCCCAATCGAAGTCTTAAACTTTCAAATAACTCTTTAGCTAAGGGCTTAGTAAAAATATTAGCCACCTGATCTTGTGAACCAACAAACTGTAAGAAAACTTCATTAGCCAATACCTTTTCTTGAAGAAAATGAAACTTGATAGCAATATGTTTAGTGCGAGAGTGCATAACATGATTTTTTGATATATTTATCGCACTAGTGTTATCACATAGAATGGAAATAGGTTTAGCAACTTCAATACCCATATCTGATAGAGTTTGACTCATCCAAAGAACTTGAGTACATCACAAAGTGGCAGCAATGTATTCTGCTTCAGCTGTGGAAAGAAAAATAGACTCTTGTTTCTTGTTGTGCCATGCCACTAAACGATCACCAAGAAATAATGCAACACCACTAGTGCTTTTCTTATCATCCAAACAACCAGCCCAGTCAGCATCAATATATGCAATCAATGAAAAATCATTGCTTCTAGGATACCAAAGACCATAATCAAGAGTGCCTTGAATATATTTAAAGATCCTTTTAACAACAGTGACATGATATTATTTAGGTGATGCCTGAAACCGTGCAACTATACAAACTACCTGCATCATATCAGGTCTAGAAGCAGTTAAATATAACAGACTACCAATCATTGATCTATATTCAATTTGATTTGTATCTAGAGAATCATCAACCTTAGTAAGTTTGCATCCAGTAACCATTGGAGTGCTAACTGGATGACATTCATCCATTTGGAATTTCTTAAGCATCTCTCTAGCATATTTGGTTTGAGAAAGAAATATGCCATTTTCACATTGAGAAATTTGAAGTCCCAAAAATAAGGTTAATTCTCCTAACATGGACATTTCAAACTTAGATTCCATAATCTGAGAGAATTTTTTACTCAAAGAAACATTATTGTAGCCAAAGATAGTATCATCTACATAAATTTCAACAACCAGAATATCAAAACCTTTAGTTTTAACATAAAGATTGCTATTAACACCTCCTCTAACAAAATCATTAGAAATCAAATGATTGTCCAACCTAGAGTACCAAGCTCTAGGTGCTTGTTTTAAGCCATAAAGGGCCTTTTTCAACCTGTAAACATGATTAGGCTTATCTTTGCAAATGAATCCTTTAGAATATTCAACATAGACCTCTTCATCTAAGTAGCCATTCAAAAAGGTAGTTTTGACATCCATTTGATAAACAGTAAAGTCTTTATAAACAAAATAAGCCAAGAATATTTTGATAGATTCTAGTCTAGCAACAGGTGCAAAGATTTCACCAAAATCAATACCTTCTTGTTGAGCATATCCTTTGTAGAAAAATCTTTCTTTGTTGCGAACAACATTGCCATTTTCATCAAACTTGTCTCTGTATATCCATTTGCCTCCAATGACATTCTTGTCATCTGGTCTTGGGACTAACTCCCAAGTCTAATTTTTCTCAATCTGATCAATTTCTTCCTGCATAGCATTAACCCAACATAAATATGTGAGATCTTCATTAAAAATTTTAGGCTCAAACTGAGTAATTAAACAAAAGGCTATTTGATCCTTTTCATCAAATTCTATAGCCTTTCTTCTAGTTTTAACTCCTACATTTTTATCCCCAATAATCTAAACTTTGGGGTGATATTTGGCTAGAGTTTTCAAAGGAGCTTTTGATGCACCTTTTTTAGGACTTGCTTGTTCAATTTTAGGGCTTGTTGATTCAGCATTAGACTTTTCTGTTTCAGCTCCTTCTGAAATTTTTTCAAGTTCAAGTTCTTCTTCCTCATTATCTTGCAAAGATTCAACATCTTAATGTCGTCTTTCATAAAATTTTACATTAACAACTTCAACAATCTTGTTAAGCCTTTTTTTAAGACATTTATAAGCTTTGCTATGAGTTGAGTATCCCAAAAAGATACCCTCATCACTCTTTGATTGAAAACTGCCAAGGTTATCATCATCTTTCTTGATAAAACACTTACTTCCAAAAATTTTAAAATACTTCACAGAAGTTGTTTTTCCATACCATAGTTCATAAGGAGTGTGTTTAGATTTCACCCTAAGCTGCACTCTATTCAAAATGTATACCACTATATGAACAACTTCTTTCGAGTACATATCAGGAAACTTAGCTTCATTTAGCATTGTTCTAGCCATTTCTTTTACAGTTTTGTTCTTACGTTCAACTACCCTATTTTGTTAAGGGTATTTAAGTTGTAGCATATTTCCTTTTAATATCGTGCTATTCACAGTAATCAATAAATTCTTAAGAGGTGAACTCACCTCCTTTGTTAGATTGAAGACATTTGAGTTTCAGATCTGATTCCTTTTCAACCATTTTATGAAATATTTTGAACCTTTCAAAGGCTTCTAATTTGTGCTTAAGAAATGTGACCCATACCATTCTAGTATAATCATCCACAAACAACATAAAGTATTTTTCACCATTAATAGACCTTGTTCTAGTTGGTCCACATAAATCAGTATGCACTAGCTGTAGAGGTTTTCATGAAGAATGTTCTTTTGTTTTGAAGCTGATTTTAGTTTGTTTACCACTTAAACATTCTTTGCACACAAAATTTTCTGGCTTGTTAAGAATTGGTAAACTTCTAACATCCTAATTCTTACTGATTCTAACCATATTTTCAAAGTTTATGTGTCCTAATATTTTATTCCATAACCAAATATCTTCAATTTGGCCCATTAGACACATACCTTGATTATTGTCATTGCTTGATGTGTCAAGAAGATTGTAAACATTTCCTTTAGTCCTCCTTCCAGCTGCAACAACCTTTCCAAGCTTGTTTTTAATCTCACATCCCTGTGAAGTGAACAAGACATGATAACCACTATCATAAATTTGACTAACACTTAGAAGATTGTGCTTAAGAGCTTCCACATAATACACATTATAGATAGGGGTGTCTTCATTCAGAAGAAGTGAACCTCTACCTTTAATTTGTATACCAGAATTATCACCAAACTTAACATATCCACCTATATAATCTTCAAGATTTATGAACTTATCTTTGTCGCCAATCATGTTGTTAGAACATCCACTATGCAGGAGCCATAAGTCCTTTTTCTTGGAATGAAAGGAAGTTTGGACTAACATAGTTTGCTCGATGTTGTTAACATTCTTAGGCTTCCATACCTTTTTGATTTTCTACTGTTTAGATTGCAGATCAACTTTTCATTGTTTAACAGAGTGCTCTAAAGCATTGCATTTAAAACATCTGATCTGGTTAGCAAAACCAAAATATTACTTAAGACCAAACCTAGGTATTCTAGGATTCATAAGCCTGCAAGAACTCACTTTATGGCCAAATTTGTTGTAGAAAAAATAGTAACCATAGAAGAAGAGATTGACTCTGTATAATGTTCTATCACCCTTTATGGACTGAACATGATTCGTACCAGATTCAGAGTGATTTGGACCTGAACCCTTGATTTCAGAAGAGGGGTTTTGTTTTGCATTATCAATTGAGCATTCACCCTTTTCAAAACCAACACCTGTTTTATCTTTATACAACTTTTGCTTGATGATCATCTCATTAAGTTTTAAAGTTCTTTCATATTTTTCAATTTCCTTTCTAAGAGAAACTAATTCTTGTTCCAATTTTTGAATTTCTTGATCCCTGCAACTTACAATCACTCGAAGACAGTCCTCAACTCTTTTAGCTTCTTCAAGCTGAGTTTTCAGAGATACTATTTCTTGATCAAGTTTATGTTCTTGAGCAAGAACTTTTTTTTTGAGTTTTCTGACCTCTTTTAAAGCACATTTCAGTTCACTTTCAAGATCTACTTCACCTTCTTCAATATCAATGGTGTTTGAATCTTCTTGCTGAGTAATTTCAGCATGAACAAGGTTTCATCTTCTTCTATAGATGAATCTTCAGACTCAATGTCAGTTTCATCTTTGCTAAACAAACTTTTCTTCTTTTTGAAATTGAAATTTCATTTAGGTTTAAAGGCCTTCTGCTTAGGCTATTTTCTAGATTTCTCATTGTCACTGATTTGATCATCATAGGGGCACTTTGTAGCAAAGTGACCTATTTTACCGCAGTTAAAGCATTTAAAGGGAAGTTTTCCCTTTTTAAGTTTTCTAACAAAATGGGATTCTTTAGAATCAGACAACTCTGACTCACTAACTTCATCTTTTTCTTTCTTTTCAGTGTTAAAGGCAGTTTCTTTTCCTATTGAGTTTTTTTTGCTAGTTCTCATTTCATAGGCAGTAAGAATTCCCTGCAGACTATCTAGGGTGAGCTAATCAAAATGTTTCTTTTCTTCAAGAGTTGAAACCTTAGATTCAAATTTTGTCAATAAGGTTCTAATGACCTTTGTAACCACATCAAACTCTTTAACCTCTTGTCCTAATCCTTTCATAGCATTGAAAACATCATCAATTCTTAGAAAGTATTTAGCCACTTTTTCATTATCCTTCATTCTCATTTCTTCAAATTGATGTTTGAGAGTAATGATTTTTAATAGTTTGAATTTTTCATTCCCTTGGTATATGGTTTCAAGTTTATCCAAGATTTCTTTAGGAGCCTTACAATGCATGACTTTAATAAACACATCTTTAGTTAAACCACACAAGATGGCATGCTTAGCTTTGGCATTAGTTTCATACCTCTTTTTCTCAGCAGGATCTATGGGTATTGTGGCTGGAACATTGTACCCATTTAACACAATGCTCCAAACATCAACATCATAAGAAACAAGAAATGCTTCCATTCTAATTTTCCAGAACACATAATCCGTTCCATCAAATAATGGAGCTCTAGTTACATAAGCTCCTTCTTGAGATTATTCCATTAAAATAGACTCCAAGACCAGGATCAATCCTAGGTGGTTTAGACCTATCAGAGGACCCTATGCTCTGATACCAATTGTTGGAGTGAAAATGACACTAAGAGGGGGGTGAATCAATGTCAAAATAGATTTGAACAATTTTCATAAAATTAAACCATAGCTCAGATTTTATCTCTATTAAAATGATTAATGCATTCATAAGTTGAATGTAATCATTCAGAACTAGAATTGAGAAATGTAATAACCAATCAATGAACAAAGCAGTAACAACTCCGTAAAGCAGTGAGATCACAAAAATTCAAAGAGACATAAGATTTTACCAAGTGGAAAACCCTCCTGGGGTATAAAACCCACTCCCAAAATGCCTTGCAAGCTTAATCTTTTAATCAACTGTTCACAATGCCTTATAGGCTAATTTTTGAGCACCTACTCAAGGAGCACCAACCCCTTATTTAGAGATATCAATCTCAAGGAGTGCCAACCCCTCAAATTATATTTCTAAACAATAATAATATTAGAGGATCTCTCTGTTTTCAAGTAAGCTCAAGGATCTCAATATTCTCAACTACCTAATACCCTAAGAATCCAGATGTTGAATCCTTAAAATATTACATAGAGAAGAATTATAGTATATCTATGCATCTTTTTTTTTCAGATTTTTGCTACAGAGTTTTTCAATACATTTCTTAATACAACCAAAGAACAAAGTTTTAGAAAAACAACCAGAAGTAGTCACAGTGTTTACAACACTAGTTTTTATACAATTTTTAAGTATGCCTTTCAAAAGAAAGTCTTCAAAGATGCATTTTTAAGAGGAATCTGAAACTCTCTTGCTAATTTTTGAATGTGTGCTAGAAAGTAAATGTCTATAGGAGTAATGCCTGAACAACAAGCTATAATTAAAAATTTTCAAGGATATATCACATCTCCTTTTCAAAAAATGCAAGTTCTTTTAACAAAGAAACCAGATCAAGTGCAGTCAACTTCCTAATAAAGGCCATTTGCACCTTATTCAAGAAAACCCAAAAGTTGAAACTATAAATTCTGTAAAGAATGAAGAGATTTCAAAATTGCATCTGATACATTTTTTCAAAACCATGACTGCCCACAGCTGAAAATCATAAACCCTCAAAACACAAAGAATATTTTGCCATGTAACCATTTCATTTCAAAAATGAACACAATAATCATTGATATGAGTGAGTCAAAAAGCATTTGCATAAATCTGATCATGCAAGAAAAAAAACATCTTTAGCAATAAAGACTTTTTCCAAAAAAGCAATAACACCCAAGGATTTCCATTTGCAAAAATATAAACACCAAATAATGATACTTGATTGTGCAACAAGAAGATCAAATAAATAGCAGTCAAAATTTGCAGCTCCCACGATTTCCCTTGAAAGAACAAAATATTTTTATGCACAGAGAAAAAACTATATGCAGGTCGATCTCTCATGATGAGTTTTTTTTGTAATCATCGAAAAATGACAGAGAGGGCTGAGAGAAAAATTGAAGAAGAGAGGAGATCACAAAGATCTCATGAAGGTAGCTAGGCTAGGGTTTCCTACCTAGCCAAAAACATAAACCACGAATTTTCCCTAACATGCTTTCTTTTCAATCGATGAGTTTGACAAATTATAATGTGATTTGAAGTCCACTCAAAGTCAAGAAACATAATAATAATCAACTTTAAAACTAATTTAATTCACTATCCAAAGAAAATTTTGACCACTTTAAGACCATCAAGTAGCATGCTCAATGATAACACATAATACTTACAAAGTGAATTTTGATATTTGTCAAAGAATCTCATAAATTCAACATAAGCATATGGAGAATGATGGTTGTTGATGTCTTTACCCAAAGTCAATTTTCAATGACTTTACCCAAAGTTAAACATTTAAGAATGTAACCCAAAAAGCATTACCTTCTCTTATATATGAGACAAGATACCTTTAGATGCCGATCAAGGCTCGTACAAAAGTGACTTCATATACATTGTTAAAATCATATGACTTAAATCAAAGTCATTTATCAAAACAAACTCACCAAAGTCAATCACCTTTGAGCCAATTAAATATGTGTGAGCATAGAAGACCATGAGAATGATATCGACCTTAAGTGCATAAACAATGAAAATTTATATACTGATATGATGTATCACTAAAGTGAATTGACTCATGTAAAGAGATCATAGTAATGAAATCCGATAGTGCTATCATATGATAATGACTGAATTTTCCAATGAAGCAAGCAAGTTGAATACCATGTGAAGGAGTATATGCAACAATAGTGATAATACAAACAAAAATAATATATACCTTCACACTGAATTGAACATCATAAACACCTGAAAGCATAAATAGTGATTGCCATCTGTTTGCACATGGAACTCAAGGCATCAGTAAACAACAAACTAAATCAATTGTGAAGGCACGCAAGGCTATCCATGAATAAGTGTAGAATATCAAAACCAACTGAAACCATCTGAATATAAACCAATGCCAAAAACCAATTGAAACCATCTGAATGTAAATCAATGCCAATGTCATCAAAGAAGTACCATAATAAAGCATACAGATCCAATCTAAGATAGTGAACATCTAAAAGTGGTTTTGTCATCAAGGACAAACCATAAACACAATTGAGATCCTACACTTCTTACCCAAAAAAAATGCACCACCACTAGTACTCTTTCAGCCATCCACATCACCTGCCCAATCAACATTAGTAAAAGCACTCAAAGTAAGATCATCATCTTTAGCATACCACAAGACAAAATCAACTATCCCCTTCAAGTATCTAAAAATTCTCTTCATAGCAGTTACATTAGATTCCTTAGGATTAGCTTGAAATCTTGTAGCATTCATGATAACTGGTCTAGTTTGAGTCAAGCAAAGCAATCCACCAATATTTTATCTATATCTAGTTTGATTTGCTTTTGGAGAATCATCATTTTGTGTAAACTTGCATTTGATCACCATAGGTGTACCAACTAGCTTTGAATCTTCCATACCAAACTTCTTCAACAATTATTTCACATACTTGGACTAAGATATGAATATCCTTTCATCTAATTGAGTAATTTGCAATCCCAAAAAGAATTTCATCTCACCAATCATAGAAATCTCAAACTCACTCTACATCTCATCAACAAACTTCATGCACAGACCATCATCTCCTCCAAAAATGATATCATCAACAAAGACTTCCACAATCAGATCTTTATTATGATCAATTTTGAAATACAAATTACTATCAACAATACCTTTGTTAAATCCAAGCTTCAACAAATACTTTTCCAATATGGCATACCATGCTCTAGGGGCTTTCTTAATTCTATACAATTCTTTCTTCAATCGACAAATCATATCACCTTGATTAGTCAACTGAAATCCATCAGGTTGCTCAACATACACCTCTTCTTCCAATTCTCCATTTAGAAATGTTGACTTGACATCAATCTGATAAACCTTGTAGTTTTTGTAAGCAGCATAAGCAAGAAATAATCTCATAGCTTTAATTCTAGCAACAGGGGAAAAAGTCTCTTCAAAGTCAATACCTTCCATTTGAGAATATCCTTTACACACCAATCTTGCTTTGTTTCTAACAACTTCACCTTGCTCATTCAACTTGTTTCTAAAGACCCATTTAGTTCCAATTACATTTTTATCCTTAGGTCCAGGAACAAGAATCCATGTATTATTCATCTCAATTTGTTGTAGTTCTTCTTTCATTACTTCTACCCAATTTTCATCTTTGCATGATTCATTCACACTACTAGGCTTAGTCTTTGAAATCAAACAATACTCTTCAGTAATCTTTCTCCTACTCTGAACACCTTTGTTCTTATCACCTATAATCTAATCTTCTGAATGATTTAATCTTACATACCTCAGAGTCTTAGGAAATTCTTGAACTTCAGACTCTTGTGTCCTCTCTTCTGCACTTTCACTATTTTCTTCCTCTTGATTATCTTGATTCACTGGAATGATCTAAACTTGATTTGAAGCTTGAACTTTCTTTCCTGTGTCTGTACTCTCATTCTAATCATCTGAATCATATCCACAAGTTTTGGATGGTCTAGCTATGTCTTCATCAACCTTGACATTTTCACTTTCAACTATTTTCCTTAATATCTTATTGTAGCACCAGTAGGCCTTGCTCTTAGTAGAATAACCAAGAAAGATTCCTTCATCACTCCTAGCATCAAACTTTCCTATCTCTTCATCTCTTATGATATATCATTTACTCCCAAAGATCTTGAAATGTCTAATAGTAGGCTTCTAACCAGTCCATAGCTCAAAAGGGGTCTTACCAGTATTACCTTTGACTTGTACCCAATTGAGGATGTAAAAAATAGTACTCACAACTTCTCTCCAATAGATATGAGGGACATTTCCTTCTAGCATCATAGTTCTAGTAGCATCTTGAAACGCCTTATTCTTCCTTTCCACAACTCCATTTTTTTGAGGCATCTGTGGGGTAGATAATTGTCTCTTTATCCCACACACTTCAAAAAAAGAACTAAACTCATGAGAACTGAATTCACCACCTCTATCTGATCTCAAACATTTAATCTTTAGACCTATCTCTGTCTCAACCATAGCCTTAAAAATATTGAACTTCTCTAGAGCTTTAAATTTCTCCCTTAACAAAGCAACCCACATCAATCTAGAGCAATCATCAATAAGTAACATGAAGTACATGTATCCTTGTAAACTTGTGATTCTAGAAGGACCACACAAATTAGTATGCACAAGCTCCAACACTTCTTTTTAACAATGTTGTTTGCTCCAAAATGAAATTCTAGTTTGCTTCCCTAACTAACATTCCTTCCACATAGTATTAGTAGGCTTTACCAACTTAGGAAGATCTCTCACTGCCTGAGTAGAACTTATCTTAACAATATTGTCAAAGTTTACATGACACATTCTCCTATTCCATAACCAACTTTCATCAAATTGAGCAATTAGACAACTTTTACTAGTAGCATTCAGGTGAAAGATGTTACCTTTTTTTTTTGTACCTAAAGCAATCACATTTACAGAACTCCCCAATATTCTACACTTTCCATTCTTGAATTGAAGATTGTATCCCTTGTCAACCATCTGTTTGACACTTAAGAGGTTATGCTTCAAACCTTCCACATAAAGAACATCATCAATATTATTCTTACCATCAAGAGAAATGGATCCTCTACCATAGATTACACCAGCTTTTTCATCACCAAATATTACAACACCACCATCATACTTTTCTAGACTCACAAATTTGCTTTTGTCACCTGTCATGTGATGAAAGCATCCACTATCAATCACCCATTCATCTTTCTCTTCAAGTTTGGCCACTAGAGCTTTCTCCACATTAGAGAAACTAACATATTTAGTAGCTATAGGATCATTTTCCTTGATAGAAATAAATAACCGTTCATCTTCACTTCCATTTCCTTTATCAGATTCATCATTTGTCACACCTTCATCAACAACATAATAACACTTCCTTTGAAATTTAGGCTTGCTATGTCTTGTCTCAGGGACTCTTTCCAGACACCTTGATGCAAAATGATCTATCTTATTGCAATAAAAAAATTAATAGGCAATTTCCCTTTATACTTACCTTCTCCTTTGGATTCTCTCTTGACAATAAGTGCTTCTAGCTCTTCTAGTTCTCTTTCTTCTTCCTCAATTTGTCTCATTTCTTCCTCATACTTGAATGTATTTCTAGATGAACTTTCACCTAGATCATATATTTGTTTATCTCTACCAGAAGTAGTAGCCTTGAATGCAAATTCTATCTTAGGAAGAGCATCACCAAGTTCACTCAACTCAAAATTAGTAAACTTACCAATCAACATATCTCTGGTAACATTTGTCACAGTTCAAAGCTCTTCAAAAATTGTAGCTTTGACTTTGTATGAAGTAGGAAAGGATCTAAGAACTTTAGCAACAATCTCTGATTCATCCAACTATCCACCAACACATCTGATACCACACACAAGTTCATTCACTCTTTGCATGAAAGTAGTAATAGTCTCATCATCACCCATTCTAAACATTTCATATTTCCCTTTCAAACATTGCAACTTAGCAATCTTCACATGAGCATCACCTTCATACAAAGTTTCCAACTTCCAAATCTCATAAGCAGTCTTCAAATCCATAACATTTGTCATCTTAGAATTAGTCAAAGCACTCAAAAATTCCTCCTTAGACTTGATATTGTACTCAACATCCCTAATCTCAGCAGTAGTAGTAGGACCATTCTAAGGGATAACATACCTATTGCTTGTAATGCTACAATAGGGTTCACCAATGTATCTCAGATGGCATTCCATTCAAGTCTTCTACAGAGAATAATTTTTTCCATCAAATCTCAGACTATCCTTCTTGTATGTCACCATCTCGGATCACCTCAAGCTATTAAATTTCTTCCGAGGAATGTGCTCTGATACCAATTTTTGGCAACAAAAGGTAGACAACTGAGAGGGGGGTTGAATTAGTTGTCACATAATTTCAAACTTATTCAACTTATTAGGGGAAAAACCACAGTGAAGGTTAGTTCACAAGATTATACCCTATAAAAAGTATAAAGAAATATGAATGGGGAATGCACATGCATTCAGGAAGACTTCCTAGAGCTCATTTCTCAAATATAGATAGGATTATTTCCCAAAGGAAGACACATTATCTTACAAAATATTGAATTACATCCATAGGATTTGAACTAAGAGAAATAGCATATGTTAATGCCTGATTATAGTTCTGATTAAGAACATGAACACTTCTTCACTCTTCTTCAGTCTTCTTCACACTCTGCTTTTTCCTTTTAAGTATTTGAACAATATTCATACATAGGGCTCGCACACTTCACACACTCATTGCCTAAAATGATAAAGCAATCGCTCCTATGTATCCGCAACAATAAATTTCATCGCTACATGTTGGTTTCAACAGAATAATTAAATGAATACAAACTGTTGGCTCAAAACATTAAAGATTATTAATGAAAATCAACCAAGGTCAGCCACAACATAGTGAAGACCCAAAATAACATATTCAAACATGAACCACCTTCAAAAATTAATCTTCGAGGGTCCATAACACGCTACAACACCCTGTCGGCCAATAACATGAAAAACATGAACACGTAAGAGAAAAATATTGAATTGCAAGCACAACGACCAATGCAGACGTGCAACATAGATGGAGCATGATCTAGAAACATCCAAAAACATTATGAAGCACCAGAGAAGCATCTACAACAATTGAACTTTCTAAAATAAAATCATCTTCATTCAGGAACATCAACTGAAGCAACAAAAAAATTGTCAGAATACAAATCTTCACATGGATCTCTGAAACTTAACGTGGATAAACTATATATACTCAACAAGAAACCCTTTAGTCCACAACCATTGATCATAAATGTACTGAACTCACCGACAAACTAAACTTCACTTCACCATTGACAACCTACAACTTATTTCATTATAATTTTCTCAATATCCTCGACATATACAACACCTAAGACATTAATGCCAATAGTGTTGACATCAATGACAACCACAACATCAAACAATACTTTAGAACATTAGAGTTTATAGTTATGGCAGTTGATGCAGATCCTCCTTCCATTCTTGATCCTTTGATTTCATTGGCCAAAGATAATGTATTGATTTTATCTCTCTCCTTGTACCATTTTGAATTTCAAAATTATTGCAACCTTTTAAGAAGTTAGATGGGAATTGCAACAATTTAGGTTAACTCCATGTGCCATGTAATACTTGAATCATTTCTTAATTTGTGAGAGGATTTCCTTTAATCGCCATTGATATGTTTCAACCGTTCACTGAAAATATTTACATCATGTAGATTTTGCAAAGGTGGATTGAAGGGATCAAAACCAATAAAATGAACACAATTTGATTCTTATTGTATAGGGTAGTAATCACATGGGTAGAATGGTGGGATTGAAACTAATGAAATGATGTTTGACATAGTACAAAACCCTTTTAAATGCAAAGTTTTCCCATGATCAAATCCCTTGACTTGCTACCCTTTTTTCTAATTTTGATGAATTGTAAGAGAATAAACCTAAATAACTTGCACAAGAACATCAAATTTTTGGACTCATACTGATGATGAGTTATGAACCATTTGGTGATGCTTCTATGTATTTGTTCAAGTAGTTGTTTTCTTGAAAGTTTAATGGATGCCTTAAGTTTTTGTTATTAATCATTAGTTTGAAAATTACCATTGCAAAATGTACCTTATGTGTTTGTTCCTTCAAAAGTTGAATTGGGCGGTGCTTGTAAAGTGAATGGAGAAGATGATGTCACAGTTGGGAAACTTGTTGTGAAACATTAGGTTAGTGATTTTTGGATGTTAAGGCTTCCTAGTTTGATATCAAAGATCTTTTCTCATCAACTTAATTTGGATTTTATGTATAAATGGATTCTTTAATGGTGTAGGTCTTTACTGAGACAACACATGAACTAGGGTTGACATTTTTTTTTTCCAAGTCTAATGGCATTCTTGGGCTTGGTTTCTAGGAAATTTCTATTGATAATGTTGTTCCAGTCTGGTTAGTGTTGATAGCCTTCATTTTATAATATGTAAACTTCATTCTATAATCTGAGCATATCACCTTTCTTAAAATTTGAACAAGGTTTTGAAATCAAGGGTTCAATATGTATTTTTAGGCCCGTGTTGAACACTCTGTTTAAGGAATTTGTTGACAAGGCTACACTTTTTTAATTGATTTATCTTTCTACTGTGTTTGTACTTTCTTTTGTAAACTTGCAATAGAAAATGCACTTTTATTCTTTCTAAATTGAGACTAATATTAATTTTGTTGGTTGTATTGAGGAAAAAATTCATTCATGGTTAAAAGGAAACACCTTGTTGCTCATATCAAATGACACATTGTATATAAAGGAGGAAATATTCTAGTTGGGTTATTGATGACTACATTGAAGGAGAGAGCTTCATATATGGGACACGATCAACACTCTCCTTGGATTCTACACATTATAGCTTGCTCCAAGAAGATTTCCCACATTGTAGAAGTTTTAAGAGATGAAAGGGGCATGTGCTTGCATTGAAGGGCTTCAAGCATGTGTTTCCATCATTGCAAAAGTCTTGTGGAGAATTTCTTTCTTGTAGTCATTTCTTTGCAATATTGTAACTCAAATTTTCATTCTTGTGACTGAAAATAACAATTGTAATACTCTATTTGTAAGTTGCAACTAGAACACCTTTCTTTTATTAATAAAGTTCACCGATTTTTCCTTCTCAATTTCTATGTTATTGTGTGCAATTGATGATTTATGTCTATTTCTATGTTTTATGCTTAAATCCTCAAATATCAATCAATTAAAATGACTAAATATACTACTAATTGACATCAATTAATGATTAAATTGACTAAATATACTATCAATTGACATAAATCAGTGAAAAGTCAATAAATATGACTACATATACGACCAGTGAAATTAGTGAATAAAAAATGACTAAATATACTACCAAATTGATCAAAATAATGATTAAAATTAATGACTAAATACACTACCAATGCACATAAATCAGTGAGTAAAAATGACTAAATAAGTGACTAATTAACAATGATCAATGACTAAATATATCAGTGAATAAAAAAATGACTAAACAAGTGACCACAATAAGAAATTAATGACTAAATCAGAAATTAAATAAGTGACTAGTTAAATATATCAGTAAATAAAAAATGACTAAATAAGTGACCAGATTACAACAATCAATGACTAAATCAATGACTAAATATATCAATGGAAAAAAGTGACTAAATAAGTGACCGGATCACAACAATGAATGACTAAATATACTACCAAATCGATCAATCAAAACAACTAATAAATGACTAAAAATGGTTTGGTCATCAATCTTGTTGTGTTGTATATGACTAGAAATAAACTACTAGTGGTCACGTGACCAATTGTAGTAATTTATAAGCAGTTTTTAGTAGTTTTTAAGTAGCTTATTGTTGTTTTATACTAGTGATAGGGGCTTACCTAAGTCAAACCCGTTTTGGTATTTCTACCTCTATGTATAGTGACTAACAATGATCAAGAGGGAATTACCCTAGGTCAGGTAGAGTCCAAAGCAATAATAATTGACTAAAATGATAAAATAATAAATCAAAATTTTACCTTGATGTGAAACCCTTGATGAAGTGATGTCACACAAGCTACCGCAAAATTTGATTGATAGATTCCTTTATTTCTTGATAGACTTGTAAGAGGTTGATTCCCACACACAATAGATCTTAATGATTTGGCATGATTGATTACAATAGCTCCTTGAACATAATTGTTTCCTTCATCTTGACATCTTGCAATATTGAACTTGATTGATGAAAGTGGTGTAACTATGTTGCTAAAATGCTTGATTATTCTTCTCTTCACTACTCTTAAAATAGGTAGTCTAGGCTGCAAAGTGCCCTAGAATAGATTCCTACTTTTTTGAAATCCAAAGTGTCAGGGGAAAAAATTAGATGCATAATTTAATTTCTCATATTTTATTTTTCAAGAATGTTTATAAAAATCAGCAATTAATGTATAATAGGTCCAAGCACATAGGGGGAGAAAAGCCTAGTGTGAAATTATCAAGAGTGATAATTTTCAATACTACAGTAAGCTAAGTCAGGTTTACCAAAATTTTAAGTGTGAAAAGAAGATCTAAATTAAGTAGTAAATTAACCTAGATCAATCTTGTATTTGCTCAACATTGGAACATTGATAGAAACCTAGGTTGACAAACCCCTCACTTTATCAATTCATAGGATTTCAAAACACCTTTCTATTCACAAACTTAATGTTAGCTTATTCTCCACTTTCTCACCTAGACACCCTTATAGGTCTACAAACCCAATTTTCCCAACTTAACTCTCAGTTTTCCTTAACAACCCTTGAAAATAACCATCATTCTAGGAACCCATTAAAGCCTTCTACAACATACATCAACCCATATATGAATCCTTTGGAACAAATTCCACAAATCATGCAAATCACGCTACTCAACCTAGCCAAATGGGCATAATTTCCAAAGCGACTACCTTAGGAACGCCTCAAAAAACCAAAAAATCAAAGGGGCAGCACTCACCTACTTGAAAAACCACAAAATCCATAGTTCTTAGGGAAAGTTAGGCCCTACAACACCCTGAACTCCAAAACCCTCTCTTTTCCCAATCTACCCTAAGGTTTATTGAAAAAGCTACTTCCAGAATTCACCAGACCTGACCACCAACTCAAACACCCTTGAATAACCCCGTAAAAGCTTAAAAAACATAAAAGTGACTTCCCTTAGGCATTTCTCACATTTTCCCTCTCTAACCTCTCCTTCTTATGCAAAAACACACTAAATTCCATTTAGGGCATCACTAAAAAACATAATATAGACCTCCCTTGCACATGAAACAATGAAAACATGTTTATTAACCCTATATAAGCCTATCCATTGAGTTACAGATGCATACAGTGGGTGGAAGGCTTAATATGCCATTTTAAATGCACTCAAAACCTTTAAACATGGTTTACAGACTAACCCTTAGTAAATTGCCCCTCAAATACACAAAGGTGAATGAAATTGATTCAAACCAAGTCCAATATGAAGCTAAGCCTAATTCCCATCAAATTAAATCCATTGGAGTGCAAGATTACCCTATATGAAACCATACAGTACCAAGAAACTTAAAAAATTATGGAAAAACACATAAAATTGCAAGGAAACAATATGATTTTATTGACTTTCTTTCAAACTCAGTTTCTCCAACCTCAAAATCGAACATATGAGGCCTTATTAAATAGAAAAGACACCAACTACCATCCCTCAACTGACTTCAACAACCAAACAATGACTTTTCAAAAAACTAATCATTGTCTTTCAAATTTGTTGCAATTTTGCAACTTACAAATTTGACAACTTTTCACCTTTTAACTCTCTATTGCTCTATAAAATCTCTAATCACCTAATTGACACAAAAAAGACCCCTGTATCACTAAAATGGCCTTGGGATGGCCTTATTATATTAAAATGACCTATTCTCATAAAAAAAAAACTTGAACCTTCCTAACTCAAGGACTAGAACTTTGTGCACATGTACCATACACCCCCACTAAAAAACCTCATGTCCCATGAGGACCAAATTGACTCAAACCTAACTCTTTCATAGCATGAATTTGTATTACAAATGCTACATGATGTTGAAGTATCCTCCATGGGAATAAATACCTAGTTCCTACTTCAGATCTTGCATTGTTGAGCTTGTGTCCATCTTGCCATTGTGTCATCCCTGCAATCTGACCTGCCTCATGCCTTCCGCCATTACTCTCAATTGGAATTGAAGTCATACCTAGAAATAAACCTTTACCTTTTGGTTCTTGAAATCTATCCTTCATACTCCCTGCATACTTGAACTTATTCAAATGCTTTGGCCAAGTACCCTTGTTCAATTCACCCTTTACTTTTGCACCGCCTTTCAGGTTCTTAGACCCAAATGCTTCTGTTTTAGTAGAGTTTTTGATCTTTATACTGCTTGAATACTCTTGCCCATCAATCTTTCTTCCAACAAGTGGACATAGCATTGTCCCAACTACTATATTATCACACTTCTCTAAACCACCTGAACTCTTCACAAACAAAACATTTTTGGCCTTTTCTTGGCCTACCTTTGTCATAATCACATTTTTCTCTTTTTCCAATACTGAGACACATTTAAAATTCATTGTTTTGACACCTTCATATTGTACATACTCTTTTTTTTCTATCCTGAACCTTCACAAACTCTTTATTACTCATCATGATTACCTTTGCTACCCTTGTGTGCTCCTTATCTTCTTCTTGCAATGGAAACAAAGTGAATGAGTTCCCTTCATGCACAATCTGGTATGTATTATCCCATCCATCATACACAACATGTTTATCAAATTGCCATGATCTCCCAAGTAACAAATGGCAACATTGCATTGGTAGAACATCACAGAGCACCCTATCTTTGTATCCTCCAATTTGAAAGTTAACTAAAGCCTGCTCATTGACTACGAGTGACTGATCATCATTTAACCATGACACCTTATAGGGTGTTTGGTGAGGAAATTTTACCAAAATCAACTTATCTACCATTTCCCTTGATACTATATTATCAGTGGAGCTTGAATCTATTACTGACCTGCATACTTTACCTTTTCTCTTGTAGGTGGTCTTGAAAAGACTTCTCCTTTGCAATGGTTCTTTCTCCTTGGAGGCATTCAAGAGTTGTCTTTGCAGCATCAAAATCTCACCAACTTTATGAAAACAATTATGAATTGATGAATTGACACTTTCCTCTTCATCTTTTTGCACAATTTGGACCCTCTTTTCACCTCTTCTCTCACTCCCACTTGTAGCAACACCAAACTTATTAGGACACTTGAAGAATGGATTACCAAATTCACCACACTTGTAAAAAATTCCTACAAACACATTAGGATCTCTTCCTTGATTTGTATATCTTCCCCTATAGTTTTTCCTTCCACCTCTCCATCCACCTGTAGATTCATCCACTTTTTTTTCCTTTACCAACATCATCTTGATCTTCCTTGGACTGTTTTGGTGTAGAAAAAGTACCTCTACCCCTAGAAGTACTGCCTCTTCCTCTTGTTGCCTTCTCTTGTCTTCTCTTCATTTTCTCTTCAGCCCTTGTAGCCATTTGGAAACATTCTTCTACTATCTTTGGTGTCATCAAACTGATTTCATCTTGTATATTGGACCTTAGACCATTAAGATACCTTGCCACTCTTTCTTCCTCATGTTTTGTTCTTATACTTAACCTATAGAACTCCTCATTGTATGCTTGCACATCTAAGTCCTTTTGCCTAATATTTTGAAGTATTTTAAGCAATTGAACATTTTAATCATTAGGAAGCAACTTACCTTTGATTTTTTCCTTCATTCTCTCCCAAGAAGTGATCTTAGCCTTCCCTTTTTTCTTCCTTTCTTCTTGCACAAAGATCCACCACAACAAAGCATGTCCTTTCAACTTGGTTTTTTCCTTCTTCACCTTGTGTTCTTCATCTACCTCTTCACTTTCAAAATAATTCTCCATGGCTCCTATCTAGTCCAAGATCTCTTCACCATCTAGTTTACCCCCATACATAGGAAAATCCATTTTTCCATGCCCATCACCTTTCATAGCCTTCAAAATCTTCAACATCCTCACATCCTTTGGATCCAACTCTTCTTCTTCACTAGAGGTCTCTTTTGTTGGTGTAATTAATTATTAATTACACTTTGTATAAGTTTGCTTAGGCTTTATTTAATTCCTAAGTTATAGGTTTTATCCTTATCTTATTGAGCTATCTTGTTGCTCAAGATAAGATTAGGTTTATGCATCTTTTCTTTTATAAAGAAAACTATCTCTTGTATTATTTTGTACTTTGAATATATCAATTTGCACATCTTTTGCAAATCTCTGCTTTTTCATTTTTCTCTTCTATGGAAGGTGATTTTTTTGGTTTGCAATCTGATCTTGGTTTCTAACATGGTATCAAAGCCTTGATTTGCAACCCCTTCTCAGCTTTTTTGGAGGAACACATTGCAGAGCTCATTTGAGGTCCCTTGAGGGTTTCATTCCTTGAGCACATTTATGCAGTGTCTTGGATCTGATCGAGGTTTTTCGTTGGATTTAGAGCACTAGAAAAAGTTAGAAATGACTTTTATTTCATTTATTTTTGTCATCATTTTCTAGATCTGCAAGGGTTTCAAATTCAATGATTTATCTGATAGATCTGGGGGTTCCCTGATTTTTGGAGCACTTTGGGCCCAAATGGACCTCGCCGTTGCTTTTGAAGTGCCCAAAAACCCCTATTTTCATATAAAGTTTGTCTAATTTGAGAAAAGTCGTTTGGAGAGGCAAAAAATTTTTGTAGGGAGGCCGTACGGCCTCCCTAACATGCATTTCAAGGCAATTTTTTTGAAAAATTTGAAAAAAAATATTAAAAAAAAACGCAGAAAATCCTACGCCTCCAGTTTTAAAGCTCCCCACCACCATCGCTCTGCCTAGCGGCCACCATCCCACCGTCGGGTGGCTACTCCTACCTGGCCGCACCAATTCTCAGCTGCTCTGCCAGTCCATAGCCCCCATGGGCTTATTCTACCTAGTGGTGGTCGCTTTAGTGACTAGGAGCCCTAGATTAGCCCCTACCACACAGGACCAGCCACCAATGCTGGTCATATCTATGACTGCAGGCTCCGCTCAGCCCCCATCTCCGCCAGCTAGCTCCTATGGTGGTCACATGGGTGATCAAGAGCTTCGGCCCAGCTCCTTATGCATGAGCCCCTGGTCCTGCATGCGACCAGGGGCCAAATTTTTTTTAGCCCTTGAGGGCTTCTAGGGGCCAAATCGGACCTTTTTGGAGCAATTTTGCAGAAACAGGTATAACTTTCTCATACGACGTCAGTTTTTTGCAAACGAGAAATCGCCAGAAAGCTGTTTCTGAACTCTATGCAATGGTGTAGGTCTTATTTTCTAGTTTTTCATTTTTGATTCCTTTTTCAGCCTCGGAAGTCAGATGTTTCTGTTTCCACTTTGGGAAGCATATCTTTTGACTCGCTTATTAGTTTTTCGCAATTTTCATGGCATTGGAAAGTTGGTTTCAGCCTCTAAACAGATCTAAGGTCATTTACAGAATATTTATACCTTATTTTATGCATGCATTCATTTTTTCTTTGTGTGCTAGGTTTGCATTTTCAATTATGTTTCTATAGTTTTTCAGTTTCTCCTTCTGCAATAATTGGGTATTGTAATAATGAACTGATATAAAGTTCCATTAAGGGGGGTTCTTGCATCCATCTTTCATGTTGGTGATAACTCACATGATTTTTTCTGGTTTCCTGTTGTCTCCTTTTAGCTTCTTTCTTGCTTAGCTGGATACATCTTTGGTTTGCTTCGGTTCACACTTCACATTAGGATTTTATGGTTCTTGATCCGCATTGGTTTAGATCTTTCTCATTTGAAGGCCATGCTTTTATGGTTAACATTCCAAAATCTTGATGGTACTCATCCTATGGGCAGTTTTAGTTTCAGTTTCGCAGTGGCTTTGAGAGACACAGCTTCCAGATTTGTCATCATTATGGGTCCTTTCATCCTTTCATCTACTATTGCTTACAGATTCCAGGGTTGATCTAGTATGTGAGTTTCCAGTGTTCCTTGGCACTGGGTCTGCTATTGTATTTGCGATTCTGATATGGTATTTTGCAAATAGACGTATCTTTCCTTGCTTGCTGGATTTGGGGTTCCAGTGTTGCTTCATCAGGGTTCTTCCAGTGCTTCTTCACAATAGTTCATCTCACTAAAGGGGAGGTTTTCCCACTGGGTTTTCTCTCTCTTTACATTTGTACATGAGTACCTGATCATGCCTTATTGCCAGGACTCATATTTTCATAATAATCTGCTTCTCCCTAAGTTGCACTTATGGAGGGGTGTTGGTGTAATTAATTATTAATTAAACTTTGCATAAGTTTACTTAGGCTTTATTTAATTATTAAGTTATAGGTTTTATCCTTATCTTATCGAGCTATCTTGTTGCTCAAGATAATATTAGGTTTATGCATATTTTCTTTTATAAAGAAAATTATCTCTTGTATTATTTTTTACTTCGAATATATCAATTTGAACATCTTTTGCAAATCCTTGCTTTTTCATTTTTCTCTTCTGTGGAAGGTGATTTTTCTAGTTTGCAATCTGATCTTGGTTTATAACATCTTCCTCTTCATATTCACTCTCCTCCATATCAACCCCAACTTTATACCTCAATGCAGCAACCTCCTTCTTCAAGGCTTCTAATTTTCTAGCCTGGTTATCAATCTTCCTAGCAACAATGCTTCCTTTAGGAGGCATTTTGGTTCCTCCAATTACACCTTTTCCTTGCACTCAAACCTTTAACCTTCTTCCTCAAGAGATCTACTCCCTTTTATTTGATACCAAATGATAGAAAACTAGATTGAAAACCCCTCACTTTATCAATTCAGACAATTTCAAAACACCTTTCTATTTACAAACTTAATCTTGGCTTATTCTCCACTTTCTCACCTAGACACCCTTGTAGGTCTACGGATGTAATTTTCCCAACTTAACTCCTAGTTTTCCTTAACAACCCCTACAAGTAAATATCATTCTAGGTACCCATTAAATCCTTCTACAACATACATCAACCCCACATATGACTCCTTTAGAACAACTTCAACAAATCATACAAATTATGTTGCTCAACCTAGCCATATAGGCCTAATTTCCAAAGCAACTACCTTAGGAATGCCTCACAAAACCCAAAAATCAAAGGGGTAGAACTCAACTACCTGAGAAACCATAAAATCCACACTCCTTTGGGAAAGTTAGGCCAAACAACACCTCAAACTCCAAACCCCTCTTTTTTCTAATCTACCCTAGGGTTTATTGAAAAACCTACTTCAAGACTTCACCAAAACTGACCACCAACTAAAAAACCCTTGAATAACCTTGCACAAGCTTAAAAAATATAAAAAAGTAACTACCCTTAGGAATTTCTAACATTTTCCCTCTCTAACCTCTCCTTTTTAAGCAAAAACACACTAAATGCCATCTAGGGCATCACCAAAAATAATAATCCAGACCTCCCCTGCACATGAAATAATGAAAAAATGTTTATTAACCCTAAATAAGCCTATCCACTGAAGTATAGATGCATATAGTGGGTGGAAGGCTTAATATGCCATTTTAAATACACTCAAAACCCTTAAATATGGTATATAGACCGACCCTTAGTAAATTGCCCCTCAAATGCACAAAGGTGAATGAAATTACTTCAAACCAAGCCCAATATGAAGCTAAGCCTACTTAACATCAAATTCAATCCATTGGAGTGCAAGATTACCCTATACGAAATTGTATAGTACCAAGAAACTTCATAAATTCTAGAAAAACATAAAAAATTGCAAGGAAACAATATGATTTTATTGATTTTATTTCAAACTTGGTTTCTCCAACCTGAAAATTGAACATATGAGGCCTTATTAAACAAAAAATACACCAACTACCATCCCTCAATTGAATTCAATCACCAAACTACAACTTTCAAAAAACTAACCGTTGCCTTTCAAATTTGTTGCAATTTTGCAACAAGTTACAAATTTGACAACTTTTCACCTTTTAACTCTTTATTGCTCTATAAAATATCTAATCACCTAATTGACACAAAAATGATCCATATAGCACCAAAATGGCCTTGGCACAGCCTTATTACATTAAAATGACCCATTCTCACAAAAAGAAAAACTTGAACCTTCTTAACTCAAGGACTAGAACTTGGTGCACCTACACCAAACACAAACCAACAAAGGCATTGTGATTGGATAACTTCTTAAAGGAGATCCAATATTCCTGGGTTATGTTCCTTTGTTACAAAGAGGGTAGATTGATAAAATGTGATTTAATTAACCTGATTGATACAAAACCCTAATCTAAACATATGGATAATTACATAGAAACAAATAAAAATATGAGTAGGGTAGATAAAGGGGAACTTGTCACCAAAAGAAGAGGCTGAACTAGTAGAAAACTAGCACTAGGTGCCCCTATCCTAGAGTTTTAAGTAGTCCAAATTGTAATTTATAAATTTTAGGGATGCTCTACTCTACTAACCTCTAAAATATTTAGTTTCACATCTAAAATTGCACAAACACAAAGAAAGAAAGGGGGAGGGGTGGAAATATAGGAGTTTTCCTTGGTCAAACCCTCATCTTGGTAGTTCCACCTCCATGAATAGTCAATTTGATAAAGAAAATAGCGTGTTTTGTGAATCTTAAGTGTTTCTAAAATTGTGGAAATCAATGAAAAGGAAAATAGTGAATGAAAACCTACTCAAGTGTGTAGAGTGGATTTCTACATGAATCAAACAAGGAGATGCAAGATCCAACCCAAAAGAAAGGGAATTTTTAAGGGAAAAAATACACAATAAGTTACCTCACTTAGGGAAACAAGGTGATAAAAAATATCAAGATGAGAATGAACTAAAAGCATGTCCAAGTATGTTGAATATGTGTAAAATCCAATCATGAACCTTAGACTCCAAATTTTTCTATAACCTTCATTAAACTTCAATCATCATAAATAACATAAAATCTTGTTCATAATTTTGCATATTTGAGTATTGATTTTGGTAGAGCTTCATTGTTGGTGATTAGGATTGCACCCTTAGGAAATTTTCACTTGTCTATCCTATCGCAACATGGAAACACTCTCTAGTTTTTGTGTAAACCAATTGGAGAGAGTGAATCTCTAGAGTGGTTTGGTTCCCTCTAGTTAATCACCTAATCTATGAAATTTTAGAGGAAATGGGAGTAAGGAGAAAGCTGAAAATTAACACCTAGAACTTATGATGACCAACCAGATATTGAGATTATGATAAAACTTAACTGACAACACTTCCTTCAAAATAATTAACTCTCAAAATTCATCTTAATGCATTTAGCTCATTAGTACTTTGCATAAAGAATCCATGGAAACTAAAAACAATATGCAACCTGAACCTATTTGCAAATCCTGAAAATAACCCACAACAAAAGGACAAAGAAGGATCCACTAATCTGAATCACAACAAAATCTAACTATCACTGTGAGCTCATGACAATAAAGGAGAAAAGGAAAACTCTGTTGCTTTATTGCAAGTGAAGGAGTAAGGCATCAAAATATGATTCAAAATGAGTTTACGAAACTCTCAAAGTGACTAGGAGAGCAAGAAACTAGAAAATTATAAACCCTGAGAAATTCAAATTTCTCAGATTTATAGCCAAGATGTGACCTTGTGGTGCCAAAATAGAAAAATCAGGATCACTATCTTTCCAAAAAATAACTCATTCTACATTCTTGAGCTCCCTCAAAAAGCCTGAAAATCAGCCTCCAAAACAACTCTAAAAGGCATAAAAAATATGGAAACTTCTCATCTCCAAGGGGTCTATCCAAAAAGGCCTCAAAATTAGGTGCAAATTGCTGGAAACTAAATTAGAAATTTTAGTTTGGCATCCTCTTTTCAAATTCGCCCAAGACTGAATTCAGGAATAGAAAATTTTGATATGAACTGAAGTGCAACTCCTAATTGCATTTAGATAACATTTAATCAAGCAGTTTATAGAAACACTTTCTTAATTAATGTTTTACAAAGGTGTAGTTTTATAAAGAAAAAATAGAAAGCATCTCCCTCTCATATGATTTTCTGTTTCCTATCTCCAATCATTTTGATTTTTGCATTAGATTTTGGAAAAAATCAAAACATTACATTGTGCTTCCATATACATTTTATTTTTATACAAAAAATCATAGAAAGAATATGCTCCATCTCATATAGAAATTCAACTTATAGGACTTAGGCAAAAATAAAAACCTAAAGTCACTATTTTGACCCTCCAAGGTTGATTGCATGAAAAGTTTCTAAGGAAAGAAAGAGGGGGAAACCTAATGAAGGATCAATGTACATGATTTTTCTTTTGATTTTCTATAAAAATAAAAGAAAAAATAAAAGCCAAAGGCTAAGGTTTTCAGCCTAGGCAACATGAAGTATTAGCAAGGCATAAAATTGAAATAAAATGTGATTAAAATCACATTGGCCAAGTATGGGGAAAAAAACCCTAACACAAAAAGGGTTGCCTTTCACTTCATTTAGCTTGTCATTTCATTGGCCTCTTGGTGGAGAATGAGGCTCTACCTACATGCCACCATGGGAGATTAGAGTTTGGATTTGAAGCCACCATTCAAACTCTTCTCCTTCAATTTTTTGATGCATTCTATCCTCTACATTTGGTGGTAAGTATTTGACTATGTTTTTTTACCTTCCTTGGCTCTTTTTGATGAGAAATAAGGCCTTAAAGGCCACAACCACCATTGTATTCTAATGCATTTTTATGTTTCTATGGCATCAAAATTTCTTGCCATACACATGGCCGTCGATGGAGATTTTGTTTGATCCACCTGTGATGGCTTAGCCCTAGGTTTGTGAGGCTCCTCCATAGATATACGAAGGGTAAGTATCTATTGTTTCCATTCCATTTTATTTCCATCTTGATAAAATATTTACTAAGCTTTTCCTTGCAAACAAGTTGAACATTGTGAAAAGAAAAAAATTGTGGCCATTGTGTAGGCCACAACCTCTCTGTGTGCTCTCCTTCCTTTTATTGAATGAAAACTAGGGCTCAAATCATAATGTAAACAAGACATTGTTGTTGAATAAAACATTTTTCTAAGTGTGAGCTCTCCATTTCATGGGTTTTCAGAACCCTTCATGGCCGCGGGCCTGTAGCATTTTATTTCACTGTTTTGAAGACATTTTTTATTAAGGGCTTGAACCCTGGATGTTCTCCTTTGTATTTGCATTTGATTTTGAAACCATAAATGGTTATTGTGACTCATGAAAGAAAAAATTTGACCTCTCTAGGCCATGGGTATGAGAATGAGAACCAAGGTTTCCTTCATTGTTTGAATTTGAAATAAACTCCCATTTCTGGATTTCTGGAAAAACACTATGTAAACTCATATGGGGTTTATTCTAAACCCAAGTTAACACCATTTCTCTTGTGCTCATTTGAAACCATGGATTGAAACTTGGCTTGTTGTATCATATTCTTCTATTTTGAAAGAACCAAATGACATCATGCAACATAAAGATTTTACTTTCAAATGTACCATACATTGACATGCTTTATTTCTTATCATGCAATCATTTGCTTTCAACCACTGAAGTGTTATTGTAGGTTACTTTTGTTTCCTGTTTTCACTCATTTGATCCACATGAATACTTCAGAAAAATTCACCTTTAGCTTCTCATTTAAATAAAACAATGTATTGTTATCTCCCTTCAGCCTAAAGCATTGAAAATATTCAAACATTCACGATGCACTTGATTGTAGTTCACTTGAGCAATGGATCACCTATGATTTTCATTTCATTGCACTTGACTTGACTATCCTAGGTGATCACTTGCTTGATTCTTCATGAAACTTGATGCACTCCTTCAGATACATGTTTCTTTGAGCATTATTGCATTATTTCCTTTCTCAATTTCTCTTTGAATGTTGAGGGAAAGCATGTCGGGTCTCAACCCTTGTGGGAGCCTATTTTACACCAAATGCTTTATGATATTAAAACTAGATCAGAAGCATGTCTTGTCATATACTTGCACATGGAAACACACAATATTAGATTAAAACAATATATTATTATGATGTTTCCTCCTTGGATTTTTTCACACTTCTTACTCTTGCCTAGTTGTTTCAATGTATCAATGAGTAGCATTCTACATTACTATTGACAATTCATGTATGAATGTTCATAATCAGAGCTCTAACAACTTTCAAAATCTCTTGTAGGTCTACAAGGAGCTCGGGAGAAAAGAAAGGGAGACCATTCCAGAATCAACTGAAGATATCAGACAATGATGATTATGTTCCTTCTTATGTGATTTCTATTTCTTTCATCTTCAGTAGTGTAGCATGCTCCTTTTGATAGACTGTCTCAGCTACTCTTACAGATTGTGTGGGACACTTGGTTCTTATTATCCAATGAATACAATTACAACATTTGTGAAATACTTGTTCAATTATGTACTTTTTCCTTTTGCAAAACAATTTTTGAAACACTATGAATGAATATCAGAATAAAAGCATTTCCTTTTCTCATTTCATGCAATACTTAATGTCATAATTGATAAAAAAACAACTCAAAAAATTGCAATGGTTAAACATTTGCAGAGGTAAATTGAAATTCTTCACCTTCAAATGAATCTTGAATAAACTAGCTCTGTCAAATTGAGTTGTGGTGAAAATTTGATAACATTCACTATAGTATATTCATTCATTGTGTTTGTGTAATAAAATATTATATTTAAATAGTGAAGCATATGAATAACCTTAAGCATAGGCTGACATGTTTAAATATGGATTTTGTAAATGTATTTGCATGCAAATTGAAAAATCAAGGTAAAATCACACAAGATAAAGGCCAACCCTCACATGTATCCACCTTTTTGAGAAAATGGTAGGACCTAGATTGTAGGAACCTATGTCCACATGTTTTAAACTCCTCAAAGTGGGAATCAATCTAGGATCCCTTGACTTAGGATCTGACCCTAGTTCAAGTATTTTATAGAGTTTTAAGGGTATAAACCTTCATTAATATGGTGTTTTAAGGTAACATTAATAGATTCTTTTGAGTTGGAGGTAAGTTTAAAGTTGAGAAATGGTATTAAAATGGACTAGGGGAGTCAAAACTAAAGCAAGCTCCAAATAGAGAATGAAGTTTTTCTTGCATCATCAAGGGGCACAATTTACAACACTACAATTTATAAACATCACCATCCCTTAAAAGCATTTAGATATCAAGAAATCAAGGAGAAAAAAGTCACAAAATACAAGATTTAGTGAGACTAGGTTTGTGAATTACATGTTTATTTTCATGCAAATGATCACTTTCACACTTGTGTAGGTTTATTCTATATGTGAAGATTTGAACAAAAGAAACCTACAATGACTTTCTAAGTCATATTCATGTTTGGATCATCCAAAAAAGTATATACCATTGAAAAATCAGCTCTTGATATTTTTTGCAATATTTCATCTTCAAAACATACCTAAATCTTATTTATAATTTAATTTAATTTCCATATTTATTTATATTTATCTCAACAATAAACCCCAACTAATTAATTTAGATTAATTATTTTCTTATTAATTATGATTTATTTAACTAACTTAAACTTATGTCACCTAATCCTTCTAGTCTACACTATTCTAACACAGTGTCTAAGAGCCATAAGAGAAAAATTTATCAAATTATGATTGAGTAGTTATTGGAACTCGTACCTATGAATTTTTTTCTTGACCTACATGTGGATATGGGGTCCCTCCAAATTAACTTCTCTCATTTGTTTTTTTCAAATCCATGCTATTTGACCAATCCAACAATGAATGCATTCTTGCAAAATGTGTTAGTTTCGAGCAGTAAAAATGTGGGAACAAGTATATCTCATGTTCAGTGTGTTATGGGGTCAAAAATAATATGCAAACATGTTTAAGTGGCATGTTTGAATGCTAGGGGAGGCCTCTATTTGTTCCCCATGTCATATGATATTTCTAGAATATACTATTTTGACATAGTTCATAAAGACCCTAAGAGAAAAAAATTCAAACTATGATAGATTAGTTCACAAAGATCGTGACACCTAGGAAATTGTTTTCTATACCTAAAATTTCATATGGGATCCCTCCAAATTAATCTCTCTCAATTTTGGTCAACTCCATACCATTTGGCCATGACAACAATGAATGCATCCTTATGAAAAAATTGGTTGAGAGTAGTTCAAATGTGAAAATAGGTATATTGTACATTTAGTGCACTATGAGGCTAAACTGACTACTTCAACATGTCTAAGTGGGTAGGTGAATTCTATGGAATGAATTGATTTATTTCCCATGTCACTACATACTTCCATCCTACACTATTCTAGTACAATATCTTAAGATCCTTAAGAGCATAGTGTCAAAAAATGTTCATGACATTTTCACACTTGTTTGGGCTCTCCTTATAAAATTGAGCTTAACAATGCCTTGATTTAGTGTTGTAACATGTTTAACACACTCACATTAGGTCTTGGGCCCTTGCAGACTAAATAAACTTAATTTTACCTTATTTAGAGTGTTGTAAAGTGTTGTAACACACTTTCACACTTTTCTAGGGTTTTATTAAATAATTGCGCTTCTTTATGCCTTATTTGGCCTTATTTTGCATCCACAAGCCTTAATTAATGCATCTTTTCAAGGATAATCCTGACATAAAACAACATACAACCATAATTTAGGTGTTTTTAGGTTATGTGGCCCAGATTTAGTGATCTGGGACTCATATGCCACCTTGGGAATATGAATACCACCTAGGTTTTTAGGCCTCGATTTGGATTTTTCATCATTCTAAGCATTTTTGAATGTATTTCTCATAATTAATGCCTAATGGGACTCATATGCCACTTCTGGCATATGAGTCCCATGTCACCCAACATTAAATTTAATTCAAATTCTTGGCCAGATTTTATCCTCCTAGATCTGATGTCAGCTTGTAGTGTTGTGATTTCAGGAAATTTGGCATAAACAAGTATAAATACAAGTTTATTTCACTCATTTTCATCCCAAGCTTTTCAGTATTCATGCATTCTAGCAAATTGGAGTTCACAAGAGCATTCAAGGGCTGATTATCAAGTGATTTTAGAGCATTATTAAGGTATCAAGCATCATGTCAAATTCAACATGCATCATGTTTTTTTTTGAGCTAACAATTGTGGTTTAGGGTTTCATGATTCAAGCTAGCATTCAAGTCAATATCTATCACATTCAAGCAAGATTCAAGATCTACATCCATCAGAGCCACTTCACACATGTTTGTAGCACTTTATTGCGAGGGTTTGGTGAGTTGCAACATCACATTTTGTTTATTCATCATTCTATTTTCCTATTTCATTTCATTTTAAGGTTTGATTACCAAAATAAGGTTTGAATAAGGAAAACCCCTATCCACTAACAAAATAACATTTTCCCTCTCTTTAGTGTGTGATTTATAGGTCTAGGTTGAAGACACATTGAAGAGAAAGTTTGGAGAAAGTTTTCAAAGTATTCAAAGTTGTCAATTTTTTTACCTTGCATTGGAGATCATTGGAAGGCATCTACAAGTTGCAAATCAGAGTTTTAGATCTAGAAATCAATTGGAAAGGATAAAGCACACATTGAAGATTAGAATTAGAATTTGAATTTCTAGAAAACCCTATGTGTACTGATACACCACTTCTGGCATATGAGTCCCAGTATAGGAAAATTTGCTGATTTCAAGAGTTTCAAACCTCTATGCTAGATATCAGTTTCTACCCAAAAACCCTAATTTGGGACTAAATCGCCCAGTTTGGCATATGAGTCTCAACCAACATTAAATTTAGTGTTTTCAGCATTTCAATTCTTCATCGAGTCTTCTTTAGGTTTCCAAGTGCACAACTTTCATCTCTCAACTTTTTGTTTTGTTTTACGTGATTTTCTAGGTCATTTAGTGAATTATTGCATTATGTTAGGTTTAAGCATTAGGTCTTGCATTTCATTAGTCTTTCCAAGCCCTATATTAGTGGTGAACCCCCCTTTAGTTTACAATTATACCCTAGGACAACTATATTGCAATATCTCTTTCTCCTTTGCATACCTAAGATTGAGATCTCTAGGGTTTCCTTGAATGAGAGTGGAGAAGATTTTTGTTCTCTCTCCCTTGCATAGAATGACAATTTTATTCCTTTCAAAGAGAATTTTTTTTCCAAACTATAAAAATTAGTTCTTGGAGTTCGTATATGTGTCCGACGACATAGTATAGGTTAACTACACTTTATCCATGAGGATTCGAAGCGTACTTAAGACACTATGCATCGATCCCAATAAGATCATTCAATTTAAACAAAGAAGAAGAAGCCATTAAAACATATTAGAATTCAAAACATGAAAGCTTAAAAAAAATCTAATCTAAGAAATTGAAACTTATCCTATTGGAGGAGTGGTGTTGCATTGATATGGAATGGCAACCCTTTCCCAATCCCTTGGACAATGAGCTTGCTTTAATCGATTTGATTGAAGAGAATCACTAAAAATGATGAAAGATGTGTTGTAAAATATGATGAAAGCTATTTTAACATGATAAAATCCAAGATAATCAATGTGAGTGTATGTAAAGCTATTCTAAATGTATTCAAGATTGGAAAGATTAAAACCCTAATTTCTAGATATACTAAATGGATGCACCTAAGTTACCATGGAAGCCACTAATGGATGATCTAAGCTAATAATGCAAGATTTAAACTAAAAATAAGCTAAATATGTGCTAACTTTGGATGCAAATGAAAGTGATTTTAATAGCATAAGTTTACTATTAAAAGATTGATCCCTATTCAATAGATGCAAGCTCTATTTATAGAATAGGAAAAATGAAATTGATGGTCAAGATTGAAAGAATCAATCAATGGTCATGATGGAAGGAAAATGGAGGCATGGATCATGGATTCCCATCAAGGGTTAAGAATGCAAGATGATATTTAATCAAGGGCTTACATTCATCCAAACAAACACACTTTCAAAACTTGCACAAGAAGTTTGTTAAAAGTTTTTTATAAGGAAGAATATTCCTTTTTTAAAATGAGTGAAGAGGGAAAGAATATTCCATGGGAATATCCCCTTTTGGAGGAAAATTAGCATTTAGTTAATTAAAACCAAATTTTAATGTGTAAAGGGGAAGGACCATTCCATGAAAATATTCCCTTTTTGGAAGAATGTGCAAAGGAGGAATATTCCCTTGCAAGTGGGAGGTTTAGATATAATTAGTAATTTGATAATTAAAACAAAGTTTCAATTATGCAAATTAGGGGAATTTAGGGTATTCATTAAATAATTAATTTATTTAATGAAAAGGGGTCAAATGAAATTTAATTAGATAATTAATATTATTTAATTAAATGAGAGGACTTAAGGTGTTAAAATTAGATATTTTGATTTATCCAATTTATCAAGATGAAAGGTTAGCATGAGAGGGGGAATTAACCTAATTAGATCAATTAGATTAATAGATGAAAATGATGCAATTAATTAAATAGATAGGATAATTTAATCAATTAAGTGAAAAGAGGATGGGTTTTAGGATGAAATGGTGCTAGTATATTAGATTTGAGTGTATGATATCATTCAGGAAATTTTTAAGTGTCTACATTTTTTCCCTGTTTGAAGCGAGGTATCTGTTACATTGGTTAAAAGACTAACACTTTTTAGATTAAATTTGTTGCTTAGATAAAAAAAAAAAATCTCATTTTTGGATGCCCCACTATTACCCCAGTGGAAGGAATAAACTAGTTCCCTACCCCCTCGAGAAATCGAGTGGAAAGTTTGAATTTTGGGTTGATTTCTTGACAAAGGTAAAATATAGGTTCAAGTGCCAAAACATAACCTAGGATTCCAAAAAATGGCTCAAAACTGGCTGAGCATGGTGGAAATAGGTAAAATAGGCCAAAACCCTAGCTTCTAGCTCAAATTAGGGAAAAAAACCCTAATTTTTAGGCTTAAATAGGTGAGAAGGGTTACACTTCCAATTCATTTGTGCATTCAGCCCTTAGAGATTTGTGCATTTGGAGCTCTAACACCTTGGCAAGATGGCTCACCATGCACTTTCACTTCACCTTTTAGAGTGGGTTCAAGAGTACCAACGTAGAGCAAACATAGGGCCTTAGGTATGTGACTCAAAACTTGCCTTGATTTTCTCATTTAAGTGCATTTAATAGTGCATCAAAACTAGGATTTTAGGAGCTTCGATATATAGCGACGCACAAGAGGCATAAAAATCATCGCTATTGATATTTTAGTGATGCAACTTCTATTTAGTGACACACCACCAATTTTTGTTTGGGAAGCACATTTGATTTAGGGGTCGTGAGCTTAATACAATGACACATATGATTTTTAGGTTTAGTGTCACTTGTGGTGGGTGATGCACTTTCTATATAGCAACACACCCTTCATTTTTATTATAGCGATGCATGTGAATGTCAACTCACTATTGAGCATAGCGACACATGTTGCTAAATTGGAAATGCACCCTTGAAATGGATACAATGATGCATACCAAAAATAGTGACACTATTGATTTCAACAATGCTTTTGATGTTATAGGATGTGAAGTGTCAAATTTTGATATGTTTTATGAATTATTGTCAAATTGACACTATGTGTGTGATGTGTGCAGGAGGATCCACCACCATTATTGTTGCAAGAGAACTATTCAAAAAAATTGGCAGCAACCAGAGACTTTGATGACTATCAGGTGGAGTGGCTAGGGATGATCAAATTAGGTTTCATTACTTTCCTACTTGAGGTCTAGACCCACCTTTCCATGATGACAATGTTGATTGAGAGGTGGCACAACAAGACCTCATTTCATTTGCCTACTGGCGAGGCTACCGTTACACTTGAAGTCATGTGGTGGATCTTGAGATTGCCAATACATGAAGAGTGTTTCATCTATGACACAAATGTCGAGAGAGATGCATGTTTTTCATTGCTACACATGGACAACATCATCTTGATGAGCTCTTAGATTAATTTGGATCTGTATAGGGCTTGTATACTGATATTTAGATTGTTCATTGCTGTACTACTTTTTGGCATCATTTCCCCCAACGGGGCAGAAGCTTCAGTCCAGGCTAGGGGGTGGCATGGGAGGCAATGATCAGGAGGGTCGTTATGTTTGAATGGGGTCTAATTCTTCTTGCTTCCTTGTACCATGACATGCATTGGGCAGTGTATTGTGAGGGCATGAGCATCAGGGTAGGTGTTACACTGCTCCATATTTGTGCATATGAGCACATTGTAGTTTTGAGGACCCTTGTCATTCTAGTAGAAATTCATGACGATCCCATCATCTTTAGGTATAGGGTTTTGATGACACTCTAGCACACTATCCCTACAAGTTTACCTTATTGGCATCCTGTCATTGATGACATGACCATTTTTAAATGGAGGCTATGGTTGTAGGCTCTAGCATGGTATAACGACCAACAGTAGCTATATTTTTCTCATCAAACCCACTATCTCTAGGTGAGAGAGCATACTATGATAGAGAGGTACCTCCTAGACTTTTTTGCTTGCTAGTTTAGCGAGGTACAATATGTGACCGCTAATGACTATAAAGAAGTCTTTGCTAGATTGTAGAGAGAAGTTCAGTGGGGAGCTCAAAATGACCCCATTGTGGTGATCAATGAGTTTTGACAACTTGTTCCATAGCATTGGGCCTATGATCAGGGCTTACTAGATGTCGGGACTACACTACAGTATGATGCATGGTTTAGACCACCTATGTGGTTGACAAACCTAGCAATGGGATACCCCGAAGGAAGAGCTAGAGGTAGAGGTAGAGATAGAGGTAGAGGCTAAGATGGTGACCAAGATGGAGATCAAGGCCAAGGGCAACAATAGGATCAGGATAGGGCATAGGTGACAGGGGATAGGAATCAACAGTAGCAACCAGATCAGGGTCACTAAGACCTAGGGAAACAACCTAGTTAGTAGGATGGATAGGTTCTAGGGGAACCACCGCCTCCTCCACCCATATAGCTAGATGCACAGGTACATGCTCAGATACAAGCCCTTACAACTGAGAGAGATCAGTTGCAGGTAGAGAGGGATTGACTGTAGTAGTAGCTATAGGATATGAATACCCAAAGAGATCATGAGGTTCAGTTGCAAAAGCAACTGGACTTACAACTGGCCCAGAAGATTGGGTAGAGACAACAACTTGAGGCAATGACAATAGCCTCCTAGGGATGGACAATGTTTGCTCATTTGTATAGAGAGGGAGTCATTGAGGCTGCAAATTATAGGATATATTATCATCATGATGTACCATAGGTGATGGGCCAACCTAATTTTTCATAGGGGAGTGGAGCACCTCCCAGGGCTGAGGATTGACCATTAGTTAGAGGGGAGTTGAGCAGCCACTAGGGTTGGCCATTTTGTAGACATTTTTTGATTATTTTCTTGATTATTTATATAGATATACATTCATGAGATCATTTTTGATAGCCTTATGGATATTGTACATTTGATTGATATACACACATTGATTTAGATATTGTATCATGACATTATTTTTTGATATATATATATATATATATATATATACGAGATAATTTAGATTCGATATGTAATGCACTTTATTTCACACTTTATGAATGTATGGATGCATATGATAGGATATGATGTTATGTTTATGTGTTAGGATTATGTATGGATGTGATGTGATAGATGCACTCCTTTTATTTATGCGATATGTGATATGTGATGATGAGCTATGATGTAATGTATATGATATGTGATGTTATGAGATAGATGCAATGCAATGGATGTGTAATATTCTTTTTCAGTATCTTTTTATGATATGTTATGGGATGAATGTTATGATATTATTATGAAAGATGTATGTATGAATGCATTTCTTTTTGTGTACTTTTCTGATGTGATTTATGATGTCATGATGTATGTATGCCTATGAATGTATATATGGATAATGTAGATGTTCATGCTTATGATATGATAATGCAATGTATGCTTATGCCTGGGACATGTGTATGATATGTGATATGGATTAATATGCTTAGAATAAAAAATCTATGTTATCCAAAACAACTTGAATGATAATGATGATGTAGTGGATTATGTTTCCCTTTATTATGATATACTGTGATGATGTGAGATGTATGTATGTTGATGATTTTTGGATATAGGGTGGATGAACTAATGGTGTTTTTTTTACTATCATGATATCATGTTAGTGTGGAAAGAAGATAGAAGAATAAGATGAATGTTTTGACCATTGGTTTTGAGATTGATTCAAAAGTACAAGTCCATGATCCACCAGTACTTTATTAGATATGGGGATGAGAGTGATGATTTTCTCATATCTTGGTATTGGGATTTTCCATCATTCCTTATTTTTGATATAACACATGGACACAATGCATCATGGTATTAAAAACTAGGATTTCATTGTATCTAGTGTAATGGACTTTCACTCTACAAACAGATAGGATATTTCTTGTTCACATCTTGACATATGGAAACATCATCATAATGTAGTTTGGAAGTCTAGAATACATCAGACCAAAGCATACACAATAGTCAACAATCTACTCCAAATAAACTCCCTACACACAACTAAGCTAGTATGCACCAAGATTATTTTACAAGAATACCCACAAGCACAAAAAATGAAAGATAATGATCAATGCCCATTCCTTTCTCTCTAAATTATTGAGAAATTATCAAGAGGTCCTCAAAATGGGTCAATAAGATAAATCATAAGAAAAGACCAAAGAAAAAAATTAGTGTTATCTATATCTCTTACCAGTTTAAGATAACTAAGGAAATTTTTGATGTTGATGTCCATTGTCAGAAGGATACATCCTAGGAAAGTTTATCATATGGTTTTATTAGGATTTGGTTTGTGATAGGATGTTGATACAAACTCCATTGAATCACTTACCAATGATATAGATGTTAGATTTTGGCTTCTAGCTTCTCACTTTACGACTTTGCGAAACTTGTTTTCTATTTGTTTTACCAAAATTTGAAGGTGATGATTTGATTAATTATGGATGGAAGTTTATTGTGGGTGAAAGCGAAATGGGATGGATGGTTTTTGATTTTGTAGGAAATTTCAATGTTTTTGTCATTTTTGAAATGTTTTGAGGTTGTTTTTGGTGTTTTTGAAAGTTTATGTGAATGTTTTGGTTTTTCTTGAGTTTTCCAATGTTTTGGGTTTTCAATTTTCAAATGTTTAGGGATTTTCCAAGATTTTTGAATGTTTAGGGGTTTTCTAAGTTTTAACCATTAACCTAACCTAAAATACTATCCTAGGGGCCTCAAAGGCTTATCAAAGATGAGCCTTTCCTACGTTATACACATAGAGACCACGTAGTTTGACTAACTTTGACTTGTTTATTGATGAGATATGAATAGTTGATGGATTGTCAGTTTATTATGATAAACTCCTAAAGGAATGACCTAGTGTGTCTCAAGGGCTTATCATAGATGGACTTGCCTACGTTCAAGCTCAAATACTCATAGTTTAACATGGTACTATTTTTTGATTTTTGATTTTTTGCCCTTTTTAGGGATTTTGATCTGTTTTGGATGTTTTGGATTTTGAATTTACAATTTTTTGAATGTTTTTGGATTTTAACTATATAGGATTTTGATGTTTTTGGATATTTGGATATTTTGATTTTTCAAGTGTTTTTGGATTTTTCATGAGATTTTATGAATGTTTTTGGGATTTTTTATGAGATTTCCAATAACCTTAAGATATACAAGAACTTGATCCGATCCAAAATAAATTTCCCCTAGCATGATGCAATTGACTACCTCGATATAGGCAAGACAAGCTGACCTTAGGAATATGCCAAGTAGTACTTTAAAGTGGATACAATACTTCACAATACCAAGCTATGATATGGATGCAGATGGGTGATAGAATAAATAGGATGAATGATGTGATGGATGGATGCGATGCAAATAATGATAAGAGAGAGAGAGCTAAAGATAGATGGAGATTCTTTATTTATGCAAGGTGCATTTTTTCCAGGTTTTCACCAAGTACTTTCCCAAACCGAAGTGGTTTTCACTTGAGGACGCTCATTTTTATATTTACTATTTTTAGTCCTTTTTTCATATTTTTGTATTTTCATATTTACAACCTTCAAGCCTATGGATATTTTTTTTTAAGATGTAGGCTATTGGTTGGTTCCTACAAGGGTTCAACTTCAGGAATTGATAATTAGTATGCTCCTGATCCATAGCTTGTTGTGACAACAAATGGGCATAACCAATTAGGCTCAAACTTTCCTTTGTTGTCCTGATCTAGAAGATTTTTTTGATTCTACTTTAGAAAAAGATCCCCTACTTGGAAATACCGACTCTTGATATTCTTGTTATAGCTTTGTTTCAATCATTTTTGATATACTTGCAAGTGATTAAGGGTGTCAAGGCAACACTCATCCAAAAATTCTAGCTCATTTAGCCAAGATACTCTGTATTCTTCGTTAGTGATTAGGTTCTGTAGTGAGATTTGTAGTGAGGGAAGATTGACCTCAATAGGAAAGATGAATTTTGATCCGTAGACCAAGGAGAATAGAGTTGCACCTGTAGGCATGTAGATATTGGTTTGATAGGCCTAGAGGGTGGGATTTAACTACAAATGGCAGTCACTACTAACTTCATTGACCATTTTCTTTGGGATGTTTAGAATGTTCTTGTTCATAGCCTCAACTTGATCATTTCCTTGGGGTAATACAGGGTAGAGAATCGATGTTGGATGTTGAATATTTGGAATAACTCTTTCACATCCTAATTCTTGAAGGGTTTTCCATTTTTGGAGATAAGTGTTTGGGAAACACCATAATGATACATAAGGTAATTCAAGATAAATTTGACAATTTGCTTTCCCATTATGTAGGTCATTGGAATGGCTTCCACCCACTTGGTGAAGTACTCAGTGGCCGTTATGATGAACTTATGGTTGTTAGATGAGGTGGCAGTAATATTTACTATGAGGTCAATCCTCCACTATGAGAAAGGCCAAGGTGTGACCATTGGTTGCAACTCTTGTGCTACAGCATGAATCAGATCTCCATGCTATTGACATTGGACACACTTCTACACGTATTGATGGGCTTCTCTTTCCATGGTTGGCTAGTAATACCCCATCCTCAATAGCTTCTTAGGTAAAGTCATACCACTAGAATGGGAACCACATATTCCTTCATGAACTTTTGTTAAAGTAGTTAAGGCTTCCTCTTGGTTGAGACATTGTAGTAACATCCCCTCGATGCTTCGATAGTATAAGGTATTACCTAGAACCATGAATCAGGATACATTTTTAACAAAGGTATTCTTAACGTTAGAGGTGATATTGGATGGGAGGGTTCCTCTGCTAAGGTAGGTGAATATATCATGATACCATGGGGATGTAGGACCAATGATTACACACAAAAATTTAGATTCTGGGATTTTGAAAGATGGCATGAAAAGTTGTTCTGCCAAGAATTCACATTGAAGGACATTGTGTGGCATGTCTAACAATGATCCAATTGTTTCCATAGCATCTATTGCTTGATTGTTCATACGAGGAATCTGATCAAAAGTTATATCAATAAAAAGATCCTTGAGACTCTCTACCATCTTCTTGTAAGGAGTGAGTTTATCATCCTTAGTTTGGTAGTCATCATTGTCTTGGTTGATAACCAATTGTGAGTCCCCATAGACTTTTAACTATTGTATTTTCCATTGAAATGCTATCCTTAGACTTGCTATCAGGGATTCATACTCCATGATGTTGTTAGTACATAAAAATGATAACTGGTATGAATTTTGGATGCAATCACCTTGATCAGTGATAAAAAGAATACCCACCCTTGATCCATTTTAGGTAAATGATTTGTCAAAGTACATTTTCCACTAATTTTCCATATTAACAAGGAACACTGATTCATTAGGGAATTTATATATCAAAGGGTTCTCTACATATATAGGTGCTTCTGCTAGTTTTCCTATGATCACTTGTCTTTTGATTGCTTTACACTCCACATATTCTATCAAATTTAGTCAAGATCATTACCCATTTGTCCATTCACCCAGTGAAAGTTGCTTTGGATAACAAGTATTTCAATGGGTCAATCTTTGCAATAAGCTTGATTTGATGCAACGACATGTAATGTCTAAAATTTTGTGAAGAAAAAATCACCACTAAGCATGCTTTCTCAATGGATGAATAATTCATTTCATAGCCCACCAAGGTCCTACTGATGTAATAGATAGCTCTTTCCTTTATGTTTTCATCATTTTGTGCTAGAAAAGCACCTAGTACTACTGATATTGCTAAAATATACAAGATTAATGGTTTGTTCAGTATCAGTTGCATGAGCACTAGAGGTGTCAATAAGTAGTCCTTGATATGTTGAAAGGATTTATCACACTTCTCATCGCACTTGTACATTATTACTTTATGGAGAAGATGCGATAAAGGGTGGATTTTGTTTGATAATTACGCTATGATACTTTGGATGAATTGTAACCTTCCTTGTAACACTCTCATCTACTTCAAAATTTGTGGTAGTTCCATGTCTAGGATTGCTTTCACTTTTTCTAGATCAATTTCTATCCCTTTGTGACATGATGTAACCAAGAAGCTTCCCTGACGTAACCCCAAAGGCACACTTTTTTGGGTTTAGTTGTACCTTATACTCTTTGAGTTTGTCAAAGATGGGTCCCAATACCGCTATGTACTCACTCCTTTTCTTTGATTTAGCAAAGATATCATGCACATAGAATTCAAATATTTTATGGATTGTGTCATGAAAGATGAGGGTCATTTCTCTTTGATAAGTTGCTCTTGTATTCTTCAACCCAAATTACATCATGTTCCAACAATATGTTCCCCATGGATAAGTGAATCCAGTTTTTTGTTGATCCTCCTTGGTGATCATGATTTGATTATAACTTGAAAAACTATCCATGAGTGACAAAATTTCATGCCTAGTTGTTAAATCCATTATGATGTCGATGTTAGGAAGAGGAAATCATCCTTCAGGCATGCCTTGTTCAAGTCTCTAAAATCCTTGTATATCTTTATGCCCCTAGTGGGTTTGGAGACTAGTACCAGGTTTGAAACCCACTTAGGATAATCTATCGGTCAGATGAATTCAATGTCAAGAATCTTTTGTAACTCAAGTTTCACCAAGAGTGCTATGTGAGGGTGCATCTTTCTCAACTTCCACTTCACTAGTTTGGCTTCAGGATAGACTGCTAAGTGATGCACAACCACTTCTAGATCAATCCTTGGCATATCTATGTATGACTTTACAGAGTTTTTTCTTCGCTCTTATAGACACCTAAATTTGGATACTTAATTTATCCAAATTTATCCCCTTTCATGTAAGCATCCCCTTATTTGCATTAATTAAGTAATATCACTATTATTTAATTAATATACTTAATTCTGCCAAATCCCTAAGGTATTTAATTAATAAATGAATACCTTATCTCTTTAATCCTCCTTTTCATCAAATGAATTAAATAAATATGACATTTATTTAATTCCTCACATGTCACATCCCTTTATTAATCCTAATTATTTTCCTAATCACATCATTAGGGATGTTCACATGCCTAATCCTTGATTATGATGTGTCACATCCTCCAACTTTTGCAAGTTGGCCTCTAATATATCTTAAGAACCTAACCCTCTTCTAATCATAATTAATTTATGGTTAGGATGTGCACACCCCTAATCATAATTAGGGTCACATCCTCCATAATCTCCCACTTGCCTCTAATATGTCATTAATTTGTCTAATCAGGTACTTTCACAACCTTAATCACTTAATTAGGTCAACCTAATCTCCATGTCATTTATGGAATGTGTCATAAGTCAACCCTATTAAATGCTTTCTCCTTTTGGAGAAGGTACCCCTTTCCCCATGTGAATTTTTAATTCACATTTAATCCCCCAATGCATTTCAAATAATTTTAAATTCTTTCTCTCATTCTCATGTGGATATTTGAGGAATTTTCAATTCCTGACATGTTCTCTCACCCACATGTGGACAAGGACCTCCTTTATGAGGAGGTCTTGTCCAAATCCCAAGGTACTATGCAGTATCCCCATGTCATGTCCACGTCATATTTTTCAAGCCACTTCACATGCCACATGTTAGGATGTGGGGGCTTGTGAGTTCTCAACTCACCATAGCCCTACATCTTGGCGATGGGGGTTTAATCTCAACCATCCATTTCTCTAGAGAATCCAAAATTCTCTATAAATACCCCATTTTTTCTCTGATTTTGGAGGGAGATCATTGTGCTAACCAAACTCTTGCAAATTTTTCATTTGAGCCATACTTAACCAAATATTTACACTTGCATCCATTCTCACCTATTTTCCATCCATCTTGCATCCCACATTTGCATCTTTTTCCATCAAGAGGAGCATATATCACGTCAACAATCAAAGGGACATCCAAAGGACAACTCAGCAAGGTAAAATGTTCCATTTTGTTTTGTTAAGCTAATCATTTGCCTGATCTTGAGGTGTTAGGTGTTTAGGTGGTTCCTTACATATTTTGTGTTGCTGCTCATTTTTGGGACCACATTTTCCCCTGATCACATTTCTAGCACACCCAGTGGGACCCACAAATGGGTCTGTATCTTTCACGTTTGCTATTTTTTTCACTTTTTCCAAGTGCAGGTTACAGAGAGGTAGACCCGACCTATAGAGGGACAGACCCAACCATCTAGGGGTAGACCTAACCTTGAGAGGCAGACTTGACCTAACATACATGTAGTCCTAACCTCTAGAGGTGGACTTGACCTTGTCTAGGGCTGAACCTGCCCTCCACAAACTCTAGAAACTTAAAAGTTTAAGATTTTTCATGGAGGGGTAGACCTAACCTTCAGATGGGTGGACCTAACCTCTGGACAGGCAGACTTGACCTCTAGATAGGTAGACCTAACCTCTAGAGGTCAACCTGACCTTGCCTAGGGGTAGACATGCCCTCACATACTCCAAAAACTAAAAAGTTTAAGATTTTTCACGGAGGGGAGAACTTGACCTCCAGACAAACAGACCTGCCCTCCAAGGGTGGACCTGACCCATCCCAAGGGTGGACCTGACCCTTGATCAATCAGTTTTATCATCCATTTCATCATTTTGAACTCTCATTCTACCATTATGATCTTTCATTTACTTGTTTCGAGTAAACATTCACCCATTTCAAACCTTTTTCTATCATCTTGAACTCTCATTTTTCTATTTCGATCATTCATTTACTCATTCTGAGTGAATGTTCATCCATTTCACAGCTCCTTTCCTCATTTCAAACTCTCATTCTATTGTTCTGATCATTCATTTACTCGTTCTGAGTAAACATTCACCCATTTCAAACCTTTATCTATCATCTTGAACTCTCATTCTACCTATTCGATCATTCATTTACTCATTCTAAGTGAACGTTCCTCCATTTCACACCTCCTTTCCTCATTTCAAACTCTCATTTTGTCATTTTTTATCATTCGTTTACTTGTTCTAAGTAAACGTTCACCCATTTCAAACCTTCGTCTATCGTCTTGAACTCTCATTTTTCCATTTCGATCATTCATTTACTCATTCCAAGTGAACGTTCATCAATTTCACACCTGCTTTCCTCATTTTGAACTCTCGTTTTGTCATTCTGATCATTTGTTTACTTGTTCTGAGTAAACGTTCACCCATTTCAAACCTTTGTCTATCATCTCAAACTCTCGTTCTACCATTTAAATCATTCATTTACTAGTTCTGAGTGAACGTTCATCTATTTCATACCCTGTTTCATCATTCCAAACTCCCGTTTAGTCATTTCAATCATTCGTTTACTCATTGTGAGTAAACGTTCATCCATTTCAAACCTCCTTTCATCATTTCAAATTATTGTTCTATCATTTTGATCATTCTTTTACTCATTCCGAGTAAATGTTTATCCATTTCAAACCTCCTTTCATCATTTTGAATTCTCGTTATGTTGTTCTGATCATTCGTTTACTTGTTCTGAGTAAACGTTCATCCATTTCAAACCTCCTATCATTTTGAACTCTCATTCAATAGTCCTAATCAATCGTTTACTCATTCTGAGTAATCTTTCATCTATTCCAAACCTTCGTCTTCTCATTCTGAGCAATCTTTAATCTATTCTAAACCTCCTTCTCTCATTCTGAGTAGTTGTTCATCCATTTCAATCAATTGTTTACTCATTTTGAGTATTTTTTCATCCATTTCTATCATCTGTTTCCCCAATTAGATCATCGTTTTCCCCATCCAAATCCCCTAAACTTCATCTCGGGTTATTATCCAAATTGACCTAAGTGTCTGATCTAATCGTCATCATCAACATCTTCTTAATATTGTCATTTGTCCTGAGTCAGTCAATCATCGTCGTTGGCCCAATCAATCCATTTTCAATCTCAAAGTGGATTTGGTGCCGCAAACATCCATTTATCCTTTAATCTGATCAATCAGTATCCTATGTCACCTAGGGTAATCTCTAAATGGGGTTTACAGTCCCTTTCATCATCCTATCTGATCCATCAGTCGATCTTATCAATCATCGATCGATCCTATCCAATCACATCCCTATCCAATCAATTTCAACCTAATCAATCTACTTCCATCTTGAAGTAGATTTGGCATCATAATCATCCTTTGATAATCAAATCCGATCGTCAGAATCAATCCCATCGCATCATCCAATCATCCTAATCTGAGCATTAATCCAATCCTGATTTGAGCTTTAGTCCATTCCCATCCAAAATCTTTGATCCATCCTCTTTTTCCTTTCATAATCATGAATCCTTATCCTCCATCAATAGTAGTCAAGGGAAACCCTAATTATGTCAATAATGATAACGAAATTCTTGTCGATCAAGAAGAATATGACATAGATCCCCTTGACACTATCATTTCTAGTAATCTTTCTCCACCCACTTTCCAAAATCCAATAACCCCTTTGAGTTATCTCGTTATGTCTTCATCCATGCCTAATCATGCTCCTTATTCTACCTTTGACAAGGGATATCCATCATATCCATCATATCCTTCATCTACATCATCCTCTTATCCTAGTCTACTATCACAATAACCCTATCTTAATCCCCCATCTACATCCTCCTATCTCAATCCTTCATCCACATATACCCACTACCCTAATCTTCCACACCAATATACTCACCCTAATCATACATTCACACCTTCCTATCCTAATCCAACATCCACATCAACTTATCCTAATCTAACATCCACATCTTCTTATCCTAATCCGACATCTACATTTCCCTATCTCAATCCACCATCTCAATCTTCCCATCCTAATCCACCATCCCAATACCCTTACTACAATCCACCGCCTGCATCCTCATGTCCTAATTCACCATTTCAATACCCATATCCTAACCCTTCATCTAATATTAATCTCCCATCTATTCCCAGTCCTGCATCCAATCCCATTCCCCCATCTAATCCTCATCCACCAATCCCTAGTCATAATCTCCCACCAATCCATAATCCTTCATCCACTCCTACCACACCATCTCATCCTAGAGTATTCAAGTTTCTCACTCCATAAGTTCTCCAAGGACTTATAACAAAGAAGAAATCTCCCACTCCACACCTTGAAGTTTTGGAATCATGCCATCCCAACCCATCATCCATGGTGATTAGTGACGAGACCCTTCTCCACCCAACACCTATCATTGATGATACCACCCCTTGCACCACTCAAACTATCGAAACCATCACATTCTCTGAATTGACTGAGCCCCCATCTCCTACCATCACATCTACTAAATCCATTGAACACTCACTTCCTACTCTGAGAGTCGTTGAACCCATCAATGACACCCAAATCCAATCCAATTCTTCCACTCCTAGTGTCACTAAAATCCATTCCCATGAATTTTTTGAATCCTCCATCCCTCCATCTTCCCCACTTGAAGAGCCCCACCAAGACTCCATTATCATGCCTCCCACACATGATGAGTCATGCCAAGAGCCTAATCCAAAGCATGCCAACATATCCCCTTCTCTAGATCAAGATCCTACCATCCCATCTAGTCCACCTCAAGATCATAGTCCCCCATCCATTCCATTCCATGATCCCCTTGTCATTCAAGATTCCACTACTCCATCTCCATCTCCATTGCATGAGCCCGCTACCACAAATCCAGATCCTATCATATCCCCTACACCCTCTCCTGATGCCACCCATCCAAATGCTGCTATCCCATCATCTCCCTCTCATGATCCCACATCATCACCTAAAAATGCTATCCCCACACTGCTTGCATATCCCCTTGGTACTCTCACATTCTTCCATGGTAGCCTCCTTGCAGAAGAAAAACATAATGTATATACCACCCATCATCCTCCACCTAATAATGGAATCAGATCATGTTTTCAGAATAACACAAATCCTATCATGGATGATATGCTCAAGAAAATGAACTATCAAGGAAAAGGTCTAGGCCTTCATGAGCAAGGTATTTTAGAGCCCATCCAAGTCAAAGAACAAATCTTTATGCAAGGTCTTGGACCTATTTCCCAAGACTCTCAATCTAAAGATGTTGGTACAACCTATAGACGTCCTCAACAAGCCTCTTCTAAAAGAAATATAGGCTCTTCCCATTGCTCCATTAGATCATATGCTTCCATGCCTCCTCCTTCATCATATCACCTCAAAAAAACTGTGCATATTCCTCCTTCATCTTCTCCATCCATTTTGGGTCCTTACATCCTTCCATCCACCACCTCCTATCCTTCATCTACTCCATCAATCTTGGGTTATTATGTCCCTCCACCCACTCTGTCTGCTTTGGGTCTGTATATCCCAAAATCACCTCCTCCATCTCATCCTATTGTCCATCTGACACCTATCCATGTGATCCATCATAAACATCCCTCTCACATGTCCCCTAATCAGGATCAACAAAGGCACATACCTACACATTCTCCATCTACACGTAATCCTCATAATCCTACCTCCATCGCTCCACATCATCCATCTCCTCACACCCATCCCATTGCTAGTAAAAGCACTTTGGATTCCAAAGCAAAAGTGCCTAAATCTAAAAATCCACATGAACCTAAAGATCCTCATGTCCCCTCTAAATGAGATGTTGAAGAAAAGAAAAATAAAATCCAAAATCAAAATCAAATCTATAGCCCACAAAGGTCCACCAAATAAAAGATCAAAACCATGTGGATCCCAAAGAAAAAAGATGCAACGCCATCAAATGAAAAATCTATAAGAACATCTAAAGTTCCTAATCCAAAAGCTAATCATACACCCCTTTCATCTCCTAAGTTTTTTTTTGGGTCCTTATGTTCCAAAATTCACTATCCCATCTCCTCCATTATCCCCACATTCCCCATCCATTAATACTCCTATCATTTCACGTTCATCACCATATGTGCCAATATTGGTCTTGAACTCACCACCCCATCACACATCCACCCCATCATTCTATCCATACCCTTTCCAACATCTCATCCATTACCCCACATATCTCCCCCATCAAATCCATCTAATTCGCCCTCTTGCATAATCCATTTATCCCAATAATATTGTACCAATGTCCAATAGTCACTTCAAATATGGGCTCTTAACACCTTGTATGGAACTTGATGCTTGAGTCCTTCATCCATCTCCTTATTGCATGTCTTCTAAATCCACTTATTTTCCTCCCTATCCTTATCCATCTCCTTCTGCATGCTATCCAAAAAAAAAAAATAGTAAAGAGAAATAATCCGTCCAATGGTGAAAACTTGGAAAAAAAGTTCCTTGGATAAGTAACATGATGAAAACCTATCAAACATGCATCATGCGTAAATCCCCATCTGGACTTGGGGGCAGCTTCCTGATATGCATTCCCTCCATCCACTATGCTTCCTGCTATGCTTCTAGCTATGCACCCATCTTCTTGCTATACATCATTTTCATTCACCCCCTCCATCCTACCTATCTTACACATCTTGCTTGGCATATATCTCATTTATCCCAATCCTTCCATCCTCCTTGTGATCTTGATAACAATAGGGGAAAACATATAAACATGCTTTGGACACCTCTTAGCATGCATTCCCCTCATCCACACACTATCCTAATCCTTATTCACACTCGTTTACCTTCCTTATCCACCCATCATGCTACCTTCAATCTACCTTCCTTATCCATGCATCCTATCTTCATCCATCTCACTCCTTTATTTTCCTATCCTTCTCTATTGCATCCTTCATACCTCCTCGCACATGACATATCTAGAGTGGGGGCATCTATCTTCCTTTGTGATATAGTCCTCAAAGACATAATTCATTCCATCAGAGCAATCCCTTCCATTTCCCTATCCTCATCTCCTTATCGTTATATCCATCTCCCCATCCTTATCTTTTATCCCTCCAAAAAATCCTTATATCCATCTCCTCATCCTTATCTTCCTATCCTTCCATCATAGCATCCCTTTTCATCTATCCATTTGGTAACCTTTTCCTCATCCAAATCCTTATCCCTCTATCCAATCCATCCAAAAAATCCTTTTCATCTCCCCATCCTCATCTCCTTCTCCTCATCCCATCTTATAACCCCTTGTCATTGGTCTCTAGATATAGGCTACTCCCCATGCAACCTAATTCCATCTACCTCATCATCATCACTTCCACTTCTTGTACACATCTTTTCAATCTCCTATCATTTTTCATCATTCATCTATCTATTTTGTCATCCTCCCACTTCATCTTTGCTGATTTGGATAACTATCCCATCCCTGAGCTTTGTGTAGTCACCATCCTCCGATCCAATCTAATAGGTCTATCATGTCCCATCGTGTCGGTCCAATCATTTTATCCCCTTATCTAGGGTTATCTCATCATCCTTTATCCATGGTCAGTCCTTGGCCTTTTTTGTTGAACTACGTTGCCCCTACAATTTCATGTGGGAAAGGTTGATCATTTGGTCCACCCCCAGGGCTCCTTTATCATCTATCATCGATCTTTATTCTTTTTCTATCCTGTCATCCATCGAGGTCTCCATCATCCTCTTTCCACTTTTATCCATGGTCATTCATTAGCCTTTTATCGAACTACGAGGGCTCTATGCTTTCACGTAGGCAAGGCTAATATTTGATTGGCCTCTGAGCCACTAGGTCGCTAGGATGTGTTAGTCTCATATCTTGTACCATGTCTCTTGTGTCATGTCATCAAGCTATGCACTTATCTACCTGATTCTTAACAAACAAGATCCACTTGTATCATTAGATCCAATCGGTTCCAAATATCCTATGTCACATTGGTCTTTCAAGTTTAGTATCCATCATCAGTCTCAATAGGATGCATCCTTCCTAATAGACCTCATAAATCCCATCCATCCCTTGGATCCTATGGCAGAGGATGTTTGAAATTGATTGTGATCTTTTGATGCTTTTGGCTTTTGTTTATCATTTGAGCTCCCTATCATCACTTGTCATGGTCGCCTTGATCCATCATATCATGGTGTTCTTTGACTAGTCAACATAGGAGTGTATCTTGATCTTTTCTTTGTTTTTTTCTTCTCGGTTGTCCCATGTAGTACCCACCAAGATCCCTAAGGTCTTGTGTTATGCTAGGGCATCCTTGTGTGCTTGTGGTTATCCCAATACCTATCCCAACCATGGTCATCACGACTTTGGGGTGTTGGGATAGCCTTCTTGTTTGATGTGTTTGTTTCATAGATTAGACACTAATCTGCCTTGGTCTTTTATACCTTGGTGTATCATGTCTTCTGCTATAGCAAAAATTAGTTCTCCTAATGATGGAAAATTGCATTTGGATTTCATTTCATCTCCATCCATTCATCCTTCATCACTCTCTCATCCTAATCTTCTTCCGCATTTTCATCCTTTCTTACCCATCACTTTGCATCATCTCCTCCATTTTGAGAGCACACCCATGTTCTCTTAAACCGACATTTCCTCTCAAGGGGGCATCCTTCATCCTTAATTTTTATCATTTTTTCCCTTCCTAGTCACTCCTTTGAATGACTGGGACATCTTTCCCAATCTAACCATCTTCTTCTAGGTTCTATGTTTTAATATTCTTTGAAATGATGCTACTTCGTAACACCATCTCAAAGAGGGGCAAAATGTAGACACCTTTATTTGGACACTTAATTTATCCAAATTTATCCCCTTTCGTCTAAGCATTCCCTTATTTGCATTAATTAAGTAATATCGCTATTATTTAATTAATATACTTAATTCTGCCAAATCCCTAAGGTATTTAATTAATAAATGAATACCTTATCTCTTTAATCCTCCTTTTCATCAAATGAATTAAATAAATATGACATTTATTTAATTCCTCACATATCACATCCCTTTCTTAATCCTAATTATTCTCCTGATCTCATCATTAGGGATATGGATATGCGTAATCCTTGATTAGGATGTGTCACATCCTCCAACTTTTTCAAGTTGGACTCTAATCTATCTTAACCACCTAACCCTCTTCTAATAATAATTAATTTATGGTTAGGATGTGCACACCCCTAATCATCATTATGGTCACATCCTCCATAATCTCCCACTTGCCTCTAATATATTATTAATTTGTCTAATCAGGTACTTGCACAACCTTAATCACTTAATTAGGTCAACCTAATCTCTATGTCATTTATGGAATGTGTCATAAGTCAACCCTATTAAATGATTTCTCTTTTTGGATAAGGCACCCCTTTCCCCATGTGAATTTTTAATTCACATTTAATCCCCAATGCATTTTAAAGAATTTTAAATTCTTTTTCTCATTCCCATGTGGATATTTGAGGAATTTTTAATTCCTCACATGTCCTCTCACCCACATGTGGACAAGGACCTCCTTTATGAGGATATCTTGTCCAAATCCCAAGGTACTATGTAGTACCTCCATGTCATGTCCACATCATCTTTTTCAAGCCACTTCACATGCCACATGTCAAGATGTGGGGGCTTGTGAGTTCTCAACTCACCATAGCCCTACATCTTGGCCATGTGGGTTTAATCTCAACCATACATTTCTCTAGAGAATCCAAAATTATCTATAAATACCCCCTCTTTTCTCTCATTTTGGAGGGAGATCATTATGCCAACCAAACTCTTGCAAATTTTTCATTTGAGCCATACTTAGCCAAATATTTACACTTGCATCCCACATTTGCATCTTTTCCCATCAAGAGGAGCATATATAATGTCAACAAGGTAAAATGTTCCATTTTGTTTTGTTAAGCTAATCATTTGCCCAATCTTGAGGTGTTAGGTGTTTAGGTGGTTCCTTGCATATTTTGTGTTGCTGCTCATTTTTGGGACCACATTTTCCCTTGATCACAGCTCTTTTAGGAGCACTACGAGGTTCTTTTGTTCTTCATCCAACAAGGATTTGACACAAAAAAATTATTTTTGGTGCCTCTTATGTTCCCATATTCACTAGGGTTTCCTTTTCGGCTATCACTGCTAACTTTTCTAGATGCATTGCACTAAGGGGGAGATTAAATCCTCCATCCTTTGGTGCCTTGGAGAGGTTTTCACCCTCATATGCATCCTTTCTTTTTACTATTTTAGAATAAAAAAGTTTCTTATTGTGGTTTTCACTCAAATATCTACATGTTATTTACATTTCGTCAATTTTGTGATTAAAGGATTCAATCGTCTCCCCATAGTATGCCCCTATATATAGCTCTATAATAAGCTGATTTAAGTGGTTTGGTCATTTGGAGTGAAGGATGTTGTGGATATCATGAAGAGAGTTATTCTCAAATAGAGTGGCAACATCAAGGAGGAAGTCATCTAGGCTATTATCGTGTGATGTTGGTAACCAAGAGGAAGCCTCAACCTGTTTAGGAGAAGTACCTTTGCAAAGAAGGGTAACCTTGCTAGTAGTATGTCCTAAGTTGAGATTCTTTGGGCATTTCTCAGGAACAATAGGTTCTAGTAAATTTTTGTCATTTTGACCTAGTTTCTCATTCTTGTTGTACCCCATCCCTTCATTAGCTACAATCCTTTATTTTCATCTTCCATAGGAAGAGCGTGGATGGGGTGTTCATCTTGATATAGAAGTTTAGAGACATCCTCCTCATTGACATCTTCTTTGTTCAAATCCCCCCATTTGGTGAAGGTAGTAGCTTCCATCATTACTATTTCAGACACTTTGTTGATAGGTTTGGGTTTCTCATGAGATCTGGGAGAAAGAGGTAGCTCTCCCAATACAAAAGTGTTCAATTTTGTAGTTTATAATTTCCACAACCATCATTCTAGATCATTGCTTTGATGTTGGGAAGGGTATGCAAAATGGGTGTTTTTGTTTTTAAGGTAGATGCTAGGTAGTATTTTGTAAAACATGGCCTCAAAATTCTTACAGTAGTAAAAGGGATCAAGATCTCCATGGATAGTAACTTCTCTATCCTTAAAAGGAAACTTTACACATTGGTGATAGGTTGAAGCTACAACTTTTAGGGCATGAATCCAAGGTCATCCAAGCAATATATTGTAGGGGGATCAAGGTCTAACACTTGGCACATAGTCTTTTCAATGATGGGTCCTACTTGTATGGGTAATGTGATGATGCCTTGTGTTACCTGCTCTTGATCATCATATGATTTGATGGTTGTACTCTTTGCTTTCATAATAACATCTTTTAATAACCCAAGTTCTTGATCAAATGAAGGTGCAAATGTTCAGACCAACACCTCCATCTACTAAGACTCTTTTAACCTCATTCTTATAAATAATGACCTCAAGGTGTAAAGCAAGGTTATGAGATGGTTGTGATGGTAGGTCTTGTTTCGAGAAGGTGACAAGATGAGAGATAATGATATGACCTACTATAGCTTGAAAATACTTTGTATCCATATCCTCAGGGATGGATGATGAAGATAAAGCTTTCTCTAAGATTTCCCAATGTTTGGGGGATAGCCTTAGTAGTTCCAGGATAGAGATCTATGTGGGGGTCTTCTTAAGCTGCAATAGGAGACTGTATGTGCTAAGGTTTGATGTTGGAAAATTAGGTTGTGCCCTAGGTTAAGATGGAGCTCCTTGGATGGTGAATTTTCCACAGAGTGTGGTGACTCCACACTTCACACTAGGCCCTTTGATGGTGATGACCGTGATGACACTATCATAGGAAGCGACTACATTGGAGTACACATGTTGCACATATGTGTAATCCTTACCTTTTCCATTGTTGTTTCCTTTGTTGTGATTTGGCATAGGGTTCTTGTATATCTTGAGATCCAAGTTGTCATATGGTACTCTAATAGATATGTCTCCATTCTCAATAAGATCTTGGATAACATTTTTGAGCCTCATATGGTTCGATGTTTTGTGTCCCTTGATTTTTTGAAAGCCACAAAGATATTTTTCATTGTACTAAGGTGCTTTATCCTATTGTTCCTAGTAGTTTTCAAAATTGGGAAGTGTTATCAAGTTTGAAACTACCAATTTATTCATGATGGTTTCAATAGGTTCTGACAACTATGTGTATTAGTGTTTTGGATAGTTGTTCCTAGTGGGAGTTTGTTGTTGCATTTTCAGTGTTATTGACCTAATTGTTTTGTGATTGTGTTGTTTGTTACATAGTTGGTCAAGATCATTAGCTATTTAATTAGTGTTTGGCCTAGGAGAACTTAGGACCACCTTAGCATCTACCATACCATCATTATTCATGTTCTTGTTCTTAGCCCAGATGCACGACATGTCATTTGAACTAGTTGATAGGTGGTTATCTTTGTAAGCTTGGGTATTTCCCTATGAGATTAGAGCTCTCTTGATGTTAAGGGCTCTTAGGACAAGCTCATCATAAGTGGTAATTCATTTCATCTTCAAGTGGAAGGATAGATCAGGATCAAAATTTTCTATGATAATCCCCACTTGTTGCTCATCGAGAATTGGCCACTTGCTTTTACTAGCCCTTTGCCTCCATCATTGTAAGAAATTTCCAAAAGATTCTCCTTTGTTTTGTTTGAGAGTGTACAACTCTTCTAATCTCACATCCATGCCAAGATTAAAGGAGAAGTGATCTACGAATCTATCAATGATTTCTTGGAAGGTTTTGATACTTGGAGGCAACTAAGAAAACTAGTCAATGGCTAGGCTTGTCAAACTTTTTGGAAAGAGGCACATTAAATAGGACTCATTATAGTTGACCTCCATACACATGATGTTAAACTCTTTGACATGGTCCATAGGACTTCCTCTCCCTTTGTATTTATCAAATTTGGGGACTTCAAAATTGGGAAGGAATGGTACCATTGTGATATTTTGATCAAATGGTTATGGAAATAGGTTTTGATGTGTATCAGGCATTTTTATTTTTCCCATTCGGGTATCCTGAATTTCTTGTGTTAATGCTTTAAGTTGCAAGGCTATATCATCTTGTGGGTTTTTTTGGCCTCCTACAAGGATCTCATAATTGGGCTTCTATAGCCATAATTCAGAGATTGGACATCTAACCTGAATAGCTATTCAATCATCATGGAGGTTCATTTAACTTGTCAACCTAGGGATGTAGAGTTGAAATGGGTCAACACTGTATGTGCACTAGGAATTCCTAAGTAGCCATATCTAATCTATAACTAAGAAACATAGTACTGAGAGTAAATGGTAGGAAGGAAATAAAGAAAATACTAAACATTAACCAATGACTATGCTAAACAAAAATTCATAACAAGAATAAAGATCTGGGTGAATAGATAGGAAACCACTCTATCTGCTTTGGCTGTAGGAACAGACACAAAATGGACTTCTAGTGGCTGTAGAAATAGTCAATGCCAGATTCAAATTAAGTACATAAGAGAAAATAACAACTAAGCTAATTACTCTAAAGAAATGATTACTCACCGAGTGGTCCCCCTTGGATGAGTATCCACTAAAACTAATACAAACTAAAATACTCAAATTTAGGCTATCATCTCATTCATTGAAAATTATGTAAACAGAGTAATCAATATGGTTGTATGGAAAAATAGAGAATGCTCAATACATCAATATCAACTTTCAACAATAATCCTAGACTAAGAACTCTCTCCTCAGGGGGAGATTCATATCCATAGTTATTCTATTAGCTAAACAAGGTGATCAACTCCCACTAACTAGGAGGACGCCATTTAGGGAAAGCAAGGAAAAGAGTGGCAGAGTGGTTACGCCTACAAGGAATCCAATCAGACATGCATGCACAAACGTGGACTCAATGCTGCTGTAACACCCGCAATTGCTCAATGCCATAAATACAAGGTAGTTATAATTGACTATTGTGGGGAATCTACCATTGTTGTCCTTCAATTGACTCCTTTGAATGATTCCCCTACATGATCATTTTCCAGTTTCCTTTCCCAACTTAGCATCCACCAATTGTGTCCTACATGACAATGTTAGTACGCATAATAATTTCACATCTTAAATAACCTTAGAGAACATTCATCAATCACATGCAAAATTAATATAGATAATCTACATAATACGTTAATGTCATTAAAAATTCACAAGGAGAGGATAAACCCAATGTCAATGGTTTGAGCGAGACATTATAGAAAATATTAACATTTGACGACTAAAGTTCATGACAATGCCAACAAATGGGCTATAAACTCTACCCAAGATTTAACCAAAAACTAGGCTCATCATCCCCCCTAGCTTAATGTCTTACTGGTCCTCTAGTAGTGGAAGGGTTGTTCTTTTGTTTGGTTAAGGCTTTGAAGTTTGCAACTACAAGTTGGCCAACATCATTTCCTACAGTATGTGAGTCTGGATCCCAATAAAATCCTCCTAATCTATCAAATCTATTCCACCTTGGCCTTTTTGTATCAGCATCATGCTGGTAGAATCTATAGTTTGGTACAAGCCACATAAGAATGGGTGGTTGGAAGGTTAGGGGAAGCCAAAATCTCCCTTTTTCTCTACCAAGCTAGATGTACCTGTCAATTCTCTTCAATGCTGCAACATAGTTGTGAATAGAATGGGTCTCAGCTTGTTTCAACTCACCTGTTAAACTATTCCATCACTGAGCTAGATATCCTCTTATGAGCTCCTCTTTTTCTTTTGTTTTAACCTCATACTCAGTATAGGAAGCTTTAATATAGGGCATGATTCTATTACCATAGCTTGGTTTGAGGAGCATCCTAATCCATTCTCTGCAGATATCCTTTGGGTTACTTGACTTGACCCTAATGGATAAGGGGGTATTGGATTCCATTCTTCTATAAGCATTGTTCTGCTCACCCCAATTAATTTCATTTTGTGCCCAGGACATAAATTCTCTCAGCTAAACATCCCAAAAATATAGCAACGATGTCCAATCATGATCTTGTGTGACAACATAATTGTGCAAATAAAATTCACATAACAAATATTTCATCGTAGGGGAAGCAATTCTATAGGCATTGAAGAATGCAACAGGATTTTCAATGGAGGGATTCAAATTGGAAACAATTTTTGATAACTTGAAAGATAGACATTTCTCTTTCAAGTGCAAGGCATAAAACCTTGTAGGAGCTTTGCATTCAAGAATTTGTGGCACTAGGGTCACAATGTCATCTACTTTCTTCTTTAAAGTAGCAATCTCATTTTTATCCTCAATAATCTCATCCCTCTCTTGGATTTCCTTTTTTAGCTTATTTTTCTCTTGTTTCCATTTTCTCTCCCTCCTTTCTATTTCTTTCCATAGATTTAAAATTGTTGCATGAATTGTAAAATCGGGAGGGTAATGAATTCATACCAATGTTTTCATTGATGGTTGCTCCCCATATGACACTATCTACACGAACTCAGGCTATTTAATTATCTGCAGTTGTAGGGGTGCTATTTCTTCACCCTCTTCTTGCTGTAGGACCTCTTGTTCCTATTCCTGGCCTTGTTTTGGCTCTTGTTGTGCTTCCAGTTGTGGCTGCAAGAACTCCTACCCCTGCTCATCCTCAAACTCTTCTACGATACTAGCAAGGTTTGCCAATGTCACTTTTACTGCTTCCTCAGAGATATATTCTTTCTTTTTCTCAACCTATTCTCATTACACTGAAGCTTTGGTGTCCCCATGTGATGTCTCATCATGCCTAGGGTTTTCTTGTGAAGGTGCATAAAAAGCTAGTCAAGCTAGTTTTGATTTCCTAGAGATGCTCTTACGTTTTCCTTTGGCTGTAGGATGAATAGGGTCAACCTTTATTTTCCTAGTACTTGACACCTCTTTTTCTACAAGCTGGGTTTGGTCTTTTTCTTTTTCTTTTCTTGCTTCAACTTCTCTCTTTTGTACCCTAGTTCTTATTAGGGTTTGCAAGGGGACATCGTTATCATATTTAGATGAAGAGCTTACTTTTTTTGAATGTTTTGTTTAAGAGGAACTAATGTTTATGGCCTCCTCTGCTGATACAGGAGGATTCATACTAGAACTAGCACCATAAATTGAAGTACCAGAGGTGGCTTCAACTATACTTAATTTTCTGCTAGACCTATGAGACTGAGGTATAACCCTAGGTTGAAAATGCTCAACATTGGAAAATTCTTCTTGATGGTAATTTTGATTAACTTGAACAAATTCCTTCGAATTCACTCCAGACACATCATGCAAAGATTTCTTAACTAGCAATTTTATCAAGCAATGGTGGGAAACTAAGTTATCTCTACCTTTCTGGGTCTTAGATGCCATGATGGAGAGAAGATTGTATAAGACATTGGGAACGCTCATCCTCCTTCCATGCCTCATGTGACTTAGGAGCTTAAAATGTATTGAATTTTGATTTGATAATCATCCCTCATAGGTGATATACCTTATAATGTGTACAGTTGCCTGCTTCCATCGTTCAGGTAGAGACATTCATTTCATGCCCTACTTGTCAATGCTAATTAGTGGGTCGCCATGTATTGTGAATTTTGCTCTAGCTGATTTGGAATCCCTAGAGGCAGGGTAATGCTCGTCATTAGAAGGTAACCCTAAAATTTCTGCAATTCTTTCCTTGATCACCACCACTTCTAACCCTTTTATTGTGGCTTTTCCTTCTGAGAATGTTGGGGTGAATTCAATTGCAATTCCCTCCTCAAAGCCATCCAACTTTGTGAAATAATCAAACCATCCATAGCATTGAAATTCTACTAGAATTGCGCATCTTGCAACAAAGCATCATGAACTGAGGGCTCATTCCTAATTAATCCATACCCCATTGTCCAAAATCACTCACTTAACAAAATTCCCTTCCTCTAAAAATTTTGTTTTGAAAACCACTACCTTTCTTGCTAAATTTTACTGTTAGTGTCGACTGAATTCCCTTCTTTGTCTCCGCTTTTTACCATTTACTGCTTATACTTAAGATTATGACAAGGCAATTAAGGTGAGGAAAGGGGGTGATAAATCAGAGTGATAATGGAAAGAATTGGCAGCTTAGTTACCATCAGTTCACACATGTGAGCTAGATTTTCAAATCAACTTGTTTAAATTTTCTGACGTAGCCAGGTTATGATTTTATGTACGAATGGTTTATTTTCATTTTTTTTATTCCCCCCCAACCTAATTTTGGACATGTGTCAACATATGTGAGAAGGGAGTGTGGATTGACAGGAAATAATGACATATTACACAATCACCTATAATAATGCACGATGATTAAACAAATGTGCTCAAAAGGTAATTAAGAGATGAGAATTACCACATACATACTTGAGCATGCGAAGGATGCATTGCAAAGATTGAGGAGAGAAAGTACTAATTTTCCCTTTTTAGAAATGATTGAGCAATTAATTAAGAGTGAAGCAAAGTGGAGTGAGGTGAAACAAAATGATGGAAGAGAGAGAAAGGTGGTACGAATGGATGGATGGGCGGATGGGTGAAGAAATGGATTTCCACTAAGGTGGAAATCTTTATTATGAAAAAGTACACACCTTAATTTAGCTAAAATGTGGGATGCTAGGTCCACCAACTTCGGCTATAGGAGGCTTGAGTACTGAATGTTGGGTGAATTGCTGTTGGGGCCCTTCCTTGGAGGCTAGCTCAAGTAGCTTGATTCTGTCAGGGTTAATGATGGTGGGTTGAACAAATCCATTAGGAAAGACCTTGGAAATGTTGAACGGTCCTAACCACCCTGTCCACAACTTTCCTACATTGTCTTGATGCTTTAGGTCATATGACAATACCTAGTTACTTGGCTGAAACTCATTTTCCCAATCATGCCATCTCATCCTCTAATTTTGCACTACTTCAGTGCGGTGCAGGGCTACCCTTCTCACTTCATCCAAAGCATTTGGATGCATGACCAAAGAAAGAACATAGGACAAGGCTTCCTTAGAGGATTCTTTGTAACAATCTTCTGTCCAGTCAACATCTCTTGCTAGGTGAGTGTACAATGGCAAGGGAGAATGGTTTTTCTTAGTGGCAGCATTAAGTTTTCTATAATCAACACAAACTCGCCACTTCCATCCTTTTTTTGGCATGATCATTAATAAATACATCCACTGGCTATCTAAAATGAGGTAGATAAATCCAACAACTATCAATTTCTGAAGCTCTGTTTTAACAACTTCTCTTAATGCAGGGTTGATTCTTTGTTGAGGCTACACTACTAGTTGACAATCAACTCTGATGTAGATTTGTCAAATATAGAACTTAGGATCTTGTCTCTTTATATAATGGTAGTCCCATGCAAATGCATGTTGATGAGACTGCTACAATTGTTTGAGTCCATATGGTAGCATGGTATGGAATATGCCTATTACTATAGGAAGTTTCTTTACTGGAAGAGTGGCTACAAGAAGAGCAAGAAGAAGTGTCTTGATGGAAGTAGAAGAGCATGCTTGACCCTTTTCATAATGGTTCTGGACTATACTAGATAACACCTCTTCTTCATCTTGAAAATACAAGAAAGGACTTCTACCTAGCATCATGAGTTGCACCACCGAGTTAACTTCCCCGACTTCCTCATTGTCATGTGGCCATAAAGAGAAAATCATGAGGTCTTCTAGATGCTCCCATGAGTCTAGAAGGTCTATATCATTAGGATCCATAGTGGAACTATTAACAAGCTATAGGATAGTAGGAGGCCTCATACATGCAACATTTAGTTGTTGTAGGACGTGCTTAGTCATCACATTTATTGCTGCCCCTAAATCACTCAGGGAATTATTTACTCGAATCCCATGGATAAGAACTGCTACTACAAGATTATTTGGATCACTTTACTTGGGAAGGGTCACTTTTCCAAACATGATGTCAACAAGTTGTCTCATCACATGGACTGTAGTTGAGTATTTCTTCTTTTTTCCCGACTTCTTGAGGTAAGCTTCCTTGATTGTCCTGCCATGTATAGGAACATCCTTTATGGCCTGAAATATGGATGTCTGAACACATATATGCTTTAGCTGACCCATGATGTCAAGAGTTGCATCTTCCTTTCCTTTCTCATACTTGGAAACTTCTAATTCCTGAAGGAATGGCGGCTCTTGCTCAGGATATTTAGGTGCTATTGGTTGAATAGGATCATTAAGAGGTTCTTGTTTCTCTTCCATAGGTAGCTTAATGATGATGGGTGTGGAAGGAGTGGATACATTAGTTCTTGAACACAAGTGAATATCATCTACACTCATGACATATGTAGGGAATTGATTTGAGTCAGCAAGGTATATTGGTTGCAACCGTGGTGTGTTATTTAGGTAGGGTGTGGGCTAAGCTGGTAGCTGAGTAAATTTGTGTGCATTAGCAGGTGGAGGCATTATGGTAGGCTGTTGGGATTGAGAGGATGGATGCATGGAACTAACTACCTGGTTTGGCCCAAAAAAAGATAATGGAGTTGGTAACATACATTGTTTTGGAACCTAGTGCTTCCTTTGTGCACCAAAGTGGACTTGATCTTCCTTAATCTCAATTGGTTTTATTTTAGGTGGAATCTTGTTGTCGATGTTAGTTACCATATTGCATTTACAATCCTTCTTTTTTTTGTAATGAGGGAAATACTTTGCCAACGTTGCCTCTACCTCCTTATGTTTGTCTTTGGCTTGAAATGTACCCAACTGAGTAGCTAGGTTGTTTGTAACATCCTACTTGAAATCTGTTAACACATCATCGATCTCCATCCTTGGAACTCCATCAGTAGAAGATTGGTAAGTTCTCGCTTCTTTTAAAGTTGTTCTGGAATAGTCTTGACATATTTCCTTGATATCGCCCCAAGAGACTTGAGTTATATCTCCTCCTGCCATCAGGTCCAAAGCATCAATGTAACTCTCATTGATTCTTGACAAGAAAAGCAACTTTTGAGATTCTTCATTGGGTGCATGGTTTGGAGATTCCTGCATGTAGGACAGAAACCTTGAAATGTAATCTTCCAAGCTCTCATCTTCCTTCTACTACATCCTAGAGGCATCAATTCCTTTTTTATCACTGCCCCAACAATATTCCTTGTATTTTCCAAATACCTGTCTCATGTCCTCCCAAGTTTCCATGGTATTTATGCCTAGACTCATAAACCATCCTAGTGCAATTTCTTTTAAAGTGGTAGGAATTAGCTCAAGCCCAGGAGCATCAGTGGTGTAGTCATGATCTTGGCAGTGTAGGTAATACTCAAACAAGAAGGTATCGCCCATTTTTTCTTGATAGATTTTCAAGGCAAAAGGTTATCAATCTGATTTTGGGCCTTTAATGGGAGCTTCACAACTAGTCAAATGGCTCTTCTTCTTCTTTTTTTCTGGGTAGATTTCAAATCTCAACTAGTTGCAGTATCAAATCAGCATCAGCTAGCTCACACAAAGAATGAGAAAAAGAATAGCAGATCATTACTCACCTAAACAAGGGGTATTCTAAGAAAAACTTGGAAGAAATGCTATAATAGAGAAATTATCAATGACTAAAAAAAATCCTAGCTTGACACCATCCTCGATAATGGCACCAAAAAATGTCGGCCTCCTACAAGGATCTCATAACTGAGCTTCTATAGCCATAATTTAGAGAATGGACATCTAACCTGAATAGCTATTCAATCATCATGGAGGTGCATTTAACTTGTCAACCCAGGGACATAGACTTGAAATGGGTCAGCACTGTATGTGCACTAGGAATTCCTAGGTAGCCATCTCTAATCTATAGCTAAGAAACACATAGTACTAAAAGTAAACTGCAGGAAGGAAATAAAGCAAATGCTAAACATTAACCAAAGACTATGCTAAATGGAAATGCATAACAAGAATAAAGATCTGGGTGAACAAACAAGAAATCACTCTGTCTACTTTGGTTGTAGGAACAAACACAAAATGGACTTCTAGTGGCTGTAGGAATAGTCAATGCCAAATTCAATCTAAGTACAAAAAAAAAACAACTAAGCTAATTACTCTAAAGAAAGGATTACTCACCAAGTCCTTGGATGAGTATCCACTAAAACTAATACAAAATCAAATACTCAAATTTAGGCTATCATCTCATTGATTGAAAATTATGTAAACAAAGTAATCAACATGGTTGTATGGAAAAATAAAGAATTCTGAATACATCATTATCATCTTTCAACAATAATCCTAGACTAAGAACTCTCTCCTCAGGGGGAGATTTATATCCATAGTTATTCTAATAGCTAAACAGGGTGGTCAACTCCCACTAACTAGGAGGATGCCATTTAGGGAAAGCAAGGAAAAGAGTGGAAAAGTGGTTACGCCTGTAGGGAATCCAGTCAGACATGCATGCCCAAATGTGGACTCAACACTGCAGTAACACCCGTGATTGCTCAATGCCATAAATACAAGGCAGTTACAATTATTGTCGTGGGGAATCTGCCACTTTCGTCCTTCAGTTGACTCCTTTGAATGATTCCCCTGCATGATCATCTGCCAATTTCCTTTCCCAACTTAGCATCCACCAATTGTGTCCTGCATGGCAATGTCAATACACATAATAATTTCACATCTATAATCACCTTAGAGAACATTCATCAATCACACACAAAATTAATATAGATAATTTGCATAATATGTTAATGCCATTGAAACTTCACAAGGATAGGATAAACCCAATATCAACAATTTGAGGGAGACATTATACAAAATATTAACATTTGATGACTAAAGTTCATGGCAATGCCAAAAAATGGGCTATAAACTCTACCCAAGATTTAACCAAAAACTAGGCTCATGAGGTTTGATGCAGGAACATATGTTGTGTATTATGGGATGCAGATTGATTTTACATGGGATTTTGAGAGGATGGGGTGTTGTATGGTGAGTATGGTGGTGTGGGGTATGGTGAAGATGATTGTGGTGGAGGTGAGTATGTTCCTAACGTGTTCGTATTGATGATGTTCTATTGAGGGTTGTAGTATGGACCATTTTGTTGTTATTGTTGTTGGGAATATTGTTGGGATAGTAAGGCTTCCTACTATTGTTGGGTTGTGAGGGCTGCTTGTTGGGCTTGTTGTTGTTGTTGGGATGCTAAGACTGCTTGGTGTGCTTGTTGTTTTTGTTGAGCCACTAGGGCTTGTTGTTGGGATTTCTATTGTTGTTTTGTTGCTTAATGAGCTTGATGTTGTTGTGCTACTAGGGTTGCATATTGTTGTTGCTATTGTTGTTGGGCTGCTAGAGTTACTTGTTGTTACTATTGTTGTTGTTGGTGTTGGATGGCTTTTTCATAAGCCTATTGTGCTTGATGTAAAGCTAAGGCATGTTCTTGTAATGTAGGATCGGTTGGTTGTTGGGACATCTATGATGAGTTTTGGGTGTTGATGTTTTGCATGGGTTGTGGGTTGTTGATAAGAAGTTTGGGGTTCCCTTGGTTTAACATTCCTTGCAAGATGGTGGATTGAGATGGAGGAATGTGCCATTACCTGTATTACAATGGTAATGACATTATGACCTTGATTCCATTGATTGAAAGGGTTCCCTTGATCGATGTTTTGGGGATTTCCTTATGTTTGGGATGTAGCCCAGGTATTACCTTGGTTGATGGGGTTCATGACCAAGGGGTTGTTTTGATTTGGATTGGTAATGGAGGTGATAGATGTGTTTTGGGAAACCAATGGGATGGATGAACTCATTGGGGGATTTGATAAAGATGTCCCTTGTTGCATTGAGGGTTGATTTTATGTTAAGGTATTGACTTTCCCTTTTGGGTCTATTTGCAACACTTGGTCCACACTTTCTTGCATGATGTTGGGAACATTTTTGGTACTTTTTGGTATGGATGAAGAGGGGTACCCTCGATATGTTGAGGTTGTCATGGATTCATGAAGTGTAAGTGGTTTATGTTGATGTAGAGGATTCTTAGGAATAGGAGGAGCACCAAATGTTGGTGGCCAAGTGGTGTTTTGAGAAGGATTGGTAGTTAGGTTACCCACAAGTGTTTTACTTTCTAATGGAAGTGTAAGACAGGTTAAAATGAACTACCCTAGATTATAGTGACAACAACACCACTACTAAGCCAAAACCCAATCCAAAATAAGAGAAAACAATAAAAAAAAAGGAGAAATAAAGCACCAAATGAAATCACTCCCCATGCTTGAACTTGAATCACTTCCCTTGTCTCTCATTATTCTTCTTTTGAAAATATTCCCTCAGATTTGTAGTTGAAGTTGTGCAAATACCTGTAAATTGTAAGCAAGAAAGTTGGAGATAAGTGGTTGTTTAGGAAAAAATGGAGGAAGGCTTCTTTTATAGACAACCATTTGAATGGAAAATCAAGATCAAGATTTTAGAAAGATGCCAAGATTAATGGTTGAGAAGAAATGCAACACAGAGGAATGGGGGTTACAAAATGGATGTGGTCAAGATCAGAAAGAGCCTAGAGACAATCAATGGTCAAGATTCAAAAATGAGATAGTGAAGGAAGAATATGGAGGAATTAAAAATTGAAAATAATTAATTCATGAGAAGGAATCTCTAGACAAGTGGAGGCACAAATATTTTTTGCAAATTATTTATTTGAGAAAAAGGCAAGTGGGAGAAAATGGACATTTAATTGAAATGATTTATAAAATCAATTTAATTAAATGGAGAAAATAGACATGAGACATTAAATAATTAAATAATTTCGTCAATTATTTAATTGTAGAGGAATGGGAGACAAATCAATAAATAGACAAATAACAATTATCATTATTTGAATATAGGCGAATGATAAAAGACAAATAAATAAATAAATAATGATTTATTTAATTATTGAAGAAAGGGAGTGTTAGCGATGCAATTAATTTTTTTTAATTGATCAAAGATAGAACTAAAGGCTAAGAAGTGAATTAATCAAATAAGTAAAGATTATTTAATTAATAGAGGAATATGGTCACAAATAATTAAATAATTAAAATTATTTAATTATTCAAAGATGAAGACCAAGAAAAATGACGCTACAGGGTAAGACATTTTTCCCCTCTTTGACATAATGCAGTTCATTGGATCGTGTCAAATAAATTCAATCAACAGATACCCCATTGAAAGTAGGGTATAAGTATATGCCCCCTCAAGAAAATTTTGTGAATTTTCAAAAAAATTCAAAAAAATTGGAAAATTGTCCTGATAAGATAATGTGATTGCTAGGAATTTAACAATGAAGATGTAATTGATTTTCTAGGTCAATAAGGGGGTAAAATTCAAGTTCAAAGTCATCACAAAGTGCGCCCAATAGACATGGTAGGTGGAAACCCTAATTTTCAATGTATAAATAGGAATTTGATTAGGAAAAAAGGGTCATTTGTGCATTCCAATTTTAGAAAACTTAAGAGCTTTGAGTGATTTTTCTAAGGAGATGTGTGTTCTGGATGCTGCACATTGAGCATACCACATCTGCTGCTTCCGCCAACCTGAGGGAGCACCTACCCTGATGAGTACTACAAATCCACCTTTTGATTTTTTGATTTTTGTGCATTTAGGTAGGGAAATAAT